>CM077086.1:83632595-84232595 GCA_039513925.1 Platanthera zijinensis
GGTTTGGATTTGAGGGAAGGGTGTGGGGGTTAAGGTCAAGTTGGGTTGTTTTATGTTTAGGGATATTTGTTAATGGGGTTGAAAATGTAGTTTTAGTTTGGTAAGGTTGGGGGTGATGTTTCAGGATGGTTTTATCTTTTGGAGTGTGATTGGATTTGGGAGTCTTGGCTTGTTGCAATTGTCTCAGTCAGATATTATTTGGGTTAAGTCTATGAGCTTTAGTTTTTGAAGGTCCAACTTAGTGTTGGCCCTCTCCAACTATAAAGAAACTGCTTTCAAAGATTCTAGTTCTTTGGCTTGTTCCTTAACTAGCTCTTTGCTTGTAAATCAAGGCCTTAAACAACTTCTCATACCTGTTGATGAGTGTGTTGAAATTTTCTTCAGAATCTGAACCATGTTCCCTATTATTAGAAGAGTGTGAACACAATTCATTCTCTGATGCTGATCTAGAGCCCGAGTCAACACTAGCAGTAAGAGGTTTTACCTTGATAGATTTTGAAAAATCCTGATCTTCTTCTTCTGCTAGGGTCATCAGCCCTCGATCAGTACAGTCTTCATTATAAGTGGATGATAGTGTGGTTCTTCTTCTGTTGCTAGCCTCCGCAATATCCATTAAACCCAAAAGAGTCTCTTCCTCTTCTGATTCAGATTAACCTGTCTCACTATCTGAAAGAATGGACTGCTTCTTAGCTCTGAGCCTTTTGTCAAACTTCTTGTGCTGTCTAGTCTTCAAATTTTAAGACTTTTTCTCCTTCCATCTTACTGGGCAGTGATCAATGACATGCCCTTGCCTGTTACATAAATAGCAAATAAGATTAGTCTTAATGTGTTTATTCTGAGAAGAACTATACCTATCCCCAGATTTCATTTTCCTGGGTTTCTCTGAGTGATCTGTCTTCTTATGAGAAGAGTCTCCAGATGGACCCTTCCAACTACCCTACCTTCTTCTCCTCAACATCTTCTTGAATTGTCATGAGAAGAGTGACAGTTCTTCTTCAGTCATGTCCCATCCTAATGAGGAAGATTATGTGTATTCTGAGACTACATCCTGTCTTTCTAAGGGAGAATATTTCTCCCTGACTTTCCTGGATGTCTCAGCCTTTAGGTCCATAGACTTTTCTTTGTTGAGTGCTCTTGCTGAGTCTTCTTCAGACATCCAGAGATTCAACTGTAGCTCATGAGATAACAGCTTGGTAAATAGAGCCCGAGGTCTATATTGGTTAAGTTTCCCATTTCTCTAATAACATGAATCTTGATGTCACATTACATATTCAAGGACATCAAGAACTTGTCATTGAGTTCATAATTGGTGATGCTCCTGCCATATGTTCTCAGGTTGTTCATTATTCTGAAGAATTTCTCAAAGCTCTCAACCACTGTGACTTTTTTGTCTTTCCTCAAGGGTTCACACAGCTGGTTTAATAGAGATTTCCTGTAATCTCTAACCTTATCTATGCCTTCCATAAATACAATCAATGATTCCCACATTTCTTTGGGTGTTTTGCAATGAATCAAGTTTTGGAATGTGGAGTCATCTATAGCACTGACAATTATATTCTGAGCCCTCTTGTACATAGAGGCCCGAATTATCTCATCCTTGTCCATCTGCATGTAGGTCTTAAGTGTCCTTATGTTGGAATCAAGAATTGACACTTTCATAGGTATAAAAGGTCCTCCTAATACAGTGATGTATATTCTTGGATCTACAACTTCCATGAAGAGTCTAACCCTTTCCTTCAAAATCCCAAAGTTTTCTTTAGAGCAGACTGGGAGTTTGATGGAATTGTTTTCTCTTTGAGCCATGATTTGTACTCAGTTAATCCTTAGGATTCTCACTAGGCATTTATGCCTTTACAATGAACCTCCCTCTTATACAGATTATAAAGTGTTTGTTTAGGATAGAGAGTCACCTGAAGGGGAGTGAATAGGTCCAATTTAAATCTTGGCTACTTTAAATCACAGATATTTTTTTGTGTGTTTAATAATCCAATCATAGTATTCAAGAAAAATAGAACATATCTAAATTTAACAACACAAATCACAAAATAACACAGTAAACAATTATTTTATAGTGGTTCCCCAATTTATGGGTACATGCACTTTCCCCCTTTTCCTATCTTGCAATGAACCAGATTCAGCCAAACTTCTTCTTACTTTTCCTTAGATCCTCAGATCTTACACCTCAGGTTCCTATTCAAGAAACCTACCTCAGAGTGAACCTCCACTCCAACTCCCTAGGCAAACCCTTGCCCTACAACCTCTGAACCTTCCAGTTCATATAGATCAGAGAAATAGCCCCTTCGCCTACCTTAGGCATGCATCCCTACCTCAGCCTTTATAATTTAGGCTTACAACTAAGAGATATCAATCTCCTACACCTCAGATCTATTAATAGATCTTTCAAAATTAATATAACAGAAGGAATTTGTGTTTTGAAATGTCGCTTAGGAAGAAAGATATTGGTGACTTCTTCTTTGTCAAATCTTGATGTGTAAACATCTCCCTTAATCCTGGTTGTTAAGAAAAAGGTCCAACCCTTCTTAGCTTTTTCAAAGCTTCTTGAAGGAGAAGGTAGTGTTGAATATGGCTAGAGAAGATAGATGTTGATCCACGATCTACCTCCTTTCCACCTTCATAATTCTCTTAAATTGCTCTGACAGACCCAAAAGAGAAGAATGAGAATGATCGCTCTATTTCTATCGTGTTGGTCTCCTTATATAGGCTTTGGCAAGAGTTACCGGCTGCCCCAGTGAATCCACTGATATCTGACAGTTCAGACAGTTGTCAGAACTTCGGCCTTTGAATTTTGGACTTAAAAGAATTTATATCTTAAGAACTTCTGCCCGAAGGTGTTGACACTTCTATACTTAGATTTTGTCGACACCAGTCCTTGGTGTCGACACTTCTCTTATAGGGATATCGACACAAATAGTGTGTGTCGACACTGCTTGCTTCTGTCTCAACATAACTTGTGTAAAATGTGTCGACACTAGTTCTTAGTGTCGACACAGCTGGCATTCAGTATCGACATAATTTGTGTAAAATGTGTCGACACTAGTCCTGCGTCTCGACACAGCTAATTTCTTGACTAACGGTGTCGACCAAAGTCCTAGGTGTCGATATAGCTTGCTTCAAGTATCGATACAACTTGAATAATGGTGTCGACACTAGTTCTAAGTGTCGACAACACTTGATTCCTTATCTTAGCACTGCTTTTACAAAGGTGTCGACACTTGTCTAGTGTCTCGACACTTTTGTACTTAGTTTATTTTTCCTGCACAAGTAAACTCAACATACATCAAATACAAATTTGTGTATATCATTGAGTTGAAAAGGCTTCTCCAAATCAGGTACATAATTCCCAATGTACCCAACACAGTATCACATCAAAATTACTTTAGAGGTGGTCGCTTAACCTTGTCCGCGCCGCTCAATGACTGCTTCGCAACCTGCTGGCATAGGGACGCCTGCCACGTGGCACACTATTGCCAAGCAATATCTCACTAATGTCAACTATAGATCTAAAGACTAACTCTTTGTTGTTTTTATTACAGGAAACCTGGGGTGTTACAAATCTCCCCTCCTTTATGAAATTTAATCCCAAAATTAGACATAACAAAAAAATATAGAAGTACAAATATATAAAAAAATGTATGCCTCAACAAAATAGCTCGGGGAACTCCTCTCTCATGATTTTCTCGCGCTCCCATGATAGTTCCTCGAGTGACCATCACGATTTCCTTGTTCTATAGCTGACTGATTTCCATGTCTTCGATTCGAATGGGCTTGACTTTCATCATAAACCCACTATTGATCGACACTTGATTCACAACAACCTCTTCTGTAAGCTCTTGCACAACCTTCCGCAACACCGATATGTGAAACACATCGTGCAAACTATCGAGTTCAGATGAAAGATTCAGTCGATAGGCAGCTTTACCAATCTGTTCAATGATTTTAAACGGCCCAAGGTATCTCGGAATCAGCTTTTTCTAATGTTGAATCCTAGATATGCTCTTGAACGTCTTTATCTTGAGATACACCCAATCACCCTCCACAAACTCCACGTTTCGATGTTTGGCATTGTATTACTTTGCTTTCCTATCTTGATCAACCAATAGTCGCTCCCAAATCAAACGTATCATCAAAGTCTCATCTTTGACGTCTTTACGCTTATAAAGCTCTGATTCACCTGTTTCTACCCAAGCCAACAGAGTACGACACTTTCTACCGTATAAGGCCTTGAAGGGCGCCATCTTAATATTCGCTTGGTAGTTATTGTTATAGACGAACTCGGTCATAAAGAGATGGTCCTCCCACCTTTTCCCAAAATCCAAGGCGCATATGCGAAGCATATCCTCCATCATTCTATTTAACCTCTCAGTCTGATCATCTGTTTGAGGATGAAAGGGCCTGCTAAATTTTATCTTGGTACAAAATAGTTGATGAATAAGCCTCCAATAATTTGATGTGAAATGCCCATCTCGGTCACTCACGATGCTATGGGGTACACCGTGTGTAAAAAAGAGGTAAATAAAAGACAAACTATATTGCTCCAAAAAGGTAAATAATATAAAGGTATGCCCCCTTATTTAAAGAAAGGCGGGGAAAGAATAAAATACAACAGACAATGTGGGAGTAAAAACAAGCCGCGCGGTCTATGATATTTGTCTCAAACAAACAACAACACTATACAAGGGAAAGAGTGGTTGAGGAAGACCACCCGATGATAAATGATTAAAGCCGCACGACCGCTGCCAATGGTTCCAAGACCGCAATAGTGGTTAGTCACCTGACTGCTACTGCAGATGATCATTAGACCACAGTTGCGGACAACCACTACACCACAACTATGGGTTGCCACCAGACTACAGTTGTGGGTTCCCATCAAACCACTACAGTGGATAGCCACCAGGCCGCTGCTACGGATAGACACCAAGCCGGTGCTGCGAATAGCTACCAGGCCGCTATTGCGGATAGCCACCAGTCCGCTGCTGTGGATAGCTAACAGGCCGCTATTATGGATATCCACCAGGAAGCTGCTGCGGGTTGCCACAAGCCTCTACTGAGGATGGCCACTAGGCCGCTAGGATAGCTAAAGGATAGGTCGCTGGACTAAACCTCCAGACCCCAGAAAAAATAGACCGCTGTGATTAGAATATATATCGCTCGGTCTCCACAGGTTTCAACACTCCCCCTCAAGCTAGAGCATATATGTCAACCATGCCCTGCTTGCTATATACTTCCGAGAACGAGGTAACTAGCTTGGTGAAGAAATCGGCTAGCTCTTTATCAAAGGTAACAAATGGAGTACATATTTGATTCTTCAATATCTCTTTCCCGATAAAATGGTAATCCACTTCAGTATGCTTCGTTGTTTCATGAAAGACTAAATTTCTCAAAATGTATATAGCTGCCTTATTTTCACAGAACATTGGTAGTGGATGATCATAAAACTCTCTCAGATCAAGCAAGAGTATCCGTAATAACTTTAGCTCGCAAGAAGTCAGAGCCATGCTTCTATTTCCAACTTCTGTACATGACCTGACAACTAAAGCATGTTTCTTGCTCTTCCATCTGACTAGATTACCTCC
This sequence comes from Platanthera zijinensis, assembly GCA_039513925.1. Classification (NCBI taxonomy): domain Eukaryota; kingdom Viridiplantae; phylum Streptophyta; class Magnoliopsida; order Asparagales; family Orchidaceae; genus Platanthera; species Platanthera zijinensis. The sequence goes on from CM077086.1 coordinate 83,638,190, forward strand.
AATGAAGTTTCAAAAACCAGACGTAGACTTCTTATCTTCCTTATCATATGCTTAGATAGCATCTGAATAAGCCCAACCTTCAAATGTCCCCTTTTCTGAAACATAAGCCCTTTTCCTGGTGCATCTTTACATACTCTTGGATCTTTAGAGCTGACTGCAGATGACATTCTCTGGAGCTTGCATAAAATGGCTCACTCTCCCTACTGTATAACAAATATCCGGTATTTTGACTGTCAGATAAATGAGTTTACCCACCACTCATTTGAATCTGATGACATCTTCAAGAAGAGGAGAACTCTCACTCCAGCATTTGTCATCTCCAACAGCCATAGGATATCAAGCGGGTTTAGTACCAAGAAGACCCGTCTCTTTCAAGAGATCTACGACATACTTCTGCTGTTAAAGAACAATAGAACCAGGTTTTCGGGATATCTCAATCCCAAGAAAGTATTTAGGAGACCGCATAACCTTGGTAATAAAATGCTAAAGCAGATGCTTCTTTATCATGTCATCACCCTTTCTATCATCTCCTGTAAGAAGAATGCCATCCATATAGACTACAAGAACAATAAGACTGATGCGTCGGCAAGTGCACCGGTCGCTGTCAAGTAATAATTTTGGGAATAGCTTCCCCGAATGTCGATCTCGAGGGAATGCAGGTTGGGTATCGTTATAGCATGTAAGCACTGCTTCGTTTGGTGGATAGAACTAGTGCATGCCGTTATACCGTGCTTCGTGAGGCAAATCAACGGAGAGCAAGCGGTTGGAGTGAACACATGTGCGGAGAGTGAGGGTCGTAATCACCTCTTCAACCACCAACACTAGCCTTTTCTAGAGTGGTTCTAGTGCACGAGTGGAGTGGATGTGAATGGAGGCAAGTGCATCACAACTAACAAAAGAGGATGTAACTAACCCAAGCAAACTTTATTCATAGGCAAATAAAAGCAAGTTCAGGTTCATTACAAGTTTTAGAATACAATTCACTATGGAGAAGACATAGAATAAACCGAAAGGGGGAAAGCCTTGTCGTGGTTCTTGGCCGGAATGGTGGGTTGTCAGTCCACATCTCGACTCAGACTGTGGTTGCTTCCGGAGGTAAATGGGTTGTCAATACACTTATCTTCCTCCGCCTTCTTCCATTTCCTTCAGTCTTTTCTCCCTTTTTGCCCAAATAAATAGGACCAAAAGATCTCTGTTGCACACTACTGGTGGCCGGGAAGTCTCCGAAGGATTGAAGATGATTCAGATCGCCAGAGAAGGCTTCCAGGAGGGTGGAGATTAGTAGAGGACCTGTGGGTGAGAGAAACGGCGCTTCGCGGGCAGCAGTGGGACAGAAAATGAAATGGCATGCCCTAATTCGCGGGAGCACGGTATTAAATACGGTCAGTAGAAAATTAGAGCGCACGATCAGTGGCGCATGACCGGTGGACGTGCGCACTGATGGTTGATGATCGTGCGCTCTGCTCTAGAGAAACCTATAGCTGGACAACAAAAATTTATATAAATGCGCACGATCAGTGGCGCATGACTAGAGGTCGTGCCCACCGGATCCCATGATCTTGCGATTAGCAATGACAGGACCCCAGAAAAATAGGATAAACGCACAGGAGCAGTGGCGCACGACTAAAGGTCATGCGCACTATGTCCAATGGTCCTGTTATTACCCTAGACAGAACTTGGAAAAATGGAGAATAGTGCGCACGATCAGTGGCTCATAACCAGTGGTCGTGTGCTATAGATCCAATGATCGTGCGCAGTGTTCCTATACCATTTGGGGTTTGATGAACTAACCACGCACGACCAACAGTCGTGTGCTAAGGAGAGCACAGACAGTGCGCCTGTAAAAACCAACGATCAGTGGCCCCTAGGAGAAAAAAACATTCCCAAACAATCCCGGAACACTCACACGACCTTTGTACCTAAAGTAAAAAACTGAAGAGCCACCGAAATGGGCATTCCACATTCTCCAGACAAAAAAACACCAAGTATAGGGCAAAAGTACAATAACTACGAAGTTATACTGAAAACGGGCCTAAAGTGCACTTAATATGGAATGGACATAGTAACAAATATGAACAATTATGGCTCTCAAGTATAGTGCATCATCGAGAACACTGGCCCAGATGAGTCAAAAAATATGTATATAACTTTGACTCATGACACCCCCAGACTTACCCATTTGCGCGTCCCGAGCAAACAAATCCAACGGGTCGTGAAAACTGAAGCTAACCTAGACAATTGAAAACACGAGGTGATATGCGAAGTTTTTACCCGCATGCATAAAGATTCAGTAGAAAAAGAATTTAAATAAGCTAGCTAATCTATAATAGTCCAAATGCATAAATGAAAATTTATTTTTACTCATATTGGTGAAATTTGGAGAATCATGTGGTTACGCACAATATGAAAGTAAGCGAGCCACTCAGGGGAGTATTGCCTAAGACCGAAAATCGAGAGTATCTCAATTGAAATCCATCAACGTCGAGGGACATAAGCTTGCCCGGGTGCACTCTCTCCACGACACTATCGAACTCATGAGAAGAATCGGTAGGACTAGTTGGATCAAATGGGGGCATAGGCTAAGGTTTGGTAGTCAAAGATAAACATGGAGGCTACACGCAACCCAAGCGAGCAAACAACATGCTAAACCAATACAACCCCACAGAATTGCACGTGTGACACACCCCCAGACTTAGCTTGAAAACCGGGTGTGTACACGACCTAACCCGACCAATATCATTATAAAATTGATGGGGATTCTATTTCTCATTGTAATTCTTTTTAGATTTTCTTTTTCAATTCTCTCCTTTTTTTTCTTTTGCAATCCCCAATTTTTAGCAAATAGAATTTCTTGTTTTTATCCACCACATCACTTTAATTCCACACATCACACCTCATCAAAATATAAAATTCACAGGAGATCATGGATTTGGTTATGATAGGCGGATTGGCTTTAGGCTTTGGTGAATGAAGGTGGATCTTAATCAAAGGAGGGGTAGGCTAAAACTTGGCTTGCAACAGTTAACAGCTAGGACAAGATAAACAAGGCTCAAACTAGCCAAATTGATGGCCTACGTCACGCTCAGCTTGTGAGTCGTACACACCTATGCTTCAAGAGTCGCTTGGGGCAAGTTCTTATCCCCCGAGAAAGGTTAAATTTCCTCCCGACTTGAGCAACAAGCAGCTTAGCGCTTTCCTACACACGACATCGTGCAACCACATGATTCAACCATATTCACCAATTGAGTAAAATAAATTAAAATCTACGCAAATAAACTAATTATAAATTAAATGCTTAAATAAAATCTAATCCTACTCAAATCTTTGATGCAAACACGAGTACTCTACTAGAGAACTCACGATTCAACATCGCACCCCGGCTTGCAATCCTCTATGCTACCATCCAACTTCACGACCATAACCCGAATATTAGTGTGTGAAAACACACAAAAAAGCGTGTGCGTGCTCGTGTGGGTGATTCAGTGTGTGCTACAATGATTTTGAAATAAATAAATAACAAACTGGTATGCTATAAATGTGTGCTCTTCTAGTGACCATATGAATGCTCTCCCCTCAGACTTGAATGCGGCAACTCATAAAAATAAACATTCCAAATAATATAAAGAGCTAGGGGTAAGAAGTACCTATGCTCAAAACTGAGCATACCAGTCGTGCTGAGAGGATGTCCATTAGCGGGTGGTTTGCCGCACTTCAAAAATTTCCAACACCTGCGAATTAGATATCTCACGCAAAAGAAGAAAGCAGAAATACACATATAAAAAGAAACACAACACATAAAATAGGACCAAGTGGTCCTACTTGGGTTGTCTCCCAAGAGCCCTTTTGTTTACCGTCCTTAAGGTGGACTGAATACCTGTATTAAGCATGATATAGAGTTTTATGTTCACAACCAACTAAATAAAAAAATGCTACGCAAGTCCACCAAGCAGTTACTAGCATAAGCTATCCTATAAACTATCAACTAAACACTGATTTATTATATAGATCCACACAAGAGTGAGAAAGGCAAGGGTTTGAAGCTTTAAGGTTCAACTTGGTTTTACCCAACCGACCCCAAGCCCCTTGCTTCTCTCCCTAGAGAGCAACAAAACGAGCGGATTGCAAAAAAACGTTCATTTTTCTTTTTCTCCACTGTGGGGGAATGCCCCATAGAGTAATCAACTGACTCTCCATCCAAGGTTTTTGGTTTCATTGTCTCTAACGCCATAGTGGCATCCGGATCTGCCCACCAAACTTTACGATTAAACTGTTTATCCATAAAGTCAGCATGAGGAGGTGGAGAATCATGCTCCCATACAGATCAAAACTCTGGAATTTCATCAGCAGCCTCCTCACGAACCAACAGCTCCTTCTTCTCTTCCTCATCACCACGCTCTTCTTCAGAGGTACTTCTTCTATCCTCTTGCTTCCACATCTCCTGTTTATCTCTGTCCTCCTCATTACTAAACAACTCTTCAGTGATAAAAACATGAGGGGGTACAGAGGTTCAGTAACGGTGCCAGGAAAGCATGCCGGTTTCACCACATTTGGTACAACCACCTACCCCTTGGAAAAGTCCAAGGTGGCGCTGTCTTCCCTCAAAAATGGGACACCCAAGATTGGGACCGAAGTATTTTTGATAGGACCCAATACTTGTAAATCCTCTACAACCTTGGTTCCATCCACCGTAACTTCAACCTCTTTCACCTCTCCTTCAGTCACCACCAGAACTCCGTTAGCTAAAATAAGAGAGGTATGATCATCCAAATTTAATTTTTAATTAAACTTCTCGACGTCTTGTAAAGCGAGAATGTTTCTAGAAGATACGGAATAACAAAGGGCGGAGGTCTCAATGTTGTTGATCATACAAGCAATCACTAGAAACCTACACACCCCCTCTTCTTTTTCAGCAAGACTCCTCCCCTGATCTACGGGGTTCTTTTCTGCGTTGCTTGGAAGAGTCCCTTGGGGACGCTCAGCTAGCACTTGGGCCAATTGTCCCAATTGTACTTCCAGATTCCGCATAGATGCGGTCTAATTAGCCATATTCGATTGAGCGACCTCAACGAACTTCTCCATCATTTCTGCCAAGTTACTCTTCCTAGGTGTCAAAGGGGTCTGATTATAACCTGGATTAGGTTGCCTCAGTTAACTCCTATAGGCTGAAGCATCGAATTGATGCTATCCTGGTTGCCATCATTGTCCACTGGCATTTTGGTTCCACGAAAAGTTGGGGCGATTTCTCACCCCTGGGTTATACGCATTCCCATACGGTACACCCCTATTTTGGTTAGCAATGAAATTCACAGATTTGTTCATATTTAGATTATATAGCTCACTAGATAGTTCATCTCCTGGGCATTCATATGTGTGATGGTTGTCCCCACTGCATCCTTGGCAAGAGATTGCCATGACAGGTGTTATAGTGGGTACAACTTATCCAAGAGAGAATATTCCACGGGTCTTACTTTGTGTATTTCTCCCAGCAGTCCAATATATGCTGTGTGAGGCTGTATCTTACAGAAACCTCAGGGCTACCTCAGGTGTAAGGTTCATCAATGAACCTCCTGCAGCGGTATCAATCATAACCCTATAATTGGGCTCGATGGCAAAGTAGAACTGGCCCACCAAGTTCCAAGGCTGGAACTCATGGTTTGGGGATTTCCATAGAAAGTCATTGAAGCGTTCCCACACCTCCGCCAGGCTCTCCTAATCGAACTGAAGGAAGTTACCTATCTCCCTACGCATGTTCACAATCTTGTCTACCAGATTTAACTTCTCCAGGAATCGTGCGGTTAAGGCATCCCACATTGTGGCAATTCTCGGAGGTAAGCTGTGCAGCCCTGCCTTGGCTTTATCACGTAGTGAAAACGGGAATAACTTAATCTTCACCGTTTCAACGGGTATTCCACCGTAACGGAAGGTCCCACATATCTCAAAAAAATCTGATAAATGCATGTGTTGGTCCTCGCTCGGCAACCCGGAGAACTGAGCGTTGTTGCGTATCATGTTCAAAATGGCCGGTTTGATTTTAAACTACAGGTTAGGGATGGCCGACCCAAAAGCTTGATACACACTCCCAACAGTGGGAATAGTGTAGTCTCTCATCGTGCAAGGCCTCAGCCTATTTACCTCATTCTCATCAACATGTTTCCCTCCAGCAGCAGCTCCATTCCCTCTCGAACCAGCCCTATGCATCGGCTGTCCCTGCCAGTTTCCAATGTTCTCATCAGCGTTTGGTCCAAAGATGGTCTCTTCCCCTCTTCCATTGCCTCCAACCTGAATTAGATTATGTTCCATCTCAAGCCGAGCATTTGTGGTACGCCTCCATGCTCGAGCGGTCATCTCTATTTTAGGATCGTAGGAAAGCAACTCTCCCAATCCTTCCCTCTACATACACAAAAGATGACAACAAAACAAAAAATCAAAAACAACAATTCTTGAGTAACTACCTTCGACCTCCCAAATCACTTACGCCTGCATTCCCTGACAATGGTGCCAAAAACTTGATGCGTCATCAAGTGCACCGGTCGTTGTCAAGTAATAATTTTGGGAATAGCTTCCCCGAATGTCGATCTCGAGGGAATGAAGGTTGGGTATCGTGATAGCATCGTAGAAAGATCGTTACTAAGAGTTAAAAGAAACAACAGAGGTTGGCTTTTAATTCCTAATGCTAAAAAAAACAAAAAGAAAACTAATGCGGGCGTAAGCACTGCTTCGCTTGGTGGATGGAACTAGTGCAGGCCGCTATGTCGTGCTTCATGAGGTGAATGGATGGAGAGCAAGCAAATGGAATGACCACATGCCTTTGCTAGAGTGATTCTAGTGTACGAGTGGAGTGGATGTAAATGGAGGCGAGTGCATTACAGCTAACAAAAGAGGATGTAACTAACCCAAACAAACTTCATTCATAGACAAATAAAAGCAAGTTCAGGTTCATTACAAGCTTTAGAATACAATTCACTATGGAGAAGAGATAGAATAAAATGAAAGGGGGAAGCCTAGCCGTGGTTCTTGACCAGAATTGTGGGTTGTCAGTCCACTTCTCGACTCAGACTGTGATTGCTTCCGGAGGTAAATGGGTTGTCAATCCACTTGTCTTCCTCCATCTTCTTCCCTTCCCTTCAGACTTTTATCCTTTTATGCCCAAATGAGTAGTACCGAAAGATCTCTGTTGCACACTGCTGGTGGCCGGGAACTCTCCGAAGGGTTGAAGTTGACTTCGGATTGCCGGAGAAGGCATATCGGAGGGTTGAAATGTGTGGAGGACCTGTGTGCGAGAGAAACGGCGCTTCGCGCATAGCAGCGGGCCGGGAAATTAAATGGCATGCCCTAATTCACGGGAGAACGGGCTTAAATACGGTCAGTAGAAAATCAGAGCGCACCATCAGTTGCGCACGACCGGTATTCGTGCACACTGATGGTTGATGATCGTGCGCTCTGCTCCAGAGAAACCTATAGCTGGACAGAAAAAATTTTATATAAATGCGCACGATCAGTGGCGCATGACCAGAGGTCATGCGCACCGGATCCTATGATCGTACGATAAGCAATGGCAGAACTCCAGAAAAATGGGATAAACGCGCACGAGCAGTGGCGCACGACCAGAGGTTGTGCACACTATATCCAATGGTCATTCTATTACCCCAGATAGAACTTGGAAAAATGGAGAATAGTGCGCACAATCAGTGGCTCATAACCAGTGGTCGTGCCCTATAGATTCAATGATCATGCACAGTGTTCCTGTACCGTTTGGGGTTCGATGAACTGACCGCGCATGACCAACGCTCGTACGCTAAGGAGTCCACAAACCACGCGCATGTAAAAACACACGATTAGTGGCCCCTAGGCGAAAAACAATCCCGGAACACTCACACGACCTTTATACCAGCAGTAAAAACCGAAGAGCCACCGAAATTGGCATTCAACATTCTCCGGACATAGAAAAACACCAAGTATAGGGCAAAAGTACAATAACTACGAAATCACACTGAAAATGGGCCTAAAGTACACATAACATGGAATGGACATAGTAAAAAATATGAACAATTATGGCTCTTAAGTGTAGTGTATTATCGAGAAAACTGGCCCAAATGAGTCCAAAAATATGTATATAAATTGGACTCATCAAAGACCAGGCGAGGTTTTGCGAATGAACAAAGAGTTATCTACAGTGCTTCGAACAAACCCAACAACAAAAAAAACTTCATTAAACTTTTCAAACCAGGCCCTCAAGCTTTGCTTAAAACTATATATAGACTTCTTCAACTTTCACACCTGATACCCCCCCTGAGCAACTTACACAGGAGGTTGCTCCATATAGTCTGTCTCATTCAAATCACCATAAAGAAAAACATTTTTTAAATCCAACTGAGACATCTCCCAATCTATGTTGACTTCCATAGAAAAAAGAACACAGATTGTAGTAATCCGAGCAACATGCGAGAATATGTCAAAAAAATCCACACCATATGTTTGTGTAAACGTTTTGCAACAATTCGAGCTTTGTAATGATCAATAGTACCATCAGGGAGAAATTTTATCACAAAGACCCAGCGACAGCCAACCACATAAGCTCCTGGAGTGGTAGGAATGAGAGTCCAAGTATCCCGTTCAGTGAAATTTTTCATCTCTTAATCCATAGCAGCTTTTAAATGAGGAATAACAAGAGCTTCCTGATAGGAGGTGGGAAGAATATTTGCCGATAGAGAAAGAGAAAAGCTCTTAGATGGAGGAGATAGCTGCGCATAAGAGACCACATCCTGAAGAAGATGTTGATTGCATGATCAGACACCTTTCCGAAGAGCAATCAAAAGAACAAGGTCTGTTATGTCTACTGTATCAGTTCCATCCTAAGGAGAGACCACTGACCCAGTAGGTATTGGCAGCAGCTCAGTAAAAGAATATGAGATAGCAGGAGAATCAGAAATAGAAAGGGAAGAAAGAAGTACAGGATCTGGAAGAGGTTCCGACCCAATAGGAAAAGAAGAAGAATCATTAGAATAAGGAAGAATAGAGGGAGAATAAAAGAACGGAGCATCCTCAAAGAAAGTGACATATGCAGAAAAATACTATCTTTGAAGAATAGGATCATAACACATATTTACTTTTTGTGTCGGACAATAGCCTAAAAAGTTGCACTTAACAGAACGAGGAGAAAGTTTGTCAAGACCAGAAGAAGGAGAGTGGACAAACACTATGCATCCAAAGACACGAGGAGGTAAAGGAAACGGTGTCGCATCAGGATACAGGACAGAATATGGGATCTTGCCATTGAGAACCGAAGACAGAACTCGATTAATAAGAAAACAAGAAAGAAGAACAGCATGACCCCCATAAGACCGAGGAACTTGTATATGAGTGAGAAGTCCACGAGCCACATCCAGAAGATGACGATTCTTACGTTCAACAATGCCATTTTGTTGAGAAGTGTAAGGACAAGTAGTTTGATGGACAATGCCATGTTGTAAACAAAATAATGTGAACTGGTTACTAAGATACTCCTTAGCATTATCAGTGCGAAGAATTTTATTATGGGTATCTAAATGTCTTGGTTTTCATGGATAGCTGAATTACTTAGAGGGGGTGAATAGGTTATTGGTCTCTTATGCTATATTTTTAACTTAATTACTTATGTGAGTAATGTCATTATGTTAATTGTACTTTCAAGGTAATCACATAGACAACACATCAAATTTATAGTGGTTCCCCAAATTATGGGTACATCCACTTTCCCTCCCATCTTTCTAACTACTTGTTAGACAAGGCACTTCTTTAATCTCTGCTCCTAAGAGCTTACACCATAGGTCCCTCAGGATCTCTTAGTCTCCTCCAAGACTTACAACTCATGCACTATGTTGATGTGGGAAATGGTGCACCAGAAGATAATGATGTTCAAAATCTCATGGGAGGATGAAGAGAAGGGGAGGAGAAGAGACTCTGAGCAACTGATGCAGAGAATGACACCTCTGAGGTTGAGAGGTGAAAGTTGACACATACGATCCAGGATGTAGGGATAATGGGAGGTTGATGAGGATGTGGGGATAACAGGGAATGTTGAAGAGGAATTGTCGAACAGCCGGTTACATTGACGGTTAGGTTTGATGGTTGAGACTGAGAGGGAGAAAGAGAGAGAGGGGGCTGCTGGCAGCGACAACAGCAGAGTTCGCCCGTCACGGCTTAAATGCCACTCTTGCGACGGGCTTTTCCTTTGATTAAAAATTGATATTATATCTTGAGTTGATTCCATTATATGAGAATATAATGGGTATAAGGGGAAGCTGGCGGCTTGAGGAAAGAAGTGCCATAGACCGCGTGGTTTGACCAAAGAGGTCGGCAGACCGCACAGACAGCTGATCTCGCAGCTACCCACACAAGGCCGAGCGGACTGTACGATCAGGCGGAGAAGACCGCAAAGGTCGCTTAAGCCAAGGCCGGGAAACAGGCTGAAAGGACTTAACCACGCGGATAGATGATCACTCTACGAGGGGCACTAGTAGACAAAAAGACTGTGGCCGTAGGTTTTGCTGCGCTGGTTGGTCCTCGACTGTCGTATCCCTAATAAGAGGTATGGGGGACTATTTATAGCCTCGGGCTGGAGACGGTCTTTGTAACGTTACCCCTGGAAGGTCGGTGAGTTATAATTGAGTCCGCGACACGTTGGGGACTGAAGAGTCATGTCGCTAACTGCTGAGTAGAAGGTTGCACAAGGAAGCTGAAGTGCTCCTGGAAGACTACATAATGAGTCCGCCTAGCTTTTGGTGGACAGGTTGAGTCCTCCTCTACTGTTTGATGGAGCCAGTTCGCTACCCTCTAGCGGGTAGAAGGAGTTTATCTCCCCTGCTAGAGGAGTGAGCTCGCAACCTTCTAGCGGGCTGGAGTTCAATTCGCGTTGTGTTGTGCGGTTTGGTGAAGATTTGTCGGTCCTGCTACCAAGTCCTTCATCATGCACATTGAGACTGAGTCCGCAAACTGCTGGTGGATAGGTGGAGTAGGGTGGTCGACCTGGGGATTTGTCGCCTGCTGGGCTACCTGAAGCTTGTCGCGTACTGTTGGGAAACCTAGAGGCTAGTCGTCTACTTCTTGGCAGACTAGGACGTAGCAGAGAGCTGTCCGCACCTGTAGAAAGGTTGGTTGTCTGGCGATAACATAGTTAGCCTTGCTAAATGCGCGACCTGCAGGAGCAGTCTGAAGAGCAGACCGAGCTTCCTACTGAGAATGTAGCTACCGAACGGTCTGAGCGGATAGAAATGCGAGTCCGCCACCTAGTTGGGTAGTCCGCACCTATTGGAGTAGAGAGAACCACTGCACGGTTAGCTGACCTAACCGCGCGACCTATAGAGGCGGATTATGTAAGCAGTCCGCAATCCCTACAGATCTAGCTGCTGATGTGCGACCTAGAATGTCAAACCTGGGAGACCGCCCTAGATGCGTGGATAGAGTGAATAGAGAAGTCTTTTCTCCTGACCAAGAAAAGGGGGCTGAGACAGGCCGTGACCTCCATAGTGACCTTGGAGCAGGCCGCGACTTTCGAGCTGGCTACCTTTGGAGGGATTGCCGATTTCTGGGTTAACATAATCCCTGCACTTTTTTAAGTTCCGATGGGATCTTCGAAAAAGTTGGAGACCCACGAAAATTGTGATCCTCTCCTTGAAAAAAATAAGAGGCAGGGAGAGATAGAACCTGATGTCTCTCCTCAGAAAAGGTTTGCCAATGCCAATATTTTTCTTGCAAAGGAAAAGTTAATGCAGACGCGAATGAGGCATATCTTGTGTATACCTGAGTTGCTTTTGGAAAACGAAGAAGATATGAATGTCTTCCATTGAGCTCTGCAAAACAAAGGTGAGAGGAAGGCATAGAAGAATAATAACTTGCAAGTACCTAAAGGAAACTTGCAAGCAACTATTAACCTCTGCAAAAGGAAGATTGAGAAGTAGATATGAAAGAAAAGTTAGTTGCAAGTACTGGAGGGAACTTGCAAACACATGCCAACCTCTGCAAAAGAAGAGTAAAAAGCAGATATGAAAGAAACTAAGTTATAAGTACCGGAAGGGAACTTGCAAATATCTGCTAATCTATGCAAGAAAAGAGTAAGAAACAAATATAAAAGAAAACTAAGTTGCAATTACCTGGAGGGAACTTGCAAACATCTGCTAACCTATGCAAAAGAAGAGTGAGAAGCAGATATGAAAGAAAATTAAGTTACAAGTACCTAGAGGGAACTTGCAAACATCTGCCAACCTCTACAAAAGAAGAGTGAGAAGTAGATATGAAAGAAAACTAAGTTGCACGTGCATGAAGGGAACTTGCAAATATCTGCTAATCTCTGTAAAAAAATAGTAAGCAACAGATATGAAAGAAAACTAAGTTCAAGTACCTGGAGGGAACTTTAAAACATCTGCTAACCTCTGCAAAAGAAGAGTGAGAAGCAGATATGAATGAAAATTAAGTTGCAAGTACCTGAAGGTAAATTGCAAATATCTACTAATCTCTGCAAAAGAAGAGTGAGAAGCAGATATGAAAGGAACTAAGTTGCAATTACTTGAAGGGAACTTGCAAATATCTGCTAATCTCTACAAAAGAAGTGTGAGAAGCAAATATGAAAGAAAACTAAGTTGCAAGTAACTGAAGGGAACTTGCAAATATCTGCTAATCTCTAGAAGAAAAGTGTAAACAGCAGATATGAAAGAAAAGTAAATTGCAAGTACCTGAAGGGAACTTGCAAATATCTGCTAATCTCTACAAAAAGAAGTGTGAGTAGCAGATATGAAATAAAAATAAGTTGCAAGCACCTGAAGGGAACTTGCAAATATCTACTAATCTCTGGAAAAAGAAGAGTGATTAGCATATATGAAAGAAAAGTAAGTTGAGTACCTGAGGAGTTTATGGATAAATCTTCTGCTAAACGTTAGTGTGATAAGATAGATATGATTGGACTGCAGAAGGAATATCCATGCAATCTTGCGGTTGACCAAATAAGAAAAATCAAGTAGAGATCAAGCCACAATAATAAGCAACTTGCTTGGTCAGATATGATATCCCAATATGAAATCATAATCAGTAAGATGAAAGCAATAACTACACTTCAGCTGAATTGTTTGTTAATAAGAGAACCAGATTCTCTGACTATCAATTAGTGCCAGAAACATCCAACAAGAGTAGTGGAGACATTTTTAACCATCAACTAATAGAGCTTTATGCAAGCTGAGTATATAAGATGAGCATAAGCAAAAAAGATGCTGCAAATCCTTTGTATAGGTTGGATTTAACCTATTAACCTGAAAAAAGGCAGATGACAAAGGACGTATACACCCGAAGATTACCCAAAAAGGCCGGATGTGCCCCTGTTATTCCCTAGGGGCTAAAGCATTGCCTGCCTAAGAAGGGTCATCAAGAGTATAGTCCTACATAGAGTGGACTAGCCGCACTCCCTTAGAAAGGACCAAAAAAGGAAAATGCACAAATCCTGAGAAGGAACGACGAATGCACCGCTCTCATGCCTCGGGTTACAATCATTTTTGATTAGTAAGACTAGGTGCGCCAAATTGTCTATTGCATTGCTTGTATTTGGAAAGATAATCAATGGTATGGGCCCCACGAAGTCACGGATTGAGAGTACCATAGAGTATTCGACTATTATAGTTGTGAGATGATCGATGCGACAAGGCTACACTTGAATGTCATTGCTTGTCAATAAAAGATCATCGAAACTATAATATATCCCAAGCAAAGCACAGTAGAGCTAACACACTGGGACCTCCCTTAATGCGCACTGTGTGTCAGATACTGGCTAGGATCCAAAGCCATAATGTCCTCCGTACAATAGTTGGACGGCTCCTACTGCACATATGCAAACACTCCCTGCTATATGTGGTCATCGTGGTCTTACGCCAGAGACCAACCTTAACAGGGCCCAAGAAAGACTCGGCGATATCTCAGTGGTTCATCGATCCCTTTGGCAAAGAGAAAATAGAGGAGGAGGCACTCCAAAAAGGGAAATGTATCAGTACGGGATCTCTGACATAAAATTAATTGAAATGAATGAAAGAATACTTTGAAGTGCTTTAGAGAAGAAATGTTTGAAAAATGAAAAGTAAAAGCAGCCGGCCATGATTGTGAGGAGATGGTGGGACTACGATGTCCTTCTTCAGCTCAGAGTTGTAATCTTCCAAGGGGGACCTCGTCATTGACATTGATGGTTTCACAAATATAGAAGTCAATGTTGCTGATTTGGTTTGTTCTTTTTGTGCTCAGAGAGAGGTTCTCTACTTCTTTTCCCTTTGAAGTAGATGGATCAGAATGATCACACTTCAGGAAAAGTTCACAAAATTTTCCTAGCTTCAGCATTCTTTCTACCAACTCGCGAAGAGCTGAACAATTTTTAGTTGAATGCCCCCCTTATTTGTCAAACTCACAGAACAGATCTGAATCTTTTGATCTTTGATCAGCCGGCTGGTAAGGCCTTTCATAATTTGCCTTATCCCTAATGAATTGGCTTACTTCCTGCATGGCCTCATCCAGTTCGAACTCTAACAAGTCATCATCTTGATGCTGATGAACCAAAGCTGCTTGCGGAGTTGGGGCTTGCAATAGTAACAATTTATCTTTGGCACGATCCTGGCCCGGGAAGGGGTGTCTATGATGTTGAAATTTTCTTCCCTTCCATGCATGGGATGGAAAATCATTCTGAGGAGACCTCAGAGCTTTCTTGTAAGAAGAAGAAGAATATTTCTCTATTACAAGCTAAGAGATGAAGCTGGGATTGCTCTTCTCACCTCAAATGCATGAGTTGGCTAAGTCAACTAACTCTTGATATGTCCTTGTGGCTTAGACATTAGCCTCAAACTTAAGTTGTCCTTCTCGCAGACCATGTATAAGTGCCACTCGATACATTTCTTGAAAAATGATCTCAATGTCCAGAATATCTATTTGAAAATGATCCATAAAATTAGACTATGTCTTATTCTCTCATTGCCTTATCTCAAAGAGGGCTTCTAAACCACCCTTTCTCTTTGAAGAGGTAGAAAACCTGAGTAGAAACTCTCTTCGCAAATCAACAAAGGAAGCGATAGACTGAGGACACAGTCCATAGAATAACTCTCTCACTTCTCCATCAAAGGATATCATGAAGAGTTTGCATTTAGTCGCATCTAAAAGGGTCCTGAGAGCGACGACTGATTCAAAAGCTTGAAGGTGCTTCATTAGATCAGTCTCTTTAGTGTAATTTGGCAATCGCGGCTCTTGGAAGTTAGCTGGAGTTGATTAATGCCGAACACTCTTTGAAAATAGTGACGGCTCTTCCTACTCTCCAGGAACATAAGGAATAAAGGGAGCATAAGTTGTAGCAATAAAAGGAGAAGGAGTATAGAAGGGAAAAACTGCTGTGGGAGGAGCAAAGGCAGGAGCTGATGTATAGGGATGACTTCCCTGAAAATTTAGAAATCTTGTTGGACTTCCCCGTCATCTTCCCGGAAAAAGTTTTGACGAGCAGCAAACTCACCATTTTGGGACCGCAAAGGGGTTGCAGTCTGTTGTGGATAGGTTGGTGGGTAAACAGGAGGATTGACCGACGGATAGGCTGGTGGATAATATTAAGGATTATCCAATATTGGTGTTGGATGACTGGAGGAACTAGCGCTGGTGCAGGTTGCGCCTCTAGTCGATGCATGATAACATTTAGAGCATTGTTGAGTTCCTGGAACTTTTGCGCGGTTTCTTAACGCGATCGCTCCATCGTTTACCAGAGAGCATCTTCACTAGGACTTGAAGGTGCAAGGTTCTTGTCAGGTTGATGGTTTTACATGAGTAACTGTTGATTTTCACCATCTGATTGAAATCATAAGGTCGTGTGTTAACTTTTGATGCGATAAATGGCGCACCAGCAGATAACAGTGTTCGAAATTTCACAAGAGGATGAAGAGAAGTGGAGGATAAGAGACTACTGAGCAGCTGATGCGGAGAATGACACCTCTGAGGTTGAGAGGTGAAAGCAGACACATACGATCCGGGATGCGGGGATAATGAGTGGTTTATAAGGATGTAGGTATAATAGGGAAGGTTGATGAGGAACTATCGAGCAGCTGGTTAGTTTGACGGTTAGGTTGGATGGTTGAGACCGTGAGGGAGGAAGAGAGAGATGGGGCCGTTAGTAGTGGAATAGCAGAGTTTGCCCACCGCGGCTTAAATACCACTCCTACGACGGGCTTTTCCTTTGATTATAAATTGATATTACAGCTTGAGTTGAGTCCTTTTCATGAGAATATAAAGGGTACAATGGGAGCTGGCGGCTTGAGGAAAGAAGTGCCAGAGACTGCGCGGTTTGTCCAAAAAGGTTGGCAGACCACGCAGACAACTGATCCCGTAGCTCGCCACACAAGGCCGAGCGGACTGCGCAATCAGGCGGAGAAGCCGTAAAGGTCACAGAAGCGAAGGCCAGGAAGCAGGACGAAAGGACTTAATAGCACGGACAGATGATCAGTCCCCGAGAGGCACTAGCGGATAGAATGAATGTGGCCATAGGGTTTGGTGCGCTGGTTGGTCCATGACTGTCGTGTCCCCAATAAGAGGTATGGGGGCCTATTTATAGGCTCAGGCTGGAGATGGTCATGGTAACGTTACCCCAGGTAGAGCGGTAAGTTACGAATGAGTGCGCGACACGCTGCGGACTGAAGAGGCAAGTCACCAACTGCTGAGAAGACGCCGACGCAGGGATGCTGAAGTGCTCCTGACGGACTGCATAATGAGTCTGCCTAGCTCGCGTTGGATAGGTTGAGTCTTCCTCTACTTCTAGATGGAGCAAGTTCGCAACCTACTAGAAGGTAGATGGAGCAGATTGCCCCTTCTGGAGGATGGAGCTCGCGACCTTCTAGCGGGCTGGAGTTGAATCCGCGTTGTGTTGTGCGGTCTTGTGATTAGCTGTCAGTCCTTCTGCCAAGTCCTTCCTCAGGCAGACTGAAACCGAGTTCGCTAACTATTGGTGGATAGGTGGAGTAGGTCACCCCTGCTGGTGGGCGACCTGAGGAGTTATCGCCTATTAGGGGACCTGAAGCTTGTCGCATACTGTTGGGAGACCTGGAGGCAGGTCGCCTATTTCTTGGTTGACTGGGACATAACGGAGAGCTTTTTGCACCTGTAGAAAGGGTGTTCGCTTGGCAATAATGTAGTTACACTTGCTAGCCGTGCGACCTGCAAGAGCGGAAAGAATAGCAGGTCGCGCTTCCTATAGAGCATGCGGCTACTGAGCGGTCTGGGCGGATAGAAATTCGTACCCGCCACTTAGTTGGGTAGTTTGCACTTGTTGGAGTAGAGATAACCATTGTGAGGTTAGCAGAGCTAACCGCGCAGCCTACAGGGGCGGACTGTGGAATCAGTCCGCATCCCCTATAGATCTAGCGACTATTGTGCGACCTAAGCAATCAGACCGAGGAGAACGCCCTAGCCGCGTGGACAGAGCGGATAAAGAAGTCTATCCGCCTGACCAGGAAAAGGGGGCTGAGATAGGTCGTGATCTCCTTTTGGGGCTTAGAGCAGGCCGCGACTTTCAAGCTAGCTACCTTGGGAGGGATCGCCGATTTATGGGTTACCACACTAAGCCCTACAACTTATTGATCAATTAATCAACAAACTCTAGCCAAAGGCCCTACTACTAAGGAGAGGAGGACATCCCTACCTCAGATCCACAAAGGATCCTACTTCAGAGAGAATGACTCTCCTACTTCTCAGGCACTTAGGCCTTACCTAATATCCAAAGGGATCCGACAACTCTGGCATAAGTGCCCAACCAGTCAAAGAGAATGACTCTCCTACGTCAGCGTCAAAAGCCCTACAGCTCAGATTTACACTTGATCCTGCTTCTCAGGCCAAAGCCCTACACTCAGATTCTCAACAGAATCCTATCTCAGATCAACTAGTGATCCTACACTCAGATCCACACTACGATCCTACACTCAGCCTTTATATATTTAGGCCTACATCTCAGATCTATTAAGATCCTACAGGGTGTGAGTGTGGGTGGTTTGACTATGATGACAGAGAAATTTATCTATTCCTTCTTCTTCTTCCTGAGCTAAGATATCCTCAGCCCTAACTTTTTACAACAACAAGTGTCTTTAGCTTGAAGCAACTTTGCAGATCTTTTGCTCTACACCTTGCTGAACTAAACCTGAAGCTCAGCTCTCTCTTCTACACAGCTCTAGAAATTTATCCTCAGGAAATGTTCTGCTGGATCTGTGAAGTAACTGCAGGTGGTGGTTTTTCCCTTAATAGCTTCTCAAGCTAAGATAAACTCAGCCCTTTCTTGCAGATTTCTTAAAGAAGAGGACTCAGCTTCTCCTTCTTACTTAGAAAGAGGACTTTCTGATCTTGTTGTTGAAGATGATTTGATTCTTCAGAGAATAGCTTCTTCAACAGCTAATTGTCTTTGAGTCACAGACTAACTTGCTTTTGCTCTTAGATCAGCACTTTGAATTGGTTCTCCAAGCTCTGCGATAATGGCGAGAAGGAAGATGAAGTCCAGCTATAATTTTCCAAAAGCTACTTTTTCCTTAAACACTGCCTTTTACTATTAGCCCATCAACGGCTCTTTGTGCAGTGTGCCCCACCTTGAATGTGTTGGAAGCTATCAGCTTTTGCATTAATGGATGTACTGAAGGCAAGCAGTGACATTTGTCGCGTACTGTAACTTTCTCGTAGCAAATTCAAATTCTGTTGACTTGTTGACTTTGTTGACGTCACCATCTATGGACTTAGGCAAAAACAAGCATCTTTAGTATAGACGTTGAGTGAGTAAGTTTCACTCAATGTCAAAACACATAGATAGATATTCTTTCACTAGACATTGAGTGAGTAAGCTTCACTCAACGCCAAAACACTTAGACATAATTTTTGTCACCAGGCATTGAGTGAATAAGCTTCACTCAACGCCAAACTACTTGGATAGATTTTTAGTCACTTGGCGTTGAGTGAGTATGCTTCACTCAATGCCAATCTACTTAACATATTTTCTTTTGTTAATAGGCATTGAGTGAGCAGCCTTCACTCAACGCATTTGTACATAGCCAAATTTCTGTGTAAAATCATAGTCTCTAACTGACTAAGGTTCAAGCAATGCTTTTTATCACATGGCGTTGAGTGAGTAAGATTCACTCCATGCTTGTGGACTTAGTCAAATATCTATACAGATTTTTTTGTGGCTTTGAATGTCTGAGCTATACTCAATAAATATTAAGTTATGGTATTGAGTGAATGGACTTCACTCAACTCCTATGGACATAACCACATTTTTTCCCATTTCTTCTTAGGCTTTTACTGCCTTAGCCTTTCTCATAACTTTTTGTTGTATGGCATTGTGTGAGGAGACTTAACTCAATGCATGTGGACTCAGCCACATCTTTAGCTTGTCAGTTGTTTGGCTTTGACTATACAAGCTGAACTCAACGCTATTAGCCACCAGGCATTGAGTGAATAGACTTAACTCAACGCTTGTGGACTTAGACAGTTTTCTGTCTTTCCACTAGCTTGTCTAGTCATCACCTGTCTTGGCCACTTGAATCAACCTGCCCAATCAATGCATAGAAGGTACCCTGCAAACATAGAACTTGTAGGACATGTTAGATTACAACATATGTATACCATTGTCTATAAGGCCTTCTTAAAATCCAGGAAATTGGGATCAATGGACCCAACAATCTCCCCCTATTTGAAGAAGTCTAAACCTAAGATAATGTATACACTAACACAAATATGCAACATATGCAGTAAAAGACATATTACTGATGCGCAAACAGCAAGTGTACCGGTCGCACAAGTAATATAAAATGGTCGAATTTCACCAAGTTTCGATCTCTCAAGGAACATAGTAAGGTGGTGTTAATTTCGAGGAGGACTTGAGATTGAATTTCTTAAGTCGGAGTTAACTAAGGGGGGTTTTGATATTTGCGGAAAAATAAAGTAAAAAGCTAACAACTACTCCTATGCAATGCCGCTATGCAATGCTTCGCCTTGCTGGATGGAAGACTTCACGGGCCGCTATGCACCGAATCGCTAGGAGGATGCATTAGTAGGCATGCGTAAGAACCAGAAATTTAGGGTCGTAAGCACCTCTTCGCTATGCACGCTTCTAGCAATTGCTAGAACGGCAAGAATGGATGGATGGCGGGCGGAAATAAAAAGGCGCACCTCAAGAAAATAATGAATACATACAATCACATAGATATGATTACACATAAACATATTTTACAATAAGTACACTTAATCAAATTCAAGAGATTTACAATGCTCACAACAATAAGAGAGGAAAAGTGTGCGAAATCGACTAGATCCGAAGTCTTGCCGAGGGTTTACGGTAGGAATCGCCGGGTTATCAATCCGCATCCAAGCTTGGTCCACAACTGCGTCCGAGGTAGAGGAGGCTGTCACTCACTCCCAATGAACCCGTCTTATTCGTGTCATGAGCCGGCAGAAGATTGCACAAATTCTCCTAGCTTGATGGAGAAAGCTAGGTTGAATCTCCTCTTGAAGCTCGAGGATGAAGGAGGAGGCCGAGAGGAAGCTCCGACTTGGATTTGGCGTTGAATGCTTGCCCGGATCTCCTCTCCTTGGTGGAATGACAAAGTTTTGCCCTAAAATTGCGAAAGGGATGGCTGGAAACGTTAGGTTTCTTCAATGGTGAAAATATGCGCTTTAAATAAAAAAAAGATCAAAAAAATGGTCACGCACGGTCCCGCGCACGACCGTGCGCTAACCGTGCATTATTAACTTGCAGATCTTGATCGCGGAAGAAGAAGCGTTGACACGTGCATTTTATCGCGCACAGGCGCTTCTGCCCATGCATGAAGGAAATCGCACGGGTAACGACAGAATGCATAAATATAGGAGAAAACAGTGGAACCGTGCATTTAACTCGTGCACGGGCGCGTTAGCCCGTGCGTGAAGGAAACACCTGATTTACCCCAAATGCAGGAATCAAGAGAAAAATATGCAGACCGTGGGATTCCTTCTCGCAAGGTTTGGCCTAAACCATGTGTGAACAAAACGCATGGGTAGAAACATAAGTCCCCATAATTGCTATGTAAAATGCACGATCGAACTGGAACCGTGCGCGAAGAAAGACGCACGACCGTGTGTTTTACACATAACTGAAAATGAACTTCGGGACATCGGGAATACCTGCACAGCAATGAAACCAACTAGGGCACCAGCTCCCAGCAACAAAATGCAAACAAAAAGAACAATGGGGAGCACCATGTGCTTACCCCCAACAAAAGAATGTGCAATTGAACACCCAAGGGCCAAAATAGTGCACTAAGCGTGAAAAGCCGCATAAATGAAACATCAACGATAACACACTAAAAGTGAAGTGCAAGAGCGTTAAAACTAGCCCATATGAGTCTGAAAACACCTATATAAATCAGACTCATCACACCCCCAGACTTACCTATTTACGCGTCCCGAGCAAACAAAATCTATGCAGATAAGGAAAATGACTTAGCTAACATAGAAATTGTGACATGGTGTACCATGCGAAGTCGCATGCTCGTACGCGTACAAAATGATAGAGGAAATTTCTAAGTATGAAAAATAGTTTACACTTTTCACAATGCGTATCAAAATTTTATTATTACTCAAAAATGGAATCACGGTGAATCATCCGGTCACGCATATGAAGAAAGTAGGCAGGACACTAAGGTGAGCTTTGCCAAAGATCGGGGCTCAGGATCACCTCCAAAGGAATCCACCAATGTTGGGGACCATACGCTTGCCCGTTAAAACTCTCTCCATGGCACTAGTTCGACTCAAGCATGAATCTGTAGGACTTTAGGATAAGAGATGGGGCTTGGGTTACGGTGAGGTAAACAAAGATAAACATGAAGGCTAGGCACCTTACCCAAATGAGCTAGCCTAAAACAAATGAATCCAACCTCTAACCAAAATATATCCAGGTACACCACACCCCAAGACTTAACTTTTTACATATGGGTGTGTGCACCGCCTACTCAAAATATAATCACAACACTAATAGGATTTTCAATTATAATTTTGCTCTTTTTATTTTTTGCTTTATAAATATTTTTCTTTTCTTTTATTCTTTTTCATCTTTTTATTTTCACAATCTCAGCAAATATAAACTTGGGAGCACTTCCACATATTCACATATAATATCACCACATCAACAACCCAACATGAAAATATAAAACACTTCTTGGGTGTGTGACTAGGATCGACTATTAGGAATTGGTGAAATAATCATGGAGTTGAATCAAAAGAAGGGTAGGCACAACGGGGCTAGCGAGGATATGACGTTAGGAACGGTATAAAGCTCAACCGGGCCAAAATGATGGCCTACATCACACTCAAGCTAGACTAACCATGCACCAATGCTTCGAGAGTAGCTTGGGGCAAGTTCTTAGTCACCGAGAAAGATGATCCTTCCTCCTGACACAAGCAAAACGAGTCTAGTGACGGCTACACACATCCCTACACAACTTTTTGATTCACACTGAATTCACCAACTTTTGAGTAGAATAAAAAGTATCTACGCAAATACAAAAATATAAAACTATTCGCATACAGAAAAATTAAATCTATTCAAATTTCTACATGAGACGAGAGCAATTGACTAGAATCACAGCAAGTTCAACATTTTACTCCATCCCACAATCCTAAGCATCACAATAATTTTCCCAAATCTAACAAAGACACGAGTTTAACTCGCAACATGCTAACAGCTAAGCACACGCTCATGTGGGTGTAGTGGTGTGCAATGCAATGAACTAATCAAAATACAATATTACAAGCTTCTAGTATGCAAATGAAATGTGCACGTTGAAAAGGTAACAAACATCAGCTCTCTCCCAGACTTAAACTAAACTACACAACAAATGATATAGACATTTAAATAGAAAAGAGACAAGGGAAGAGGTTACCTAATGCTAAGCTAGTGAGCATACCAGAAGACGCTTGAAAAACTGAGGCAGGCTCTCCATACGAAGAATCACAACCCCGTCAATATGAAGTTGCCAAGAATACCTACAGGGGTAAGCTCCGCAAAAACAAAAGAGAAATATACAATATACAAATAAATACTAAAACTAATCTAGACATGAAAACAATAAAAATGTAGGAAATGAAAGATAAGTACTGGGGTTATTGTCATCCCAGCATGACTTATTCGATTCTATACAGTTCTAGCTAATGGGCCTATTAAACAAGAAATGCACGGGTAATAATCCCATTATCCATTTCGGTAACAGGTACCGATACGGCGATAGAGCAGTTACCCCTCTACCTGCATTATAATACCTGAAAAAAAAGGTAGAGGAAGTAGGAAATAAGAGGAGGAGGTGCACTGGTCCTCGCTCATCTTATCACAAAATAAATCCTTGCCTGGCAAGGTGTCATCCACCGCAGGTGTGTAGGAGGCGATGGAGGCGGAATGAGCACAAGGCCTATCGTCATCCCAGCATACCTCTGGAGACTCAACCGGCACAGTCTCAGATAGAGAAGGGGGATCAAGTAATAAAAGTGAAGAAGAACTAAAATAATCAGAAAATGGGAGAGTGACTCCGGTATCACTCTCAACGAGATCCAAGAAAAGATCATCATCAGTATCATACGAGTCATAGTGTGGGGAATCCGAGAACTCAAGGTCCGTGATGGTAAGGGGAACAACCTCGTCCAATAAAGAGGTACAAACCTCCGCATCAGACAGGGAATATTCCTCATCCCACCAGGGTGCGTAAAAGTGCTCTGAAGATCCATATTCTCCATCGGAGAGGGAGGAATCATCATCCCACTTTGGCGCAACCTCGGGCACAGATTCATCCACAAATATGGCATCATCAGCTGACTCACAAGAAAAAAGTGTAGCACAATCCGACAAAAATTACGGATGGGAAAGGCTGATCTCAAAATCAAGCACTGAATGAGCAGGCCACAACGCAACATCATCCGCAAACGCCACCCTGTCGACAGGAATAATCCCTACGGGAAAAGAATGAGCAAGGTGCGCTATGTTAGTGTATAGGCTAGACAACACTTTGGTAGGCCCGTCTACATCAGTCTTCCGTGAACAGGAGGTTGCAGCAGGCACGACCATAGAGGGAGAAGGCTCGCACAAGCGAGGGTAGTCCATCACCATGTGGCCTACACCTTGACATAGCAAGCATCTCAAACAATGCTAGGCATTCTGAGCAGCCATGGCATCAATACATCAGCTCAAAGTGTCAATAAGTGACACTCAGCTTCTGAATACATCCCGAATAAAAAATAATTGCAAGAAAAATGCTACACGGCTAGAATAAAAATTAGCAGGGATCTGCTATCTAAATCAAAAATCACAAAGGGGCAGAAAGAAATAAGCAACAAAAAATTCTAACATCTAAAGAAAATAAGAAAATGATATGGACAAATGGAAAAGGGCTTCAATCTATTATCTCCCTCTCCAAAAACTCACACGACTGTGTTCCCCGGCAACGACGCCAAAAACTTGAAGCGCAGACGGCAAGTGTACCGGTCGCACAAGTAATATAAAATGGGCTAATTTCACAAAGTATCCATCTCTCAAGAAACATAGTAAGGTGGAGTTAATTTCGAGGAGGACTTGAGATTGAATTCCTTAAGTCGGAGTTAACTAAGGGGGGTTTTGATATTTGCGGAAAAATAAAGTAAAAAGCTAACAACTACTCCTATGCAATGCCGCTATACAATGCTTCGCCAGGCGGGATGGAAGACTACACGGGCCGCTATGCACCGAATCGCTAGGCGGATGGACTAGTAGTCATGCGTAAGAACCAGAAATTAAGGGTCGTAAGCAGCTCTTCGCTATGCACGCTTCTAGCAATTGCTAGAACGGTAAGAACGGATGGATGGGGGGAAGAAATAAAAAGGCGCACCTCAAGCAAATAACGAATGCATACAATCACATAGATATGATTACACATAAACGTATTTTACAATAAGTACACTTCATCAAATACAAGAGATTAACAATGCTCACAAAAACAAGAGAGGAAAAGTGTGCAAAATCGACCGGATCTGAAGTCTTGCCGAGGGTTCACGGTTGGAATCGTCGGGTTGTCAATTAGCGTCCAAGCTCAGTCCTCAACTGCACCCGGGGTAGAGGAGGCTGTCACTCGCTCCCAATGAACCCGTCTTCTTTGTGTCACAATCCAGCGGAAGATGGCACAACTTCTCCTAGCTTGATGGAGAAAGCTAGGTTGAATCTCCTCTTGAAGCTCGAGGATGAAGGAGGAGGCCAAGAGGAAGCTCCGGCTTGGATTTGGCATTGAATGCTTGCCCGGATCTCCTCTCCTTGGTGGAACAGCTAATTTTCACCCTAAAATCGCGGGAGGGATGGCTGGAAATGAAGGTCTCTTCAATGGTGAAAATCTGCGCTTTAAATAGAAAAAGATCAGAAAAATGGTCACGCACGGTCCCATGCACAACCGTGCGCTAACCGTGCGTTATTAACTTGAAGATCATGATCACGGAATAAAAAGTGTTGATCCATGCATTTTACTCGCGCACGGTCTCTTTCGCCTGTGCGTGAAGGAAATTGCACGGGTAACGATAGAACGCAAAAATACAAGAGAAAATAGTGGAACCGTGCATTTAACTCGCGCACGGGCGCGTTTTCCTGTGCGTGAAGGAAACACACGATTTACCCCAGAATGCAGGAATCAAGAGAAAAAAAATGCAGATCGTGCGATTCCTTCTCGCACGGTTTTTCCTAAACCATACGGGAACAAAACGCATGAGTAGAAACAAATGTCCCTGGAATTGCTGTGTGAAACGCACGATCGAACTGGAACCGTGGGCGAAGAAAGACGCACGACCGTGCGTTTTACATAGAACTAAAAATGAACTTCGCGACATCCTGACTACTTGTACAGCAATGAAACCACCTGGGGCACCAGCTCCCAGCAAAAAAACGCAAACAAAAAGAACCATGGTGAACACCATGTGCTTACCCCCAACAAAAGAATGTGCAATTGCACACCTAAGGGCCAAAATAGTGCACTAAGAGTGAAAAGCAGCATAAATGAAATTTCAACGATAACACACTAAAAGTGAAGTGCAAGAGCGTAAAAACTACCCCAGATGAGTCCGAAAAACCCTATATAAATCGGACTCATCAATTGCATAACTCACAAATGATTTTTCATTTATCATAGAAGGAACAAATGTTTATGTCCATATAAAAAAACATAACACATTACTTAAGCCCTATTAGTAGAATAAGAAACATTTCAAGTTTCAGGTTCCCTTATCATAATACCACTACCCTTAGGCTTCTTTTTGGAGCATTCTTCCTTCTCAGCTCCATCAGCTATCTTTTTCCCTTTCTTATTAGCTTTGTCTGCTTCAGATGCTTCAGTCATCTTGAATTTTTGCCTCTAGAAGTAACCATAAGGTTTGGGAATGTATTTGATAGGTTCAATGGCTTCAAGAGCCAATTTTCCTGCACACTTCTCCCTTCTGAATTTCCTCCTTTCATTTTCCCTTTCTTCCATCTTGTTCCATTCACCTGATTTATAGAGTTTGCCTCTATCAGTTTTCTTAGTCTTTATATGCTCCCAGGCTGACAGGATGATGGTCGTTAACTCTAGGCTCCACTATTCAAAGTCATCTCTCTTCTCCAGCTTTTCTTTATACCTCTTTTTACTTAATCTAATTTCTTCATCTTCCTCATCAACAGTCTTTCCATTTGACTTCTGTAGCTGTTCTGCATTGGTGATGAATTTAGGAGCAACATATGAATCAGGCCATTGAGCACCTTCTTCTCTATTCAAATCAACTTCCAGCTGGCCTTCTAGCTGAGCAGACATTTCAGGATTCCATACTTCTTGTACTTGAGCAGGAAATATAGGGATGCTATCATACTGGACAGGTTCAATCCCATAATATCCTCTCATCACATTGGTAGCCCAGGCCGTGTTTTCAGTATTTGTTTTTTTGGCATTACTCTCCCCATTTTTGACTTCTTCAATAAGCTCTTTGGTCTAGGAGAGGAAGGCCTTGCTCCTTTGAGTTTTTAGATAATTTACCCCTACTATTTATTGATTTTTGACCACAAGCATATGGTCATCCAATAGCTTGGTACAGCCATCCATCTTGTTGAATATGTTAGCAGCTTGTTTAACCAATAATACTTTGTCGGTATTGTGTATAGCCAGTATATTCTATGCCTGAATATTTTGATTATCTATGACTATTACAACATTCTTGCCCACCTCATCCAATTTGTCCTAGGTATAGTCTACTATTGGAGCTGCTCTTGGGAAGAATTTTATAGTTTCACCCTTTAGAAGATTACCTCAAATCTAATAGACTTTATTTATGTAGATAGCTCCTTCTTGATTTCTTTGAGAGCATCATTCACAAAATTTTCTTAAAGTGAGTGTAAGATCAATCTATCACTCTAGAGGGGGGTGAATAGAGTGTTTTAAAATTAATTTGAAAAAAATGATAATTATTCTAGCAGTGGAAGACTTAATTTAGTTAGTGTAGAGTGCTTGACAGATATCAAAATAAAACACACAAAAGAGAAAATTCACAGCACACAACAAATAAAATAGCAAGCAACCAGAAGACACAATGAACTATAGTGGTTCCCCAAAACCTGGGTACATCCATTCTTCTACCACCCTTTGTAGGAATCAACTGCAGGATGAGTTGATCAGGTGTCCTGGGCACCAATGAGTTTTTGATCAGGTGCTCAAAAACCAAACAAGATTTTTTGATTAGGTGTTTTGCCACAACTTAGTTTTGTTTAGGTCTCAGGAACCAATGTAAAACTTTTGAAGAGAGTTTAAAAACCCTTTTATAGGAAAGGAAAAAGAAAAATGGTGAAGTTGTCTTCTCTGTCAACAGTCAAAGAGAAGCACAAGTGGATGAGATGTTGTCAAAGCTCCCCCTGAGATTAGCAAGAGTTCAGGAGCTGGAAGCTTTGCAAGGGTGATAGGTCTTCAATGAAAAGAATGCTCCAGCAAAAGATGATTTCAGCAAGAACTGAAATGTTTGTTGTCTGGAGTTTGAATGATGAAGACTTTTAATCAGAAGGAATCAGAAAGAAAACTTGTTCTGTTTTCTGAGTTATTGATCTTCTTTTTCTTTCTCTGTGTCTCTGTGTCTATTCCTGTCTATTTGTGTATCATGTACATGTCTTCTGCTTATTCTCTCTAATAATGATGATAATAGGAAATCCAGTCGTCAAATCTTGATGATAGCCATTAGCAAAGTCATAAAGGCTTTCCTTAAATGTCAACTGTCTCTTGAGGAATGAAACTAAAAACATTTCTCCTTTGTTTCCTTGAAACTTGCTCCAGATTTATTATAACGGCTAGAAATCTTATGCAAAAAATGCTCTGACTTGAATACATTTGAAATCCTTATCAAACTGGCAAAATTCTAGAAATCATCGATTTCAAAAGATAATCGTCGATCTGAGCTCAATTATTGTTGAACTGAGCTCAGAGATATTGGAATTAGTCTAACAAAGAAATCGTCGATCTGAGCTCAATTTTCTGAAAGTGAGTGTAAGATCAATCCTTCACTCTAGAGGGGGGTGAATAGAGTGTTCTAAAATTAATTTTGCAAAAATGGAAATTATTCTTGCAGTGGAAGACTTAATTTAGTTAGTGTAGAGTGTTTGACAGAAATCAAAATAAAAAACACAAAAGAGAAAATTCACAGCACACAGCAAATAAAATAGCAAGCAACCAGAAGACACAAGGAACTATAGTGGTTCCCAAAAACCTGGGAACATCCACTCTTCTACCACCCTTGGTAGGAATCCTCTGCAGGATGACTTGATCAGGTGTCCTGGGAACCAATGAGCTTTTGATCAGGTGCTCAAAAACCAAACCAGATTTTTTGATCAGGTGTCTTGCCACCACTGAGTTTTCATCAGGTCTCAGGAACCAATGCAAAACTTTTGAAGGGAGTTTAAAAACCCTTTTACAGGAAAGGAATAAGAAAAATGGTGAAGTTGTCTTCTCTGTCAACAATCAAAGAGAAGCACAAGTGGATGAGATGTTATCAAAGCTCCCCCTAAGATTAGCAAGAGTTCAGGAGCTGGAAGCTTTGCAAGGGTGATAGGTCTTCAATGAAAAGAATGCTCCAGCAAAAGATGATTTCAGCAAGAACTAAAATTTTTGTTGTCTAGAGTGTGAATGATGAAGACTTTTAATCAGCAGGAATCAGAAAGAAAACTTGTTCTTTTTTCTGAGTTATTAATCTTCTTTTTCTTTCTCTGTGTCTCTGTGTCTATTCATGTCTATTTGTGTATCCTGTATATGTCTTCTGCTTATTATCTCTAATAATGATGATAATAGGAAATCCAGTTTTCAAATCTTGATGATAGTCGTTAGCAAAGTCATAAAGGCTTTCCTTAAATGTCAACTGTCTCTGGAGGAAAGAAACTAAAAACATTCCTCCTTTGTTTCCTTGAAACTTGCTCCTGATTTATTATAACAGCAAGAAATCTTCTGCAATAAATGCTCTGACTTGAAGACATTTGAAATACTTATAAAACTGACAAAATTCCAGAAATCGTCGATTTCAAAAAATAATCATCGATCTGAGCTCAATTATCGTTGAACTGAGCTCAGAGATATTGGAATTAGTCTAAGACAGAAATCGTCGATCTGACCTAAGAGATCGTTGAACTGAGTTCGACGCCTCATCGACTTGAGCTCAGAGATCGTCGAACTTAGTTCGACACTCTGTCAACCTGAACTCACAGATAGTCAAACTAGGTTCGACGCTTCATCGGTCTGAGCTCGACGACAACTTGAATTCTTCTTCTTGGCTTCTCATCTGAACTAGGAGGTCTTGGGGAAAGCTTCAAACCTAAGTCCTAAGCCTTAGACCTAACTAGTTGACCTTTTTTCTATACAACAGGGTCAAAGACAATAATCCTATAGACATAGTTATCGTGACCCAAATTAGTAATAGGGTATTCCAATAATCTCCCCCTATTTGGGTTAGGATTACTATTTACATGAGATATAGAAAATAAAAACAACAAAAATAGAAATACAAAAGGCATAGCAGAACCACAAATATATAATTATATCACAGCAAGATAGTTCAGCAGAGATATAAAGAGTTTTCAGCTTACACTCAGATTAATGCTTATCATCAGTTCTTTTCTTGAAAATGATTTCTCTGTTTGGATTTTCTTAATCTTTCTTTGATCTGAAGTCATCAGTAGCACCAAGAGTCTTTTAGCTTCTGTTTCTAGGAACTACAGCTTCAGGATATAGCTGCATGCACTCCCCAGTATTGAAGAATTTCTTGGAGCTGTATCTTTCAAGTTCTTGTCTTCTTTGATCTGATAGAGTTGAGATATTTGAAGTATCTTGGCCTTTTTCTCTTGCTTTCTTGATTTGATCTAGAGCAGGCATTTCTTTTAGTCTGGCTATCCAGGAGACTGGGTTATTCTCTGGTTCTACAAAAGGAACTGGTGGATCATACTTATTGATGGTGTCAGTGGGAGGAGCTTTTGGATGAAATCCTTCTTTGAGATTATAAGGAAAAGGACCAGAAGTGGAATCACTTGGGCTTTGTCATTTCCTTTGATAAGGTTGATGTCTGGACTGTCCTCTGGAATAAACTTGATAATCTCTTTGATTGCCTCTGTACTGACTTCCTCTTGACTGATTGCCTCTTTGTTGATATCCTTTGGATTGAGATCTTCCTTGAGACTGAGAGGATCTATTAGATGAAGCATATGAGGATTGATTAGCTGAGTTTCCACCAGATCCTGCACCTGGAGAAGGAGGAGGAGAAGGAGGATTATAATGAGAAGTTCCTTGGTCATATTTCCTCTTCTTCTTCATGGCCTTCAATTGGTTCTTAGAGAATTGCATCTAGTGCTCCGTTATAGGACAGCTATACATAATATAATATGGAATGTCATGATCAGAAGTAGTCTTGGACAATTGAACTCTTTTCATGGCTTTACTTCTAGCTTTCCTCTTCTTTGCAATAGTTGCAGAGGAATCATCAAAGTCAGTTCTGAATTCATCATTATCATCAGAACTCTGAGGCTCATCATATAAAACATCTATTTCCTTTAGTATTTCTTTAGAGATAATAGGAGCTTGAGCAGGAGGAACAGGAATAACAACATCAGCAATTGAAACAACAGGAACAACATCATCTGAAACAATAGGCTCAGGAGCTGAACAAACTTGCTCAACTGGCTCTATAATAGCCTCTAAAAAAGTAACATCAGCAGCAGTAGCAATAATAAGAACCACAAAAATACTTTCCACAGATTTAACAGAATTTATATACATCTCTATCAGGGTTTGATCACAGTAGGAGAGGGGAACAATAGCCCTGGTAAAATCTTTAGCAGGGAGAGGTGCTGGAGGATAACAGCTATAAAGTGAATCAAATAATGATAATAAAGAATGTATATCTACTGCAGGACTGATTGTTGGAGCAGGAGCTGATGCTGGAACTTAAACTTGCTTTGAAGCTGTACTTTCTGAAACTGGAACTTCTAATATCTTCATTTCTGAAGCAAAATCCTCTGAAGGCACCACTTCTTCATAAGGAATCTCCCCTTACCTAGTTTCAGTAACAACTGAATCTAGGCCCCCAGTAGAAGGGGTGGCCTGAATGGAGAAGGAAGAAGATATTCTAACAGATAACTCATTCAAAGTCTTGACTAAGGGAGCCAAGGTTGAATCCAGTAAGAGAGTTAGCTTGGGTGCCAATAACTCATACAATCTATCAGCCAGAGGAAGAAGATCTACTTGCTCAAGATTAACTTGAGTAGAGGTAGAAGGAGGGGCTACAGAGATGGATGGAATGGATTCAGAGTGAAGTGGTATATATGGTTTAGAGATGGGGATAGATGTAATAGATGGAGCTGGGATAGTGACTGTTGGTAGAAATGAGGAGATGGTAGGGGAAAAGGATGGTTGAGAGATGATGTCATAAAGGATTTGCTGAAAGGATGATGAGGTGGATGTAATGTCTTGGGGTGAAGAAGGGGAATCATCCATGAAGGAATCATCTAAAAGGTTGAATGATGGAAGATGGGAGGATGATTCTAAATCAATTGATGAGAAGAAATGTAGTGGATGGAAAAATTCTTGATGGGTGGCTGGAGGAGGATGGATCTTTTTCAATGATATTTAGCTTCTCCAAATTCTCTGATAGAGAATGTACCTGCAAAGGGTTTATGTTAGAAGTGCTCTTCTCCTTGTAAGACATTAGTTTCATAAAAAGAGACATGAACTGTTTCTTCAATTTTATGAGATGATTTATTATAAACCCTATAGGCCTTACTGGTCATAGAGTATCGCAGAAACACTCCTTCATCAGCTTTAGCTTCAAATTTTGCTAAGTATTTCTTGTTATTGTTATGAATGTAGCAAATACAACCAAAAATCCAAAGATAATCAACTTTAGGTTTCTTTCCTTTGAGTAATTCATAGGGAGACTTGCCCTTTAGCTTATGTATCAAACTATTATTCAGAACATAATTTGAAGTGTTCACAGCCTCTGCCCAAAAGGATAGAGGAAGGTGAGCATCTGTCAACAATATTGTGGCAGATTCAATAAGGGTTCTATTCTTCCTTTCAGCTACCCCATTCTGTTGAGGAGTTCTAGGAGCTGAGAAAGTGTCCCTGATCCCTTCCTTCTGACAGAACTCTTGCATAAGAAGAGAATCAAACTCTGTCCCATGATCACTTCTAATCAGGGCTATGTGAGTATTGAACTCAATCTGTATACATTTGAGAAACTCTGTCAAACATTTGAAGTTATTAGACTTCTTTATCAGAAAGAACACCCATGTGATTCTAGAGAAGTCATCTACAACTACTAAAATATTAGATTTCCTTCCTAGGCTTTGTACAGTAATGCGTCCAAACAGATCCATATGTAACAAGTACAAAATCCCAGGTGAATCTCTCTTATTATGTGACTTAAAGCTGTTTTTAGTTTGCTTGCCTAATTGACAAGACCTACAGAGTCCTTCCTTCTTGTAGGGGACAGAAGGTAGTCCTCTAACAAGGTTGTCCTTGGATAGCCTAGCAATGGTTCTAAGGTTGATATGGCCTAATCTCTTATGCCATAATTTATTAGGTTTGCTAAGAGAATTAAATAAACAGATGTCTAGCTTGGTATAATGAAAATCTACTAGATAGATGATACCTCTTCTGTTACCTCTCAACACAATTATGTTGTCTTCTGATTTGATGATGCATGAAGACTTGTTGATTGTGACTTTGTAACCTTCATCACATAGCTGATTGATACTGATAAGATTGTCCTTCAGTCCTTCCACATATGCTACCTTCTTGAATGTTACTGATCCTATTTGGACTGCACCAAATCCTTTAGTCTGTCTAAAGTTTGAATCTCCAAACATGACTTTAGGTCCATGTTTAGCCTTGAAGGATATTAGGTTATCCTTGCTTCCAGTCATGTGCTTGGAGCACTCACTATCCAGATACCAATGCTAGTCCATGGTTGGATAGGTCTTCACCTGCACAAATAACAGTTCATTTGTTTTTGACCCAGTTTACCTTGGGTCTAGCTTGATAACCTTTGAAATCAGAAATGAAAGAAATCTCTAGTTGAGTCTTATATCCTTCAGGATTATATCTCCTAAGAGGAATTATCCATTCAGTATAAGGGTTGAACCCTTGAGATGTAGGATATTTAAAATTAACTTTTGATGTACCCTTTGAGAACTGGTTAAATCTCTTAGCTCCGTACGATAATCGTGGAACTGAGTTTGACGATCTTGAGTCAGATCATCGAGCTCCGTTCAGCGATCGATCTTGCCTGTGTTTAGAGATAAGAGATCGTCAACCTGAGTTCAACGATTCAGCATGAAATTGCTGAGCTCTGTTCGAAGATCGTCGAGCTCCGTTCGAAGATCATCGAGCTCTGTTTGACGATATCTGTTGAACTTTGTTTTTTTTTGGTAGATCAGAATTTTTTCTAGCTACCTCCACAACTCCTTTTCCTTTATCATAGATAAATTTAATGGGAGTTATTAACACAATAGCTTAGCTGGATGAAGCACCCAAGCCCAGTATACTATTGAGTCTTGAGTTCACTGTGCTTGTGATGTCCATCAGTTTGATACTTCTCCCATTGAGAGTTTCTTCAAACTTCTTGGCCTCAGATAGTTCACTTTTCAGTGAATCTATCTGCTCTCTACAACATTCTAACTCATCTGAGAGTTTGAGGTTATCTGAATTTAAGGTACTGTATTCAGATAATTGATTTCTGAGAGAGATAATTTCTTTCTCAGAAATGAGTAGATCTAAATACAGTGCTTTAAATTCAGACTTGAAGTCCTCAGAACTAAAATCAAATGAATTAATTACCTGATCTTCTTCTAGCTCTGGTTCAGATTCAGATTCATATTCATGTTCTGAATCAGTGTTGTTCTGAGATACATTGATTGCCATCATGCAGAATTTTTTTCTTATGCATCATCTTCATCATCACTTGAGCTTGATGATGCATCCGATTCATCTTCTGTTGCACTCCATGTTTCAGCAACTAACCCCTTCCTAGTGTGCTTGTTCTTGCTGGAAGAGGATCTATCATAGTGATTTCTTCTGGAGTCTTTATCTTTTCTCTTTTCCCTCTTGTCCTTCTTGTCCTTATTTTGATTTTCTGGACAATCAGGAAGTATGTGGCCTGTGTTGGAACACCCTATTACTAATTTGGGCAAGGATCACTATGTTTGTCTTTGGAAACCAGTTTGACCTAGATGTACAGTTAAAAAGGTCAACATTAGAATGTGTTTAGGGCTTAGAATTTAGGTTTGAAGCTGCCCCCAGGACCATTGAAGGAATCAGACTTAAAGCTGAGGCAAAGACAATTATCGTCGAGCTTAGGTCGACGAAACGTCGAACTCCGTTCGACGCTCTCTGAGCTCAACTTTGCTGAATCGTCGAGCTCCGGTCGACGATCTTCTAGCTCAGATCGATGATCTGTCTTCAGCTTATTCTTCAGGTCGCTGAGCTTAGGTCGACGATCTTCGAGCTTAGGTCGACGTTTTCTGTCTAATCTTCATTCCAATCTCTGAGCTCAGGTCGATGATCGTAGAGCTCAGATCGACATTTTTCCTGAGAGATCGACGATTTTAAGGATTCAAATTCAGTCAGACTTTGGAATGTTTTTCAAATTATCTCAGCATTTATTTCAAGAGATCTGCCAGCAGTTTTCCTTTATTCTAGAGCAAGTTTCAAGGAATTCTTTTTGAGAATGTTTATTGGACTTTCCTCTAGAAAACAAGACTTTTATGGAGGACATTTAATGTCTGTTAACGGCTATCTTTGATATAGGATCTTCAGAGAATAAATTTTTCTTTTAGTCTGACAAAGATACATAACCAGTAAAAAACAACAAGAAATTTACATTATAGATTCACAAGATAGAGTGATCAATTCTGAAGAATCAGTTGAACATTTTGGCATACTGAAAAAGTGATCATATCTTCATCACAAGGACTCCAGACAATTCAATTTTCTCAGCCTCTGCTGAAACCATCTTTTGCTGGAGATCTGAAGCTTCTGAAGACCTATCACCCTGAAGCAAAGCTTCCACTCCTGAACTAGTCTACATCTCAGGGGGAGCTTTGACAACACAATCAATCCACTTGTGCTTCTCTCTTTGATTTAGACAGAGAAGACAACTTAACTCTTTTTCTTCTTCTTTCCTGCTGTAAAAGTGTTACCAAAACTCCCTTCAAAAGTTTTGATTCTGGTTCTGAGAACCTTGTCAAAACTCAGTGGTGGCAAGACACATGATCAAAAAATCTAGTTTGGTTTTTGAGCACCTTATCAAAAGCTCATTGGTGCCCAGGACACCTGATCAACCCTTCCTGCAGTGGATTCCTACCAAGGGTGGTAGAAGAGTGGATGTACCAAGGTTTTTGGGGAACCACTATAGTTCCTTGTATCTTCTGGTTTCTTGAGTATTTTCTTTGCTGTGTGCTGTGATTTTCTTTTTGCTGTCTTAGTTTTAAATTATATAGCAAGGCACCTTACACTTATACATAAATTAAATCTTAATTGTTTTGATTGTAAAAATTGTAAAGTTATTTTAAAAATACTCTATTCACCCCCCTCTAGAGTTGAGATAGATCTTTGTCTCACTTTCAATTGGTATCAGAGGGAGGTTGGTTGTTCATACAGGCTAACACCTGAACCAAAAGATCCTTGATAAGATCAATCTTTTAAGAGGGTTATTTTCATTATATTTAATTTTATATAAAGACATGGCACAGAATAAAGATTATGCAAGCACCAGGCCTCCAGTGTGCAATCTATCCAAGTTTGCACTTTGGAAATCAAGGATTAGACTTTACATGAACTCTATTGATGAAGACATATTTAATTCTGTTTTGACAGTGTGCCCAAGTCCACCAGCAAGCTCAAGTACAAATGCTGTTCCACCTCCTTCAGGAACAGATGCTGAAATAATGAAGTGGAAGACTGCAGATGCCAAGGCCATGAATATCTTAGCTCAGACAATGTCTGATGAGATATTTCAAAAGGTAGCTGAATACAACTCAGCCAAGGGAATTTGGGACAAGCTCTCTGAAATTGTCTCAGGATCTACCGATGAAAGGAAAGACAGGAGATCGCATCTTATAAGCCAATATGAGAATTTCAAAAAGGGAGAAGCTAAATCAGTGGCTGACATGTACAATAGGCTAAGTCTGATTGTCAATGAGTTAAAGACTCTGGATAAAGAAATCTCATTGACTGAGCTGAATGACAAAATCTTAATGTGCTTCCCCAGCACTTGGGATTCAAGAATCTGGCCAATCAAAGATGCCAGAAGTCTAAATGAGATTACCACTGAAGCTCTCCTGGGCAAGCTCAAATCTTATGAGCTGCTCATTAAAAATAGAGAAGAAGAACAAAAGGCTACTTCTCCAGTCACAAGGAAAGAGAAGACCATAGCCTTCAAAGCTACAGAAGAGGAGCCTGAAGATAAAGCTATAGGAAATGATGAGCTCCTAAGTCTACTGGCCAAAAGATTCTACAAGATGCCCAGAAAAGACTTCAGAAAGAGATCATACAAGGGACATGATAAGTCAAGGTATGATAAATCAAATAACAATAAAGAAATTATATGTTTTGGTTGCAGGAAACCAGGACATATTGTGCCTGACTGTCTAGAAAACAAGAACAAGGACAAGAAAGATAGAAGAGAGAAAAGAAAGGAGAAAGACTTCAGAAAGAATAGCTCAGACAAACCCTCCTCCAGCAAGAACAAACATACAAGGAAGGGATTTGTTGCTGAGACATGGAGTGAAACTGAAGAGGACTCTGAAGCCTCATCCAGCTCCAGTGATGATGAGGATGATGCTGATGAAAAGGAATTTTGCATGATGGCTATCAATGCCTCTCAAACAGATTCAGAAGCAGAAGAGTCAGAATCAGATTCAGAAGCTCAACTAGAAGAAGATCAGGTAATCAATTCATTTGATTTCAGTTCTGAGGACTTTAAACATGAGTTTAAAGTACTATGCCTAAATCTGTTGGAGTCTAAGAAGGAAATCACTTCCCTCAGAAAACAACTATCTGAGTATAGCACTTTAAAATCAGAGAACCTCAAACTCTCTGAATAGTTAGAATGCTATAGAGAGGAGATAGCTTCACTGAAGAGTGAACTATCCAAGGCCAAGCAATTTGAAGAATCCCTTAATGGGAGAAGTATCAAATTAATGGACATCACAAGCACAGTGAACTCAACATTAAATAGTACACTGGGCTTGGGTGCTTCATCTAGCCAACCCATAGTATTAACAACCCCAATCAAATTTAATTCTGATAAAAGGAAGGGTGTTGTAGAGGTAGCTAGAAAGAATTCAGATCTACATAAGAAAAGCAAAGCTCAACAGAAAATGTCGAGCAGAGGTCGACGATCATCGAACAGAGATCGACGATCTCAGGCTGAAACATCGAACTCAGCTCAACGATTTCTGAACTCTGAACTCCCTCACAGTTGATCTTCGAACAGTGCTCAACGATTTTACCCACGATCGTCGAACTCAGCTCGACGATCGTCGAACGGAGTTCAGAGCTTTGAACCTTCTTTCAGAGGCAAATATCAATTCAATCCTAGAAGTGCTTCATCCCAATGCTTTAATCCTTATACTGAATGTATAATACCTCCTAGGAGATACCATCCTGAAGGTTATAAGAGTCAACCTGGGATGTCTTTTATTTCTGAATTTAAGGGATATCAACCTAGGCCCAAGGTAAACTGGGTCAAAAACATATAAGCTGTTTATGTGTAGGTGAAGACCTATCCAACATCAAACCAGCTATGGTATCTGGATAGTGGGTGCTCAAAGCACATGACAGGGAATAAGAACAACTTCACATCCTTTAAAGCCAAGCTTGGACCCAAAGTAATCTTTGGTGATTCAAACTTTGGAACAACAAAAGGATATGGTGCAGTCCAAATTGGGACAGTCACCTTCAAGAAAGTAGCCTATGTTGAAGGACTCAAGGACAACCTGATAAGCATTAGTCAGCTGTGTGATGAAGGATATCAAGTGACTTTCAACAAAGAAATATGCAAGATCAAGTCAGAAGACAACACAACTGTGTTGACATGTAACAGGAAAAGTAATATTTACTTAGTAGACTTTCATTCATCTAAGGTAGATATTTGTCTGTTTAATTTCATATCTAGACCTAATATTCTATGGTATAAGAGACTAGGACATGTTAACCTTAGAACCATTGCTAGGCTATCCAAGGACAACCTTGTCAGAGGACTGCCTTCTGGCCCCTACAAGAAGGAAGGACTTTGCAAGGCTTGTCAATTAGGCAAGCAAACTAAAAATAGCTTTAAATCAATTAACAAGAATTATTCACCTAGGATTTTGTATCTGTTACACATGGATCTTTTTGGACCCATTACAGTACAAAGCTTAGGAGGGAAATCCTATACTTTAGTGATTGTAGATGACTTCTCAAGATTCACATGGGTATTCTTTCTGAGGAAGAAGTCTGATAACTTTAAGTGTTTGACAGAGTTTCTCAAATGCATTCAGATTGAGTTCAACACTCACATTGCCCTGATCAGAAGTGATCATGGTACGGAGTTTGATTCTCTTCTCATGCAAGAGTTCTGTCAAAGTGAAGGGATCAGGCATACTTTCTCAGCTCCTAGAACTCCTCAACAAAATGGGGTAGCTGAAAGGAAAAATAGAACCCTCATTGAATTTGCAACTACATTATTGACAGATGCTCACCTACCTCTATCCTTTTGGGCTGAGGCAGTGAACACCTCCAATTATGTGTTGAATAGAAGTCTAATACATAAACTGAAGGGCAAGACTCCCTATGAATTGCTCAAAGGGAAGAAACCTAAATTAGACTATTTTAAAGTTTTTGTTGCACTTGTTACATTCACAATAATGACAAGACATATTTAGCAAAATTTCAAGCAAAAGCTGATGAAGGAGTGTTTATGGGATACTCCATGATCAGTAAAGCTTATAGGGTTTATAATAAAACTACTCTAAAAATCGAAGAATCTGTCCACATTTCCTTTGATGAAACTAATATGTCTTTCAAGGGGAAGAATACTTCTACCATAGAATATTTGCAGGTGCATTCTCTAGCTGAAGAATTGGACAGATTACAAGTTACTCAAAAGGATGAAAGTAGTGAAGAAGAAGCTGCTCCACATCTGGAAGAAAATCTTCTTGAAGAGCCAGATGTTGTCCCACAAGGGGAAACAACAACACAAGTTGGTGAACAATCAACACCCCCTGTTGATCTAGTAACACCAAGAGATCATCCAATCTCCCACGTGATTGGAGACATCTCAGCTGGTGTGCAAACCAAAAATCAGGTCAATCAAAACCTGATGCACACTTGCTTTCTCTCTCAAATTGAACCTCAAACCATTCAAGATGTAGAGCAAGATCCACACTGGATCATTACAATGCAAGAGGAGTTGCATTAATTTGAAAGAAACAAAGTTTGGGAACTAATTC
This sequence comes from Platanthera zijinensis, assembly GCA_039513925.1. Lineage (NCBI taxonomy): Eukaryota > Viridiplantae > Streptophyta > Magnoliopsida > Asparagales > Orchidaceae > Platanthera > Platanthera zijinensis. Next base: position 83,678,208 of record CM077086.1, read on the forward strand.
CTAAGCCAAAGGATCATTCAATTGTTGGAACAAAATGGGTGTTCAGAAATAAGCTGGATGATCAAGGAATTATTGTAAGGAACAAGGCAAGGCTAGTTGCTCAAGGATATTCTCAAGAAGAGGGGATAGACTATGACCAGACCTTTGCACCTGTTGCAAGGTTAGAGGCCATAACAATATTCCTGGCTTATGCTGCTCACAAGGGATTCAAAGTCTATCAAATGGATGTGAAGAGTGCTTTTCTCAATGGGGAGATCAAAGAAGAAGTCTATGTCAGACAACCTCCAAGTTTTATCTCTCTAACTCATCCAGATTATGTTTTTAAACTACACAAAGCATTATATGGTCTCAAGAAAGCTCCTAGAGCATGGTATGAGACTCTAGCATGCTTTCTGCTGAAGAATGATTTTATTAGGGGGAGAGTAGACCAAACTCTTTTTATTAGAACCCATAAGTCCCATACCCTACTAGTACAAATTTATGTAGATGATATTATATTTGGGTCTACTGATTCAAATTTGTGCAAAAAGTTTTCCAAGCTTATGCACTCTAAATTTAAAATGAGTAGCATGGGTGAGCTATCCTTCTTCTTAGGATTGCAAGTCAAACAACATGCTGAAGGCATATTTATTTCTCAAACCAAATATGCAAAAGAATTGGTTAAGAAATTTGGGATGTCTGATGCATCATGTATGAAAACACCCATGCCTACCAATGCTGTATTGGATGCTGATGAACATGGGAAACTAGTTGATCAGACAACATATAGAGCAATGATTGGCTCTCTATTGTATCTTACAGCCAGTAGGCCTGACATAATGTTTGCTACATGTATATGTCCTAGATTTCAAGTTAGCCCTAGAGAGTCACACTTAACTTTAGTAAAGAGGATTCTTAGGTATGTTAAAAGCTGTCCAAATCTAGGTCTCTGGTATCCAAAAGATTCAGCATTTGACTTAACTGGATTTTCAGATGCTGATTATGCTGGATGCAGAATAGACAGGAAAAGCACCAGTGGAACTTGTCAGTTTCTTGGTGATAGACTTGTCTCATGGTATTATAAGAAACAAACATTTGTATCAACCTCAACTACTGAAGCTAAATATATGGCTGCAGGCAGTTATTGTTCACAAATATTATGGATACAAAACCAACTCCTAGACTATGGTTACAACTTAGAGAAGTCTAAAATATTTTGTGATAACACCAGTGCTATTTCCATTGCACAAAATCCAGTCCTCCATAGTAGGACAAAACACATAGAAATTAGGCATCATTTTCTAAGGGATAATGTTGAGAAAAATAAAATTGAACTTTAATATATCCCAACTGATTTGCAAAGGGGAGATATTTTCACCAAGCCCTTGGATGAAAAGAAACACAACTTCTTCCTCAATCAGTTAGGCATGTTAGATGGAGGAAGCCTAAAATAAATTACAAGATTTTCAAAAGCTAAAAACAGACCAAGATTAGGCTAAAAACTCATCATTTTTGTGTCTGTAGGATTGTTTTATTGACTCTGAACTACGCTCGACGTTTTCCCCAGAAAGCGTCGAACGGAGATCGACGTTTTCCCAAGAAATGTCGAATGGAGATCGACGTTTTCCCAAAACGTCGACCTAAGTTCAGAGCGTGTCAGATAGTTGTATACTATCTCTTTCAGGCCTTCGATCGTCGAACTGAGCTCGACGTTCTCCCTAGATCGTCGAACTGAGATCTACGATATTGAAGACCTTTCAGCTTCCATCAGGAGTCCTGATCGTCGAACGGAGATCGACGATCCTTCCTTTTTCGCGTCGAACCCTAATATAAAATCATTTTTTGGCCGCCGCTCGTCGTTTACTCTTTCATACTCTCTACAACTCTTTCCCTCCAAACTTTCTACACTTGGTCGTGTTTGCTCAATCTTTGCAGGTACAGATGGCTGCGTCAGTTGCTGCTCTTTCAAAAATGAAATTTGATACAGGCTTCGACATCAACATGAATTCTTTCGATGGAAGCGACCAGAGATTCAAAGACATCTTAAATCTTTTCCAAGAACAACGGTTAGTTTAGATTATGTCCACTAGAGTGAAGCTCGCAGCAGACGAAATAAAAGAATGGTGTTTTTCTGCCACAAATGAGAATGAGAATTCTATAGTCGGCTCGATCAAAGGGACTCAGGTACCCTTGTCCCCCGCTCTACTAACAGAAGTTTTCAACCTCAGTACTGGAAATGATTCTATTAATTTGTCTGGAGAAGAGTTTGATTCAATGCTAGATAGAATGGGTCACTCTGCTGTGAACCCTAATAAATTGCTGAAAAATAATTTATCTATTGAATTTTAATTCTTGGCCGATGTTGTTGGAAAAGTGCTCCTGGCAAAGCACTCCGCCCATGATACAATTTCAAGATACCAGTTCTATCTAATGGGAGCATTGGTTGATAAAAACATCTGGATTGGGGCTCCATCTTCTTTAATTTGATCAAGAAGAAATTTAGCAAAAGCTGTGTAAGCTTTAGGAGGATCTTAGGGGTTTACCTACACTCCAGGTGCCCTGATCTGCTGACTTCAAGTGGGATATACATCAATGCATCCAAAAGACTTACCTGTTCCCTCTTCAGCAGGTGGGACAGGCAGATCATAAACCCCAACAGGGCTGCTACAGCAACACCTGCTTCAGGCACAAGGACTGCCTCAATCACTCCTCCTCAGGTCTCTGCCCCAGCAGAAGATTTGCCTGCTTCTTCTCCTCTAACAGCTGTCTCTGCCCTAGTCATCTCAACCTCACCACCAATCTCCACCATAACCATATCTTCCCCCATTACAATCTCTTCACCAATCTCACCTCCTCCAGCAACTACCTCTGAACAATTCCATCCTTTATTCTACTATCCACCTGTCACCACTCCATCATTTTCTCTCTTGAATGACTCCTTCATGGATGATTCTCCTCCTGATCTTCCCTCTACATCCTCCTACCAACAACTTCTTCAAGACATACTCTCTCAACCATCCTTCACCCCATCCTTTTCCCCTTCCATCTCATCCATCTCCAACCCAGTTACATCAATCTCAACACCTCCTACCCCTAGGCCATCCATCCCTACTCCTCCTACCTCCACATTCTCCATTACATCAGCTCCAGCCAACATCATTCCAGCCACTTCATATCCTACCTCTACTCAAGCCCCTCTTGAGCATGTAGATCTTTCAGCTTTGGCAAACAGGCTGTATGAGCTGCTAGCCCCCAGGCTAACCTCATTGCTGGAGACCACCTTGGCTCCACTTCTGAAAAGTGTTCAGGAACTGTCTACCAGGCTTTCTCCCTTCCTTTCCTCTCAGGTAATCCCTTCTTTTGGGTGCCTTGATCCAGTTACCACTGAATCTAGGCAGGGGGAGATGCCTTATGAAGCTCTGGTTGTGCCTGAGGCTGCTGAAGGTTCAGTTCCTACTCCTGTCTTTGCAGTGGATCTTCAGAGTCTGCTATCAGTATTTGATTCTGTATATTTCAGTTCTATGCCAGTGCAATAATTTGAAGATCTTACTAAGGCCATTGTGTCTATCTCAGTATATGATCCCAGCCTGATTGCCTCATAGGTCAATTCTTTCAAGGCTGTGGATGTTATTGCTTCCATCTGTATTGCTGCTGCTACTGCTTCCATTGAATCTTCTGATATTGAAATGATGCCTATTGTTGAGGATACTGCTGCTAAAGAACTTGCTACATATCTGGAAGAATCTGCTCCTGCTGTTGTTCCAATTTCTGCTGCTGCTGCTGTTCCTGCTCTAACTCCTGATCAACTGAAACAACAAGAGAAATATATAAAGAGCATTGATGAGTTGTATGATAGACCCCAAAGTTTAGAAAGTGATCAGTTTCACACTGAATCTGATGACTATTCGGGTACTATTGCCAAGAAAAGGAAGGCCAGAAGCAAGGCCATGATGAAGGTTCCCCCTGCTCATGCCAAAGATGCCAATGACATTCCATACTATATTCTGCATGACTGTCCAATCTCTGAGCCCTGGATGCAGTTCTCCAAAAATCAATCGAAAGCTATGAAGAAAAGAAGGAAATTGGATAGATATGAGAAAGGATGTTCTCGATTTCAGCCTCCTCCTCCTCCAGATTCAGGATCAGGTGGAGGCTTAGCTTCTCAAACCCCAACTTCAAAGCAAAGTTCCTCCCAGTCCTCACAAAGATGTCGTCCCAGGGGACAATACCAAAGGGGTTATCAGTCCAGAAGGGGACAGTATAGAGGAAATCAAAGAGAACATAGATTTCATGCAAGGAAGGACAAAGGCACATGGACTCTACTCTAGGTCCTTTCTCTTATAAACACAGAGAGAATGTTGATACTAGAACTCCTACTGCTTCAAAAACTATCAATAGATATGAGCCTGCAGTTCCTTTTGAAGATCCAGATAACAATCCATTATCATGGACTGCTAGGATGAAAGAAATTGCTGCTTTAGATCAGTTGAAGAAAGCTAGAGAACAAGGAAAAGACTTCTCCAATATTACTACTTTATCAGATCAGAGAAAAGCAGAACTGGAAAGGTATGCATCAAGAAAATTCTTTGACCCAGTGGAGTACATGAAATTGCATCCTGAGGCTGTGGTTCCCAGAGCTAGATCTCAAACCTCCTTAGGTGCAGAGGATGATAGAAGGTCAAAGAAGGAAGCTCTTAATCCCAACAGGGAAATTCTATTTAAGAAAGGAAGTGAAAAGAAGTAATATCTGTAAGCAGACAATACAATCATTCTAAATATTTGCTGATATTCCATATAACTGCTGCCTTATTGCTTGCTCTGTTCTTTTTGTTTCAGTTTATTGCTCTTCAGTATGTTGTTGTTGTTTTTATTTCTGAGATTTGTAAATAGTAATCCTAACCCAAATAGGGGGAGATTGTTGGAACACCCTGTTACTAATTTGGGCAAGGATCACTATGTTTGTCTTAGGAAACCAGTTTGACCTAGATGTGTAGTTAAAAAGGTCAACATTAGAATGTGTTTAGGGCTTAGAATTTAGGTTTGAAGCTGCCCCCAGGACCATTCAAGGAATCAGACTTAAAGCTGAGGCAAAGACAATTATCGTCATGCTTAGGTCAACGAAACGTCGAACTCCGTTCGACGCTCTCTGAGCTCAACTTTGCTGAATCGTCGAGCTCCGGTCGACGATCTTCTAGCTCAGATCGACGATATGTCTTCATCTTATTCTTCAGGTCGCTGAGCTCCGGTCGAAGATCTTCGAGCTCAGGTCGACGTTTTCTGTCTAATCTTCATTCCAATCTCTGAGCTCAGGTCGACGATCGTAGAGCTTAGATCGACGTTTTTCCTGAGAGATCGACGATTTTAAGGATTCAAATTCAGTCAGACTTTGGAATGTTTTTCAAATTATCTCAGCATTTATTTCAAGAGATCTGCCAGCCATTTTCCTTTATTCTGGAGCAAGTTTCAAGGAATTCTTTTTGAGAATGTTTATTGGACTTTCCTCTAGAAGACAAGACTTTTATGGAGGACATTTAATGTCTGTTAACGGCTATTTTGGATAGAGGATCTTCAGAGAATAAATTTTTCTTTTAGTCTGACAGAGATACATAAACAGTAAAAAACAATAAGAAATTTACAGTATAGATTCACAAGATAGAGTGATCAATTCTGAAGAATCAGTTGAATATTTTGGCATACTGAAAAAGTGATCATAGCTTCATCACAAGGATTCCAGACAATTCAATTTTCTCAGCCTCTGCTGAAACCATCTTCTGCTGGAGATCTGAAGCTTCTGAAGACCTATCACCCTGAAGCAAAGCTTCCACTCCTGAACTAGTCTACATCTTAGGGGGAGCTTTGACAACACAATCAATCCACTTGTGCTTCTTTCTTTGATTTAGACAGAGAAGACAACTTCACTCTTTTTCTTCTTCTTTCCTGCTGTAAAAGGGTTACCAAAACTCCCTTCAAAAGTTTTGATTCTGATTCTGAGAACCTTGTCAAAACTCAGTGGTGGCAAGACACCTGATAAAAAAATCTAGTTTGGTTTTTGAGCACCTTATCAAAAGCTCATTGGTGCCCAGGACACCTGATCAACCCTTCCTGCAGTGGATTCCTACCAAGGGTGGTAGAAGAGTGGATGTACCCAGGTTTTTGGGGAACCACTATAGTTCCTTGTGTCTTCTCGTTTCTTGAGTATTTTCCTTGCTGTGTGCTATGATTTTCTTTTTGCTTTCTTAGTTTTAAATTATATAGCAAGGCACCTTACACTTATACATAAATTAAATCTTAATTATTTTGATTGTGAAAATTGTAAAGTTATTTTAAAAATACTCTATTCACCCCCCCCCCCCCCTCTAGAGTTGAGATAGATCTTTGTCTCACTTTCAGCCTAGTTTCCTGCAACCATAACATATAATCTCTTTATTATTTTATTTATCATACCTTGGATTTTCTTGGCCTCTGGATGACCTTTTTCTGAAATCCTTCCTGGCCATTTTGTAGAACCTCTTGGCTAGGAGGCTCATCAGTTCTTCATTGCCTGTGACTTTGTCTTCAAACTATTCTTCTGTTTGCTTGAAAGCAATTGACTTCTCCTTCCTGACTGCTGGAGAAGTTGTCTTCTGCTCTTCTTCTCTATTTTTGATGAGCTGCTCATAAGATTTGAGCTTTCCTAATAGAGCTTTTGTAGTGATCTCATTCAGAGTTCTGGCATCCTTGATGGGCTAGATCCTTGAATCCCAAGTGCTTGGGAAGCACATTAGGATTTTTTCATTTATCTCTGTGAGAGAGATATCCTTGTCCATGGTTTTGAGTTCACTAACAATCAGACTTAGTCTACTATACATGTAACCTACTAACTCATTTTCTGCTTTCTTGAAATTTTCATATTGGGTGATTAGATGAGATCTTCTGTCTTTTCTCTCATCATCTGATCCTGATACAATATCAGATAGTTTGTCCCAAATCTCTTTAGCTGAGTTGCATTCAACTACCTTATGGAAGATGTCATCATACATTGTTTGAGCTAGGATGTTCATAGCTTTAGCATCAGCAACCTTCCATTTCTTTATATCAGCATCTGTTCCTAAAGGTGGTGGACAACATTTGTACTTGTGCTTGCAGGAGGCTTTGGTCAATCTATCAAAACAGAATTAAAGATATCTTCATCAATAGAATTCATGTATAATCTAATCCTTGCCTTCTAAAGTGCAAACTTGGAGAGAATGCACACTGGAAGTCTGGTGCTAGCATAATCTTTGTTTTATGCCATGAATTTAGATTAAAATAAATATAATAAAAAATAACCCTCTATTAAGGATGGATCTTAAGAGAGATCTTTTGGTTCAAGTGTTAGCCTGTATGAACAACCAAACTGGTTGAACAACTAACCTCCCTCTGATACCAATCTAAAGTGAGTGTAAGATCAATCCTTCACTCTAGAGGGGGGTGAATAGAGTGTTCTAAAATTAATTTTGCAAAAATGGAAATTATTCTTGCAGTGGAAGACTTAATTTAGTTAGTGTAGAGTGCTTGACAAAAATCAAAATAAAAAACACAAAAGAGAAAATTCACAGCACACATCAAATAAAATAGCAAGCAACTAGAAGACACAAGGAACTATAGTGGTTCCCAAAAACCTGGGAACATCCACTCTTCTACCACCCTTGGTAGGAATCCTCTGCAGGATGAGTTGATCAGGTGTCTTGGGCACCAATGAGCTTTTGATCAGGTGCTCAAAAACCAAACCAGATTTTTTGATCAGGTGTCTTGCCACCACTAAGTTTTGATCAGGTCTCAGGAACTAATGCAAAACTTTTGAAGGGAGTTTAAAAACCCTTTTACAGGAAAGGAATAAGAAAAATGGTGAAGTTACCTTCTCTGTCAACAATCAAAGAGAAGCACAAGTGGATGAGATGTTGTCAAAGTTCCCCCTAAGATTAGCAAGAGTTCAAGAGCTGGAAGCTTTGCAAGGGTGATAGGTATTCAATGAAAAGAATGTTCCAGCAAAAGATGATTTCAGCAAGAACTAAAATTTTTGTTGTCTAGAGTGTGAATGATGAAGACTTTTAATCAGCAGGAATCAGAAGAAAACTTGTTCTTTTTTCTGAGTTATTGATCTTCTTTTTCTTTCTTTGTTTCTCTGTGTCTATTCATGTCTATTTGTGTATCCTGTATATGTCTTCTGCTTATTCTCTATAATAATGATGATAATAGGAAATCCAGTTTTCAAATCTTGATGATAGTCGTTAGCAAAGTCATAAAGGCTTTCCTTAAATGTCAACTGTCTCTGGAGGAAAGAAACTAAAAACATTCCTCCTTTGTTTCCTTGAAACTTGCTCCTGATTTATTATAACAGCAAGAAATCTTCTGCAATAAATGCTCTGACTTGAAGACATTTGAAATACTTATAAAACTGACAAAATTCCAGAAATCGTCGATTTCAAAAAATAATCATCGATCTGAGCTAAATTATCGTTGAACTGAGCTCAGAGATATTGGAATTAGTCTAAGACAGAAATCGTCGATCTGACCTAAGAGATCGTTGAACTGAGTTCGACGCCTCATCGACTTGAGCTCAGTGATCGTCGAACTTAGTTCAACGCTCTGTCAACCTGAACTCACAGATAGTCAAACTGGGTTCGACGCTTCGTCGATCTGAGCTCGACGATAACTTGAATTCTTCTTCTTGGCTTTTCATCTGATCTAGGAGGTCTTGGGGAAAGCTTCAAACCTAAGTCCTAAGCCTTAGACCTAACTAGTTGACCTTTACTCTATACAACAGGGTCAAAGAAACAATCCTATAGACATAGTGAGCCTGATTCAAATTAGTAATAGGGTGTTCCAACATTTTCCAAGCATCTCCTCTACTCATTCAGCAAGCCCTTCAGTTGAGCTAGAAACATATTTGTCATTTTATCTGTCCTGGCTGATGTGCCTTCATCACCTATTTCTTGAACTAGCCTGGCCACTGCCCTGAGATCAGAGTCAGCCACCGTAAAGGTAGAAGATTGAGCTTTCTTTGGCATACTCTCTTCCTTCCCTGACATGGAGGAGTCTATTTCATGCACTTCACCATGAGTAGGGAGTTCAGATTGATGCTCCCCCACAACAACTGCCATGTACATAGAGACATGCAGTACAACAACAATAACAACATCATCAGTCAGATTTTTCTCAAGAGGATTCTGGAACTGCTCCTCTTTAGAAGCTTGAGTCTCCATGACCTGATCTAGCACTTTCTCCCCTCAACAAGTGAATTTTGCCTAGCATCCTATGAGATTTGCTCCCCCTCACTCTGAGGGATGGTTGCATTAGAAGGGGCTGGTACTACATTAGATTCTTGAATAGTAATGTTATTAGTGGTGAGTCTGGTTTATATATGGTTTTTCGAACTCCTTTGGGCTAGTTTTCACGCACTTGTACTTCACATTTAGTATGTTATCATTGATATTTCATTTAAATAGTTCATCACACTAAGTAAATTATTTTGGCCAATTGTGGTGTGCGAATGCGCACTCTTGTGTTGAGGGTAAGTTCTGTGAGCTCCTCACACTTGTTTTTTGATTTATACGATTGTTTGGGACATTTATGGGCTATGCCTCAGTCAGATTTATTGCTGTGCCGGTGGTCGGGATGTCTTGAATTCTATTTCAAGCTCCTGCGTAAAACGCACGGTCAAGCGAATTTCTTCGCGCACTATTTCAACGTAATCGTGCGTTATCCACAGCAATCCTGGGGACATCTGATCTACCCAAGAATTTTGTTCCCGCATGGTTTCGGCCAAACCGTGTGAGAAGGAATCGCACGGTCTGCATAATGTTCTGGGAATTCTAGCGCTCTGGGGGGTTAACAAAGTCTCTTGGTTGATTAAAGTTTCTGAAGTAATTTAAGTTTTTGTTAAAGTTAACTAGGTTCGACGAATTTTGAAAGGTTCGTCGATCTGCGTTCGACGAATAGGGATGAGTTCGTCAAATTCCGCTCAGAGAATGTAAGTATTCATTTTCTGTCCCCCAATTTCATTGATCGCAGTTCGACGATCCATATTGATTTTGTCGATCGCAGCACAAAGAATAATTATATGAAATATCGGCGTTCACAGTTCATCCATCTGAGTTCGACAAACGGTATACATTTCATCTATCTAGGTTCGACGAAGACAGTTGAACATTGTTTTTATTAAAGTTTTCTTTTTCTTTCTATTTTCTTTAGGTTTCTGAAATACTTAAATTTGTTGGTTATTTTCATCTAATTCTTTTTTTCCATTTTTAGATATAAATTTAATTGGGGTTGAAAGAATATTTTTCTTTAGAAGATGAGGTTTGCCTGATGAAGCACCTAAGCCAAGTTTGTCATTAAGCCTGGTATTAACAGTGCTTGTGATGTCCATCAATTTGATTCTTCTCCCATTCAGGGATACTTTAAATTGCTTAGCCTCATTTATATCAGTTTTTAAAGAAATGATTTGTTCAGAAGCTATATATAGTTCATCGTTTAATTTTATGTTTTCTTAAAACAAATTATCATATTCAATTAATTTGTCTCTAAGAAGTTTGATTTCCTTCTCAGATTTAATTTAGTCATTGCATAGTAACTTAAATTCAGTTTTAAAATGTTCTGAAGTAAAGTCAGTAGAGGATATTACCTGATCCTCTTCTGACTCAGAATCATCAGCTTCTGATTCTTCAGCTTCTGATGGATTTCTTGAGCATTGATAGCGATCAAAAAAATCTCTCTGGCTTTGGCCTCTTCTACATCTTCACTGGAGCTGGAAGATGAAGAATCTTCTTCAGACTCACTCCAAGTCTCAGCAACAAAGCCTTTTTCCTTCTTCTTATGCTTGCTGGAAGAAGGCTTGCTGTAGTGCTTCTTGGAGTCCTTGTCTTTCCTTTTATCCTTCTTCTGCTTATTAGGACACTCAGGTAGAATGTGTCCAGGCTTCCTACAACCATAGTAAACAATTTCCTTGGTAGGAGTCTTGTCATAGCTTGGTTTGTCTTCATTCCTTATTGACCTTGTTCTAAAGTCCTTCTTAGCCATTTTGTAGAATCTCTTGGCGAAGAGACCATCAACTCTTCATTTACATGTAGTGTTTCTGATTCTTCAGATTCCTTAAATACAATACTTTGCTCCTTCCTTCCTGAGGTAGAAGTCTTCTATTCAGCTGCTTCTCTAGTCTTTATAAGCTGCTCATAAGACTTGAGCTTTCCTAGCCAAGACTCAGTAGAAATTTCATTTAGGCTTTTGGCCTCCTTTGTTGGCCAGATCCTAGAGTCCCATGTGCTAGGGAAGTACATAAGGATCTTATCATTGATCTTAGTCAGTAATATGTTATTGTCTAGGTTCTTCAGCTCATTGATGATCAAGCAGAGTCTTTTGTACATATCAGCAACTGACTCTGACTCTTATTTCTTTAAGTTCTAATATTGGGAAATGAGATGAGATCTTCTATCTTTTCTTTCATCAGCTGATCCTGCTACCATTTGATTGAGGGAATCCCAAATGGCTTTTGTTGATGTACACTAAACAACCTTTTGGAAAATGTCATCTGACATTGTTTGTGCCAGAATGTTCATTGCTTTGGCATCAACAACCTGCCTTTTTTTGTGCATCATTCCACTCAGGTGGTGGAACTGCAGTTATATCTGAAGTTGTAGCCACTGGCAGTGGGGGACCCGTCAAAAATAGAATTATAGATATCTTCATCAATTGAATTCATATATAACCTAATCCTTGCCTTCCAGAGTGCAAAATTATTATGGTTACACACTAGAGGTCTGGTGCTTGAATATTCATTATTTTGTTTCGTGATTTAGAAAGACAATAAAGTAAATGGGATCTACCAAAGATCTTTTGGTTCAGGTGTTAGCCTGTGAAACCAAATAACCTACCTCTTATACCAATTGAATGTGGATAGATCTGTCTTAACTCTAGAGGGGGGGGGGGTGAATAGAGTATTTAAAAATTTTGATTTGTTTTTATAGCAGAATTAAAATAAGTGATTTCTATATGTATATAGGGAAATAAAAACAAAGACAATCACAACACAGCAAATAAAAGAATAAAGCAACCCAGACGATTTATAGTGGTTCCCCTAAACTGTGGTACATCGACTCACTACAATAAACTGCACCTGTTGTAAGGACTGAAATATAACTAAAACACAGTTTGTTACTAATAGCTATATTTAGTAACGAATTTTTTCTATTGTTACCAAAAAGTACTTTGTGTAATGAATATTTTATATTTTATTACATTAAAAATTAATTTGTTACTATAAATGTAAGTATTTGTAACAACACTAATGTTACGTTACAAATAGTAATTTTTTCTCAAAATATGTTTGGCAATTTTTAGTGCCACACCGCCAGTAAAAACATCAATTTTGGGTTTATATTGCCCATTCCACAATGAATTTTTGAAATATGTTGGGCTCGCGGGCGGGCTCGCGGGAAGGGGCGGCTGCCGGCGGCCGGCGGGCTGGCAGCGGCGGGCGGCAGCGGGCGGCGTCGGGCTGCGGCGGGCGGTGGTAGGGGGCAGCGGTCGGCGGCGGGAAGCGCCGGGCGGCGGGCGGCGGCTGCGGCCGCCACCAGCGGCAGGCAGTGGCGGCGGGCAGCGGCGGCGGCAGGTGGCCGGCCTGCGGAATCTTTTTTACTATTGTAACTAATTTATTGTAACGACACACATACATTCGTTACAAGAAGTATTAGCGTCGAGCTTTAGAGGACGACCGTTACATAATGTTTTTTTTCGTTACCAAAGAGTTTTTCAAACAATTTTTGGTACTTATTGTAACGATTTAGGTCCTTACTATAAGTGCAATTTGTTGTAGTTACTCTTCTAACACCCTAGTAGGAATCCACTATAGATTTTTGATCAGGTATCCTGCCACCACAGGTTATTTCTCAGATGCCCTGTCAACACAAAATCTATTTCAAGGGAGATCTAGCAACCCTTTGAGATTTTGATAAGGTGCCCCAAAACCAAACCAATTCTTTTGATCAAGAGACTTGACAACAAAAAGATAACTTTTGAAGGGAGTTAAAATCACTTTGTACCGGAAAGTTAAAAAGAAAAACATGTTGTCTTCTCTTTCATAAAGCACTGAGAAGACTAGTGGATGTTGTTCTTGTCAGAGCTCCACTTGAGATGTAGAAGAGTTCGGGAGAATGAGTACTTTGGTCAAGGTGTAGACATTCAGATTAAAAAAGATCTTCAAGAAACTTTTAGACTGATGAAGATTGTTTATCTCTTGAAAGTCCTGAAGCAAAACTGAAGAAGACTGAAAATGTATGAGGGTTGTGTTCTTCTTTTTGTTTTATGTATTCACAATTCACTGGCTTCTTTATATTCTATTACTGCAATCTTATGAAAAAATGCTTTTACATTCCTTACAAAAATCAGCCTTTGAATTTTAAATCATATCCTTGATTGACTGCCGAAATTCTGGGAGTTGAATGGCTAGAAAATGTCTTTAAATTGTTTGCATGATCACCGCCGCCAAGTCCAAGTCGTGGACGGGATAATTCTGCTCAAGCACTTTTAACAAGCGTGATCCATAAGCAATCACCTTGCCAAGCTACAGAATAACGTAGCCTAAGCCACTCCCTCAAGCATCACTGTAAATCTCATAGCTGTCTGTACCATATGGCGATGTCAAAATAGGCGCCATGGTCAAACAACTCTTTATCTCTTCAAAAGCTCGTGTGCACTCCGACGTCCAAACGAACTTCTAATCCTTCCTCGTTAATGTGGTTAGAGGCAAAACGATCCATGAGAAGTTTTCCACAAAATGTCTGTAGTAGCCTACCTGGCCATTAAAACTCCTGACTTCGGCTACCGAAGACAACACTGGCCACTCTTGTATGGCACTTATCTTTGACGGATCCACTACTATGCCCTCTCCACTTACTACATGTCCAAGAAAAGCCACTGCTGACAGCCAATACTCATACATTGAGAATTTGGCATAGAGCTTATTTCTCAGCAGGGTATGCAACACGAACCGTAAATGGTTCGCATGATCAGCTTCAAATTGAGAGTATACCAAGATATCATCAATGAATACTATCACAAATAGATCAAAATACTCTCGGAACGTTAGGTGCATTAGATCCATGAACACTGATGACGCATTACATAGCCCAAACGACATTATAGTAAACTCATAAAGACCATAGCGTGTTCCAAATGCTGTCTTGGGAATATTACCTTCCCGAATCCTCAATTGGTAATATCTAGATTTTAAATCCAATTTAGAATAGACAGTTGATCCCTCTAGCTGATCGAACAAGTCATATATCCGTGGAATCAGATACTTGTTTTTCTCTGTCAGCTTATTCAATTCACAATAATCAATACACAACCGTAAACTACCATCCGTCTTTTTCACAAACAGAACAGGCGCGCTCCAAGGTGACATAATTGGGCATATGTATCCCTGTTCCAGCAATTCTTGCACCTGAACTTTCAGTTCTTCCATTTCCTTTGCCGCAATGCGATATGGCGAGCGGGCCATAGGTTTCGCACCTGGAACCAACTCAATAGAGAAGTAGATCTCCCGCTGGGGTGGTAACCCAGGAAGATCCTTAGGAAACACATTAGCAAACTCCGACACAATCGTAACATCATTCACACTGGCCTTAGGCTAAATAGCCTGAATAAGCGTGACGAATTACTCCGCTCCCTTCCGAATAGCATTGCCAACTTGGAGAGCAGACATCAAGGTCCCACTTACTCCTCGCATACTAGCAAACTTAGTCTCAAGTTCAGTATTCTGGCCTAGTGTGATCTCCTTTGAATTGCAATCAATAAAGGCACACTACTCCGAAAGCAAGTCTATACCAAAGATCACATCAAATTCTGATATCGGTAGCACAGATGCGTTCAAGCAGAAATCCCGACTTCTTATTTTAACTGCCACATCACAAGCTCTATCCGCAAGCATCACACAACCGTTCGGTAATACCACCTTAACACTATCTGCCATCACATGACTAGGTACTCCATTTCGAGCTACGAAGTCCTTAGACAGAAACAAATGTGAGCACCCGTATCGAATAGTGCTCTCGCCGGGTTGTTCCTAATCAATACAAAGCCTAAGATAAACACATAAAACATAAGCTACACACAAGGTATTCAATATAAAAAGTAATCAATATCTTAACTTTTACCTATGACGACGTCACTTTGCTTTATGGCCTCTTGCTTGCCAAGATTATTGACTCGACGCTGCGCCTGGGATGCAGAGGGCTCCACAACTACTTTTCCCTTCTCAGCATAAGACGCTCCCGTCTTCTTTTCCACCTTTGGCGGACCAACCTGACAATCACGTTCTATATGCACCACTTTGCCACATATAAAGCAGGTACGAGACTCTTGCTTTGACGTTGCTCCCGACGCAACTGAAGAAGGGGCCTATCCAGAAGATTTGGCATTCTTGCACCACTTATTTTGTTAGTTTGATTTTCCACGACGGGGCACTTTGAACTCAGACTTCGTCATAGCCAAGTCTATCTTTCCTTGCACCCGTTTCATATCACTCTCCAGCGCACAAGCAGTATCAACCAAATCCTGAAATCCTTGGTTCACCGAGCTCGAGAGCAGGAATCTCAACACATCCCGCAACCCTTCATAGAACCTATTGGTTTTCCGTTGTTCATCAGTGAAGATAGACTCTGCATAACGACCCAACCTTGTAAACTCGTGCAAGTAAGTATCCACACTACTTCCACCTTGGGATAGACGTTGAAACTCATTTTCCATGGTGATGCATTTTATCGCTGGTAGGTGCTTTGCCAAAAATAGTCGCAAAAACTCCTTAATCGAGACTTGTGTTAATTGCCTGCCCGCTAGGTGATGCAACTCTATCTCGTCTCACCACAGCCGAGCATCTCCTTCCAACAAGAAGGTGGCTAAGGTGACCTTTTTATCTTCCTCCTTCCTTATCACCGTCAATATACGCTTGGCGTGCGAAAACAAATCTTCTGCTTGTACTGGGGTTCCCACACCCGTAAATGTCGGAGGATTAAAGCTCATAAAATGCTTCAACTGCCGCTCATCTGCTCGAGGATCAATAGCCTCAATAGCTTCTGGTCTTACAACAACCCGTTCTGGCACCACTATCGTCTGCGCTTGCCCAATAGGTTGTGCATGAATCATGGCAAATAGCGCCTCAACAACTAAGTGGACTATTTACGCAGAAGGAGGAGGTGTGGGCACCTTAGCTAGTGTCGAACTCTCATCAGAATTTTGGGGCTCTGATTGCCAAACAACACTATGAGTCACCTATAGGTGAATAAGACACACTTTAGCGACCTTACACAAGCAATCACAATAATATAGGAACGCGCAGGTTCCTCAAACAGGAGTATTTACATTCCTTAGTGGACATTCCAGAGTTCAATAATGTTAAAGCAGATCGCACTTACACGTGCTCGCCACCCCACAAAAGAATTCGACCATGAATTCGAAAGAGGAAGACCGAGAAAAGCTGATTTCAAAATGTAACGACTCCATCCGTTAAATAACATATAATAGAAGTTCCGGCTGGGGCCCCACACTTTATGCCACAAACATGCGGGGAGGTCATAGGTTAATACCAAAACAGGTATGCATCCTAACACAGCATACTAGCAGAAGCTTTTAATGTTTAACTGAACTCAAACCATGAATGTCCACTATATATAAACAACCACATTTATATATACACACGAAGGAATGTACAACATATACTCAAGAGTTTGGCCTTAAGACCTTACATTTATGCTTTACAAGTGTGGATTAAAAACATCGGCGCGCAGGCCAGCCACACATGAACATAACAAAAGCCTTTGCTCGGCCTTTGGGGGCCAGCAGCAGCAGCAAGGGCTTCAGCCCATTATTTCCCGCTCAGCTCGCCAGCACCTGTACAGGGAAAGCCCATCATTTTGGTGGCAAATATGGCAATGGTCATCATTCAGCCGACCAATTTACAACGACCCTACCCCTTTCCCTGGGCAGTGGTATTCCTTCCCTGCAGGCATAGCTTTCACAAGCAGATATATCATACAATGTGCACTCACGCACAATCAACATATCACAACCGTCAGCCACGCGGCCCAACGATGAGTGCACTCAGGGCACATTCTTGTTGTACCGGCGAATCAGGGTCCCACCACCGTTCAAGGTCCAAAAACAAACGCTTTTGAGCATTTAGTCTTAATGGCGTGCATGCCTAAGACTCTCATTATGCGCTCCAATGAGACTAATAACCAGGTCTACCAGTCAGTTAGACATAACACAGGTACAGATCATCCACCTCCTGTTGCTCAAGTGACCATGCCATCAACGAATAATGAAGTACTCATAGCCAATTTATAGGCGTGTGTCAGTTTCACCTTTCCTGTTTGGCACAAAGCCTTTTTAAGAGCACACAGCTCACAATAGCCACAATGTCCTCCAAGGATTGGCTTCACAATCCAACACGGGGAGATAATGCCAGCGTTCCATGTGGTCGCTCGGCAGGTTCAACAGAACTCACTTTCTGCACCCAGACTCGCACAAAAATGGCATATAACACAAGAATCACGAGGGAACTTTCCTTGAATTCCACTCTAGTACTTCCTGTTACTACCCTTCACAGGCACAACCCATCGACTCCAGATACTACACATTTATATGCTGAGTCTTCTCCGGTGCGTGAAATGCAACATCACCAATCCAGACCAACCTGTCAAGATGGGCTTCACACAACATGCCTATTCCATAATACACACTTTCAGATCTATATGCAAGACTAGAGATTATAAGAATCAACCCAAGTAAATCCTTCAATAGCCACCTTTTGGTGGGGGAAATCCACAAACATGCAAAAATGAGGACTTAACATGTCCAAGAAGGAAGATGGTTACCCTTGACGGTCTCTTGGGATCCATAGAATTCTAGCCAGATAGCAAGCACCGTAATGCTCTCGCCTCCACAAATCTGGACTCGGCTCGCAATTCTGAACGCTGAAGCTTGCCGGCAGCCGGATCTCTTATCTTCTTCCTCCTTGCTCTCCCTTCTCTCTATTCTTGTAGAAGGAGAATCGCCAAGCTTTGAATGAGATATAATTCTCAAGTCCTGGACTTAACTTAGTAGGGAGAAGTTTGGACCCTTAAATCCAATCTAAAGGAAATGAACGACCAAAAATCGCCTAGAAAATTCAATTTTTGGGCTGACACGGCCTGTGACATGCCCGTGTCACAGGCCATGTATTGTAAGCGTCACACAAACTGACTTATATAGAATAGGACACGGCCATGTGACACGCACGTGTCACAGGCCGTGTGCCCTGACACAGCTTTAAACACACCCGTGTCTAGCCAGTGTTCACCAGGCCTTAATACCCTGGACAAAACCAGAGAAGGACATGACCTTGTGACACGCCCGTGTCACATGCCGTGAGCCTAGACACAGTGGAAGACACGCCCTTGCCCAGGTGTATTCAATAGGCCGCACAAACCTGGCAAAAACCCGAGGAGGACACGCCCTCTGACACGCCCGTGTCTTAGGCCGTGTTCCCTCTCGACAAACGTCAAGTGCATTTCATAGAGTACTCGAGACGACACAGAGAAGGACATGGATTGGGACATGCCCGTGTCCCAGGCCATTTTCCTCACTCGAGACACACTCGAGACCAAAAATCACACTTGAGTAAACAGAGCAGGACACACCCTGGGACATGCCCGTGTCCCAGGACGTGTTTCACAGACTTAACTCCATTTTGGGATTTTGGGGTGTTACAATCCTCCCCTCCTTACAATAAATTTTGTCCCGAAATTTGCACACAGTAAGGAAAAATAGCAATCAAGATGTTATAACTTCACAAAAGTTTTATACAACTTTACACACACTGTAAAATAGTTTACACAAACAACTCGGGAAACTCAGCCCATATGGTCTGCTCTCGCTCTCTTGTTAGCTCCTCACGACCATAGTTGTCCCACCGGACCTTGACCATCCCGATTGTCTTTTTCTACAACTATTTATCGGCTCTATCCTCGATCCGAATGGGCCTAACCTTCGTCGTTAGCCCAAAATCAACAGGTACACGATCGTTTGCAATCACTTGAGCTGGATCTTTCATGGCTTTTCGAAGCACTGAGATGTAGAACACATCATACAATCCACTCAATTCTTCCGAAAGAGCTAGCTGATATGCAACTTCCCCAACTCGCTCCACCACTTCAAACACACCAATATATCTCGGACTTAACTTTTTCAGACGCCGAATCCTAGACACACCTTTGAAGGGTTTGATCTTCAAATAGACCCAAATGCCCACCGCAAACTCAACGTTTCGGTTCTTGGCGTTATAATATTTGGCTTGTCTATCTTGGGCTATCAGTAGCCTCTCCCGAATAGAGCGTATTGTCGAATTAGCTTCGTTGACTTTTTTATGCCCATAAAGTTTAGATTCACCTGTTTCCGCCCAAGCTAACGGTGTACGACATTTCCGACCATACAACACTTCAAACGGTGCCATACAGATACTCGCTTGGTAGCTATTATTATAAGAAAATTCTACTATATAAAGATGATCTTCCCATCTCTTTCCAAAATCAAAGACACACATTCAGAGCATGTCATCCATCGTTCGATTGGTCCTCTCAGTTTGGCCATCCATTTGGGGATGAAAGGTCATACTGTATGATTACTTTGTGCCCAACAACTGATGGATTAGCCTCCAATCATTCGAAGTGAATCACACATCACGGTCACTTACGATGCTATGGGTAACACCGTGCAATCATACCATCTGCTAAACATAGAGCTTTGTCAAGACTTACACTAAATCGTCCCTCTTGTTCGGTAGGAATTGAGCAACTTTAGTCAACCGGTCTACGAACACCCAAACCGAATCGTTCCCACATTGATACCTCGACAACCCGTGCAAGAAATCCATTGAAATATCATCAAACTACCATTTCGGAATAGGTAACGACTTCAGGAAACCTCCGGGCTTCTGGCATTCCATCTTAACCAAGGCACATGTTTGACATTTAGCCACATAATGTGATATGTCTTTCTTTAATCCTGGCCACCAGAACAACTTTTTCATGTCCTTGTACATCTTTTTGCTCCCTGGGTGAATTGAGTATTTAGTGAAGTGAGCCTCATACATCAACTCTTCCCTCAACTTACCCATACTTGGGATGCACAGACGACCGTCTTTCCGCAAAAGGCCATCATCCAAAGAGAATTGGTCGTTTGAACCATCCACTACATAGCATAATATGTAAAGCTATAAATCAGATTTGGATGTCTCATTCTAAGTTGAGCATAAAGAAAAGGGGGCCTACAATGCAACATGTATGCAATCCTGGGTTTCACCTAAGGTTCCCTATAGCGTATGAATCTAACACATCATCACGCAATCATCAATCAGGTACTTTCAATTTCCCCTTTGGTGTTCGAGTCACAAACAAATAGGTACTTCCAATTTTCCCAAATGACATACAAGCTGCTATGCGGAATTCTTGCCAAGGCCCCACCCGCTTGTGGGTCTCAAAACCCGGGCTTGCCTACAGACTCTGACTTCTCTCGTCAGGATTCCGTCTCAAACAAACCAACTGATACGAAGAACCCTCGCAGGACCCCACCCTCTCGTGGGCTTCATTTCCCAGGCTTGTCCAATGCTTGACATTCTCGCCAGTTTCACAGAAGGGGACTTGTCTCGTCGGGACACTCTCCCCATATGACTTGCATGTCACGGGATAGCCAGCCGACCACGGATACAAATCCATGCCTTAGCACATCAAGAACAGCATCTTGCCGCAATGGATTTCTACCAAAATCCTTAAGTTTGCAATGTAACATCACCGAGTCAGACTAACGGTCGCGACAACGACTTCATCCACAATGCCTAATCCACTAGCAGAGCGGATCTCTAATGCAATATAATACCTAGAACGGACACAATCGACTCAGTGGTTCCTCTTGAACCATGGCGACCCTAATCCCTCTCACTTCAGAGATCTGGTGCCGAAATGTTTGAAAGAAAGCAAAAACAACTTGGATGCCATACACGCATCCTAAAGACCGAGAGGAGAAGTGTCATTACCCTTCGACTCCTCTTTCAAGCCATGGGATATTTGTCTTGCACAGATTAAAAGGAATGCCTCCAAGTCCTCTTCACGGATTTGGAATCGGATCAACGATCGAGGATCCGAAGCTCCGACAATGGCGGAAGAAAGCTCTCTTCTTCCTTCTCCCGCTCTCTCTTCCAAACCCTAGAACAACTCCAAAAAGAGAAGAAAATGAGGGAGAAATCTCGCTCAGCCCTATATAAGCACACTTGAGGGAGAGTCTTGGGCCTTAGGATCAAAACCTAAGTGAAATAGTCTGGCTAAAAAGCCAAATGACAGAACGGCTTCTGTCCGCTACCGTCGGGCGGTAACTACCTACCGCCGAGCGGTAGTTTCTCGAGCGCTTTGCTAGAAAATAATGTCGCGCTAACGCCGATGGTAAGTCTAACGCGGCGCGGTAGATCCTTTCTCGAGAAATCAATGGTCTCGACGAACTCAACGCTCTCGACGCCATCCCTGGGGTTACCGTTGCGCGGTAACAACTACCTCCGAGCGATAGTCCACTCAACGCTCGACGATCGGCTTTCGTCGACCGGGTTACCTGCATACGGTAACTAACTACTACCGGGCGATAGCCCTCTCTACACTCACCGAACGGCTATCGTCAAGCTGCTCCCAATGAAACAAGTCTACCGCCGGTCGATAGCTATTATCGCCATGCTGTAGCTTCCAGATAAAGGTCTAGAAAACCAGAGTATTACATATAAGCACCTCATTGAGTCTTTAGTTTCAATACTTTTGAATGAAGCTTGGGTCTGCTTGCCTTTTATGCAAGCAGAGAAAATGCTCTCCTTAGAGCATTTAGTGTTAGGACCGTTCTTAACAAGCTCTTTACTGAAAAGTTTGCATATGGCCTTGTAGTTCAAATGAGCTAGTCTCTTATGCCATTTGACACAGTATGAGACTTTTTCATTTGCAACTATACATAAGGGTGAGTATGACTTTAAACAAAGAAAATTCAAACAATACACATTCCCACATCTAGTGCCTGTCAAGATGACCTCTTGGTCACTTGACTTCTTTATTAGGAACTCATCCTTGTTGAATGAAATATCATAGCCAAGGTCACAAATTTGGCTTATGCTTATAAGGTTGTGTTGCAACCCTTCCACATAAGCTACTTTTGTGAAAGTGACTAAGCCATTTATGATCTTACCATAACCTTTGGTAATTCCTTTGTCAGCTCCACCAAAGATCACCTTTGGTCCATTATTCATAGTGATAAATTCCCTCAAATTTCCTCTTGTTCAAGTCTTGTGTCTGGAACACCCACTATCCAAGTACAAGATTGGTCTATCTCTGGTGCTTGGACATTCCTACAAAATAAGAATTTATTTTTCTTAGGAACCCAAATTGTTTTAGGTCCTAGGTTCTTGTTAGATGTGGCTCCATTGAGACCACTTATGAACTTCTTAACTGGATACCTTTTCTGAACATGAGACAGAGTGTAATTGAACCAACAGTCCAAGGCAAAGTGTCCTACCTTTCCACAACACCAACATTCATATCGATTGTACCTCCTCTTTGGAGGAACAGAAGGAACTTTGTGCTGACATTCCATAGAGTAGGAATCAGCAAACTTGACAGTTGCATTTTTATTGGGAGCAAAAAGATTGTTTTGTCTCTCAATTACAATAATTCTCCTTGGAGCAGGCACACTAGGAATAGCATTCCTATTCACATATGCAATTGGTCCAACTTATCCAGACTTCTGGGTTTCTTTTCCCTTAATCTAAAACACGAGTTTTGGAATGAATGGACCCTTTTGCCCTATAAGCTTTTTGCCTCTTCTTTTAATCGTTTTAACATAACCAAGTCCACTTCCAGGTGTTCATGAGAATGTATCTATGATGGGAAGCACAATTTTAGGTTTATAAAAAAATTGTACTAGTCTTTTCTCATTCAGGAGTTTGAGTTCTAACTCCTGAATGATTGCATCTTTTTGTTTATTAACATAATTTGATCATCAATGATCTTAGTCGACTTTGCTAACTTTGAACTTTGAAAACCTATTTTATGAGTATCCATCTTATGATGATACTCCTGACCTTTAGTGATGCAATCTCTATGACTTGTTCTTTGACAATCTTTTTGCTACTTACAAGAGATTCCAACATTTTTCCAAATTTGACTTTGAGGTACTGCAGTTCAGTATCAGGGTTAGACTTATGTGAATCAATCTTTAAGTCACAAGAGTCTAGCTCATCCACAGTCTCATGAACAGAATTAATAGAACAACAAGAATTGTCAAAGATTACATGAGTATCCTGACATTCTGCAATTTTTGTATCTGGATTATCAAACAGTGCAATCAAATAAACCTCCATATCATCTTAAGAATCACCATAGTGTGATGAAGTTATGGATTTATTGCCCTTGTATATGGCCTTTTTGATGAATTCTTCTTCATAGAGAATAATCAAACATGTTCTTCTTTTGATTCAGTTGAATCAGTATCACTATCAGATAAGGTCTTTGGCTTCTTTGCCAACAGACCCTTTTCTAAATTTTTTTCTTTATAGAGCTTCTTTTCCTTTGACTTTTGGTTCTCTTTTCTTTTCTACTGGACAGTCAGTAATGACATTCCCAGGCCTGTTACAGCAATATCAGATAATGTTAGTCTTAAATTTTTTATTCTGATGAGAATCATACCTGACAACATATTTATTTTTGTCTTTGTCTTTGCTTTTACTGGAACTTGGTCTAATAGATTTCTTCTTATTCCACTACTTCCTTCTTCTCATAACTTTCTTGAATTGCTTAGTAAACAGTGTCAATTCATCATCCGATAATTCTTCTGATGAAGAACAAGTTCTAGTGCTATCTGTATCTTCATCCCTTCTTGGTGATGATTGGATTTATCTTCTAGACTTCTTTGATGTTTCTGCTTTAAAGGTCACAGATTTAGGTTTAGTTGAACTTCTGGATGATTCAGCTTCAACTTTTCTATAATTTAGCTGAAGCTCAGGTGACAATAGCTTCCAATAAAAGTCTTGGGTAACATGTTCCTCAGATTCCCCATTTATCTTACATAACTAATCTTGATGTCCCATTCTTTATTTAGGGATCTCAGAAATTTGTCAATAATCTCATAATTTGAGAATTGTCTATCATAATTCTTTAAGTCATTTACTATTCTAAAGAATTTTTCATAACATAGTTCTATAGAATCAGTCTTTCCTTGTCTGAATGCCTCATACTGCTGATTTAGTAGAGACTTCCTATCATCTCTTACTTCTTCTATGCATTCCATGTAGACTATGAGAGTGTCCCACATCTCCTTAGATGTTTTATAGTGTACTAGATTCTGAAAAGTTGAATTATCTATTGTACTGACAATTACGTTTTGAGCTCTTTTATCTATGGTGGCAAGAACCACCTCATCCTTTGTCATTTCAAACAGTTTCTTAGGAGTTTGAACATTTACATCTAGGATAGATATCTTCATTGGAATATATGGCCATTCTTGTACAGTGACAAAGATTCTTGGATTTGAAGCCTCCATAAACATACTCACTCTCTGCTTCCATATAGAAAACTTAACCTTAGTACAAATTGGCAGTCTCATATAACTTTGTTCTCTGTGAGATTCAGAAGACATTGGATCTGATATTTTTCAACTACCCTTTGTATCTTTTTTAGATTGTTAGGTCTGTCTTTAATAACCTCCCTCTGATACCACATGAAAGTTAATCATATGTCTAGATAATCACCTAGAGGGAGGGGGGTGAATAAGTGTCTTTTAAAATACTTTGTCAATTTCACTTAATGTTCAACAGATAATATACTTGAGAAATTAGCTTCACAATAACTCAGCACAATTTAACCACAGAACACAGAACATGAAAATCTTAGAACACAGCACACAAAGAATTTATAGTGGTTCCTCTATCTAGGGTACATCCACTTTCCCCCTTTTTCCTAACTAGCAATATGCTAGATAAGGTTTTAGCTCCTCCTCATCAACTAAAATCCAAAGATCTTATAGACTCAGTTTCAGTTAAGAAACCTACACAAAGACCAATAGGTCCTACCTTAGATGTTCACCTCATCTCCTACCTCAGGTCCCTCAAGAACCCTACCTCAGGCTTTATAACACAGGCTTACACCTCAGTGATCCCACTCAAATCACCAACCTCAAATCCCTCAAGAACCCTGCCTCAGCCTTTATAAATTAGGCTTACAACTCAAAGATAAACTCTCCTACCCACTCAGATCTCATGAATATCTTACAAAATTAAGATGTAAAATATTCAGAAAAACAAATATGTAATCTGACTTATCTGATAGAATTCAGAAAATAAATCTATAATCTGACTTATCTGAATGAATTCAGATTCTTCAATTCTATTGCAAAGAAACAAATCTTAATGAAGAATATGGCTGAAGTGTTTCTTAACTTGATCTGCAATCTTCTTGATGATCGGCTTGATTTTCTTGAAGAATTTGTAAAACATATCCACTTGAATCTTCTGATCACTTGATGAAAGGATCTGAAGATCTTCTTGAAGACTTTCGTCTTCCTTTTCCTTCTCGGGATTGTCGCCCTCCTCTAACTTATAAAAATCAGAAAGGGAGAATGTAATGATTTTCTGATTGTTACTTTCTGTGTAGACAACCCCTCTATTTATAGCCTTCATGGATTGCTAGTTTTTGATTGATGACATCAACATGTGATATTATACTTCAAATTCTTCTTTAAACTGTTTCTGTTGAGATACAATGACGTTACAGTAGCTGATGTGACAGTTCTGACTGTCTTGACACTTCTGTGTTGACTCTGCACATCTTTAGAAACATAAGTGTCGAGATGTCCAAAGTGTCTCGACACTTGTTCTTAGAAGGTGTGGAGACATCTTAACAGTCTCGTCACAATTTTACTTACACTACTAGAAAAATGGCTTTTAGCCACGGTTTCTTTTGCCACGGGGAAAAATCGTGGCTAATAGTGAGTATTAGCCACGGTTTTTTTTCCGTGGCTAATACTGGACTTTTAGCCACGGTTTGCCTGAACCGTGGCTAAAAGTCCAGTATTAGCCACGGTTTGCCTGAACCGTGGCAAAAGGTCGTGGCATTGTTTAGTCCCACACCGCCAAAACAAAATGATATTTTTGGGTTTATAAGGAATTTATTTCAATTAGCCTTTGAAATAAATATGGCGGTGGCGGCGGCCGGGCGGCGGCGGCGGCCGGCGCGGCGGCGGCGGGGCGGCGGCGGCGGCGGCGGCGGGCAGCGGCGGCGGCGGCCGGGCGGCGGCGGCCGGGCGGCGGCGGCGGCGGCGGCGGCGGCGGCGGCGGCGGCGGCCTGAATTTTTTATGTTATGAGTGGCCTTTTAACCACCCCAATTAAACCGTGGCTAAAAGTCCACTATTAGCCACGGCAATGAACCGTGGCTAAAAGTCCAGTATTAGCCACGATTTTGGACTTTTAGCCACGGTTTGGACTTTTAGCCACGCTCGTATTGCCCACGCCCATTTTCCGTGGGCAGACCGTGGCAAAAAGTCTTTAGCCACGGTTTTGGACTTTTAGCCACGGCAATCTGCCGTGGCTAAAAGTCAGTTTTCTAGTAGTGTTAGAAGAATTTTCATTTGAACTTGAAAGTGTCGAGATAGTTGACTTGTCTCGACACAACTGTCATCTATGTCAACATTTGTAAATCTACACTGTATCGAGATAGTTGAATTGTCTCGACACAACTGCCTGCTAGGTATCGACATGTGTATACTTGCTTTAATTATTTACTGTGTCGGTACAGTTGAATTGTCTCGACCCTCGAGTCTGCTGGTGTCGACACTTGTATACTAGCTTTATTTCTTCATTGGGTCAAGACAGTTGAATTGTCTTGACACTCCAGTCTGCCGGTGTTGATACTTTTATACTTTCTTTAATCCTTCATTGTGCTGAGACAATTGATTTATCTCGACACTATTTTACTTAGTATAATTTTTAGTCTTCTTTGTGTCGAGACAATTGACTTGTCTCGACACTGCTGACTTAGCCTTCATAGTGTCAAGTTAGCTGACTTGTCTCGACACAACTTCTACAAAGGTGTCGACATTGTTGAAGTGTGTCGACACTTTTGTACTTAGCCTATTTTATGCACAGCAAATTGCTAGATGCTGACTGTGCTGACTTCACTCAACACTTTACTTACTTCACTCGATGCTTTTGTACTTAGATAATTTTCTTCACTTTTTAGTCTGCTTCTTAGAGTCTACCTGTCAATGTAACTTGGACAACATGTCAAATCAATATGACATAGGCAACCTGTAAGCATGAACTAAAATATACATCAAATACATATTTGTGTATATCATTGAGTTGAAAGAGCTTCTTCAAATCAAGTTACATTGTGTCCAATGTACCCAACAGAGCTCATAATGGCTGAATACCCTCCCATAGCTCCTCAACTCTGTAAAACCCCCCATCCTTCGTATAGTATATGATAGAAGGTCCGGTCGGGGCCTGACTCCATATACTACGGACAGGTAAGGAGACTACTTATGGTTTCCAAATCCAAATTCAACTATGAATGTGCCCTAACTCAGAGCATTCAAGCAGAAGTATTTAGGTTAAGAACCCAAAACAGTAGGAATGTCCACTACAAATGCTTGTACAATAATGATATATATATAATACAACACATGTTTTGGCCATTCAGCCTAACAACTATTTCATTTACATCAAGTGACTTCATGCATCGGCACGCAGGCCGGCCAAACATGAAAACGGTAAAAAGTTTGCCTTTGGGCCATCAAGGGCCAGCCAACCATAACACAAGGGCTTCAGCCCGTTACTTCCTACTTGGCTCTCATGTACTTGCACAAACGGCCCACAAAAATGTGCTAAACAAAGCAACGGTCAGCATTTTGCTAACCAATTTATAACGACCCCACCCCTTACTTGGGGCAGTGGTTCTCCTTCCCTGCAGACAACATCATATATATATAGTGGCAACAACAAAATGCATGTAAGAACCATTCACCACAGACGTAGGCCCAACGACCACACACCCCGTATACTAAGGGCGCATTTTCGGTGTACTGGACTTCCCGTGTATCACCACTGTTCAGTGGTACTTAACTTGACGATTATGTCGTTCAGAGGTACTTAACTTAACGGTTACCCTTATCGTTCAAAGGAACTTAACTTGACGACTATGTCATTCAGAGGTACTTAACTTAACGACTGACTGCCCATTCAGAGGTAATTAACATGATGACCCAGTTGTTCAGAGGTACTTAACTTGATGGAACAGTAGTTGGACTACACGGCTCAACTCAAACATAAGCCACACAACTTTGTACCATTTTAGGCTGGCATATACCATTGCTAGGCAATTTAAGCTCACAGCTCTGCATACATTGGCCCTTGGTCTCTTTGAGACATGCCACATAAAGTTTTAGCTCTCTAGGAGCTATTGCCTGGCGACATTAACTATCACCTGGCGACATCAAAAGTTACCTGAATTGTGATCTTTTCTGGGTATTTTTCTGGAGCCGAACTCCAGTACTTCTTATTACTCTTCTTTCACAGGTACAACCCTTAGACTCCATACAACTACACGTTTATACTCGGAGTCTTGTCCTGCATGCAAAATAAACATCACCAATCTAGACCAACCCGTCCGGATGGGCATCACACAACATGCCTATTTTGTACTCTATATTTCCGGATCTATATGCAATAATAAACGGGGATCATACTAATCTACCCATTGGAAACCACCCATTCTTCACCTTTTGGTGAGGGGTTCCATGCAAGTATGCATATTGAGGACTTGACTTGTCCAAGGAGAAAATCGTTACCCACGTAGTTTTCTTCGGAGCCATGACCGTGATCTTTGATCTGGATGGAATTGATTGCCACAACTTCCTCTCCGCAGATCTAGCGTCGACTCGCGATTCCAAACACAAGAACTACTTGGATCGATCTCCTCTTGAGCTCCTGGAAATTTCCTCCTCTTACCTCTCCAGAACTAAGTAAGAGAGTGTGTGAGAGAAAATGAGAATGAAATCTAAAGTCCATCCTTTATCTGAAAGATACTGCCATGCAGTAACTCCTACCGCCATGCGATAAACCAGGAGATGACTGCTTACACCAGCCAGCGCCACTATTCAGAGCTATCGCCTCGAAATAACTCTCTAGCGTCGTGCAATAGCACACTCATTGATTTATCGAGAACCTTAAAGCGTCGAGTGCTACCACGACACTCTAGCTTCCTACCGCCAGGCGGTAATAACCCGAGCCCTGGGTCTTTTAATTCACTGAGCAATTGTCGTTGATAAGCCTATCGTCAGGCGGTAACCTCCAATGACCACTCCTCCTTTTTGGGATGTTACAAGCTCATTCACAATTCTAAAGAATTTCTCATAGCATTCAGATATATTATCATTCTTGGTCTACCTGAAGGCTTCATACTCTTAGTTAAGCAGGGATTTCCTATCATCCCTGAATTCTTCAGTGCCTTCCATGTAGAATACCAGGGTATCCCACATCTCCTTTGTTTTCTTGCAATGGACTAGATTCTAGAATGTAGAATAATCTATTGCACTCACTATTATGTTATGTGCCCTCTTGTCCATTGTAGCTAGAATGACCTCATCCTTGGTCATTTCAGAATACTTTTAAGGTGTCTGGACAGTTGTATCTAGAGCTGAGATCTTCATTGGGATGAAGGGTCTTTCTTGAACAGTTATAAAGATTCTTGGGTCAGATGCTTCCATAAATTACTTGACCCTCTCCTTCTAGATCCCAAAGCTTTTTTTTCTGCATATTGGAAGCTGAATGGAACCTAACTCCTTATGGTTATCTCCTAAACCATAAGGATATACTTGTGATACTTTGGGAGATCAACTCAGACTATTAAGTCCTTCTTGAGTAACCTCCATCTGATACCACTTGAAAGTCTTTAGTTTAAAGAGTAGTAAACACCTAGAGGGGGGGGGGGTGAATAGGTTTTATGTCTTTTTATAGTTTATCCTTACTTAGGTGTGTTGTGAGTTAGATTAAGTTAGCTTTAAAGATCACACAATAATCTCACATAAGATTTATAGTGGTTCCCCAGATTATGGGTACATCCCCTGTCCCTCCCACCTTTTTAATAGCTTGTTAGACAAGGCCTCTTCTCCAAACATTGCTCCAAAGAGCTTACAACATAGATTCCTCAGGATCTCTCACTCTCCTCCAAGACCTACCTCAGGAATAAATAGCTACAACTCAGAGCCAGCAAAGCTCCTACGACTTAGTGATCCACAGCCCACCTACCTCAGACTTATCTCTAAGTCATACAACTTAGGTTGGGATAATAGTCATACCACTCAGATCCAAACCTAGATCCTATCTCAGATTCCTCACTTGAATCCTACCTCAGATCTACATAATATCCTATACCCAGCCTTTATATATTAGGTTTACAATCTGATCAAATGATCTTATAGAGAGAGTAATGGATTATTGATGATGTTTAGACACCAGAGAAATATTATCTGTGTCTTCCTTCTTCAGTGATGAGAAAACTAAGTCCAGTCTTCTTCACAGCCCCAGAAAGTATTCTTTTGGAATGTTCAGCTTGAGCTTGTGAGGTAGATGCAGCTAGGTCTTGCCTTTGCAGCTTCTTCTTTCTCAGAGATGTCTCTCTGATCTTATTGTTGAGGATGAGAAAGATAAGAGATAACTTACTAGAACTTTTAGATAAGTAGTTTGAACAACTTATCTTGGCTCTATAATAATGTCTAGAAGAAGATGATGAAGTTCATCACTTCCCAAAAAGTTAATTTCTTCTCAGTGATCCGATCCCCTTTTTTATCCTGCCATCCAACTGCTCTTTGAGCCTTGGGCCCACTTGAATTTGGTAGCTGCAATCTTGCTTTTGCATTAAATGCAGTACTACAGGCATGAGGCGCCGTTTGTCATGTATTGTAGACTTCCCGCAACATTTTGAATTTTTTCCGACGTCAGCACCTGTGTACTTAGTCGATTTCAGACAATTAATCATAGGCATTGAGTGAACAGCCTCCACTCAGCACCAAAACATTTAGCCAATTAGCCTGCAGAACTTGGCATTGAGTGATCAGTCTTTATTCGATGAATATAGACATTAGTTGTCTTAACTAATTAGGAATTGAGTGAATCTTCATAACTCAATGCATTTGGACTTAGCCGCTTCTCTGAATGGAGGCGTTGAGTGAGTTGTCTTCACTCAATTCTTCCTTCCTTAGCCTGCAATCTTGTAGATGCATTGAGTGAACAGTCTTCACTCAATGCTTCTGTACTCAGTAGAATTTCTTATTGAGCTGGTGTTGAGTGAACTGCCTTCAGTCAATGCTTCTGGACTTAGACAGAATTTTCTGTCTACTTCTTCTTAAGATTTGACATCACTCTGTCCTATCAATGCTTTCTTCTTTAGGGATTGAGTGAATTGCATTCACTCAACACTTCGAGACATAGCCAGAATACTGATCTAATTCTCAGATGCTTTGACTGCTTGAGATTGACTCAATGCTTCTTGTCATCGGGCATTGAGTGAATTGCCTTCACTCAATGCTTTTTGTCTAAACCACAATTCTTCCTTAGAAATAGTTAGGATTTGACTGTCGATGCTCTACTCAACGTTTTTGTCATCTGGTATTGATTGAACTTCCTTCACTCAACGCTTTTGGACTTAACAAAAATTCTGCCTTAGAAATAGTTAGGTTGACTGTCCACGCTTTACTCAACATTTTTGGCGCTCTAGCATTGAGTAAACATCCTTCACTCAACGTTTGTGGACTCAAAAAGATTTCTGTCTTTCCTGCATCCTTCCTTGTGTCCACTTGACTTGTCTTCTCATTATAATAAGTAATCACCTGTATACATAGAACTTATTGCAACCATTAGTTACACACATGTGTATTCCATTATCTTGTAGGCCTTCTTCAAATCAGGGACATTGGGATCAATGGAGCCAACAGTGTTTAGATAATTTAATTAGCCTCTTTTTATATTCGATATAATAATATTAATTTGTGTGAGTAGTTGTCAACAGGCCCGAAAAAATACGACACTTAATATTTTATTTAAAATATCCTATATAATGAACGATAGGTGTTGTTGCCTATAGTTTGTAGAATTTGGAGATATTATTAATCCTAAATTTTACGCATCATATGACAAAGTTGAATACCTACACTATAGGTGGAACAACATTGGTAACCAAATCTTTACTTTCATCCTCTTATTGATTGTGTTGGCAGGCTAAGGATAGGGAAAAAATATGGCGCTTGAAGATAAGTTCCTTAGCCTGGAGTAGAAGAAAGAAGACATGATGATCTATAGAGACAACTTTAGAGGACGTATTCTTGATATCGACAACATGAGTAACATAATATTTTATATTTCAATGTTTTATTTGCAGAAGGCTAAAATAAAAATTATTTTCTACTAGTCGTCTTCGCATTAAGGGCTTGAATGTGATGTTTTTGAAACCTCTACAAATACATATTATAGATGCTACATCAAATATTATGTTGCTCATTGCATATATAAACCATTATTCTCTATATGTACCCTTAAAAATGCATAAGTACGTCCACGATCATTCACCCAGTGTTTGTGTAAGACCCCTTTTTTTACCAACGGGTCATACGCCCAGAACTGCCGCCTTACGGTGACTCTAACTACCATGTTAGACACCACCGCACGATGCCGATCCTGCCGGCTAAAACAATCCCATCATAGTAGGCCAACCAAAGAGATGTAAGTGAGTAATACAAGTCCACAGATCACAGCTCACTATCAATATATATATAAAGAGCAATAGTCCACATTGAGTACAAGTATAAAAGAGAGTAGAAAATGGGCTTAAGCTTGGTATATGTCTAATACAAATAATTTGTAAGACCCCCCCCCTTACTCTGGAGGTAACCCAGTCTTATTCCCAGAACTGCCGCCTTATGGTGGCATTTAGCGCACACGGGCTAGTCGAGACCTCTATACACCGATCCTGCCGGCTAGTACGATCATTCAACCTATCGGCCAATCGAGAAGATATGCAATATAAGCAATTTATAAATCGAGTCGACATCACAGCATCATCAAAATATTAGTAAAATGAGAGATCCAATAGTCCACAATGAGTACAGAATGAAAGAGAAAATGTCTTTTGCCCAGTACATAGTAATCAATCTCTCTCTCTCTTAAAATCTAACTCAGTGGAAGCTAATCTATCATCAGTATACGCATCATCACCTGATGCCGGGTTGCAGTTGTAGTAGGTGGTACCAGCTCCTCATGTCCTGCCACCTCATCCTGCTGGTGCTCAAGCTCCTCGAGCTCCTAAAATGATACAGTCACAACTGACCGTTAGTCATAAAGACTAAGCCATTTTGTCCTCTCCTCACCCCCGCGACTCCTAGGTACCGAGCGGGAGGACGAAGTAAAGAGAAACAGGGGGTACAAAAGGAAAGCAGGTGTCAGTGGATCTATTCTATCATGGTTATAGAATAACAAATATATCCCTACTTTAGCAGTTCTATATTGTTACAAGTTATGGAGTAAAAGAAGTACAGAAAAGAAGTGCAAAAATAAGAACGGTAAGTAGAATAAAGTACTGAACAGAAAAGTAAACTAACTACTACTACACTAATCATCACAGAAGTGCCTTACCTTATATGAATTCCCAAACAAACTTATAAGTTAAGGTTTCACAAATATAACTTATCATATAAAAGAGCAAATACTAATTTATATGCTGAGGGTCTATAGTGCATATGTCCTAATTATGTTTGAATAGTAATACATGCGGGTTTTGAATCATACAAGTGCAACTCACCCACACAACTCTATGCGCACAGATCTTTAGTTCCCACTTTTTTGAGTTAGCAAATTCTCAAGTACTACCGTTGTGGCTACGACAGCAGTAGAGCGGGTGTCTCCACTCATAGGCGGGTATACACACTACCACGCCTAGACCTTCTATACTCCTCTGAAGAACACACCAGAGTTACCACGTATTAAACCGCTGGTTAAACCACCAGACTTTTAGGCTGGGTGTGCGTTCTCGGGGATTGTTGTTAAAACCGAAAATCGGTCTCGTAGAGTTCACCTATGGGAAAGGGGTGGTCACGCACCTACTTTGCACCTACAAGAAAAATAACAAGGAAAAGAGAGCAAAGGAATAGACCAAGGGCCCGACGTGGAGGTCCCACCACACACCTGGGAAATCACTGGGCGCTTCCCCTCCTTAGCCAAATGACGGGCTAAGGTACCTCAGAAGGTGCTAGAAGGATATGAGACAAGTAAGTATGCCCTCTGAGGTACCTCATGGGTCCTATTTATAGATTTCTAAAAATGGTCTGCAAATAACTAACCTCTGCCGGCCTGAAATTACTAAAAGCCCCTTGGGCTGGCCTGCCAACAACCAAACTCTGTTGTTCTGAATAGCTATGTGCAGCCCACCCAGGTCTGGCAACAGCGAGACTCCGCTGTTCTAACTGGTTATGGGCAGGCCAGCGAGGACAAAATGCTAAAAACACCTCACAGACTACTGGGCGAGTATACCTCAACAATCTCTGCTCGGTAAGGGCGGCGAGTGCTCGATGAGGTTGGCACTCGCCGCTTCCGCTTGGCCTTTGGCGAGTACGGGCCTGTCTAGCCAAACCCATCCGATACTTGCCGAATGCAGGGGGGCAAAAGAACAAAGGGCGTTGAGTGGAGAAGCATCACTCAACGCTAAGGCCAGGAGGGCGCTGAGGGCGTTGAGTGGAGAGGCATCACCCAACGCCAAGGCACAGTCTCGGCCTGCCCTGACCACATGTCGCTAGTTAGCTGAAAGGTCAAAACTCGACGAACGAGGTTTGGCGAGTACAAGCTCGCCCATTAAAGACATCCCACCCCGTCTGGGCATGTCGGAGCTAATGCCGAGCTCTTTGGGACGAGTGTAAGCCGGCCGTTGAGCAAACTTGCCCCACTCGACGCCGCGACTAAAGGTGTTGAGTGAGCTCGCCTCACTCGACGCCAAGGCAGAAGGCATTGAGGGAGCTCACCTCACTCGACGCCAAGGCAGAAGGCGTTGAGGGAGCTCGCCTCACTTAACGCTAAGGCAGAAGGCGTTTAGGGAGCTCGCCTCACTTGACGCCAAGACAGAAGGCATTAAGTGAGCTCGCCTCATTCGACGCCACGGTAGATGGAATTGAGCGAGCTCGCCTCACTCGATGCCATGACACAAGGCATGGAGCGAGCTCGCTTCACTCGACACCACGGTCCTGGCTCGCATGGATCTTGGGCTGGACTTGGCTAGTCTGGCTCATGCCGACCCCACTCGCCGAATACGGGGTTGTACAATTGTCCTCCAGATGGCAGTATAAACAACCTACTTGCCTCACAAACCCTCACACCTCATTTGAGTCACCGTACTCTTATCGGTGTGACGATTGGCCCAGTATAGTAATAACCGCCAATAATATGTTCTATGCACATGCAATTTTTTCCTAACCCGAGCCTCCAGCTCGCAGGACAAAACCTGTCATGTATCCAAACATCTGATCCTCCAGCTCGCCGGACAAAACCAGTCTGGTATCCAAATATCTGAGCCTCCAGCTCGCACGAAAAACCTTGTCTTATATCCTCCAACCCTATACGGGTGAGATTGTCACATAGCTCCCTAAACTTATTAGACTAGTCTTGTCTAATGCTTATTAGGCATAACAACATATGGTTAGTCCTTGGACTTCCCAAGGCATACCCTGTGAAGGTCTCTCTGGGGCACTAGGAACTACGTTTGGCTGAAGCCCAAAGCCCTCTTTCTCAAGGACACTTACTTTTATTAGTGTTTACCCATTATTAATAAAATGCTCTCTATGTTGCTCTTGAGTGAACTTGATGACTTAAGGTATTATTGGGAGAACGACGGTCTTTCGTCGGTCTCCTTTCTAATTACTTTCCTTGGGCTTTGCACTCTAACAGTCGTTATTACTTAACACCAACCAGGGTTCCAACTTCCCAATATGCTTCTCAATCATACCTCCTATCATATCCCCTATGGGTCTTATTGTTATGTGTTACTTTATTTAAGCGCAACCCATGACCTAACTCCAGCCCAAAAGAAATGACTTCCAATTCCTTGGGCCAAATGCCCCTAATTATTTATCATGGGTTTGTCATTTATGTAATATTGATCATTCAGAATTTCATCATCTTTCTACTTATTTTGGATCATAATTTAAATTAATTAATTAAGTGACTTAGGTCACTTTGAACATGAACTACTCTAACCAGTGGTCCATTATGTGTAAATAAATTATCTGAGGTTCATCTAGGTTAAAAATTTCTGTTCATCAAAAATCATGATTTTTCCAATTTGAATTTCTATATATTTTCTATTTATGATTAAATCCAGAAATAATTCATTTTTCAAATGAAGTACTTAAAATATACAAACAAAAATTCCTAGAAAATTATTGGTGATCAAAATTGATATAATAATACTCAAGACGGAAATTAATGATTCTAAACAGTGATTTGATTTAATATAATTTCATATGCACATTATTACCAAAATGCCACTATTAAGGTTTTCAGCATATATGATCAGCCAAATTTTTTCAATTTATTATATTGGGTTTTAATCACAGAAATAGGATGCTATAAATTTTTCCATAATTATTCAACAGTAATTTCCCTAACTTTTATATTATTTTCCAAAAATGGTAAAATTGTAAATCTACTATATACACAAGATATAATTCTCAACTAGACTTATAACTTTTTCCATAGATGTAAAATGTCTAATTAGGGCATGTATCAAAATTTTAGAAGTTTACAAGGTCAGTAGACCTATATCTCATTTTTATTCATAAAAGAACTTATTTTCCATTAAATTAAAATAATGGTATTTTTCTCTGACTCCAGCTTTTACCTCCTTCCTTTCCCCTAAAAATCAGAATAGGGGTCCGTCTGAGGCCACTACCCTCCTTGGTTCCACCTTCATCTCATCAAACGCCTTCTTGAAAACGATATTGAAAGAGCTCCCGTTGTCAACCAAGATCCGGGAGACAGTGTAGCCCTCGATGACCGTCTGGATGACCAGCGCATCGCAGAACGAATCCTCATGACTCGGCATGTCATTCACTTAGAAAGGTGATCTTTTCCTCTGGGGGTGAAGTCTGGGATGTCGAAGTGATGCTCTGAAGGTATACGGTATGGATGCATGCCTTTCAAGTGGCCTCGATTCCCACTCCACAGTGGTTAACTCCTATATCTCCTCGGGCTCCTACATCGACCCGGTCCTAATATACGTTATCTTATCCTTCTGCTGGGGCTCTCACCTCTCTCATTTCCAGGAACTCGGGGCAGGTAGCTGTGGCATGACCCTCTACCTGGTGGAAGTAACAATATGGAAATATTCTTCCTTCCCTTCTTCGACGGGCTAGGTGATTTCTCTCGTTACCTCTTCCTATCTTCATGGCTTCCTGCGGTGGGGGTAGGAGCTACCTAGGGGCTTGCCTCTAGAAGTTGAAACTCCTTTTGACTCCATGGAAGTTGCTCCCACCCTGGACGAGACCTCTTCCTGGACCCTGAGCGGGCCCTCCTTATTGCCTCCCACCTGGCTCCGGACCTTCCTGATGTCCCTGGAACCCCTGACCCCTCTGCTCTTCTCTCCTTCTCTCCTCTTGATTCCTCGAACCACCTTGCTCCTTCGACTCTACCTATGTTAACCTTGCAAACTTATTGACAAATGCCAGGTTGGACGCCTCAGTAGCTATCTCTTCTGTCGCCCTTTCCATCAGCTCCTCGAAGGATAGGGGGCCTTTTGGGTCAGACACATTTTAAAGAACCCTTCACGCAACCCCACTGTAAACGCCATCAATAGGGTATACCCCGACATTTTTTGGAGGTCCAGGATATTTTCTTGGAACTTGTCCACATATTGGGCCAACGAATCCTCAACCCTCTATCTTATCATGAAGATGGACTCGGGACTTTTCCTCCTCTTTTTAGAAGGGGAGAAGCGGAGCTGAAAACTCCGGCTCAAGTCTTCAACCCATAGATCGATCTCGTTGGGAGTTGATGGAACCAATCCCTTGTCTTGTCCTTCAATGTGATCGCGAAGAGGCGACACCTGAATGCATCTGTCATCAGCCTGATAGAGATCGCATCTTCGAACTACTACAAGTGCTGGACGGGGTCATCCTTCCCGGTATAGTAAGTCATGTCAAACTCTCTGAACCCCTCGGGAATGGCAGCTGAGACAATCAGCTCGCTGGAGGGTGACAACCAACTTGGTGATCTCGCTTGCTCCACTCACGTGACCTGCTCGCTTGGGAGGCTAGCACTCGGTGGGCTGGGGAATAACTCCCGACCGGTGTGGTCCTGCTCGACCCCCTCCCCCATCTTTTATTTCCCAGGACGTCTTCCTTGTGAACTTTCTTCTATCCCTCTTGGGGTTATCCCGCCTAGACCCTTGGGAGCTGGCTCGCCGAGACCCCTGGAAGATGGCTCGCTGAGACTGCTGAGTGTTGTCTCGCCGAGACCCCTGGAGGTTTTCTCGCTGAGACCTCTGGAAGCTTTCTCGCCGAGACCCCTAAGAGCTAGCTCCTGGGGGTGAGAGTTGAGCAGTCACTCTGAGGCGCAATAATTCGCAACATCTCCATGATTCCTTCGAGGGATGCCATTAACTCGTCCCTCCCTACAAAGGGTGCTGTGTTGGGGAGCTCATTGGAGTCATCACCACCACCATGATCTCCTGCCATGGAATTTGCTAAAGAATTTTTGCATGAGCCGCGGTGTAAGACACCCCTCCAAAAACACAAAATATGGCACGAGGGGAATCTTATGCACAGAATAGCTGCCTTGCGGTAGCGTTAGCATACAGGCTAACCTGTACTATAAGGTGCCTATCCTGTCGGCTATAATCAATATCATTCTTTGCCAATCCAACCAAGAATATAAAATAGAATTCAAATCCACACATAAGTAAAATAGTCCAAAAGAAGTACATCAAATAACAGAAGTATGAACAAGCTTCTATAATATCAGAGTACAAGTACAAAATCACCCAAAGGCTATAACCAAAATCTCTCAAAGAATTACATCGGTAATGGATGGCAACAATGGTATCGTCACATCAGGCCCTGTTCTCCTAGCCTGGCTTCCCTATTGCATAACCTGCTGCTCTATCTGCGAGGTTTCCTCCTAAAAAGGAAGACGTAGTAACCGTTAGTCATAAAGACTAAGTGTCTATAACATCCGCTCCCCCGGCGACTCCTCCGCACAGGATGGAGAAAGGAACAAGAGTACAATATATATAAATGACCAGTAGTACAAAGCAGGTTGTATAGAGCTAGTCAATAACAGTCAATGTCAAAGTAAATACAACAAATGAGTAAACAATCTGCTCTAGCAGTTCTACCATCAATAGCAGTATATAGGTATAAATCTACGACAGTAAGTAACTTAACTTATATGAATGCCCATACATACATATAAGTTAAGGATCGCCTCAAAAGTAAAGTATCTCATCGTATAAGAGTGCCCATACAAACTTTTACGATGAGGATCTTATGTATGTAATGTATGTGATGATATGAATGCAATACATGACTTACCCATGATCATTCACAAGTAACTGCTTTGTTGATATAGACTTGTATTTCCCACTTTTTGAGCAAGTAACTAAGCTCTCAGGCATCATCCGTCGTGGCCAGATGGGGACAGTAGAGTGAGCTTCTGCACTATAAGGCAAGAATCCACACTACCAAGCCTAAGCCTCTGTACGCCTCAGCACTAAGATCACACAACAAAGCATTTATACTGATTTGGGTACTACGGCTCGGAGGGGTCTAAGGTAGATGTGCACAAAGAACGTGTCCCTACGCTGGACTATCATCGTGGTGCGGAAGGTTCCTCAGTGAACACATCACTAAAGGACCAAAGCCAACCATCCACTAGCACGGAGGGTGCCTCGAGAAGTATACACCGAGGACTAAGGCCAAACCATTCAAGTCTATCTGCCAACTCCCGTCGGTGTGACGATTGACGAGCCCGTAGACCTGCCACACTATCCTTAACTCAAGATTATGACCACACATGTCAACTTACACCGCATGCAATTTCACATCTAAGGACTCCACATT
This sequence comes from Platanthera zijinensis, assembly GCA_039513925.1. Classification (NCBI taxonomy): domain Eukaryota; kingdom Viridiplantae; phylum Streptophyta; class Magnoliopsida; order Asparagales; family Orchidaceae; genus Platanthera; species Platanthera zijinensis. The sequence continues at coordinate 83,718,409 of CM077086.1, forward strand.
GAGTCCGTTTTCATTACCTACATCCCATGCTAAACAGCATGCAAGGGCTCCACACCGAGTCCCTTATCAACACATCATTATTGTATGGTAAAAATACACGCACTTCCAACACTTCCAAATTTCCATACCACGCAAGGGTTCATTACTTATGCAGGTGGCGTGCCACCTCATACGACATACCAACCCCACATTACTACCCGTAGGGAGACACAACTCTAAGAAGTGGACTACTGAACCCATTCCGTTAAACAACATCTCACATGGCCATAAATTAGCTTCATACAATTTGTTTTTAAATGATATACAATACATTGTTAATATCAAGCACATCCTTATCGGTTCACATAGTTAAATCATTCGTACCAGCCAAACTTGTCAACCCATTCGTTCACTAACCTCCACAAAATCATCTCGTTCAAGAACACTTCACTACACCATTTGTTCATTAATGATTTATCCAACAAATGCCATTAACCATATTTTATCATGATTACTTATATACTAAATTCACCAAAACATTAACGTTATTGTACTACAATCTCTCTACCAAATCAAAAGACGATTCAACACAAACCAGAGAACTATGTTGGAACACCCTATTACTAATTTGGGCAAGGATCACTATGTTTGTCTTAGGAAACCAGTTTGACCTAGATGTATAGTTAAAAAGGTCAACATTAGAATGTGTTTAGGGCTTAGAATTTAGGTTTGAAGCTGCCCCCAGGACCATTCAAGGAATCAGACTTAAAGCTGAGGCAAAGACAATTATCGTCGAGCTTAGGTCGACGAAACGTCGAGCTTAGGTCGACGAAACATCGAACTCCGTTCGACGCTCTCTGAGCTCAACTCTGCTAAATCGTCGAGCTCCGATCGATGATCTTCGAGCTCAGATCGACGATCTTTCTTCGGCTTGTCCTTCAAGTCGCTGAGCTCCGGTCGACGATCTTCGAGCTCAGGTCGACGTTTTGTAAGACCCCCTTTTTTTTCTTTTTAAACCACCGGGGTCTTAGCCCAGAATTGCCGCTTTGCGGTGGCACCGACTCACGGGAAGGCCTCCACTACAAAACGCCAATTCTGCCGGCCCTTTTCGATCACAAGAGAGAGAAGTAATTTATACATAAATGTAAACAAGTCCACAGAAACATGTAAATAGAAGTGAAATCACATCCAGTCCATCAGTAGATAATAACAGGAAATAGATAAATGGGCTTGAGCCCGGTAAATCAGAGTCCTTACTACAAATCACTCATCACAGAAGCTATAAAAATACTAATCACTCACGGAGTTGGTCGCAGGTGCACCGGTGCTAGACTGACCCACCTCCATGTGCACCGTACTCCGCTGGTGCTGGTCCCTGGACTGCTGGTCCTTGTCTCCCATCCGGAGCTCCTGTAATATTGTGGTTCAAAAACCATTAGTCATAAAGACTAAGCCCTATCATCCCCTACCCCTCCCCCCCCCCCCACGGCTCCTAAGCACCGAGCGGAGAGGAGGAAAGGGAAGCTACAAAGGTGGAGAATAATCAAGCAGGTGACAGGGGAGTTATTCTAACAACTATCTAGAACAAAGTACAACTAGCAATCCTATGGTAGTAAATGGTAAAGAAGAGAAGTAGAAGTATAAAATGTATAAAAAGGCAGCTAGAGAACAGTAAGTAAATAAGTAGGTAACCTTAACTTATATGAATGCCCATACAAACTTATAAGTTAAGGGGTCTTCTGCAAGGCTCCCATCGTATAAAAAGTCCCATACTGACTTATACGTTGGGGTGTCGGTTGTATGCAAATATGAGTGTAGTGATATGTTATGCCATGATTCATGCAAGAGCAACACACGCACACGGCTCTATGCGCACAAACCTTTAGTTCCCCCTGTTCGGGCAGCTAGCTTCAGTCCTAGGAACCTCCGTAGTGGCAAACGGAGACAGTGGGTCGGGCCCCCCACTCCTAGGCGGGTATCCACACTATCGGGCCTAGCCCTTCCGTACCCCCCTAGAAGAACACAACCTAGAGTATTCGCGTACTAATGCTGGCTGTACCCACCAGACTTTCTTTGGCTAAGTGTCCCGCACCGCCGAGTCAATGTACCGATGTCGGTGTGAACGACAATCAGATACCGAAGACCCACCAACTTTATTCTGTACTCCAACCCTCGAGCCCTCGACTCCCCGGACTGTCCCGTCCGTGAATCTACCTTCAGAGCTACCGTCTGAATGGCAACCAAACCAATTATTCTACCTTCCTAGCTACCGAGGTGTGTGTATGTGCAACCCTAGTTATACTAGTTGCTCTTTTAATTTATTATTCCTATGGTTTACGTTAGCCCAGGACTGCCCCCGGTATACCCCGTAAAGGGCTCTCAAAGGGCACTAGGAACCAAGACGGTGGCATTACGACCCGAAGTTCCCTTTCACAAGGCACTTATTATTATTGGTTGATCTCCCTTAACCCGATCCCTTTTTAAGTTACTTTAGATCTGGCCCTAGCATATTAAGACTCTTCCACTACTACTCGGGGTGGACGATCTTTCGTCGTTCCCGTACGCCCTTATCCTTAACTAGTCTTGCACTCTACCTATCCCGACCCCAATAATGGACTTAAACCTAGCTTGCCCTAACCAACCAGAAACTACCAAAATCTCATCTCCCAAAGTTCATTATCCGCTCTAGTTCAGTTTCCGTAGTTTTACTATATGCAGACCATCCTAAGATACGTGAGGAGTATAAGGGGAGGTACTCAAATTTATCTTCCAAATCTCCTATAATATTTACTGGAGGTCTATCATGACTTAATATAGCTAAGACCAAGATTTCCAAATTTTCCCTATTTATCGGGCATTTAATTTATTTATTCTAAGATTCCAAATGCCCTAGTATGAACATGAAGTGCACTAATGAGCCAACAATAAATCATCATAAAATCAATAAAAATCCTATGAGTCATTTAAACAGCAATTCCAAGTTTTGATAAATTCCAGAGGTGTTTAGGCCTATATTTCGTAATTTACCGTTATAGGCCATTTCTACTATATTATGAAGGAAGTACTGTAAATATGTGTCCAGAAATCCCAAGAAAATTACAGGAGCTTTAAAGTGACCTAAACCATCATAAACCAAGTACCATAATTTTCTCTAACATTTGAACTCTTAATTTATTTTAATGCAAGATACTAATTTTCCTAACTTAATAAAGGAGGTACTGTTTTTAATCATCTAAAATTCCAGAGAAAATTAAAGGGTGACTATCATAATTTGAAACACCCACTGAACAAATTTCACAATTTTCCAAATAGTAATTGGGCCTTAACTATATTTTTGACTACATATCACAATTAGTACGCTAAAGAATAAAGTACCCAAAATAATCAGATAAAATTTCCCAGAAAATTATAGAAGGAATAACATGCTATAATATGCCCTAATCCAAGATTTCGTAACATTCCAGTGAACAGAAATTCCAGAGTCATCAAAAATAAATATCTAGGGCACAATTAGAGTTGTAAATGAAGTACTGTATAAATTAGCCCAAAAGTCTCAACAAAATTTTTTTATGTCTACTTGGACCATAAAATCACTCTACCCAAATTTTACTTGATTTGTAGTTCAGTTGATTGCTTAATAATTCAAATTAAGGTTAGTGACCTAAACTAGGGTTAGGATTTTTGGTGGCCTAGCTATCTCCAAATACCCTATATCTTTTATCCAGAGAACTATACTTGCCCTATGGTTCTCTCCACCAAATTTTAAGTCAGTCCAAGGTCATTTGACCCCATGACCTTCACAACCCCAAAAAATACCATTAAGGGATATTCCCTAGGGTTCTAGGGCTACCCTACACCAAGCCACCCCAAACTCCCTTGGAGGGTGTGTCATACCCTAAATAGCCTTTGGACAAAATATCAGCCTCTGTTGAGGTGATATGGCCACCCAAATACCAAGGGGGTGTTTGATCCGAAAATTATCCTATAAGGATCAACCAAGGGTTGGACACAAACCTAACTAAAACATCTTCAAATGAGATGAAATTTTTACTACAACCTTATGATAAACCCAGGGTCCACTCACCAAAATTTGGGAGGGTTTGGAGGTCTTTTAGCCATCTAATTAAATTATGCTAGGATTATTGAATTTTTCTAAAAACTATAGAAAAATATTTCCCAAAAATCCTAATTTTTGGATAACATCTAGATATAGATAATATTAGGCCACACCTAAAATTTTGAGTCATTTTGATGACTGGATTGGAGTGGGAAATTTTTCTAAGATCAAGACAGTCCTATGGATAGATCTCACCAAAAAGTGTAGTGTGGTCTAACCAGGACTCCAAATCGAGTGAAATCAATTTTGACTTAAACTAGAGTTCAAGGGCTACATTTTCTATGTTGACCACTTTTTATGTTTCAGCCCCTACGGGCAATAATTTTCAGTTTAAACCTAATGCACAGTAAATGGAATTAATTCCTAATTATACAATATATAATATAATAAAATGTTACTGTTCATCTCCTTCTTTAGCCCGAACCAGCAACCTAAAAAAAAAGCTTGAAACCTGTAGCTTTTCTAAAGCCATCTCCTGGCCACCCAGCCATCTCCCTGGTCGGCCACCACCACCACCACCTCTGTTGAGGTGAGGGCTACCGTCGGGCGGCGGTACGGCCGCCGGAGAGGCGGTTTCCGGCGAACCCGCCACCATGAAATTTTTGGAAAACCATGGAAACACTCACCCGATCCGGCTCTTTTGAGCCCGATATCTCTCCTAACGATTTCTAAGATCTATTTATGCGCGTAAAATACGGCAAGCGTACCGGCCGCACAAGTAATAAAGTTGGGAATAAATCCCCGGATGTCGGTCTCTTGAGGAATGCAATTAGCGTCGAACGATTTAGACTCTAAAACTATTGTTATGAGAGTTAATTGAAATAAACAGAAGAAGAAGGGGCTTTGGTTAGTGGTCTTACGACCGATTACACTAATGTAAACTATGCGGGTCGCAATCACCGCTTCTCAAGGCGAGATGGATGTAGCGGCCGCGATGTCGTACTTCGGTTGGTGAGTGGACGGAAGTCTAGCGAGTGAGGTGATTAGTGCGGAGTGAAATTGAGTGAAACTAACATGTGGAGTGGAGCGAGATGGAGCGAGGTGCATCAAAGAATAATTCTCATAAGCAAGATGAAACACAAACGATCAAATTAACACTAGAAATTGATGTTCATTACATGCATAAACATTCCATGCAACAAGAAAAGATAGAAAATGCAAAACTACGAGATTGAAGATCCACCGCGGTTGTTGGCCGGAGGTGCGGGTTGTCAATCCGCTTCCAAGCGCAGTCCGAGGAGGGCTTCCAGTACCACCGAGCTGTCACCTCGAGCGCCTGTAATTCCGTTCTCTAGGTATGTTTCATCTTCTTCCTTGGTGGAAAGCTTGGAGAAGAATGCTTCAATGGCCGGGAGGATCACCGGAGGATGCGGAATGCTTCGGAATCGCCGGAGAAGGTCCTCCCGATGGTGGGGATGAAGGTGGAGGCGAATGGAACTGCTGGAGGGCGAAACGGCGGACTGGCAGAGGTTTCGTAACAACGTCCGTTACCCTAATTCGCGGAACATGGCTTTTTATAGCTTGCAGAATAAATAGGGCGCACGACCAGTGGTCGTGCGTGACCAAGGTCAGCGCCCGTGCACGATCAACCTGTAGACCTGCATCAGAAAATCAATGGTCGCGCACGATCAGCAGCGCACGATCAGTGATAGTGCGAGGCAATGCTAATGATCGTGCGGAAATAGCCAGGCAAAACTTTGTAAAATGGGTATGACTGCGCACGATCGGCGGCGCACGAGCAGTGGTCGTGCGCGGTATGGCAAGTGATCGTGCGGAAGGTTCAAGACAGGGATTTCATAAATGAGTCCGGGCTGCGCATGATCAGTGATCGTGCGCCAGGAGGTCGATGGTCGTGCGTGGGTAAAAACGCACGACCACTGACTCCTTTGCCAAAAATAGTGAAACGCCTATCCCAAATGACCTCACGATCCCCAAACCTGCAGGAAAACTGCACGGGACATCGATTGTGGCAGCCACAGCAAACATTAATAATCATAGCAAGAATGAAAATGCACACAAGCTCAGAAATGGGCTAAAAAGGTGCACAGGGCGTGGAATGCCGTAGAAAACCAAAAGGAGTACTAATGGCGCTAAAAGATAGTGCAAAGCTGAGGAAAAAGGCCTAGATGAGTCCAAAATAAGGAATAAAATAGGGACTCATCACACCCCCAGACTTAACCATTTGCACGTCCCAGGCAAATAATCACCTTGTGGACTCAAAAATGGCTAGCTGACGTAGTAATTTCAAAATACAGTAGGACGAGAAATCGACAAACACAAGTGCATAGAAAATATAATAGAAGGAGTTTTTAATCATGCTATGCAATTTATAATTTTCGATAAACGTAAATAAATACTATCACTACTCAAAGGTTGAATTTCCGGAGAATCGCGCGGTCATGTGTAGGAAGAAAATAGGCAAGTCGGATTGTGGAGCATTGCCAAAGAGTGGGGCTCGTGATCACCTCCAAAGGAATCCACCAATGTCGGGGACCATATGCTTGCCCGTTCATACTTTCTCCACGATGCTAGTTCGACTCGAGCATAAATCCGTAGGACTTTAGGTGAAGAGTTGGGGCTTGGGTGTAGACGTAGGTATGGATAAAAAAAAGATGAAAACGAAGGCTACGCACAACCCAACAGAGCTCGCACAATTACAGATTTCCCACTAGCAAAATGAATGTGAGTGCACCACACCCCCAGACCTAGTTTTTATAACATGGGTGTGTGCACCGCCTACCCCAAAACAGATTTCTCAAAAACAGATTTTCATTTATACTTTTTATTTTCTCTTTTTCGTTTCTTTTTCACAATATTTTCTTTTATAAATTTTTCTTTTTCAAATTCTTGAATTTCAGCAAATATAACAAGATGGCAAATCCACATTTTTCACAAAACCACTTCCCACATCAACAACCCAACGAGAAAATGCTTGGAACTAGAGCTCGACGCAGGTGTGCGACTAGGATTGGCTTGAGGCATTGGTGAATTGAGTGTGGAGCTGAAACAAAAGGAAGGTAGGCTCAACGGGGCTAGCGAGGGCTATGTTAGGACGAGTGCAAGGCTCAACCGGGCCAAAGTGATGGCCTACGTCACGCTCACGCTCGACTAACCGTGCACCAATGCTTCGAAAGTAGCCTGGGGCAAGTTCTTAGTCACCGAGAAAAGTGATCTGTCCTCCCGACTCGAGCAATACAAAGCTAGCGACACCTACACACATTGCTACACTACCGAGTGATTACTCCGGATTCATAGATTTGAGTAGGACAGACAGTATTTACGAGTGCAGAAAAAAATATAAATTGCAAGCATAAAGAAAAACTAAATCTATACAATTTCTACACAACGTGAGCACTCGATTAGGAGCACTGCACGAGTTTCGAACTACTCTAAATCAAAATCCTACGTCAGCACCACCATCTTAAAGTTTACACGAAATAATACATCAACTCGAGCCGCATGCGTGGTCAAGTGCGCGCTCATGTGGGTGCCAAAGTGTGTGCAGCAGGAGTCAAAAATAATGAAACAAAAAGGAAAACTACTGGCATGTGAAATTAAATGTGCTCGTGGAGTGCACAAGCGGCTCTTCCCCCCAGACTTGAATGAAAACATAAGCAAGTAAAATAGACATTCAACCAAGGAATGAAATCTGAAGCGAGAGAGAGTACCTATGCTCCAAAGAGAGGAGCATGCCAGAAGATTGCGTGATGATTCGCGGGAGTTGCTGCTTCGCACAAAAGATAAGCTGAATCTGCGAATTAGGCCGAACAACAGAAAATACAAAAAATAGAAAACATAAAATAAAAAGCATAAACGAGGGGACCAAAAGGTCCAAGCTTGGGTTGTCTCCCGAATAGCCCTTTTGTTTCCTGTCCTTAAGGTGGACCAAATACCTGTATTAGCAGTTGTATATAATGTTTTTGCAGCAAAATAAAAGCTACGAAATAGAGAGCGAAATAAGGTCCCAAAGCAACTAGGAAAATAAGCAGGAAAAGCGAGGCAGAGCGGCAAAGAAGCAATCAGCGATATGCTGATTTGTGGTCAGTATTTCCGGTGGAAAGCGAAGGAGAAGCAGAATTTTTTATAGCATCTTGAGAAGGTGATTTCCCCTTGCTCAGATGGTGCGTGTCTTCGCGTCGGAAGGAAGAATAACGCTTATCGCGCAAGCGCTTGGCCTCCTTCAGCTTCTCAACCGATGGAGACTTCCAAGGAGTGGATTCCACAGTTTTCCCAGATTTTATGATCGATGGCGTCATTTCCGGCACCGCGACGACGATCGGATCAGCCCAAGCGACAGAACGCTTAGCACAGTCATGAATATTATTACAAGAATAAATGTCTAGGGATTTCTCCCGCATGGAACTAGGAATGTCATGCTCAACAACAGCATCGGTGGGAAATGGCACGGTCGCCGTGTCTTTGGTGCACTCGAACATCTTCGTGGTCAATAAGTCATTCTTCTCATCAATTGTCTCAGTCAATCCTCCCTTTGTTTTATCATCCGTAAGGGTTGCCTTCAAAGCTTGGATTCCAGAATCTTCCTTGAAATCTGCACTACTCAGAAAAATGTCGTTTTGAACAAGAGAGGGGTGTACGGAAGTATCATCGAGGGCGAAATCATCGGCCGGCCAGGTGACGCATCCTTTGGAAAATCCAAGGATGTGCCACTGGCCGTCAGGAATGGGACACCAAGTATCGGAATGGAGTCATTTTCTTTTGGTCCCATGACCTGAAAATCAGTGGTAAAATGTTTGTCGTTAACCTCGATCTCAACTTCCCTCACACCACCTTCAGTATCAACCACATTTCCATTAGCTAAAATAAGTGATTTCCGGTCTTCGGTGTTTATTTGCAATTGCATCTTCGCGACATCCTACAGAGTGAGGATGTTGCTAGATGCTCCGGAATCACATAAAGCAGTGGTTTCAACATTGTTGATCATACAGTTAATCACGAGCTCGTTGTTATTCCCCAGCCTTTCCTCCCCAAGGCTTTTCCCTTGTTCGTGGGGATTTTTTTCGGTGTTGCTTGGGAGAGTACCATGAGTGCGCTCGGAGACCATTTGAGCCAATTAGCCCAACTGTGCCTCAAGCTTACGCATTGAAGCGGCTTGGTTTGACATGTTCGTCTGGGAAATTTCAACAAATTTTTCAAACATTTCAGCCAATGAATTGGTTTTTACGGCGGGGGGCCCTTGGGGGTAATTCGGGTGAGGCGGAGGCGGTTGGATTCCGGAGGCGGAGGCATCATTTTGATGCTGCCCCGGTTGCCATCGTTGGCCCGGTGCATTTTGATTCCACGAGAAGTTCGGGTGATTTCTCGCACCCGGATTATATGCATTTCCATAAGGCGCGCCCCTATTTTAATTCGCAATAAAATTAACAGTTTCATTGGAAAAGGCGGGGTCATACGTTACCTCCGCTCCAGGGCACTCAAAGCTATGATGATCGGCTCCTCTGCATCCTTAACACGAAATGGCCAACACCGGAGCAGCAGCAGCGGGGCTTGATGCTTCCACAGTAAAGACTCCACTTGTCCCACGGGGGGTATTCCTTCCTGCGGTCCAAAAGGCACTATGCATGGTGGTGTCCTGCAAAACTCTCAAAGCATCCTCAGGAGCAAGGTTCATAATTGTTCCACTAGAGGCGGCATCAATCATGGCGCGGTGTTGAGGTTTGATGGAGAAGTAGAAGCTTTCCACAAGATTCCACGTTTGGCATCCGTGGTTGGGGCACTTCCGCAGCAACTCATTGAAGCGCTCCCAAACTTCCGCTAAGCTCTCGTTGTCGTTTTGCCTGAAATTAGCGATGGCCCGTCTCAAGCTCACGATACGGTCGACGGGATGGAATTTGGCTAGAAACATTGTGGTAAGAGACTCCTAGGTTGTGGCAGTTCCAGGAGGAAGGGAATGAAGCCATGACTTGGCTTTGTCACGTAGAGAGAAGGGGAAGAGACGGAGCTTGACCGTATCATCAGGAATCCCAGCATAGCGGAAAGTAGCGCAGATTTCCGAAAAGTCTGCCAAGTGAAGATCGGCATCCTCCGTGGCCATTTCGGAGAACTGTGCGTTGTTCCGGATGATGTTAAGAATTGCTGGTTTGATCTCGAACTGCTGGTTTGCGATCGCCGGTCCGAACCCAGAGTAAATGCTCCCTACAGTGGGAGTGGTGTAGTCTCTCATGGTTCGGACATGCGGCGGATTCACCTCATTCTCATCCCCGTTCCGGTAATCATGGAGGTTCCCTCCAACACGAACTCCGTTGTCATTGTTCAACTGATCTCCCATTGTGATTGGATTGATAGCAGCAGCACGCCTTTGCGCATGAAGAGTTCGCTCGATCTCAGGATCGTAAGCAACGAGATCTCTTGCAGCACGTCCCTGCATCCACTGAAGCAACAAAACAAAGAAACAAAAATCAAAAAGCACTAACTCTTATACCAATACTTCCAGAAATCATAATCGTTCAACAGTTGCATTCCCCGGCAACGGCGCCAAAAACTTGATGCGCGTAAAATACGGCAAGCGTACCGGTCGCACAAGTAATAAAGTTGGGAATAAATCCCCGGATGTCGGTCTCTTGAGGAATACAATTAGCGTCGAACGATTTAGACTCTAAAAATATTGTTATGAGAGTTAATTGAAATAAACAGAAGAAGAAGGGGCTTTGGTTGGTGGTCTTACGACCGATTACACTAATGTAAACTATGCGGGTCGCAATCACTGCTTCTCAAGGCGAGATAGATGTAGAGGCCGCGATGCCGTACTTCGGTTGGTGAGTGGACGGAAGTCTAGCGAGTGAGGTGATTAGTGCGGAGTGAAATTGAGTGAAACGAACATGTGGAGTGGAGCGAGATGGAGCGAGGCGCATCAAAGAATAAATCTCATAAGCAAGATGAAACACAGACGATCAAATTAACACTAGAAATTGATGTTCATTACATGAATAAACATTCCATGCAACAAGAAAAGATAGAAAATGCAAAACCACTAGATTGAAGATCCACCGCGGTTGTTTGCCGGAGGTGCGGGTTATCAATCCGTTTCCAAGCGCAGTCCGAGGAGGGCTTCCGGTACCACCGAGCTGTCACCTCGAGGGACTGTAATTCCGTTCTCTAGGTATGCTTCATCTTCTTCCTTGGTGGAAAGCTCAGAGAAGAATGCTTCAATGGCCGGGAGGATCACCGGAGGATGCGGAATGCTTCGGAATCGCCGGAGAAGGTCCTCCCTGATGGTAGGGATGAAGGTGGAGGCGAATGGAACTGCTGGAGGGCGAAACGGCGGACTGGCGGAGGTTTCGTAACAACGTCTGTTACCCTAATTCGCGGAACAGGGCTTTTTATAGCTTGCAGAATAAATAGGGCGCACGACCACTGGCGCACGAACAGTGGTCGTGCGCGACCAAGGTCAGCGCCCGTGCGCGAGTAACCTGTAGACCTGCATCATAAAATCAATGGTCGCGCACGATCAGCAGCGCACGATCAGTGATCGTGCGAGGCAATGCTGATGATCGTGCGGAAATAGCCAGGCAGAACTTTGTAAAATGGGTATGACTGCGCACGATCGGCGGCGCACGAGTAGTGGTCGTGCACGGTATGGCAAGTGATCGTGCGGAGGGTTCAAGATAGGGATTTCACAAATGAGTCCGGGCTGCGCACGATCAGTGATCGTGCGCCAGGAGGTCGATGGTCGTGCGTGGTTAAAAACGCACGACCACTGACTCCTTTGCCAAAAATAGTGAAACGCTTATCCCGAATGCCCTCACGATCCCCAAACCTGCAGGAAAACTGCACGGGACATCGATCGTGGCAGCCACAGCAAACAATAATAATCATAGCAAGAATGAAAATGCACACAAGCACAGAAATGGGCTAAAAAGGTGCACAGGGCGTGGAATGTCGTAGCTAAACAAAAGGAGTACTAATAGCGCTAAAAGATAGTGGAAAGCTGAGGAAAAAGGCCTAGATGAGTCCAAAATAAGGTATAAAATAGGGACTCATCACACCCCCAGACTTAACCATTTGCACGTCCTAGGAAAATAATCACCTTGTGGACTCAAAAATGGCTAGCTGACGTAGTAATTTCAAAATACAGTAGGACGAGAAATTGAGAAACACAAGTGCATAGAAAATATAATAGAAGGAGTTTTTAATCATGCTATGCAATTTATAATTTTCGATAAACGTAAATAAATACTGTCACTACTCAAAGGTTGAATTTCCGGAGAATCGCGCGTTCATGTGTAGGAAGAAAATAGGCAAGTCGGATGGTGGAGCATTGCCAAAGAGAGGGGCTTGTGATAACCTCCAAAGGAATCCACCAATGTCGGGGACCATATGCTTGCCCGTTCACACTTTCTCCACGATGCTAGTTCGACTCGAGCATAAATCCGTAGGACTTTAAGTGAAGAGTTGGGGCTTGGGTGTAGACGTAGGTATGGATAAAAAAAAGATGAAAATGAAGGCTACGCACAACCCAACGGAGCTCGCACAATTACAGATTTCCCACTAGCAAAATGAATGCGAGTGCACCACACCCCCAGACCTGGTTTTTACAACATGGGTGTGTGCACCGCCTACCCCAAAACAGATTTCTCAAAAACAGATTTTCATTTATACTTTTTATTTTCTCTTTTTCGTTTCTTTTTCACAATTTTTGCTTTTATAAATTTTTCTTTTTGAAATTCTAGAATTTCAGCAAATATAACAAGATGGCAAATCCACATTTTTCACAAAACCACTTCCCACATCAACAACCCAACGAGAAAATGCTTGGAACTAGAGCTCGACGCGGGTGTGCGACTAGGATTGGCTTGAGGCATTGGTGAATTGAGTGTGGAGCTGAAACAAAAGGAAGGTACGCTCAACGGGGCTAGCGAGGGCTATGTTAGGACGGGTGCAAGGCTCAACCGGGCCAAAGTGATGGCCTACGTCACGCTCACGCTCGACTATCCGTGCACCAATGCTTCGAAAGTAGCCTGGGCAAGTTCTTAGTCACCGAGAAAAGTGATCCGTCCTCCCGACTCGAGCAATACAAAGCTAGCGACGCCTACACACATTCCTACACTACCGAGTGATTACTCCAGATTCATAGATTTGAGTAGGACAGACAGTATTTACGAGTGCAGAAAAAATATAAATTGCTAGCATAAAGAAAAACTAAATCTATACAATTTCTACACAACGTGAGCACTCGATTAGGAGCACTGCACGAGTTTCGAACTACTATAAATCAAAATCCTACGTCAGCACCACCATCTTAAAGTTAACACGAAATAATACATCGACTCGAGCCGCACGCGTGGTCAAGTGCGCGCTCATGTGGGTGCCAAAGTGTGTGCAGCAGGAGTCAAAAACAATGAAGCAAAAAGGAAAACTACTGGCATGCGAAATTAAATGTGCTCGTGGAGTGCACAAGCGGCTCTTCCCCCCAGACTTGAATGAAAACATAAGCAAGTAAAATAGACATTCAACCAAGGAATGAAATCTGAAGCGAGAGAGAGTACCTATGCTCCAAAGAGGGGAGCATGCCAGAAGATTGCGTGATGATTCGTGGGAGTTGCTGCTTCGTACAAAAGATAAGCTGAACCTGCGAATTAGGCCGAACAACAGAAAATACAAAAAATAGAAAACATAAAATAAAAAGCATAAACGAGGGGACCAAAAGGTCCAAGCTTGGGTTGTCTCCTGAATAACCCTTTTGTTTCCCGTACTTAAGGTGGACCAAATACCTGTATTAGCAGTTGTATATAATGTTTTTGCAGCAAAATAAAAGCTACGAAATAAAGAGCGAAATAAGGTCCCAAAGCAACTAGGAAAATAAGCAGGAAAAGCGAGGCAGAGCGGCAAAGAAGCAATCAGCAATATGCCGATTTGTGGTCAGTCTTTCCGGTGGAAAGCGAAGGAGAAGCAGAATTTTTCATAGCATCTTGAGAAGGGGATTTCCCCTTGCTCAGATGGTGCGTGTCTTCGCGCCGGAAGGAAGAATAACGCTTATCACGCAAGCGCTTGGCCTCCTTCAGCTTCTCAACCGATGGAGACTTCCAAGGAGTGGATTCCACAGTTTTCCTAGATTTTATGATCGATGGCATCATTTCCGGCACCGCGACGGCGATCGGATCAGCCCAAGCGACAGAACGCTTAGCACAGTCATGAATATTATTACACGAATAAATGTCTAGGGATTTCTCCCGCATGGAACTAGGAATGTCATGCTCAACAACAGCATCGGTGGGAAATGGCACGGTCGCCGTGTCTTTGGTGCACTCGAACATCTTCGTGGTCAATAAGTCATTCTTCTCATCAGTCGTCTCGGTCAATCCTCCCTTTGTTTTCTCATCCGTAAGGGTTGCCTTCAAAGCTTGGATTACAGAATCTTCCTTGAAATCTGCACTACTCAGAAAAATGTCGTATTGAACAAGAGAGGGGTGTACGGAAGTATCATCGAGGGCGAAATCATCGGCTGGCCAGGTGATGCGTCCTTTGGAAAAATCCAGGGATGCGCCACTGGCCGTCAGGAATGGGACACCAAGTATCGGAATGGAGTCATTTTCTTTAGGTCCCATGACCTGAAAATCAGTGGTAAAATGTTTGTCGTTAACCTCGATCTCAACTTCCCTCACACCACCTTCAGTATCAAACACATTTCCATTAGCTAAAATAAGTGATTTCCGGTCTTCGGTGTTTATTTGCAATTGCATCTTTGCGACATCCTGCAGAGTGAGGATGTTGCTAGATGCTCCGGAATCACATAAAGCAGTGGTTTCAACATTGTTGATCATGCAGCTAATCACGTGCTCGTTGTTATTCCCCAGCCTTTCCTCCCCAAGGCTTTTCCCTTATTCGTGGGGAATTTTTTTCGGTGTTGCTTGGGAGAGTACCATGAGTACGCTCGGAGACCATTTGAGCCAATTGGCCTAACTATGCCTCAAGCTTACGCATTGAAGCGGCTTGGTTTGTCATGTTCGTCTGGGAAATTTCAACAAATTTTTCAAACATTTCAACCAATGAATTGAAAACACGGCGGGGGGTCTTGGGGGTAATTCGGGTGAGGCGGCCGCGGTTGGCTTCCGGAGGCGGAGGCAACATTTTGATGCTATTTGATGAGTTGTAAATATACCCATTTTATAGTGTATTTATTTTGTTGTTTTACTTTATTTTTGTCTTTTTTAGTTTATTTTCTTTAATAAATTGTTTCTTTTTTGTAATTTTTATTTTTCTAACTTAGTTTTTTGTTTTCTGAATTTTTCCAGAAAAATAATTTTCGGCCTTGTCACGCCCGTGTCACCCCCCGACACGGGCGTGTCAGGCTCTCAACTCAACCAGCCAGTAAAAATTAACAAATTCACTGTCCCGAGCCCGACACGCCCCCGTCACGCCCGTGTCCAAGCCTCGTCACGCCCGTGTCGATGTCGGCACGCAACTCTCCGTCAACCGTCAACGCTGCCGACATCGGATGCCAGCTGTCCGGGTCACGCCCCCCTGTCACGCCCGTGACAAGCTTGTCACGCCCGTGTCCGCCACGTGGATCGCCCCGAAGTCAAATGCCGCGTCAAATCGCCAGAGCCAGCTCCCTGTCACGCCCCCCTGTCACGCCCGTGACCTGGGCGTGACCGCCACGTTTTCAGCCGAAGTCAAGCCTCCAGTCAAATCACCAATCAAGCTCATGAATAGTACTGTCACGCCCCCCTGTCACGCCCGTGACCTAGGGCGTGACCAACCCGATTTTTTGCCTATATAAAGGCAGCTGCTGTATGCAATTCTTGTCTCCTTTTTTGGCCACTTTACTTAGATGTTATGCTGCCCAAATGACTTCTAATGTTATGTAAGAGAATTTTCTCCCCCCTCCCTTAGTTTGTAATAGCTTTTTATTTTATAAAAATAGTTTATTTTCTCTCTTGCTTAGCATGAATCTCATTTGGTTGCGCCCTAACTTAAGTAATTTTTCGTTCCCTTTTTCGTGCTTTTTATGTTTTCATCTTTTTATAGCTTTTATAACTCGTTCAGTTAGGATTTTATCACACTTTCTAGTCGTTGTAATGCCCATTTTATTTTCATATTCCGCACCCGTTTAGCTTCAGTTTATTTTTATTTTCACTTTTTATGCATTTCTACCGCATTCTAGCGGTAGAAATGCACTTGTTTTAATTTTTCGCCAACTTCCATTTTGCGTTTATTTGCAAAACTTTTCGCTCCGTTTAATTTTTATTTTCTCTTTTTATGCATTTCTACCGCATTCTAGCGGTAGAAATGCAGTTGTTTTAATTTTTCAGTAACTTTGTTTTTCTTATTTTTGCAAGTGTGCGTGCGTGTATGAGTTAGATTTTATTGCTTTATTTCAATTTCTGTAGAGTGTGTGCGTATGCATTTATTTCCGCCTACTCGTTAAGAGTTAAATGGCGCTCTGCTTTCATTTTCCGCCCACTCGTTTGAGTGGGACTTGTCTTTTTACTGCTTTCATTTTCTTCCTACTCACTTGAGTAGGATAACTTTGTGTGCGTGCGTGTGTTTACTTTTCTGTAGAGTGCGTGCGTGTGTTTATTTTACTGTAGAGTGCGTGTGTGTATGAGTATAAATTTACCCCCGCCCACTCGCTCGAGCTGGGATTCGCATTTACTGCTTTCTTCAGTCCTACTCGTTTGAGTAGGACTTGCAATTTTCAGCTTTCATTTACTGCTTTATTTACTGCTTTCTTTATCGCTTTCTAGCATAAGTGTCCCCATTCCGATGAGTGGCTAACCGCCCTTAGCCCTCAATATCGAAGAGCATTGGGACAGATAAAGTAGCTTTAAATAATAAAAAGTCCTGTTTTCTATTTAATTGAATTTCTTAAGGTTTGCCCCGGGTTAACGACGCGTAGGACCGCATATCGATGTGCGGGACCTATTTCCGTTATCCATACGCAACGCCGAGAGGCCGCACGTATGGACCGATCCCCCTTGGGTAAAGAGAGATCCGCGCTAACCCTCGAGAGAGGAGGCGCGCGACTCTACCGGATTGGGTTCCCCACCCAATAGCGGGGTTCTCAGCGTAATGCGGGCGTTAAGAGGAATCCTTCGTCGGTCTAGCGATCGGTCGAATAGTCTTAGCGTTCAGGTGAGCGATAGTCCTAGAGATAAGTGAGCTCATTCCTTTGGAACCTCCACGGCCGAGTCTCCGCCTTAATTAAATTGAAAATTAGGATCTCTTTTTATTAAAAGTTTACTTTAGTTCAATTCTCTTTTGATATCGTTGCGCCGAGTTGGTCATCGGCCTTCTGCACTTTATTTTCTGCTTTCATTTTTTATGCTTTTATTATTATTATGCAATTTTCCTTTTTATAAAACTACCAACAAAAATTATCGGTAGAATAATAGGTATTTCAGGGAAAGAGTAGATCTAGCTAAGCCGGCCCTGAGAACAATACGACCCCGATATTCCTCTACACGGGAATATCCTGTACTACACGCGATAGGTGCACTTGCCTACCTCTCGTTAAAACTCGGTTTCTAACAAAACAAAACGCTCTTCTTTTTATAAATAAAAACCTCCACTCATCCACATAAATAAGAGCCGGCGTTTTAACCATCAAGTTTTTGGCGCCGTTGCCGGGGAATTATCGTCTTACTATTTGAATTCCTGAATCCTATTAATTTTACCCTTTATTTCTACTAATATATATATATAAAAAATTATATATATATATATATTTTGATTAAACAAAAAAATTTATATTAATAATAATAATAATAGCATTATTAATATTAATAATAAATACTTAAACAAAAAAATCAAAATAAAAATTTAAAAACTTTAAAAAAAAAAATAATAAAAAAAAAAAATATAAAATAAAAAAAATAAGAAAAATTTTAAAACTTAAAAAATCAAAAACTTAAAAAAAAAAAAAAAAAAAAAAAAAACTTAAAAACTTAAAAACTTATAAAAATTAAAAATTTGAAAACTTAAAATAATAAAAAAAAAAATGATGAGGTTTTTTTTCTTTTCATCAAAAAATTAAAAAATTCAAAAACTATATTTTTCTTCTTTATTTTATTTTGTCTTTATCTTATTTTCTCTTTTTTCATTTTATTTTTCAAAAACAAAAAAAAAAAAAACTTAAACTTAATAATAAAAAAAAAAAAAATCAATCAAAAACTAAAAACATAAACTTAAAAATCTAAAAGTTCAAAAAAAAAAAAAAAATCGCAGAAACATTTTTTATAAAACAAAAAAAAAAAAAATAAATAAATAAATAAATAAATTAAGTATTTATTTTGTCGTTTCGGCGCGCTTCACAATTGTGAGCGCTAGGGGATCCCATATCGGTCGCGCTCCTAGCTAAGACGTTAGCTTCCGAGTCACACCCACTTGTCGCCCCCTATCACCCGCACCATTTTCGCCGAATTTTTCTTTTTCGTTTTTTATATTATATTTTTGCTATTTCTCTTTAACTTTTGCAGGGTCAAACTTAACGGGCTTCCCCGAACGCGCTTTAGGGAAGATTTCTAAACCCCTATTTTTAATTTTAAATTTTGTACATACTACTTAGATTTTTATATATATCCTGTTCCTCATACTTAGTGCAACATTGGGGACAATATTGGACTTAAGTATGGGGGTGTTTCCTATTTTCTGTCTTTTTATTTCAAGAACTTAATAAAAATTCCAAAAAATTTGCAAAAATTAAAAATTTCAAAAAAATATATTTTCATGCTTTAAATATTAATAATAAAATTTCAAAAAAAAAAAAAAAAAAAAATGAAACATCGCTCCGCGACGTTCGGCTCATCGAACCAACCACAAATAAGAGTCTGTTCGCGGGCGATCCTTTTTGCTTTGTAAATATTTTTGTAAATATTCTCGTCTCTTTCCCCTTTTCTTTCCTATCTTGTAAAAATTTCTCTCCTCTTGTAAATATTTCCGAAAAATTAAAAATTCAAAAAATTAATATAACTCAAAAACTCAAAAAAAAAAAATTTTGCATAACCTTTAAAAATTTCCAAAAAAAATGATAAAAATACCAAAATATCAAAAAAACTAGAAAAAACTCATAAAAATCAAAAAAAAAAATTATTTTGTAATAAATAATTCGAAAACCTCATTTCTTAACCTCTTTGCTCTCCAAAATAATCGTTTCGAGTTTATTTATAAGCGAATTTTAATTAATTCTTTATTTACTATTCGTTTATTAATTGTAGCTCGATAGACTTAAATTTCTGGGGTTAAGATTTTAAAGAATTTTTTATGTCTTTTTCTAATTATAGGGAACTTGTTTTCTCATTTTCACTTCTTATTTTTTAGAAATAAAGCACGTTTTTATGTTAGAAAATAACATTCATGGATTTTATATTATTTCTACTTATGTTTTTAGAAACGTAGGAACGTCCAAATTAAAAAGGTTGCTCTCGAATTTTTTTTATTAAACTCTAGTTTTCTTTTAGAAATTCATCCCTTCCACCTTTTTTTCATGCCTTACTTGGTATGATTCTCCACTCACCCTTAAAAGATCTTGTGTCAATGGGGATAAGATTTCATCCCGCAAACATAGGCACCCAATAATTAAAAAGATTATATGTTACGGAGTAAGAGGATAAAATTCATTACTCCTATACATATACATTGGGTTCATTATTTTTATGAAGAAAGAAAGAAAAATTATAAGTTAGGAAAATAAGATTTCATTTTCCTAATTATTCAAAAAATTATTATGGAGGTTCGAGAAAAAATTACCTCGCCTCAAAAATTCTAAGCCTTCTTCATATCCGCCAATCCACTTATATAATTTTCACGATTCTAGAATTAATTTAAAACTTTTTGAGAGCATAATTTTTAAATTGAATTATTTCCTATCAATTTCTTTTTAGCTAAAGTTTTTTCGATAATTCCAATCCATTTTTGTTAAACTAACAAAAATAATTTTCGCTTTCTTTTTTCCATTTAGAAGTATTTTTTTGAAACAGTTCCTCTATTTTAACATTTTCATAATTTAGGATTTAATTCCGAAACCCCGGAAATTCATTTCGATCTTTCGTACAATTAAATCAAGCGGTAGTTAAATTTAGGATTCTTTTTAATTCCTTATAGGTTCATCTCCAACTTTTGCTCTGGAATAGCAAAAGCTTAAGTATGGGGGTATTTGATGAGTTGTAAATATACCCATTTTATAGTGTATTTATTTTGTTGTTTTACTTTATTTTTGTCTTTTTTAGTTTATTTTCTTTAATAAATTGTTTCTTTTTTGTAATTTTTATTTTTCTAACTTAGTTTTTTGTTTTCTGAATTTTTCCAGAAAAATAATTTTCGGCCTTGTCACGCCCGTGTCACCCCCCGACACGGGCGTGTCAGGCTCTCAACTCAACCAGCCAGTAAAAATTAACAAATTCACTGTCCCGAGCCCGACACGCCCCCGTCACGCCCGTGTCCAAGCCTCGTCACGCCCGTGTCGATGTCGGCACGCAACTCTCCGTCAACCGTCAACGCTGCCGACATCGGATGCCAGCTGTCCGGGTCACGCCCCCCTGTCACGCCCGTGACAAGCTTGTCACGCCCGTGTCCGCCACGTGGATCGCCCCGAAGTCAAATGCCGCGTCAAATCGCCAGAGCCAGCTCCCTGTCACGCCCCCCTGTCACGCCCGTGACCTGGGCGTGACCGCCACGTTTTCAGCCGAAGTCAAGCCTCCAGTCAAATCACCAATCAAGCTCATGAATAGTACTGTCACGCCCCCCTGTCACGCCCGTGACCTAGGGCGTGACCAACCCGATTTTTTGCCTATATAAAGGCAGCTGCTGTATGCAATTCTTGTCTCCTTTTTTGGCCACTTTACTTAGATGTTATGCTGCCCAAATGACTTCTAATGTTATGTAAGAGAATTTTCTCCCCCCTCCCTTAGTTTGTAATAGCTTTTTATTTTATAAAAATAGTTTATTTTCTCTCTTGCTTAGCATGAATCTCATTTGGTTGCGCCCTAACTTAAGTAATTTTTCGTTCCCTTTTTCGTGCTTTTTATGTTTTCATCTTTTTATAGCTTTTATAACTCGTTCAGTTAGGATTTTATCACACTTTCTAGTCGTTGTAATGCCCATTTTATTTTCATATTCCGCACCCGTTTAGCTTCAGTTTATTTTTATTTTCACTTTTTATGCATTTCTACCGCATTCTAGCGGTAGAAATGCACTTGTTTTAATTTTTCGCCAACTTCCATTTTGCGTTTATTTGCAAAACTTTTCGCTCCGTTTAATTTTTATTTTCTCTTTTTATGCATTTCTACCGCATTCTAGCGGTAGAAATGCAGTTGTTTTAATTTTTCAGTAACTTTGTTTTTCTTATTTTTGCAAGTGTGCGTGCGTGTATGAGTTAGATTTTATTGCTTTATTTCAATTTCTGTAGAGTGTGTGCGTATGCATTTATTTCCGCCTACTCGTTAAGAGTTAAATGGCGCTCTGCTTTCATTTTCCGCCCACTCGTTTGAGTGGGACTTGTCTTTTTACTGCTTTCATTTTCTTCCTACTCACTTGAGTAGGATAACTTTGTGTGCGTGCGTGTGTTTACTTTTCTGTAGAGTGCGTGCGTGTGTTTATTTTACTGTAGAGTGCGTGTGTGTATGAGTATAAATTTACCCCCGCCCACTCGCTCGAGCCGGGATTCGCATTTACTGCTTTCTTCAGTCCTACTCGTTTGAGTAGGACTTGCAATTTTCAGCTTTCATTTACTGCTTTATTTACTGCTTTCTTTATCGCTTTCTAGCATAAGTGTCCCCATTCCGATGAGCGGCTAACCGCCCTTAGCCCTCAATATCGAAGAGCATTGGGACAGATAAAGTAGCTTTAAATAATAAAAAGTCCTGTTTTCTATTCAATTGAATTTCTTAAGGTTTGCCCCGGGTTAACGACGCGTAGGACCGCATATCGATGTGCGGGACCTATTTCCGTTATCCATACGCAACGCCGAGAGGCCGCACGTATGGACCGATCCCCCTTGGGTAAAGAGAGATCCGCGCTAACCCTCGAGAGAGGAGGCGCGCGACTCTACCGGATTGGGTTCCCCACCCAATAGCGGGGTTCTCAGCGTAATGCGGGCGTTAAGAGGAATCCTTCGTCGGTCTAGCGATCGGTCGAATAGTCTTAGCGTTCAGGTGAGCGATAGTCCTAGAGATAAGTGAGCTCATTCCTTTGGAACCTCCACGGCCGAGTCTCCGCCTTAATTAAATTGAAAATTAGGATCTCTTTTTATTAAAAGTTTACTTTAGTTCAATTCTCTTTTGATATCGTTGCGCCGAGTTGGTCATCGGCCTTCTGCACTTTATTTTCTGCTTTCATTTTTTATGCTTTTATTATTATTATGCAATTTTCCTTTTTATAAAACTACCAACAAAAATTATCGGTAGAATAATAGGTATTTCAGGGAAAGAGTAGATCTAGCTAAGCCGGCCCTGAGAACAATACGACCCCGATATTCCTCTACACGGAATATCCTGTACTACACGCGATAGGTGCACTTGCCTACCTCTCGTTAAAACTCGGTTTCTAACAAAACAAAACGCTCTTCTTTTTATAAATAAAAACCTCCACTCATCCACATAAATAAGAGCCGGCGTTTTAACCATCACTGCCCCGGTTGCCATCGTTGGCCAGGTGCGTTTTGATTCCACGAGAAGTTTGGGTGATTTCTCGCACCCGGATTATACGCATTTCCATAAGGCGCGCCCCTGTTTTGATTCGCGATAAAATTAACAGTTTCATTGGAAAAGGCGGGGTCATACGTTACCTCCGCTCCAGGGCACTTAACGCTATGATGATCGGCTCCTCCGCATCCTTGACACGAAATGGCCAACACCGGAGCAGCAGCAGCGGGCCTTGATGCTTCCACAGCAAAGACTCCACTTGTCCCACAGGGGGTATTCCTTCCTGCGGTCCAAAAGGCGCTGTGCGTGGCGGTGTCCTGCAAAACTCTCAAAGCATCCTCAGGAGCAAGGTTCATAATTGTTCCACCAGAGGCAGCATCAATCATGGCGCGGTGTTGAGGTTCGATGGAGAAGTAGATGCTTTCCACGAGATTCCACATTTGGAATCCGTGGTTGGGGCACTTCCACAGCAACTCATTGAAGCGCTCCCAAACTTCCGCTAAGCTCTCGTGGTCGTTTTCCCTGAAATTAGCGATGGCCCATCTCAAGCTCACGATACGGTCGACCGGATGGAATTTGGCTAGAAACTTTGTGGTAAGAGCCTCCCAGGTTGTGGCAGTTCCAGGAGGAAGGGCATGAAGCCATGACTTGGCTTTGTCACGTAGAGAGAAGGGGAAGAGACGAAGCTTGACTGTATCATCAGGAATCCCAGCATAGCGGAAAGTAGCGCAGATTTCCGAAAAGTCTGCCAAGTGAAGATGGGCATCCTCCATGGCCATTCTGGAGAACTGTGCATTGTTCCGGATGATGTTAAGAATTGCTGGTTTGATCTCGAACTGCTGGTTTGCGATCGCCGGTCCGAACCCAGGGTAAATGCTCCCTACAGTGGGAGTGGTGTAGTCTCTCATGGTTCGGACATGCGGCGGATTCACCTCATTCTCATCCCCGTTCCGGTAATCATGGAGGTTCCCTCCAACACGAACTCCGTTGTCATTGTTCAACTGATCTCCCATTATGATTGGATTGATAGCAGCGGTACGCCTTTGCGCATGAAGAGTTCGCTCGATCTCAGGATCGTAAGTAACGAGATCTCTTACAACACGTCCCTGCATCCACTAAAGCAACAAAACAAAGAAACAAAAATCAAAAAGCACTAACTCTTATACCAATACTTCCAGAAATCATAATCGTTCAAAAGTTGCATTCCCCGGCAACGACGCCAAAAACTTGATGCGCATAAAATACGGCAAGCGTACCGGTCGCACAAGTAATAAAGTTGGGAATAAATCCCCGGATGTCGGTCTCTTGAGGAATGCAATTAGCGTCGAACGATTTAGACTCTAAAACTATTGTTATGAGAGTTAATTGAAATAAATAGAAGAAGAAGGGGCTTTGGTTGGTGGTCTTACGACCGATTACACTAATGTAAACTATGCGGGTCGCAATCACCGCTTCTCAAGGCGAGATGGATGTAGCGGCCGCGATGCCGTACTTCTGTTGGTGAGTGGACGGAAGTCTAGCGAGTGAGGTGATTAGTGCGGAGTGAAATTGAGTGAAACGAACATGTGGAGTGGAGCGATAAGGAGCGAGGCGCATCAAAGAATAATTCTCATAAGCAAGATGAAACACAAACGATCAAATTAACACTAGAAATTGATGTTCATTACATGCATAAACATTCCATGCAACAAGAAAAGATAGAAAATGCAAAACCACGAGATTGAAGATCCACCGCGGTTGTTGGACGGAGGTGCGGGTTGTCAATCCGCTTCCAAGCGCAGTCCGAGGAGGGCTTCTGGTACCACCGAGCTGTCACCTCGAGGGCCTGTAATTCCGTTCTCTAGGTATGCTTCATCTTCTTCCTTGGTGGAAAGCTCGGAGAAGAATGCTTCAATGGCCGGGAGGATCACCGTAGGATGCAAAATGCTTCGGAATCGCGGGAGAAGGTCCTCCCGATGGTAGGAATGAAGGTGGAGGCGAATGGAACTGCTGGAGGGCGAAACGGTGGACTGGCGGAGGTTTCGTAACAACGTCCGTTACCCTAATTTGCGGAACAGGGCTTTTTATAGCTTGCAGAATAAATAGCGCGCACGACCACTAGCGCACGACCAGTGGTCGTGCGCGACCAAGGTCAGCGCCTGTGCGCGAGCAACCTGTAGACCTGCATCAGAAAATCAATGGTCGCGCACGATCAGCAGCGCACGATCAGTGATCGTGCGAGGCAATGCTGATGTTCGTGCGGAAATAGCCAGGCAGAACTTTGTAAAATGGGTATGACTGCGCATGATCGGCGGCGCACGAGCAGTGGTCGTGCGCGGTATGGCAAGTGATCGTGCGGAAGGTTCAAGACAGGGATTTAACAAATGAGTCTGGGCTGCGCACGATCAGTGATTGTGCGCCAGGAGGTCGATGGTCGTGCGTGGGTAAAAACGCACGACCACTGACTCCTTTGCCAAAAATAGTGAAACGCCTATCCCGAATGCCCTCACGATCCCCAAACCTGCAGGAAAACTGCACGGGACATCGATTGTGGTAGCCACAGCAAACAATAATAATCATAGCAAGAATGAAAATGCACACAAGCACAGAAATGGGCTAAAAAGGTGCACAGGGCGTGGAATGCCGTAGCTAATCAAAAGGAGTACTAATGGCGCTAAAAGATAGTGCAAAGCTGAGGAAAAAGGCCTAGATGAGTCCAAAATAAGGTATAAAATAGGGACTCATCATCTATCCGAAGAAGAAGAGGGAGGGGAGGACCTTGTTCGCGTGCTGGAGGCGTGCAGACCGTCGGGAAGCCATTTGCGCGGTGGCGGCATCGCCGGAAATTCTTCAACAGCAAGGGGAGGAATCTGAATCCGTTTGATCGAGCGTGTAACCTTCTCCTCTTCCTCTTAGGAGTCTTTTATAGATCAACAAGTGGGGAGGGGAAAGAGGTAAGCACTTATGGTCATGAAGGCTCCTCTTAATGGTGTTTCGGTTATGGTAGAGGCAGTTGAAACGCTGGAAACGAAGAGGTGTTTGCCAGGTGGCGATTTCCTATTGGACCAACATTTCCTTATTTTATTAAATAATTAGAGTAGGAAACGGCCCATAAATACTCCAGGTGTAACTTCCCATAATCAGAATTTATTACGATGTCGGTTACCGAAATTTCCAGTCTGGTTGACATTTCAGCCTTGGTCACGGGCGTGACACATAGGTCACGGGCGTGATAGGGCCGGGTGGCCAATTCTCAGTTCGACGATCGTCGAACTGAGATCGACGATCGTCGAAGGGTGGTCACGCCCTAGGTCATGGGCGTGACAAATGGGTCACGGGCGTGACAAGGTCATCAGGCAAATTCCGTGCTCGGCGATCGTCTCGCTGAGATCGACGATCGCCGAAGGGGGTCACGCCCTTAATCACGGGCGTGATACCTAGGTAACGGGCGTGACAGGGCCACGACGCAAATTATGTGCTTCGACGATCGTCCCGCTGAGATCGATGATCGTCGAAGGGGTCACGCCCTAGGTCACGGGCGTGACACATAGGTCACGGGCGTGACAGGCCCGGGTTTAAAATTCCGCGCCTGACGATCGTCTTCCTGAGATCTACGACCGTCGAAGGAGTCACGCCCTAGGTCACGGGCGTGATGGGTCGGTCACGGGCGTGACCAACCCGTGACCCGAAATCTCGGTCGATGTATTTCAATTTTTGGGCTTCCTAGGGTTCTGTCACGACCAAACGACTCCTAGGGGTCTAGCCGGAAATGGGATGTTACACGTTTTCAGTCTGATCTTCATTCCAATCTCTGAGCTCAGGTCGACGATCGTAGAGCTCAGATCAACGTTTTTCCTGAGAGATCGTCGATTTTAAGGATTCAAATTCATTCAGACTATGGAATGTTTTTCAAATTATCTCAGCATTTATTTCAAGAGATCTGCCAGCCGTTTTCCTTTATTCTGGAGCAAGTTTCTTGGAATTCTTTTTGAGAATGTTTATTGGACTTTCCTCTAGAAGACAAGACTTTTATGGAGGACATTTAATGTCTGTTAACGACTATCTTGGACAAGGAATCTTCAGAGAATAAGATCTTGTCCTTTCTCTCCAGTCAGCCACACATATAGCTCAACAAAAAAAACTTACAGTTACAGACAAAAAAAAGGAGAAAAAGAAAAGAGATATTTTTCAGTACAGATTCACAGGACAGTTTGATCAACACATTCAAGTAATCAATCCTGAAGAATCAGTTGAACATTTTGGCATACTGAAAAAGTGATCATAGCTTCATCACAAGGACTCCAGACAATTCAATTTTCTCAGCCTCTGCTGAAACCATCTTCTGCTGGAGATCTGAAGCTTCTGAAGACCTATCACCCTGAAGCAAAGCTTCCACTCCTGAACTAGTCTACATCTCAGGGGGAGCTTTGACAACACAATCAATCCACTTGTGCTTCTCTCTTTGATTTAGATAGAGAAGACAACTTCACTCTTTTTCTTCATCTTTCCTGCTGTAAAAGGGTTACCAAAACTCCCTTCAAAAGTTTTGATTTTGGTTCTGAGAACCTTGTCAAAACTCAGTGGTGGCAAGACACCTGATCAAAAAATCTAGTTTGGTTTTTGAGCACCTTATCAAAAGCTCATTGGTGCCCAGGACACCTGATCAACTCATCCTGCAGTGGATTCCTACCAAGGGTGGTAGAAGAGTGGATATACCCAGGTTTTTGGGGAACCACTATAGCTCCTTCTGTATTCTAGTTGCTTGAGTATTTTCTTTGCTGTTTGTTGTGATTTTCTTTTTGCTGTCTTAGTTTTAAATTATATAGCAAGGCACCTTACACTTATACATAAATTAAATCTTAATTGTTTTACTTGTTTAAATTATAAAGTTATTTTAAAAATACTCTATTCACCCCCCTCTAGAGTTGAGATAGATCTTTGTCTCACTTTCAATTGGTATCAGAGCCAGGTTGGTTGTTCGTAAAGGCTAACACCTGAACCAAAAGATCCTTGATAAGATCAATCTTTTAAGAGGGTTATTTTCATTATATTTAAATTTATATAAAGACATGGCAAAGAACAAAGATTATGCAAGCACCAGGCCTCTAGTGTGCAATCTATCCAAGTTTGCACTTTGGAAGGCAAGGATTAGACTTTACATGAACTCTATTGATGAAGACATATTTAATTCTGTTTTGACAGTGTGCCCAAGTCCACCAGCAAGCTCAAGTACAAATGTTGTTCCACCTCCTTCAGGAACAGATGCTGAAATAAAGAAGTGGAAGACTGCAGATGCCAAGGCCATGAACATCTTAGCTCAGATAATGTCTGATGAGATATTTCAGAAGGTAGCTGAATACAACTCAGCCAAAGGAATTTGGGACAAGCTCTCTAAAATTGTCTCAGGATCTGCTGATGAAAGGAAAGACAGGAGATCCCATCTTATAAGCCAATATGAGAATTTCAAAAAGGGAGAAGCTGAATCAGTGGCTGACATGTACAATAGACTAAGTCTGATTGTCAATGAGTTAAAGACTCTGGATAAAGAAGTCTCATTGACTGAACTGAATGACAAAATTCTAATGTGCTTCCCCAGCACTTGGGATTCAAGAATCTGGCCAATCAAAGATGCCAGAAGTCTAAATGAGATTACAACTGAAGCTCTCCTGGGCAAGCTCAAATCTTATGAGTTACTTATTAAAAATAGAGAAGAAGAATAGAAGGCTGCCTCACCAGCCACAAGGAAAGAGAAGACCATAGCCTTCAAAGCTATAGAAGAGGAGCCTGAAGATAAAGCTACAGGAAATGATGAGCTCCTAAGTCTACTAGCCAAAATATTCTACAAAATGGCCAGAAATGACTTCTGAAAGAGATCATACAAGGGACATGATAAGCCAAGGTATGATAAATCAAATAACAATAAAGAAATTATATGTTTTGGTTGCAGGAAACCAGGCCATATTGTGCCTGACTGTCCAGAAAACAAGAACAAGGACAAGAAAGATAGAAGAGAAAGAAGAAAGGAGAAGGACTTCAGAAAGAACAGCTCAAACAAACCCTCCTCCAGCAAGAACAAGCATACAAGGAAGGGATTTGTTGCCGAGACATGGAGTGAAATTGAAGAGGACTCTGAAGCCTCATCCAGCTCCAATGATGATGAGGATGATGCTGATGAAAAGGAATTTTGCATGATGGCTATCAATGCCTCTCAAACAGATTCAGAAGCTGAAGAGTCAGAATCAGATTCAGAAGCTCAACTAGAAGAATATCAGGTAATCAATTCATTTGATTTCAGTTCTGAGGACTTTAAACATGAGTTTAAAGTATTATGCCTAGATCTGTTGGAGTCTGAGAAGGAAATCACTTCCCTCAGAAAACAACTGTCTGAGTATATCACTTTAAAATCAACGAACATCAAACTCTCTAAAGAGTTAGAATGCTATAGAGAGGAGATAGCTTCACTGAAAAGTGAACTATCCAAGGCCAAGCAATTTGAAGAATCCCTTAATGGGAGAAGTATCAAATTAATGGACATCATAAGCACAGTGAACTCAAGATTAAATAGTACACTAGGCTTGGGTGCTTCATCTAGCCAACCCATAGTATTAACAACACCAATCAAATTTATTTCTGATAAAGGGAAGGGTGTTGTAGAGGTAGCTAGGAAGAATTCAGATCTACCTAAGAAAAGCAAAGTTCAACAGAAAACGTCAAGCAAAGGTCGACGATCGTCGAACAGAGATCAACGATCTCAGGCTGAAACGTCGAACTCAGCTCAACGATTCCTGAACTCTGAACTCCCTCACAGTCGATCTTCGAACGGAGCTCGACGATTTTACCCAAGATCGTCGAACTCAGCTCGACGATCGTCGAACGGAGTTCAGAGCTTTGAACCTTCTTTCAGAGGAAAATCTCAATTCAATCCTAGAAGTGCTTCATCCCAATGCTTTAATCCTTATACTGAATGGATAATACTGTAACACCCCAAAAAGACCCCAAAGGACTCAAAATGATTTTTGAGGTACAGGAAATTTTACACGGCCTGGGACACGGGCGTGTCCCAGGGCGTGTCGGGGGTACACGGCCTGGGACACGGGCGTGTCCCCAGGGCGTGTTCAGGTTAGTCGACGATTGGGAGTCGACGATCGTCGAGCCTGGGACACGGCCTCCGACACGGGCGTGTCCCAGGGCGTGTTCGAATTAAATTTCGAAATTGGCCTGTTCGAGTCAGAATAGTACACGGCCTTGAACATGGCCGTGAACACGGGCGTGTCAGGTGGGACACGGGCGTGTCCGATGCCGTGTTCCGACCCGTGTACTAGGTGCAGCTCGATGAAGCAGGTTTGACACGGGCGTGTCTCAGGTTTGACACGGGCGTGTCAGGTTCAACACGGGCGTGTCGATGCCCGTGTTTTGCAGTCGGTTCAAACTGCGTGTGCCGCTTAAGGGTACACGGCCTGTGACACGGGCGTGTCACAGGCCATGTCAGCCAAAAATTGGGTTTTTTGGGCAGATCGTGGCCGTTCAGATTCTCTCTTTAGATCCAAGGGCTCAGGTGATTCCTGGCTGGATTAAATTCGTCAAGGAAGAAGTCATTCTTCATTTGTGCTTAAGGAAGAGAGAAAGGAGGAAGAAGAAGGAGGAGGAGAGCAAGCCACCGGCGGAGTTCCCGTGGTCCGATTTGTGATCCGAAGCCGGCGTTGTGAAGGCAAGGCTGCTGCGATTCTTTCTCACCGGCTAGTTTTCGATGGCTCCGAAGAGATCGACAAGGGTAACGATCTCCCTCCTTGGACATGTGAAGTCCTTCTTTTCTGCATTGCATAGGGAAAACCCTTCCCCGCGAGTGTGCGGTGGGTTGTGGTGTCCCTTGGGGTAGATATGTGAAGTCCCCCTTGTTAGAGGCCGGAATTGGAGTACGGCTCTAGGCATGCTGTGTGAAGCCCATCTGGATGTGGTCTAGATTGGTGATGCTTGTTTGCATATTGGAGAAGGCACCGTGATTATGGCTTGTGATGCCTTGTGCCTACCTGTTGCTTGGTGCGGCAGGAAGTACTGGACGATGTCCAGGAAATGAAGAGGGTTGGATGCAACTCTTGTGGCCGTGCGTTGCCACTATATGAGCAGTTGAGCCGTTGGGCTGCAACTCGATGAAAAGGCAGATTGCCGAACAGGAAAGGTGAAACCGACCCGCGCCTATAAATAGCCATGGATACTTCCGTATTCGAGGTGGTACGGCGACTTGAGCAACGGGGGGTGGCTGATCCGTACCTGCGTTAGGTCCGTCCGACTTGGAAGCCTGGTTATAGCTTTTGTTGGAGCGCCTAATGAGAGTCTTAGGCCCGCGCGCCGGAAAGACTAGAATGCTCAAATACCGTGTAGACGGTGGTGTTGACCCTGGTATTCCGGTACACCAAGAATGTGCCCTGAGTGCACGGACTGTCGGGCCGTGTGGCCGATAGTTGTGATGGCTTGAATGTGCCTGCGCGCATATAGTTGCTATTTGATGATGCCATGCTTGCAGGGAAAGAATGCTCATGCCCCGAGAAAGGGGTAGGATTGTTATAATTGGGTCAGCTGAATGCTGACCGTTGCATTGTTTGCCACCAGTTGGGTGGATTGTTCCCGTGCAGGTGCTGGAGAGCTAAGTGGTAAGTGATGGGCTGAAACCCTACTGCTGTTGCTGCTGCTGCTGCGGCTAGCCCTTGAAGGCTAAGCGAATGTTTTGGTTGTTCTCTTTTACTCATGTATGGCCGGCCTACGTGCCGAGGTTTGTAAAACATGTTGTATGTAAAGAGGAACTGTAAGGCCTTAAGGCCAAACCTTTGTTGTACATTCCATGGTTATATATAAAGGTGGTTTATATATTGGACATTCCGGTTGAGAGTTCAAAGTTGTAACTTAAAGCTTCCGCTAGAATGCTCTGAGTTAGGATTCGTATGGTTTGGTATTATCCTGTGACCTCACCGTCTGTTTGTGGCATATAGTGTGGGGCCCCGGCCGGACCTTCTACTATACGTCATTTAACGGATGGGGTCGTTATATTTTGGTATCAGCTTTTGTCGGTTTTCCTCTTTCGAATTCGTGGTCGAATTCTTTTGTGGGGTGGCGAGCACGTGTTTGTGCGACCTGCTGTAACGCTAATGAACTCTGGAATGTCCATTAAGGAATGTACAAAATCTTGTTTGAGGAATCTGCGCGTTCCTTTTTGTGTTATTTTGCTTGCATACGTTCGCTAATGTGTGTCTTGTCCACCTATAGGTGACACGTAGTGGTGCTGGGCAGTCTGAGCCCCAGCACTCTGATGAGAGTGCGGCACCAGCTGAGGTGCCAACACCTCCTCCATCTGCGGAAACTGTTCGCTTAGTGGCTGAGGCGCTATTTGCCATGATTCAGCCGACCGGGCAAGCGCAGCCGGCAGTAGTGCCAGTTCGTGTTGATGTAAGACCCGAGCCGGTTGAGGCTGTAGATCCACGAGCAGCTGACCGACAGTTGAAGCAATTCATGAGCTTCAGTCCTCCTACGTTTGCGGGAATGGGATCCCCAATGCAGGCAGAAGATTGGTTATCGCGTGTCAAGCGGATAATGATAGCGATCAGGGCGGAGGAAACTCTAAAGGTCACCTTGGCCACCTTCATGCTTGAAGGAGAGGCGCGGTTGTGGTGGGACGAGGTTGAGGTACACCATTTGGCGGG
Source organism: Platanthera zijinensis (assembly GCA_039513925.1). Lineage (NCBI taxonomy): Eukaryota > Viridiplantae > Streptophyta > Magnoliopsida > Asparagales > Orchidaceae > Platanthera > Platanthera zijinensis. The sequence continues at coordinate 83,750,772 of CM077086.1, forward strand.
CAGGCAATTAACGCAAGTGTCGATTGAGGAGTTCTCTCGAATATTTCTGGCGAAACATGTCCCAGCGGCGCAACGCATTGCTATGGAAAATGAGTTCCAACGGTTAAAGCAAGGGGAAGATAGCGTGGATATCTACTTGCATGAGTTTACCAGGTTGGGACGATATGCGGGTACAATCTTCGCGGATGACCAAAGGAAAACGAATCGGTTCTATGAAGGATTTCGGGATGAGTTGCGATTCCTGCTTTCGAGTTTAGTGAGCCAAGGGTTTCAGGCGTTGGTTGATACTGCGTGCGCATTGGAGAAGGACATGCGGCGAGTGCAATGGAATAAGGGCTTGGTGGTGTCGAAGCCAGAGTTTCAAGCACCTCGCCCGAGCAAGTCGTTTTACCAGAAGAAAGGGGGCAAGAGGTCCAAACCATCTGGGCAAGTGACTACGACCGTTGTGTCGGGAGCGACATCAAGGCCGGATTCTCGTACATGCTATAACTGTGGCCGGGTGGGGCATATTGCTCGTGACTGTCGGGTCGTGCAGCCCAAAGGGGAAAAGAAGACGGGGGCGTCGTATGCTGAGAAGGGCAAAGCGGTGGTTGATTCCTCTGCATCTCAGGCGCAGCCCCGAATCTATCAACTTGGCCAACAGGAAGCGATTAAGCAAAGTGACGTCGTCACAGGTACGAGTTGATTTAGTTTACTTGTTGTGCTATTGGTTTTGGTTATGTATAGCTTGTGCATGTGTGTGTGCTGCAGGCTTTGTCCTGATTCGGAATAACTTGGCGAGAGCCCTGTTTGATACGGGTGCTTCACATTCCTTTCTGTCTGAGGATTTCGTATCTCGAATCGGGGTACCAAGTCATGTGATGGTGGATAGTACAAGGGTGCTGTTGCCGAATGGCTGTGTGATGCTTGCGGATAGGGCTTGCGATGTGGATGTGCAAATAGGAAGTCAGGATTTCGGTTTGAGTGCAGCTGTGCTACCGTTATCGGAGTTTGATGTGATCTTTGGTATGGACTGGCTCTCGGAGCAGCGTGCCTTTATTGATTGCAACTCCAAGGAGATTACACTGGGCCAGAATACCGGACTTGTGACGAAGTTCGCTGGTATGCGAGGAGTTGGCGGGACTCTGTTGTCTGCACTCCAAGTCGTCAATGCTGTTCGGAAGGGCGCGGAGTTATTCTTCATGCTAATTCAGGCTGTTGATCCAAAGGCCAGTGTCGGTGAAGTGCCAGTTGTGTCAGAGTTTGCCGACGTATTTCCTTAAGATCTTCCTGGGTTACCACCCCAGCGGGAGATTGACTTCTCTATTGAGTTGGTGCCAGGTGCGAAACCTGTGGCCCGCTCTCCATATCGCGTCGCGCCAAAAGAGATGGCTGAGTTGAAAGTCCAATTGCAAGAGTTGTTGGAGCAGGGATATATACGCCCAAGTATGTCACCTTGGAGCGCGCCTGTTCTCTTTGTGAAAAAGAAAGACGGTAGCTTACGGTTGTGTATTGACTACCGCGAGTTGAATAAGCTGATGGATAAAAACAAATATCCGATCCCGCGGATTGATGACCTCTTTGATCAGCTGGCAGGATCAACGGTCTATTCCAAATTGGATTTGAAATCGGGATATTATCAGCTAAGGATTCGGGAAGGTGACATTCCCAAGACGGCGTTTGGAACACACTACGGTAATTATGAGTTCACGGTAATGTCGTTTGGCCTATGTAATGCGCCTTCGGTATTTATGGACCTAATGCATCGAACGTTCCGAGAGTACTTGGATTTGTTTGTTATTGTGTTTATCGATGACATCTTAGTATACTCTCAGTCGGAAGAGGATCACGCAAACCATTTGTGGTTGGTCTTGCATACCCTACGGAGGAATAAGCTTTATGCCAAGTTCTCAAAGTGCGAGTTCTGGCTCTCTTCAGTAGCCTTTTTAGGCCATGTGGTAAGCGGAGAAGGTATCGCGGTGGATCCGTTGAAGATAAGTGCCATTCGTGATTGGCCAGTGATGTCTTCAGTGGCCGAGGTCAGGAGCTTCCTTGGACTTGCGGGCTACTATAGACGGTTTGTGGAAAACTTCTCACGGATTGCTTTACCTCTGACCACGCTGACGAGAAAAGATCAAAAGTTCATTTGGATGCCGGAGTGCGCGCGAGCTTTTGAAGACTTGAAGAGTCGTTTGACCACGGCGCCTGTGTTGACATCGCCATGTGGTACCGCTGGGTATGAGATCTATAGTGATGCATCTGGGAGCGGCTTAGGCTGCGTTCTTCTGCAGTTTGGTAAAGTGATTGCTTATGGCTCACGTCAGTTGAAAGTGCATGAGCGGAATTACCCCGTCCATGATTTGGAGTTGGCGGCGGTAATCTTTGCGCTCAAGTTGTGGCGGCACTATCTATATGGCGTTAAAGTGGATATCTATACGGATCACAAGAGCCTAAAGTATTTGTTGGATCAGAAGGATCTGAATATGCGACAACGAAGATGGATGGAGTTCCTCGGGGACTACACCTTCGAGATTCACTATACTCCCGGGAAGGGAAATGTGGTCGCTGATGCTTTGAGTCGAAAGACTCCGGTACGGGCAAGCTGGTTGCAGAGGCATGATCAGTGTTTGATCCAGGAATTGGAAGCATTGGAGATATCTTGCGTTGACAAGGGTTCGTCAACCGATGCATGCTTGAACTGGACGGAGGTGCAATATGACCTTACGGACAGAGTTCGGCGAGCAACGGAGCTTGATGAAAGTCTCCAGCGCTATGCAAAAGATGGGCCGGATGACCAATTCTCTTGGGATAACGGTTTGTTACGAAGAAATGGTCGAGTGTGCGTCCCAAGTGTGGGTAAATTGAGGGAAGAGTTGATGTACGAAGCTCACTTTGCAAAGTACTCAGTTCACCCAGGGAGCACAAAGATGTACAGAGATATGAAAAAGCTGTTCTGGTGGCCCGGACTAAAGAAAGATGTCGCACGTTATGTGGCTGAATGCAATACTTGTGTGTTAGTGAAAGCAGAATGCCAGAAGCCTGGCGGTTTCCTGAAGTCGTTACCTATTCCGGAGTGGAAGTTCGAAGATATTTCGATGGATTTCGTGCACGGGTTGCCGAGATCTCAACGCGGTCATGATTCAATCTGGGTGATTGTGGACCGGTTGACAAAAGTGGCGCACTTCCTTCCAAACAGAAGAGACGATTCAGTGGAAACCTTGGCCAAGCTTTATGTGGAGCAGGTTGTTCGACTGTACGGTGTTCTCGGAGCATCGTTAGTGACCGTGATGGGCGGTTCACATCGAATGATTGGCGGCTCGTTCATCAAATGTTGGGTACAAAGTTAGCGTTTAGTACGGCCTTTCATCCCCAAACGGATGGCCAGACTGAACGAACCAACAGAACGATGGAGGACATGCTCCGCATGTGCGCCCTAGACTTTGGTAAGAGATGGGAAGATTATATATTTCTCGTTGAATTTGCCTATAATAATAGCTACCAAGCGAGTATTGGTATGGCACCATTTGAGGCGTTGTATGGTCGTAAATGCCGTACACCGTTAGCTTGGGCAGAAGCAGGCGAATCTAAGCTGAATGGGAAAAAGGAAGTCGAAGAAGCGACCTCGCTCATACGCTCTATTCGGGAGAGGCTACTGATAGCCCAAGATCGTCAAGCAAAGTACTACAATGCCAAACATCGGAACGTGGAGTTCGCGGTGGGTGATTGGGTATATTTGAAGATCAAACCCTTCAAAGGCGTGTCCAGGATTCGGCGTTTGAAAAAGCTAAGTCCGAGGTATCTTGGTCCATTTGAGGTGGTGGAGCGAGTTGGGGAAGCTGCTTATCGACTAGCACTTTCAGCAGACTTGGGTGGATTACATGATGTATTTCACATCTCAGTCCTTCGTAAGGCGGTGAAGGATCCAGCTCAAGTAGTGGAGAATGATCGGGTACCGGTCGAGTATGGGCTAACGACGAGGGTTAGACCCATTCGGATCGAGGATCGAGCCGAGAAACAGTTGCAGAACAAAGTGATCGGGATGGTCAAGGTCCGATGGGACAATTGTGGCCGTGAAGAGCTAACATGGGAGCGAGAGCAGACCATGCGAGCTGAGTTTCTCGAGTTATTTGTATAAACTGTAGACCGTGTACTTTTTGTTATAACATAGTTATAGCATTGCTGTTTCTTGTTTCCTTACCGTGCAAATTTCGGGACGAAATTTTGTTAAGGGGGGAGGGTTGTAACACCCCAAAAAGACCCCAAAGGACTCAAAATGATTTTTGAGGTACAGGAAATTTTACACGGCCTGGGACACGGGCGTGTCCCAGGGCGTGTCGGGGGTACACGGCCTGGGACACGGGCGTGTCCTAGGGCGTGTTCAGGTTAGTCGACGATTGGGAGTCGACGATCGTCGAGCCTGGGACACGGCCTCCGACACGGGCGTGTCCCAGGGCGTGTTCGAATTAAATTTCGAAATTGGCCTGTTCGAGTCAGAATAGTACACGGCCTTGAACACGGCCGTGAACACGGGCGTGTCAGGTGGGACACGGGCGTGTCCGATGTCGTGTTCCGACCCGTGTACTGGGTGCAGCTCGATGAAGCAGGTTTGACACGGGCGTGTCTCAGGTTTGACACGGGCGTGTCAGGTTCGACACGGGCGTGTCGATGCCCGTGTTTTGCAGTCGGTTCAAACTGCGTGTGCCGCTTAAGGGTACACGGCCTGTGACACGGGCGTGTCACAGGCCGTGTCAGCCAAAAATTGGGTTTTTTGGGCAGATCGTGGCCGTTCAGATTCTCTCTTTAGATCCAAGGGCTCAGGTGATTCCTGGCTGGATTAAATACGTCAAGGAAGAAGTCATTCTTCATTTGTGCTTAAGGAAGAGAGAAAGGAGGAAGAAGAAGGAGGAGGAGAGCAAGCCACCGGCAGAGTTTCCGTGGTCCGATTCGTGATCCGAAGCCGGCGTAGTGAAGGCAAGGCTGCTGCGGTTCTTTCTCACTGGCTAGTTTTCGATGGCTCCGAAGAGATCGACAAGGGTAACGATCTCCCTCCTTGGACATGTGAAGTCCTTCTTTTCTGCATTGCATAGGGAAAACCCTTCCCCGCCAGTGTGCGGTGGGTTGTGGTGTCCCTTGGGGTAGATATGTGAAGTCCCCCTTGTTAGAGGCCGGAATTTGAGTACGGCTCTAGGCATGCTGTGTGAAGCCCATCTGGATGTGGTCTAGATTGGTGATGCTTGTTTGCATATCGGAGAAGGCTCCGTGATTATGGCTTGTGATGCCTTGTGCCTACCTGTTGCTTGGTGCGGCAGGAAGTACTGGACGATGTCCAGGAAATGAAGAGGGTTGGATGCAACTCTTGTGGCCGTGCGTTGCCACTGTATGAGCAGTTGAGCTGTTGGGCTGCAACTCGATGAAAAGGCAGATTGCCGAACAGGAAAGGTGAAACCGACCCGCGCCTATAAATAGCCATGGATACTTCCGTATTCGAGGTGGCACGGCGACTTGAGCAACGGGGGGTGGCTGATCCGTACCTGCGTTAGGTCCGTCCGACTTGGAAGCCTGGTTATAGGTTTTGTTGGAGCGCCTAATGAGAGTCTTAGGACCGCGCGCCGGAAAGACTAGAATGCTCAAATACCGTGTAGACGGTGGTGTTGACCCTGGTATTCCGGTACACCAAGAATGTGCCCTGAGTGCACGGACTGTCGGGCCGTGTGGTCGATAGTTGTGATGGCTTGAATGTGCCTGCACGCACATAGTTGCTATTTGATGATGCCATGCTTGCAGGGAAAGAATGCTCATGCCCCGAGAAAGGGGTAGGATTGTTATAATTGGGTCAGCTGAATGCTGACCGTTGCATTGTTTGCCACCGGTTGGGTGGATTGTTCCCGTGCAGGTGCTGGAGAGCCAAGTGGTAAGTGATGGGCTGAAGCCCTACTGCTGTTGCTGCTGCTGCTGCGGCTAGCCCTTGAAGGCTAAGCGAATGTTTTGGTTGTTCTCTTTTACTCATGTATGGCCGGCCTGCGCGCCGAGGTTTGTAAAACATGTTGTATGTAAAGAGGAACTGTAAGGCCTTAAGGCCAAACCTTTGCTGTACATTCCATGGTTATATATAAAGGTGGTTTATATATTGGACATTCCGGTTGAGAGTTCAAAGTTGTAACTTAAAGCTTCCGCTAGAATGCTCTGAGTTAGGATTCGTATGGTTTGGTATTATCCTGTGACCTGACCGTCTGTTTGTGGCATATAGTGTGGGGCCCCGGCCGGACCTTCTACTATACGTCATTTAACGGATGGGGTCGTTACAAATACCTCCTAGGAGATACCATCCTGAAGGTTATAAGAGTCAACCTGGGATGTCTTTTATTTCTGAATTTAAAGATTATCAACCTAGGCCCAAGGTAAACTGGGTCAAAAATATGTGAATTCTTATATATACAGGTGAAGACCTATCCAACATCAAACCAGCTATGGTATCTGGATAGTGGGTGCTCAAAGCACATGATAGGGAACAAGGACAACTTCACATCCTTTAAAGCTAAGCTTGGACCCAAAGTAATCTTTGGTGATTCAAACTTTGGAACAACAAAAGGATATGGTGAAGTCCAAATTGGGACAGTCACCTTCAAGAAAGTATCCTATGTTGAAGGACTCAAGCACAACCTGATAAGCATTAGTCATCTGTGTGATGAAGGATATCAAGTGACTTTCAACAAAAAAATATGCAAGATCAAGTCAGAAGACAACACAACTGTGTTGATAGGTAACAGGAAAGGTAATATTTACTTAGTAGACTTTCATTCATCAAAGGTAGATATTTGCCTGTTTAATTCCATATCTAGACATAATATTCAATGGCATAAGAGACTAGGACATGTTAACCTTAGAACCATTGCTAGGCTATCCAAGGACAACCTTGTCAGAGGACTGCCTTCTGGCCCTACAAGAAGGAAGGACTCTGCAAGGCTTGTCAATTAGGCAAGCAAACTAAAATTAGCTTTAAATCAATTAACAAGAGTGATTCACCTAGGATTTTGTATCTGTTACACATGGATCTTTTTGGACCCATTACAGTACAAAGCTTAGGAGGGAAATCCTATACTTTAATGATTGTAGATGACTTCTCAAGATTCACATGGGTATTCTTTCTGAGGAAGAAGTCTGATAACTTTAAGTGTTTGATAAAGTTTCTCAAATGCATTCAGATTGAGTTCAACACTCACATTGCCCTGATCAGAAGTGATCATGGGACAGAGTTCGATTCTCTTCTCATGCAAGAGTTCTGTCAAAGTGAAGGGATCAGGCATACTTTCTCAGCTCCTAGAACTCCTCAACAAAATGGGGTAGCTGAAAGGAAAAATAGAACCCTCATTGAATCTGCAACTACATTATTGACAGATGCTCACTTACCTCTATCCTTTTGGGCTGTGGCAGTGAACACCTCCAATTATGTGTTGAATAGAAGTCTAATACATAAACTGAAGGGCAAGACTCCCTATGAATTGCTCAAAGGGAAGAAACCTAAAGTAGACTATTTTAAAGTTTTTGGTTGTACTTGTTACATTCACAATAATGACAAGAAATATTTAGCAAAATTTCAAGCAAAAGGTGATGAAGGAATGTTTCTGGGATACTCCATGATCAGTAAAGCTTATAGGGTTTATAATAAAACTACTCTAAAATAGAAGATTTTGTCCACATTTCCTTTGATGAAACTAATATGTCTTTCAAGGAGAAGAATACTTATACCATAGAACATTTGCAGGTGCATTCTCTAGCTGAAGACTTGGACAGATTACAAGTTACTCAAAAGGATGAATGTAGTGAAGATGAAGAAGCTGCTCCACATCTGGAAGAAAATCTTCTTGAAGAGCCAGTTGTTGTCCCACAAGAGGAAACAACAATACAGGTTGGTGAACAATCAACACCCCTTGTTGATCTAGTAACAACAAGAGATCATCCAATCTCCCAAGTGATTGGAGACATCTCAGCTGGTGTGCAAACCAGAAATCAGGTCAATCAAAACCTGATGCACACTTGCTTTCTCTCTCAAATTGAACCTCAAACCATTCAAGATGCAGAGCAAGATCCACACTGGATCATTGCAATGCAAGAGGAGTTGCATTAATTTGAAAGAAACAAAGTTTGGGAACTAGTGCCTAAGCCAAAGGATCATTCCATTGTTATAACAAAATGGGTGTTCAAAAATAAGCTGGATGATCAAGGAATTATTGTAAGGAACAAGGCAAGGCTAGTTGCTCAAGGATATTCTCAAGAAGAGGGGATAGACTATGACAAGACCTTTGCACCTGTTGCAAGGTTAGAGGCCATAAGAATCTTCCTGGCTTATGCTGCTCACAAGGGATTCAAAGTCTATCAAATGGATGTGAAGAGTGATTTTCTCAATGGGGAGATCAAAGAAGAAGTCTATGTCAGACAACCTCTAGGTTTTATCTCTTTAACTCATCCAGATTATGTTTTTAAACTACACAAAGCATTATATGGTCTCAAGCAAGCTCCTAGATCATGGTATGAGACTCTAGCATGCTTTCTGCTGAAGAATGATTTTGTTAGGGGGAGAGTAGACCAAACTCTTTTTATTAGAACCCATAAGTCCCATACCCTACTAGTATAAATTTATATAGATGATATTATATTTGGTTCTACTGATTCAAATTTGTGCAAAAAGTTTTCCAAACTTATGCACTCTAAATTTGAAATGAGTAGCATGGGTGAGCTATCCTTCTTCTTAGGATTGCAAGTCAAACAACATGATGAAGGCATATTTATTTCTCAAACCAAATATGCAAAAGAATTGGTTAAGAAATTTGGGATGTCTGATGCATCATGTATGAAAACACCCATGCCTACCAATACTGTATTGGATGTTGATGAACATGGGAAACCAGTTGATCAGACAACATATAGAGCAATGATTGGCTCTCTATTGTATCTTACAGCCAGTAGGCCTGACATAATGTTTGCTACATGTATATGTGCTAGATTTCAAGTTAGCCCTAGAGAGTCACACATAACTTTAGTAAAGAGAATTCTTAGGTATGTTAAAAGCTGTCCAAATCTAGGTCTCTGGTATCCAAAAGATTCAGCATTTGACTTAACTGGATTTTCAGATGCTGATTATGCTGGATGCAGAATAGATAGGAAAATCACCAGTGGAACTTGTCAGTTTCTTGGTGATAGACTTATCTCATGGTATTATAAGAAACAAACATCTGTGTCAACCTCAACTGCTGAAGCTGAATATATGGCTGCAGGCAGTTGTTGTTCACAAATATTGTGGATACAAAACCAACTCCTAGACTATGGTTACAACTTAGAGAAGTCTAAAATATTTTGTGACAACACCAGTGCTATTTCCATTACACAAAATCCAGTCCTCCATAGTAGGGCAAAACACATAGAAATTAGGCATCATTTTCTAAGGGATAATGTTGAGAAAAATAAAATTGAACTTCAATATATCCCAACTGATTTGCAAAGGGGAGATATTTTCACCAAGCCCTTGGATGAAAAGAAACACAACTTCTTCCTCAATCAGTTAGGCATGTTAGATGGAGGAAGCCTAAAGTAAATTACAAGATTTTGAAAAGATAAAAACAGACCAAGATTAGGCTAAAAACTCATCTCTTTTTATGTCTGTAGGATAGTTTCTGTCTCTGAACAGCGCTCGATGTTTTCCCCAGAAAGCGTCGAACGAAGATCGATGATTACCAGAGAAACGTCAAACGGAGATCGACGTTTTCCCAAAACGTCGACCTGAGTTCAGAGCGTGTCAGATAGTTGTATACTATCTCTTTCAGGCCTTCGATCGTCGAACTGAGCTCGACGTTCTACCTAGATTGTCGAACTGAGATCTACGATATTGAAGACCTTTCAGCTTCCATCAGGAGTCCTGATTGTCAAACGGAGATCAACGATCCTTCCTTTTTCGCGTCGAACCCTAATATAAAATCATTTTTCGGCCGCCGCTCGTCGTTTACGCTTTCATACTCTCTGCAACTCTTTCCCTCCAAACTTTCTACACTTGGTCGTGTTTGCTCAATCTTTGCAGGTATAGATGGATGCGTTAGGGTCTGCTCTTTCAAAAATGAAATTTGATACAAGCTTCGACATCGACATGAATTCTTTCGATGGAAGCGACCAGAGATTCAAAGACATCTTAAATCTTTTCCAAGAACAACGGTTAGTTCAAATTATGTCCACCAGAGTGAAGCTTGCAGTAGACGAAATAAAAGAATGGTGTTTTTCTGCCGCAAATGAGAATGAGAATTCAATAGTCGGCTCGATCAAAGGGACTCAGAGTTTGATTCTATGCTAGATAGAATGGGTCACTCTGCTGTGTACCCTAATAAATTGCTGAAAAAGAATTTATCTATTGAATTTCAATTCTTGGCTGATGTTGTTGGAAAAGTTCTCCTGGCAAAGCACTCCGCCCATGATACAATTTCAAGATACCAGTTCTGTCTAATGGGAGCATTGGTTGACAAAAAACATCTGGACTGGGGCTCCATCTTCTTTAATTTGATCAAGAAGAAACTTAGCAAAAACTGTGTAAGCTTTGGGAGGATCTTAGGGGTTTACCTGCACTCCAGGTGCCCTGAACTGCTGACTTCAAGTGGGATGTACATCAATGCGTCCAAAAGACTTACCTGTTCCCTCTTCAGCAGGTGGGACAGGCAGATCATAAACCCTAACAGGGCTGTTGCAGGAACACCTGCTTCAGGCACAAGGACTGCCTCAGTCACTCCTCCTCAGGTCTCTGCCCTAGCAGAAGATTTGCATGCTTCTCCTCCTCCTCCAGCTATCTCTGCCCCAGTCATCTCAACCTCACCACCAATCTCCACCATAGCCATATCTTCCCCCATTACAATCTCATCACCAATCTCACCTCCTCCAGCCACTACCTCAGAACAATTCCATCCTTTATTCTACTATCCACCTGTCACCACTCCATCATTTTCTCTCTTGGATGACTCCTTCATGGATGATTCTCCTCCCACTCCTCCTGAGCTTCCCTTTACATCCTCCTACCAACAACTTCTTCAAGACATACTCTCTCAACCATCCTTCACCCCATCCTTTTCCCCTACCATCTCATCCATCTCCAACCCAGTTACATAAATCTCAACACCTCCTACTCCTAGGCCATCCATCCCTACACCTCCTACCTCCACATTCTCCATTCCATCAGCTCCAGCCACCATCATTCCAGCCACTTCCACTCCTACCTCTACTCAAGCCCCTCTTGAGCATGTAGATCTTTCAGCTTTAGCAAACAGGCTGTATGAGCTGCTAGCCCCCAGGCTAACCTCATTGCTGGAGACCACCTTGGCTCCACTTCTGAAAAGTGTTCAGGAGCTGTCTACCAGGCTATCTCCCTTCCTCTCCTCTCAGGCAATCCCTTCTTCTGGGTGCCTTGATCCAGTTGCCACTGAATCCAGGCAGGGGGAGATGCCTTATGAAGCTCTAGTTGTGCCTGAGGCTACTGAAGGTTCAGTTCCTGCTCCTGTCTTTGCAGTGGATCTTCAGAGTCTGTTATCAGTATTTGATTCTGTGTATTTCAGTTCTCTTCCAGTGCAACAAGTTGAAGATCTTACTGAGGCCATTGTGCCTATCTCAGTATGTGATCCCAGCCTGATTGCCTCATATGTCAATTCTTTCAAGGCTGTGGATGTTATTGCTTCCATCTCTATTACTGCTGCTACTGCTTCCATTGAATCTTCTGATATTGAAATGTTGCCTATTGTTGATGATATTGCTGCTAAAGAACTTGCTACATATCTGGAAGAATCTGCTCCTGCTGCTGCTCCAACTTCTGCTCCTGTTGTTGCTCCAATTTCTGCTACTGCTGCTTTTCCTGCTCTAACTCCTGATCAATTGAAACAACAAGAGAAATATATAAAGAGCATTGATGATTTGTATGATAGACCCCAAAGTTCAGAATGTGATCAATTTCACACTGAATCTGATGACTCTTCTGGTACTATTGCCAAGAAAAGGAAGGCCATAAGCAAGGCCATGATAAAGGTTCCTCCTGCTCAAGCCAAAGATGCCAATGAAATTCCATACTATATTCTGCATGACTATCCAATCTCTGAGCCCTGGATGCAGTTCTCCAAAAATCAATCGAAAGCTATGAAGAAAAGAAGGAAATTGGATAGATATGAGAAAGGATCTTCTCAGTTTCAGCCTCCTCCTCCTCCTCCTCCAGATTCAGGATCAGGTGGAGGCTCAGCTTCTCAAACCCCAGCTTCAAAGCAAAGTTCCTCCCAGTCCTCACAAAGATATCATCCCAGGGGACAATACCAAAGGGGTTATCAGTCCAGAAGGGGACAGTATAGAGGAAATCAAAGAGAACATAGATTTCATGCAAGGGAAGGACAAAGGCACATGGACTCAACTCTAGGTCCTTTCCCTTATAAACTCAGAGAAAATGTTGAAACTAGAACTCCTACTGCTCTAGAAACTGTAAACAGATATGAGCCTGCAGTTCCTTTTGAAGATCCAGAGAACAATCCATTACCATGGACTGCTAGGATGAAAGAAATTGCTGCTTTAGATCAGTTGAAGAAAGCTAGAGAACAAGGAAAAGACTTCTCCAATATTACTACTTTATCAGATTAGAGAAAAGCAGAACTGGAAAGGTATGCATCAAGAAAATTCTTTGACCTAGTGGACTACATGAAATTGCATCCTGAGGCTGTGGTTCCCAGGGCTAGATCTCAAACCTCCTTAGGTGTAGAGGATGATAGAAGGTCAAAGAAGGAAGCTCTTAATCCCAACAGGGAAATTCTATTTAAGAAAGGAAGTGAAAAGAAGTAATATCTATAAGCAGACAGTACAATCATTCTGAACATTTGTAGATATTCCATATGACTGCTGCTTTGTTGCTTGCTCTATTCTTTTGTTTTAGTTTATTGCTCTTCTGTATGTTGTTGTTGTTTTTATTTCTGAGATTTGTAAATAGTAATCCTAACCCAAATAGGGGGAGATTATTGGAACACCCTATTACTAATTTGGGCAAGGATCACTATGTTTGTCATAGGAAACCAGTTTTACCTAAATGTATAGTTAAAAAGGTCAACATTAGAATGTGTTTAGGGCGTAGAATTTAGGTTTGAAGCTACCCCCAGGACCATTCAAGGAATCAGACTTAAAGCTGAGGCAAAGACAATTATCGTCGAGCTTAGGTCGACGAAACGTCGAACTCCGTTCGACGCTCTCTGAGCTCAACTCTGCTAAATCGTCGAGCTCCGGTCGACGATCTTCGAGCTCAGATCGATGATCTATCTTCGGCTTGTCCTTCAGGTCGCTGAGCCCTGGTCAACGATCTTCGAGCTCAGGTCGACGTTTTCTGTCTGATCTTCATTCCAATCTCTGAGCTCAGGTCGACGATCGTAGAGCTCAGATCGACGTTTTTCCTGAGAGATCGACGATTTTAAGGATTCAAATTCAGTCAGACTTTGGAATGTTTTTCAAATTATCTCAGCATTTATTTCAAGAGATCTTCCAGCCGTTTTCCTTTATTCTAGAGCAAGTTTCAAGGAATTCTTTTTGAGAATGTTTATTGGACTTTCCTCTAGAAGACAAGACTTTTATGGAGGACATTTAATGTCTGTTAACGGCTAACTTGGACAAGGAATCTTTAGAGAATAAGATCTTCTCCTTTCTCTCCAGTCAGCCACACATATAGCTCAACAAAAAAACTTACAGTTACAGACAAAAAAAAGGAGAAAAAGAAAAGAGATATTTTTCAGTATAGATTCACAGGAAAGTTTGATCAACACATTCAAGTGATCAATCCTGAAGAATCAGTTGAACCATTTTGGCATAATGAAAAAGTGATCATAGCTTCATCACAAGGACTCCAGACAATTAATATTTCAGCCTCTGCTGAAACCATCTTCTGCTGGAGATCTGAAGCTTCTGAAGACCTATCACCCTGAAGCAAAGCTCCCACTCCTGAACTAGTCTACATCTCAGGGGGAGCTTTGACAACACAATCAATCCACTTGTGCTTCTCTCTTTGATTGAGACAGAGAAGACAACTTCACTCTTTACTTTTTTCTTTCCTGCTGTAAAAGGGTTACCAAAACTCCCTTCAAAAGTTTTGATTCTGGTTCTGAGAACCTTGTCAAAATTCAGTGGTGGCAAGACACCTGATCAAAAAATCTAGTTTGGTTTTTGAGCACCTTATCAAAAGCTCATTGGTGCCCAGGATACCGGATCAACCCTTCCTGCAGTGGATTCCTACCAAGGGTGGTAGAAGAGTGGATGTACCCAGGTTTTTGGGGAACCACTATAGCTCCTTGTGTCTTCTGGTTGCTTGAGTATTTTCTTTGCTGTGTGCTGTGATTTTATTTTTGCTTCCTTAGTTTTAAATTATATAGCAAGGCACCTTACACTTATATATAAATTAAATCTTAATTGTTTTGCTTGTTTAAATAGTAAAGTTATTTTAAAAATACTCTATTCACCCCCCCCCTCTAGAGTTGAGATAGATCTTTGTCTCACTTTCAAACTATATGTGCAGGAAAGATTACAGTACAACAAATTCGATCGGGGATTCCCGATGCTACAGGAATCCGGTGAAGGTGTGTAACTCCTCGTTAGAAAGGTATTTCCGTGGGATACAACTTTCTTGTTCAGCCAATAACACAGATCTGAACGTACCGTGTACGAAAATGGCCTCGAAGACTGCTGTGTGTAGAAAATAAATTTCTGCACGCATCTTAAAGTAAGATGAACGACATCAGTTCATCTTCTTCATCAAGCAATATGTTCAAACCATGTCTAGAAATTCCTCCACCCTTATTCACCCTCATGAGACCATTTTCTTTTCACAAACCATGTACACCATCTACTCAAGGAGAGGGGAGAGGTTGAAGACATCACTATCCTTAGGGCACAAGCTCTAGATTTGTCTCTTCTTAGGAAATCTTCATCTCGCAAGTCAAAACACTTTTGGGTCGATATCTCTCCTAGAAATAACTACAGATCTAGCACCAAGGTAGAGGGTAAGAAGCTCACCTTGGTTGTCGCAATTCCGGCCATGGATTTTATCACTCTCCTTGCCGGCATCTTTCTCCTTGCTAGTATTGTTTGTACTTTATGGGAAAAGATAAGAGGAAATACTTCCCCATGAAATTCGACTCCGGCTATTCCTTCTCTTCCGTCGGGCTTGGCAAATAAATAGCTAGGGCTTGGCACAAACAAAGTGACGGCTAGGGTTTTCCGCAAGTCCCTTTTATAATGAGAAATTAGGGTTAAGTGCTCTAATACGTGTCGGCCTGACACTCGACCGCCTATTATTGCTTTATATAAGTCATGTTGAAAGAACCGGGTCTAATTTGGTCTTATTAGCGCAAAGCACAAAACCCGGTTCAGACCGTGTTTTGGAATCGGAAAACAGTGTGCCGAAAATTCTCTAGGTCAAAAGCGTTGAGTCAAGCCACCACACTCAATGCCTAAAGCTACCAGAAAAATCACAAGTCTAAAAGCGTTGAGTCTATTCAACTCTCTCAATGCCTACAGACGCAAGAATAATTTAAGTTAAATGGAGTTGTGTGCGTTGAGTGCACTCAACGCTGCGTTGAGTGCACTCAACACACTCAATGCCTAACCCGCCAAAACATTTTCCAAGTAAAATGGCATTGAGTGTGTTGACTACACTCAACGCCGCGTTGAGTGCACTCAACTCACTCAATGCCTAACCCGCCAGCAAAATTTTATAAGTTATATGGCATTAAGTGCGTTGACTGCACTCAACGCCTAACCAGCCAACAAGTTTTCTAATTTAAATGGTGTTGAGTGCGTTGAATGCACTCAACACCGTGTTGAGTGCACTCAACACCTAACTCGCCAGCAAGTTTTCTAAGTTAAATGGTATTGAGTGCATTGAACGCACTCAACGCTGAGTTGAGTGCACTCAGCGCACTCAATGCCTAACCCGCCAGCAAATTTTCAAAGTTAAATGGCGTTGAGTGCATTGACTGCACTCAATGTCGCATTGAGTGCACTCAATGCACTCAACGCCTAACCTTCCAGCAAGTTTTATAAGTTAAATGCCATTGAGTTCATTGGCTGCACTCAACGCACTCAACTCCTAACCCGCCAGCAAGTTTTCTAAGTTAAATGGCATTGAGTTGTGTCGAGTGCACTCAATGCCTAACATTCAAAATGCTTTCTAAGTAAATTCCTGATCTTGTCATCGAGTCCATTCAACTCACTCGACGCTCCCCAAACCTGTGTTAATTTTCTTGACTCAAAACGCGTGCGAGGGGTCTGGCACGAAATGGGACGTTATAAATCCTATAAAAAAAGTAAAAGATTTTGTCCCCGAAATCAGGCTAAGGATGTGGGAAGTAAAGCATGGAATTAAATACAAACAGGCTTTTAAAGTTACCTTGGGGAAATAAATCCAGGTAGCGCTTTTGCATAAAATCCACCAGCTCCCAAGTATACTCCTCCTTCCCATGATTAGACCACCGTACTTTTGTAACAGGACACTTTTCTGCCGTAAACTCCTTCTTTCAGTGTCCATTATCCGCACCGGCTCTAGTCGAACAGACATATCTTTTGCCACTACTTCATATGTGGTGAGGACATATTGCTTGGGTCGCAACAACACCTTCTGAAGTGATGACACATGGAATACGTCATGAAGATTCTCCAGCTCTGGTGGTAACTCCCACTGATAGGCCAAAGTGTCAATCCTTTCCAATATAGCATAAGGCCCAACGTACCTTGGGCTGAGGTTCTTCACTCCACATACCCGTGCCACTCCATGCATCAGCTGGATCTTCAAGAACACTTTGTAACCCTCTTGAAATTCTACCATCCGGTGCTTTGCCTTATAGTATTTATCGTGCCGACTTTGAGCCTCAAGCATGCTGTATCGTATTAGTCAAACAACAACATCACTATCATCAATATACTCAATTCCCAAAACCTTCGGGTCTTCATCTTGCACCCATGATAAGGGGGTTCTACACCTTCTTCCGTAAAGGGATTCATGGGGTGCCATCCTGATACTATCATGGTGACTATCGTTATATGAGAATTCTACTAGGGGTAAGAGCCTTTCCTTTGACTCTCCTCTATCTAGCACATAGAATCTTAACAAATCTTCCAAGGTCCTGATGGTCCTCTCTGACTAACCATCCGTCTAAGGATGAAAAGTTGTACTGAAGGCGAGGCGAGAGCCCAAATATGCTTGTACTGCATTCCACTCCTTGTAGGTAAAAGGACCATCACGGTCTGAAATAATTGTCTTAGAAATGGCATTATAACTCACAAATTGTTCCACGAAGAGGCACACAAAAACATCCACGTGTGCCTCTTTATTCATATGATTAAATCTAGCTACCTTTATCAAACGATCCACGATTACCCAAATTGAATCATTCCCGACCAACATATGGTCTTCCACAAGTCACTATACATTTTGGAAATCCCGGGATGCACTGAATACTTAGAATAATGTGCTTCTCTTAATATATATTCGCGGATTTCACCGCCCTACGGAAATTTAAAACCAGCCACGGAAATGATTGAGGCTGTCTTTTAAATTATACTCTTCAGTGGATCCATCTTCAACTGACTTAATCACGAGTGCCAGAGCGACATCCTTCCCTTGCTCTGCCCGTCTTTGATGTGGAATACCACAGACTATACTCATGGACACCAAGTACTCTATATACTTTTCCAAATGACCATTATGCACTATAGTGATCTCCATTTCCTCGAGTATTCGAGCTAATTCTATACTAATCAACCGAGACTCTGGTCTCGACTCTCGTACTTTTCTGCTCAACTCATCAGCTACGAAGTTTGCTTTCCCGGGGTGGTAGTTCAAAGTAAACTCGTAATCACATAAAAATTCCAACCACCGTTGCTGCCTCAAATTCAATTCCTTTTTAGTATGAACATACTTTAAATTCTTGTGATCTGAAAATATCTTGCAGTGGACTCCATATAGGTAGTGCCTCCAAACCTTCAAGGCGAACACCACTGTTCCCAATTCTAAATCATGTACTGGATAGTTGAATTCATGCCTCTTCATCTTCCTTGAAGGGTAAGAAATCATATGCCTGTGCTGCATTAATACCACTCCCATTCCCTAATATGATGCATCAGTGTAAACTTGAAATCATTCCTTCCTAGATTGGAGTGCTAGGATGGGGGCGGAGGTAAGTCTTTGCTTCAGCTCTTGAAATGCGGCTTCGCACTGGGGTGTCCACTCGTATGGCACACCTTTCTTTGTTAAGGCAGGGAGAGGAAGGGATAACTTTCAGAATCCTTTCACGAACTTGGGATAATACCCAGCAAGTCCAAGGAAACTCGGTACATCAGCTGCCGACTTCAAAGGCGCCCATTCCTTCATGACACACACTTTACCCGGGTCTACTTATACTCCAGCACCACTGATCACATGGACCAAGAAGGCGACTTCTCAGACCCAAAACTCGCACTTTCTAATCTTAGCAAATAGGGTGTGTTCCTTCAACTTCTTCAACACCAACGTCAAGTGTTCGACATGTTCTTCCTCCATCTTTGAGTAGACCAAAATGTCATCGAGGAAAACGATGAAGAAGACATCCAAGTATGGTTCAAACAGTTTATTCATCAAACTCATGAATGCTGACGGGGCATTTATGAACCCAAACAACATCATTTTGAACTCATATATGCCATATATTGAGCTGAAAGGTGTTTTCTAAATGTCTTCCTCTCGTATCCTCAACTGATAATACCCCGAGCGCAAGTCCAATTTTGAAAACTAATGCGCTCCAACCAGTTGATCAAATAGCTCATCGATTCAAGGTAACGGGTACGTGTTCCACACCGTTAATCGATTAAGTTCTCAGTAGTTTATACACAACCTTAGTGTTCCATCCTTCTTCTTAACAAATAGGACAGGGGCTCCCCAAGGTGAAAAACTGGAGCGAACTTATCCTGACTCTACCAATTCTTGCAATTGAATTCTAAACTCCACAAGTTCTTTCAAGGCCATTCTATAAGGGGTCCGAGAGATGGGCTTGACACCCAATACTAACTTTATTTGAAAGTCTACCTCTCTATGTGGGGGTAATCCCGGTAATTTCTCCGGCAATACATTGGGGAAATACCACACTATTCGCACATCTTTAAAATCAACTACCATCTCTTTTAGGTTAAAGCAGATCATATATGCTTCATCCCTCATCATGTGGGCTTTAAAGGCCTGAATAGAAGATAATAGCATACAGGGTATGAGCTTAATACCTTGGAAAATGACTTATGAGTCCCCGTGCCTCAAAGAATTTTGTTTTGCTGCACAGTCGATCATGGCATGTTGCCAATTCAACCATTTCATACCCAGAATGAGGTCAAACTCTGGTATTCTCAATATCATTATAGGGGTTTCAAAGATCTTTCTTCCAATACATACTTCCAAGTCACACTTCGCAGGTATAGTCATCTTAGAGCCATTAGGGAGGAGTACTCTCCGAGTGTTTTCGGAGATGTATTGCACTCCTTTTCTGTTTGGAACAAAGTCCGCCGACACCAACGAGTGTATGGCTCCGGTATCGAATAAAGTGTGGCCTAGTTTCCCACTAAGCATCACAGTGTCTAAGTATCCTTTACGAAAACTCAAAACTAGACTCCTTGCATAGATTAGGAAAATTAAGGATGAATGCTTATAATGTATTGATTAAAGAACCACATACCCGCAATCATGTCCTGAGGGTTCCTCTCCTGCACCATATCTAGAGCAATTGCATCCCCCCGAGCAGGTCTGAGATTTCTTCTTCGTGGTTCTCATCCTCGTGGAGCTTCCGGAGAAAAAATATGGGGAGCATTTCTTCTTAGTTACGGGAAGTAACGCCGGATATGACCCGACTGATTACACTTGTAGCATGCTTGCTCATACTATTTTATAGGTTGTTGATATATTTGTCGAGGTGGGGGTGGTGCTGGCTGTGAGGCCGGATGTTCCATCCTAAAATTCCGACAGAAGCATCTACCATCTCTTTTGTCTCCTCTTCCTCCATTTTCTTGTCTCCTTCTATTGTCGGGACTCGGTCCCATTTCTCCCTCAGGGGGTCTCGCGCCCTCTATAAACAAAAGTGCTTGCCTTATGTGGTCTCATAAGTCTTGGGTCTATTGCTGCACTGGAGTCTGTTGGGACCTAAGAGTGTCCAAAATTTCCATGAGCGTCTTTCCCAGCACCAACTGCTGAAATAGAGTGGGTGCGGAAGGGGCAGGAGTGACCCTAATCAATTGTACATGCATCTGGATCTACACATAAGGTACAAACCTAAGGTCAGGTTGGCTAATCGTAGGGTAAAGATTTAACATACTTAGTGTGAATTATATATGGGCACACCACTGCTTCCACTAAGTCAGTTTGTCGCCAAAGTGACTAATTGATCGAGGTTGGCACCCTTGTTCAATGACTTCTTTAGTTCAGGATCGTAGCAAGCTGATACCATTTGTAAGACCCCCCCACCCAGAACACAAAACTCGACACGAGGGGAGTCTTATGCCCAGAACAGCCGCCATGCGGTTGCGTTAGCACAAGGGCTAACCTGTACTATAAGACGCCTATCCTGCCAGCTATAATAAATATCATTCATTGCCAACCCAACCAAGAATATAAAATAGAAGTAAAATCCACACATAAGTAAAATAGTCCAAAATAAGTACATCAAATAACAGAAGCATCAACAAACTTCTATAATATTAGAGTACAAGTACAAAATTGCCCAAAAGCTATAAATGAAATCTCTCAAAGACTCACATCAGTAACAAGTGGTAGCGATGGTACCGTCACATCAGGCCCTGTCGTCTTGGCTTGGCTGCCCTACTGCATAACCTGCTGCTCTATATGTGGGGTTTCCTCCTAAAAAGGAAGTCGTAACAACCGTTAGTCATAAAGACTAAGTGGTTATCACATCCGCTCCCCCAGCGACTCCTCGGCACCGGGCGGAGAAAGGAAAAAGAGTATAATATATATAAATGATCTATAGAACATTGCAGGATGTATAGAGCTAGTCAATAACAGTGAATATCAAAGTAAATACAACAAATGAGTAAACAATCTACGCTAGCAGTTCTACCATCAACAACAGTATATAGGTATAAATCTACGACAGTAAGTAATTTAACTTATATGAATTCCCATATAGACATATAAGTTAACCATCGGCTCAACAGTAAAGTAACTCATCGTATGGGAGTGCCCAAACAAACTTTTATGATGAGGATCTTGTGTATGTAATGTATGTGATGATATGAATGCAATGCAATGACTCACCCATGATCATGCACAAGCAATTGTTATGTCGACACATACTTGTAGTTCTAACTTTTCGAGCAGGTAGCTAACCTATTAGGCATCATCCGCCATGGCCAGACAGTGACAGTAGAGCGGGCTTCTCCACTACAATGCAGGCATCCACACTACCAAGCCTAGGCCTCTGTACGCCTCAGCATTAAGATCACACAGCAAAGCATTTATGCTGATTTGCCTACTACGGCTAAGAGGGGTCTCGGGTAGATGTGTACCAAGAACGTGTCCCTACACTGGCCTATCATCGTGGCACAGAAGTTTCCTCTGTGAACACATCACCAAAGGACCAAAGCCAATCGTCCATTAGCAAGGAGGGTGCCTCGGGAAGTATACACTGAGGACCAAGACCCAACCTTGCAAGTCTATCTGTCAACTCCCGTCGGTGTGATGACTGGCGAGCCCGTAGACCTGCCACACTATCCTTAACCCTGGATTATGAAATCGCGTGTCAACTCACACTGCATGCAATTTCACATCTAAGGACTCCACACTGAGTCCATTTATATTACCCACATCCCGTGCTGAACAGCATGCAAGTTCTCCACACCGAGTCTCTTATCAACACATCATTCTAGTGCGGTAAAAATTCACGCACTTCCAACCCTTCCACATTTCCATACAAAAGAAGGGTTTATTACTTACGCATGTTGCGTGCCACCTCATACAACATACCAACCCCACACTGTTACCCGTAGGGAGACACAACTCTAAGCAGTGGACTACTGAACGTATTCCGTTAAACAACATCTCACATGGCCATTAATTAGCTTCATACAATTTTTTTCCAAATGATATCCAACACAATGATATTATCAATCACATCCTTATTAATTCAAATAGTTAAATCATTCGTACCATCCAAACTCATCAACCCATTTGTTCACTAACCTCCACCAAATCATCTCGTTCAATAACACTTCACTACACCATTTGTTCATTAAGGATTTATCCAACAAATGACATTAACCATATTTTATCATGATTACTTATATACTAAATTCGCCAAAACATTAACGTTATTGTACTACAATCTATCTACCAAATCCAAAACCGATTCAACACAAACCAGAGAACTATATGTGCAGGAAAGATTACTGTGCAGCAACTTTGATCGTGGATTTCCGAGGCTATAGGGATTTGGTGAAAGAGAGTAACCCCTCATTTGAAAGGTATTTCCGAGGGCTACAACTTTCATGCTCAGCCCACGACCCTGATTTCGCTACATCATGTCCGAAAATAGCCTCGAAGACTGTTGCATGAAGAAAATAGATTTCTGCATGCATCTTAAACCAAGATGAACATCATCGGTTCATCTTCTTCATAAAGCTATATGTTCATACCATGTCCAGAAATTCCTCCACCCTTATTCACCCTAATTAGACCTTTTTTGCTTCAAGAACAAAGTCAACCATCTACTCAAGGAGTGGGGAGAGGTTGAAGATATCACTATCCTTAGGGCGCAAGCCCTAAAATGGTCTCTTCCTAGGAAATCTTCATCTTGCAAGTCCAAACTCTTTTGAGTCGACATCTCTCAAAGAAATAACTACAGATCTAGCACCAAGGGAGATGGTAGGAAGCTCACCTCGGTTCCTGTATTTCCGGCCATGGATCTCGTCACTCTCCTTCGTGGCATCTTTCTCCTTGCTAGTATTGTTTGTTCTTTACGGGGAAAGAGAAGAGGAAAGAATTCCCTAGGAAATCCGACTCCAGCCACTCCTTCTCTTTCGTCGATCTCGGCGAAGAAATTTCTAGGGCTTGGCAAGAATAAAGTGATGACTAGGGTTTTCTGCAAGTCCCATTTTATAATGAGAAATTAAGGTTAAATGCTCTTCCACGTATCAGCCTGGCATTGGACCGCCTATTATTGCTTTAAATAAGTCATGTTGAAAGAATCAAGTATAATTTGGTCATATTGGCGCAAATCCCAAAATCCGGTTCAGACCGTGTATTGGATAAGAAAACAGCGGGCCCAAAATTCTCTAAGTCAAAAGCGTTGAGTCAAGCCACCACACTCAATGCCTAAAGCTGCTAGAGAAAAAATCCCAAGTCTAAAAGCGTTGAGTCTATTCAACTCTCTCAACGCTTACAGAAGCCAGAATAATTTAAGTTAAATGGCGTTGAGTGCGTTGAGTGTACTAATGCCGCGTTGAGTGCTCTCAAGGCACTCAACGCCTAACTCGCTAGAACATTTTCTAAGTAAAATGGCATTAAGTGTGTTGACTGCACTCAACGCCGCATTGAGTGCACTCAACGCCTAACCCGCCAGCAAAATTTTCTAAATTAAATGGCGTTGAGTGCGTTGACTGCACTCAACTCCACATTGAGTTCACTCAACGCACTCAACAGCTAACCCACCAACAAGTTTTCTATGTTAAATGGCATTGAGTGCATTGAGTGCACTCAACGCTGCGTTAAGTGCACTCAACGCACTCAATGCCTAAGTCATCAGCAAGATTTCGAAGTTAAATGGCGTTTAGTGCATTGACAGCACTCAACGCCGCATTTAGTTCACTAAACACCTAACCCGCCAGAAAGTTTTCTATATTAAATGGCGTTGAGTGCTTTGTCTGCACTCAAGTCCACATTGAGTGCACTCAACGCACTTAACGCCATACCCGCCAACAAGTTTTTTAAGTTAAATGACGTTTAGTTCATTGAATGCACTCAACGCCATGTTGAGTGCACTCAACGCATTCTACGCCAAACCCGTCAACAAGTTTTCTAAGTAAAATTGCGTTGAGCGGTGTCGAGTCCACTCAACGCCTAATATTCATAACCCTTTCTAAGTAAATTCCTTATCTAGTCATCGAGTCCAGTCGAATCACTCGACGCTCCACGAACCTGAGTTGATTATCTTGACTCAAAACGCGTGCGAGGGGTCTGGCATAAAATAGGACGTTACATGCGGTCCAGGCTCACCGCACCAAAAATGTTGAAACTGAAATTCGGTTCCACCTCGAGTTTAGACCTAGGGTGCGGCTAATACCTACTTTTCCCAAGCCTTCCCTTAGTGAGAGACCTGAATTTGGGTACTATACCTTGGCTCTAGCATGGATGTCCCACCTCACACCCGAAATACCTTTAAGATCTCCCCTCCCTAGCCAATGCTGAGCTAGGTGCCTTGGAGGATGATTGAAGAGGATAAAGATGGATAAAAACCGATCCTCTCCTAGGCACCGCACTATTTATAGATTTCTGAAAATGGCGTGCAAATAGCTAACCTCTGCTGCTCTGAAATTACTGAAAACACCCTGGGATTGTCTTACAACAGCAGAACTCTGCTATTTTGAGCAGCAATTCGCAGGACACCAGGGGAAAAATAGCAGACCCTTGAGCCGGCTGAGTACTCCAGCTGGCCGAGAAGTCTAGCAGGGTGAGTACTCCAGTAGGATGAGTACTCCAGCATGGCTACTCCAGCAAGGCGAGTACTCAAACATGGCGAGTACTCCAGTAGGGCAAGTACTCCAGCAGGGCGAGTACTCCAGCAGGGAGAGTAATCCTGCAGGGCGAGTACTCCACCAGGGCGAGTACTAAAGTAGGGCGAGTACTCCAGCAGGGCGAGTACTCCAGTAGGGCGAGTACTCCAGCAGGGCGAGTACTCTAGTAGTGCGAGTACTCCAGCCAGGTAAGTTGGGTGGGTGCCGGCCTCCCGCCGCACCCACCCCCTGAAATGGGGACGGGGAGAGTGCCGACCTTTCGCCGCACCCTCCCCGTGAAGAGTACACAAAGCACTAGCAAGTTAGGAAAATTTTTCCTCCCCCTACTAGTATATCATGCTGATCTACAATGAATTGGCCTACAAGAGTGCAAAAATCCCTAAAAGCTTACAAATGTGTAGCAAGTCTTACGCCTTTCTTGGGGGACCCATTCCACGAATACGGGGTTAGCTATTTACAGAAAGGTTGTGTTGTAGAAAGGTACCACACAACGGAGATCCTACCGCGTGGTGGTAGTGTGATATCACGCTGAGATAGCCAAATGAAATCAACATTCTTCTCTGGACGGTACCGCCCGACGGTAGCTTGCCAGGTTTCAGATAAGGATGAGGAGGCTTTTAGTGGCAGAGCGATGTCGATTGGGCCAAACAGCCATTGCATACGATACCACGCGATGGTAGCAAGATATTACACGGCCGTGGCTTCTTGATAAAGGCTATAAATGAGATCATTTTCTTATTTTTCTCTCGTTCTCTCTCTCTCTCTCTTGGTTCCTGAGGAAAGAGAAGGGAAAAGTTAGGAGGAAAAGGTCAAAGGTGATCCAAGGCGTTCTTGTGATTGGATTTGCGAGTCTAAGCTAGATCCGTAGAGAGGAAATTGAGGTGATTAGTTCCATCGGGATCACGTGCAAGCTCATGGCTCCTAAGCGATCGACTAAGGTAATGACTTTTCTCCTTGGATAAGTGAAGTCCTCAATTTGCATAAGTGCATGAAACTCCTTATGAAAGGGTGAAGAAAAGGGTTGTTTCCAGCAGGTAGATTGTTATGATCCCCGGTAAAAATTACATATAGAATCTAGAATTCAAGTACGGAATATGCATGTTGTATGAAGCCCATCTGGATAGGTTGGTTAGTATTGGTGATGATTGATTTGCGTGTCGGAGAAGACTTTATGGATAAATGTATAGTTTCTGGGGTCATGGGGTATGCAGGATGTTGTAGTGATAGTACTAGAGGTTTCCTCTGGGAAAACACCCAGAGTGTGGGAAGAAATAATATTCTGTCCCCTATAGCATGGTGGAAGAACTACCACCGGCGATAGCTCCCAGTGAGCTATGTTTGTGAGGCATATCTCTTGGAAACCAGGGGAAAGTTTTTGAAGCTATTGAGCTTTAAGAGACCAGCTATGGTGGTCGTGAGAGCCATCCTGATTGTGGTTGTGAAGCTTATGTCTGCAAGACAAGGTGCGTTGCATGAGAAGTTGTTGAGCCTGGAGTGCACAACTATTACGCCCATGACAGTCATTGATGTGATCATTGCAAGCTCAAGTCTTGGGGATACTATTAGCGGCAATTGAAGCTGAGAGCCTGAAGTGCCCAGGGCTAGAGAGTCGAACGGGTAAGGGGAGGCT
This sequence comes from Platanthera zijinensis, assembly GCA_039513925.1. Classification (NCBI taxonomy): domain Eukaryota; kingdom Viridiplantae; phylum Streptophyta; class Magnoliopsida; order Asparagales; family Orchidaceae; genus Platanthera; species Platanthera zijinensis. Next base: position 83,777,173 of record CM077086.1, read on the forward strand.
AACCCGCGTCATGTCGTTCTCCATGATGGCTTTGACCGTCGATGTTTACATGGCGATTTGAGCAACAGACAAGAGATAAACCATACCCGCATTATGTCATTCAGACTAGATTGCCTAAAGTACCTGATTTTCATCTTTGGCATAATGAAATTCTTAGGCTATGGGCCAGAAATACTGGAATGCTCAAGTATAGACCATCAAGTTTGGGACTATGAATGGTGATGGGACCCGGGGAGGCCCAGTACACTGATAATCTGCCCTGAGTGCATGAGGCATGTGGTCGATCGAGCCTACGTCCATGGAAAATGGTGATTAAATGCATATTGTGTTGCCAAAAGATATATATAATTTTATTTGCAGGGAAGGAGAATCGCCGCCCTGAGTGAGGTGTGGGTTCATTATAATTGGGTCACCTAATATTGACCATTACTTTGTTTTGCCACTTTTGGTGGGATGTGTTATGTAGATGTTGGAGAGCCAAGTGGAAAGTAGTTGGCTGAAGTCCCTTATGTTGTGATTGGTTGGCCCTCGAAGGCTCAAAGGCGAACATTTACTATTTTCATGTGTGGTCGGCCTGTTTGCCGATGTATGGAAGATACTTTTATAAAGAAAACAATTGTATGGCCTTAAGGCCAGAACATGTTGTGTATTATATATCATTCCTATGTTTTATAGTGGACATTCCGTACTTTTGGGTTCTATAACTAAGTTAACTAAGTTAACTGCTTCTGCTATAAAGCACTCTAAGTTAGGATGCGTGAATGAAATTGTTTAAATGAGTAACTCGCCTAAATGTCAATTGAATATGGCGTAGGGCCCCGACCGAACCTTTTGTTATATTCTACATGACAGGTGGAGGTGTTACAATTTGGTATCCCCACGACGCCTATTTTGTGTTCGCTATATGTTGGAAAAGGCTATGAGATCTACAACAATTCCTCAGAGAGCGGCTTAAGATTCATTATTCTGCAATTCAGAAGGGTTATAGCTTATTTCTCTCACCAGCTGAAGGTGCATGAAAGGAATTATCCAGTCCATGACTTGGAGTTGGCAGCTGTGATATTGGTTCTGAAGCTGTGGAGGAATTACTTATATGGCATGAAGATCAATATTTTTATGGACCATAAGAGTCTAATGTATCTGTTAAACCAAAAGGATTTGAATATGCGATAAAAGAGGTGGATGGAGTTCCTTAGGGACTATAGGTTCGAGATACAATATGTTCCCGGGAAGGGAAATATTGTCAAAGATGTGTTGAGTTGCAGGGATCTGGCACAGACCAACTTGATATAGATGCATGATGAGCATCTTATTTGAGACTTGGAGATCACTTGTGTTGATAGAATGTTGGCACGGCTCTTCCAACACTTCTTGATGACGACCCGGTTGCCGTGACGCAACAACTTAAAGATTTTAGGCGTCATGACAATGCCACGGGCGCTAACAAAAAGCTGCGTTACAACCTCCGTCCGCGGCGCGCAAAGCCCACTTGAAGAAGTTTTAATTAGTTTAAATTTATTTGTTTTGAAATATAACTTGTAATATTTTTACATGTTGGTGTGTTATTAGACTATTGGTGTGCTATTAACCATCCGGATTGATGAGATCTTCATCTCAATCTTGGATAGTTGGATTTCATTTGTAACTCCTATATAAGGAGACTATTATGAAGAGTTAAGTATTGAAGAAGAAACCCTACTCTTCTATTGAGAATTTCGGCCAAGGAGAATCCCTAGCCGCCGCCCCCTTTTTGTGTGAAGCCATCCTTTGCCTCCTCCATCCCCGTTCGGTGCGACTCCGACGTGGGTTCTATCAGTGCGACTCCGTGGAAGAAGGTAGCATACCCATTTGGTGTGAAGCCGGTGGTTCCATGGAGAGACTGATTCTCCCACTTATCTTGTGTGCTTAATCTTCTCGGTTGGGTAACCCCTCTCCTCTTTGTGTTTTCTTCTCGTAAGGTTTTTGAGGAAGAACCATCGTGTTCTCTGCGATTTTAAAATCTCAAATGCTTTCAAATCTTATTAAATTGTTATTGATCGTGTTTCTTTTTCCAGATCGGATAGATCCATTTTGCTTGAGCGGATCATGGCTTGTCGCCTTGGTCTTGTTCTTGAAAAGGATTGACAACCTTTGCATTTTCTTGGGGAACAAGTCGACTCTTTTTTTAATCGTTGTTTTAGAGTTGGCACTCCTCTGATTTGTTTTGGTTTGTATGCAGAAAGGAAACGTGTTGTGGGCGATGGATGCTTGAGTAGGTGTGAATGATCAAGAGTGCGTTGTAGGCGAACTAGAGTTTTCTCGTTTAACGATCAAGAGTACTCTTTGTGAGCTATCACTCGACGGTATTGTTAACGTTGGTGGTAGTGAAGCTGATTTTTTAAATATACCTCTATGTAAGGTACCGCATAGCGGTAGCGATACCACAGAGCGGTAGAGTCAGTTCGTCGAGAGCAGCGTGTCGATGAGACACATCTTCTACCGTGCGGCAGCAGGTTGTTAACGCGTGGTATTAGCTGGACAGTTACATCATGGCCACGTGTCGTCCTGTGATTGGAGGATGTGGGCAGTGGGCATGCGAATCTAGCAGTCGATTGATGTACCGCACGATAGTTGCTTGTTACCGCGCGACGATAGCTTGGATTAAAGCCTAGGAAGTGGTGTTTTCAATTCATTTTCTCTTGACGCCAACTTATTCTGAGCAGCTGAAGGAGGTAGGAAAAGAGACGAATGAAGGATAATCTTTCGTAGTTAGAGTTTCAGATTTCCGATTCACGATCCGAGTTTGGATCTACCGAGGCAAAGCCGTTGGGGTCATTTCCATCCGGCTAGATTGTCTTCATGGCCCCTAAACGAACGTCAAGGGTAACGACCCTTCTACTTGGACATATGAAGTGTTTTATTTTGGCATGTGAGGGTAGACGCTCCACGAGAACGTGGATACATTTCTCCCGATGGGTAGATCGGTTGTATCCACATTATCTTTGTATTTAGAATTCAGAATCGTAGTATGGTATAGGCATGTTGTGTGAAGACCATCTGACAGGTTGGTCTGGATTGGTGATGATTATTTTTATATGTCGGAGAAGACTTCGTGGTAAGTGTGTAAATTTCGGAGTCGCGGGGAGTGCAGGTGATTGTAGAGAGAGTACTGGGGAGTACCTCCAAGAAAAGACTCGTTTGGAGGGGAAGAATCGATTTTATGTCCACTACCGCACGCGATAGCGCTACCGTCGACGGTAGCTAACAATGAGCAATGTTGTATGAGGTCTGTCTTGTGGAGACCTATGGGGCCATTTTTTTGTGAGGCTTGTCTCGTGGAGACCTGGGGCAATTTGGTGAGGCTTGTCTCTTGAAGACCTAGAGGCCAATGTGTTGAGCTGAGAGCCTGTGTGGCCCAACTTAGGCGGCCATGAATTCTAACCTAGGATCATGACAGGGTTATGTATCGTATGGATGGGAAAAGGGAAGTTGACCTACTTTGTGGCTTGCGAGCCTAACGATTTGAGCACGGGAAATAGCTAAACTGCACCAAACCCTTTGTTGATCGACTTGGAGTGAGTCAAAGTATGGATCCTGGGGAATCACCATGACTTTGTCGTAGCATAGGCACATTATCTTTGGCTTTGACCCTGAAAGATTAGAAAGCTCAAATGTTGCTTCCCATTGCAGAGAATAGAGGTGTGACTCTTTGAGGTCCTCTGTACTAAGAATGTTCCCTGAGAGCACGGGGCATTGGACGACCATGCCAACATCGGTCGTGAAGGGTCTTAAGTTGTAAAATCTAATTTACAGTGTATATTTGTGTTAAATGCCTGCAGGGAAGGAGAACCGCCACCCCGAGTGAGGGGTAGGGTCATTATAATTTGGTTAGCTATTGCTGACCTTTGCTTTGTTTGCCACCTTTGGGGTGGGATGATTTAATCAGGTGCAGCTGAGCAAAGCGGGAAATAGAGGTATGAAGCCCGTGGTTGCTAAATGCTATTCCGACCCTCGAAGATCAAAGATAAGTTGTATTTAGTATTTATTGTATCATGTGTGGTCACCCTCCTTGATGAAGTATGTAAGAAATTATCATATGAGAAACTTTGTAAGGCCTTAAGGCCATAATTTTCTGTGTATTGTTGTTATCATTCCTAAATGAATTTTAGTGGACATTCATGTCATTGGATTCTAAACTTACTAAATTTATCTTCCGCTAGAATGCACTCTGAGTTAGGATGCATGATTGGATTATGATCTCAATACATAACTCTACTGAATGTCTGTGGGATATGGCGTGGGGCCCCGGTCGGACCTTCTGTTATATCCTACCTAACCGATGGGGGTCCTATACGTTGGAGCTTGACGAGAGCATAAATTCTATTTGGAAGAAACTAAAGATTGGTCCAATGCCCAGTTTACCTCTAAGAAGGTCTCTTTTGGAAGGATAGTCAGTTGTGCGTCCTGAATGTGGGCAAATTACGGGAGTATTTGATGTACAAGGCACATTTTACAAAGTACTCAATCCACCTAAGGAGCACAAAGTTGTTCAAAGATATGAGAAAGCTATTTTGGTGGCTAGGGTTAAAGAATAACATAACTCGTTATTTGGCAAATTGTTAAACGTGTGCCCTAGTGAAGGATGAATGTTAGAAATCTGGTTGTTTTGTGAAGTCGTTACCGGGACCGGAGTGGAAGATTGATGAAATATCTATGTATTTCGTGCACAGTTTGTCGAGAATACGGAAATGGACCGATATCGTTTGGGTGATCATTGACCAATTGACAAAGGTGTCACACTTCATTCCAAACTGGATGGATGATTCAGTGGAAAAGTTGGCGAAACTTTACGTTGATAATATTGTACGATTGCACGATGTTTAAACATGTGGAGACCGAGCGGTCTATATTCTAGTCGCAGTATTCAGTTTGTTTTTTGGTCTGGCGGTTTGGTAAAACAGACTGTCCTTTAGCTATACTAGCAGCCTGGTGGCAAGCCGCAACAACAGCCTGGTGGTAATCCGCAGCAGCAGCCTGGTGGAAATCCGTAGCAGCGGCGTGTTGGAAATCCGTAGCAGCGGCAAGGTTCCTATCCACAGCAGCTGCATAGTGGCTATCCGCAGTGACGAATGGGTGGCTATCCGCTGTAGCGACCTGATGGCTATCCACATCAGCGGTTTGATGGGAACCCGCAACTGCGGTCTAGTGGCAACCCACAGTTGTGGTCTAGTGGTTGTCCGCAGCTGCGGTCTAATGATCATATAGAGCAGCATTTCGGTGACTAACCGCTATTGCATTCTGTCAACCTTTGGTGGTGGTCTTGTGGGTTTACTCAGTTATCGTCGGGTGGTCTTCCTCATCCTCTCTTTTCTTATACTTTGTTGTAATTTGTCTTAGACAAACTACATAGACCGTGTAGGTTGTATTTTGTCCTGCATGGTCTGTTGTATTTTATTCTTTCCCCGCCATTCTATAATATAGGGCATACCTTTGTACTATTTACCTTTTTGGAGCAATAAAGTTTGCCTTTTATTTTGCTCTTTTTTACATGGTATCATAGCTAAGTGATCCTTTGCTCCCCTTTGCTCGCGGTTTGTTTTTCTATCCGCTTCCGGTCTTCTTCCCGCCCTGCCCTCTCTTGCTAATCGCTTCTCCTATGAATTGCTCTGTCTTTGCATTCTCTTCAGTTCGCGTGACTTTGCTGGTGTTCGTGCATCCTTCTTTTCCCTCATGTTCTCTTGCGGGTTGTTGTGGTTGCGCGGGTTGTTTTCTCTACTCGTGTTGTTTACTTTCTCTTCTCACGCGAGTTATTCTATCTACTTGTGTGGTCTCTTCATCTTCGTGCCCTCTTATTCACGCGATTTGTTCTATTAAACCGTGCGATTTGCTATTGTCTTATATGGACACTCCATCTCTGTCTTCTTCTTCCACTTTGTCTATTCCTCTTTTTCTCTATTTCCTCTTCTTCTAGTTCTGCTTCCGGTAATTTGGGTCCTGCTTCCAAGATTACGGGTCAAAATTACCCTGACTGGAGTGTGTCCTTTATTTTTTTATTGCGCTCTCAGCATAAGCGTCATCATTTAACTGATGATCCCCCTCCTTATGGCTCTACTTCTTTTTATTATTGGGATGCTACTGATGTCTTGGTCCATACTTAGTTTGCCAAAAAATTGTCTGATGAGTGTTTTCATAGTCATTTGACATGATCTGACGGTCAAGGTTATCTGGAATCATCTTACTGCTTTGTACTCCAAGGGAGCACAAAATTTGTGCATTTATACATTATATGCGGATCTTTTTGCTTGACCAGTCATGACTCCTGCTACTGCATATCAGGAGGTTCAAACTCTTGGTAGTAAACTTCTTAAACATAGAACTTTTTCTGCTAATCTTGTTGAGCAAAACAAACACTTTCAGGAGCTTCTTATTGTTTGCTACTTACTTTGCCTACTTGATTCTTATGATATTATTCGACAACAAATTCTTGGAGAGGTGGATAATCCGACTCTGGATGTTACTGTTGCTCGCATTTTCGCTATTATTACTCTTCTTCAGCATCCTATGCCTCCCTCTCCTTCTATTGATTTTGTTGCTCATCCAGCTTGTCATGATACCTCTAGTGGCCGGGTGGCTGTACTGGTGGTCGTGGTTACTCTAAGTTTCTTTGTTCTCATTGTGGTAAAGTTGGTCACTTGGTTGATCGTTGCTAGGCCAAACATCCTCACCTTTATCCTGCTTCGGTTGATTTATCCAAGAAGTCTACTTCTTCTCTTGCTACTTCTAGCGCTGCTCAGTTGGCTACTATGGGTAGGTGGTGAAAGTCTTTGTTTCAGAGTAGTCCTACCTCATAGGCCCTACTCTCAGATCCACTACTGGATCCTACATCAGAGAATAAATCTCTTACTTCAAACACACGGGCCCTACCTCAGATCCACAGAAGGATTCTACACCTCAGAATTTATATTTCAGGCTTACAACTCAGATCTAAAAAGATCCTAAAGAGTGAAATTATTGGTTTTGTTGTTGTTGACTTGGAATAGAGAATGTGTTATCCGAGCATGCTTGCTGTACTGAGAAAACGTAGCTCTATCTTTTTCATAGCACCTGGAATGGATCTTCAAGGTTGTTCTACTAGTGCTGAGAAGTAACTACAGAGTGTTATTTCTTCTTACTCAAAAAGAAAGCTTTCTGACCTTGCTGTTGATAGTAGATTTAATCTTTAGTGAATAATTTCTTCAACAACTACCTTTATCTGTGATTCACAGAACAACTTTAGAGCAAGTTCTTGGTAAGCTTCAACTTTGTCGATATGAAGAAGATGACCAGAAAACTCTATCTCCAGAACCCTTCATTGTCTTTCTCGAAACTCTGTTTTTGTATCTCATCGTCCAATAACTCTTTGCATAGTGTGGACCACCGGAATGGGCAACTGCAACAGAACTTTTGCATTAACTGTAGTACTAAAGGTAAGCGACGTATTATGTCTTCTAGCAAGAAAAACCCACATTATTTGAATTTCTGTTGACATAGGTATGACTCAACTCCTACGCACTTAGCAAATTCCAGAAAAATTGCACATTAGTTGAGTGAAGCCTTGTCACTCAATGCAAAAATACTTATCTGAATTCTTCATCTTCAGGCATTGAGTGCGTTGATTGCGCCTTCATAGCTCAGCACATATAGACTTTTATAGCCTAAGAGCTTAGGCGTCGAGTGAGCCTTCATCACTCGACGCTTCTTGACTTAGTTAAATTTCTCTCTACGAAGGCATTGAGTGTAGCTTCTTCACTCAGCACTTCTGTCCTTGGTCTGGCTTCTTGATGAGGCGTTGAGTGAATTACCTTTACTCAATGCTTCTACCCTTACATAGAATTTTTGTTGAGTAGGTGTTGAGTGAACTGTCTTCACTCAACGCTTCTGTCTTTGGACATATTTCTTGATTGAGGCATTGAGTGGCCTGTATTTACTCAATGCTTTTCTACTTATGCCGATTTCCAGTTGAGTAGCCATTGAGTGAACTGTCTTCACTCAATGCTTCTGCACTTAGACAGATTTCCCAACAGTAACCCCGTGGCTTTGATTTCTTGAGCTTCTGTAAATGCTTATGGCCACTTGGCATTGAGTGAACTAACTTCACTCAATGCTTCTAGCCTAATTCATATTTTTTCTTTGCCAGCATCCTATCTTGAGTCCAACTATCATGATGACTCAGACCACCTGTCAAATTAGTGCAACAGAGAACAACCTGCATACATTGAACTTAGAGCAAGCATCAAATACATTCATGTGTATACCATTATCTTGTGGGCCTTCTTCAAATCTAGGACATTATGTTCAATGGACAAACCAATCTCCCCCTATTTGAAGAAGTAAGAACCCTAGACAATGATATACACTATCTTAGATATAATAAAAATATTCACAGAATTTGAGAACAGAAAATAAAGCACACACACAAACATATGAATATTATTAAAGGCAATAATCATAAATATATAGTGTGATCAAATTAATGATCACTTTCCTACAGCCCTTAAGGAAAATACAAAACATATCATGTTTCTGGTTCTTTAATCATTATCCCCCTATTGGGTTTCTAGTAGAATTTTCCTTATCTTCATCCTTCTTTTCCTTTTGTCCTACAAAATAGTTTTTGGGCTTAGGAAAATACTTGCTCGGCTCCATAGCATCTTGTGGCAGTGCACCTACCTTTTTTTATCTCTTTTAAATTTCCTTCTCGCCTCTTCATTTCTCTCTAGTTTGGCCCATTTTGGGAGCTATATAGCTTTCCCCTGTCAGTTTTCGTATCTTTTATTTGATCCCAGACAGACAAGATAATAGTCCTTGACTGAGGACTCCACTTCTCAAAATCTGGCTTGGTTTCCATGTCCTCTCTATACCTTTTTTTACTTAGCCGGATTTTTTCTTCTTCAGCAATAGACTTATCTCTTGCTCTAGGTATCTGGTCAGCAGTGGGACTGAATGTGGGAATTTCAGCAATAGTTGATGGTTCAGTCCACTGAGCACCAACCTAATTAACATCTTGATCTCCTCCCTAATAACCATATTGTTCATATAATGCATCTTTAATGGGTCCTGGAATGGTAGGAATGTTTTCAGATGTATGATATTCAAGGCCAAATGAACCTCTGATTGCATTTGTTACCCAGACAACATTCTATGTATAGGACTTGATCATTGCCTTCTTCCCCTTTATGACTTCTTTAAATAAAGCAACAGTCAGGGAGTTCTTGGCTATGGAGAGTCTTTCTGATGTAGGGATGTCCGGAATCGGAGATCTCTACGGTAAAAGTCAATCTACGCTCAATCGCGTCTTAGATCTACCGCACCTACACAGCACCTATCGCCCACAATATTTCCTCGTCACAAACGCAGCACATAAAAATAACAAGGAGGATTGGTCGACTCGAAAATAGCGATCGAAATTTGAGTCGGATCGTTCCCCAAATTAACATAAAGATTGCCAACCTTTTTGGGAGCAAAACCAAGGCTATAGGCCAAGATCCGCTCCGGCAAATAGTATCCACCCGATCCGGAAATAAAAAGCCTAGCAACGGCGATTTCGAAATGAAAAGTGCAGCGATTGATTTAACAAAGCGGATAAAACGATTTGCGATCCACCACAACTAATTAGAAGAAATCACACAAGGAGGGATGAGATATTTTACCCAACCGGAGAACGTTCACACAAGATAACTGTGGGAGAATCACTCTCTCCACGGATCCACCGGCGTCACACCGAAGGACTTGCAACCTTCTTCCACGGAGTCGCACCGAAGGAAGCCGCGCCGGAGTCGCACCGAACCGGATGGAGGGAGCAAAGGGGCGGCGGCTTCACACCATAAGGGGGGCGGCGGTAGAGGGGAGAGCCTCTTGGCCGAAATCTCAAAGAGGGGGAATTAGGTTTCAAATTTCACTAATGATCTCATAACATGGCCTCCTTAAATAGGAGTTACAAACAAGCCTTAACCATTCATGATGGAGATGTAATCTCATCCATCCAAATGGTTAAATGCACACCAAATAAAAATATTGTCCAAATGCAAAAATAAAAAGTGCAATATTGAATATAAAATTATCACTTCAAACTTGGATAATTTTATATTCCTAAAATAGAAATAATAAAGCATGAAAGGGAAATGTTTTAATGCGGTGCGGCGAATGTTGCGCGCCGCGGGCGGAGGTTGTAACGTAGCCTTCCGCTAGCATCATCGTGACGCCTCACGTCCTTCAGTTGAATCGCCTCAGCAACCGGGTCAACCTCATCATCGTCAGCATCGTCTCCAAGTAGAGGTGGAGGGGGTGCGCCATCAATCCTCCCCCGCTCAAAATCACGCATCTCTGTTGCGTGGTCCAAGAAGTAGCGGCGAAGAAGATCGGCATCCAAACTTTGCAGCTCCAACTCGAGCACCCAAGAGTCATCCGAAGGGGGGCGGTCACGCCAACGGATGAGGAAGCGGCGGGTATCGCCATCAGCAGTGGTAACATGCTCAGCAGCAAGTATCATCTCTGGAGTGGAAAATGTCCGTGGGAACCTGGGGAACATATTAGCAGTAGGCAAGAAAGAAGGCAACGTACCATCCGATGATATACCTGTGGGGACCGTAAGAGAGAGATCATCCGTTCTACCACTCCCCAACCCATGAGAATTTAAAGTGGGAGAAGAAGACGACAAAGAAATCAACTCTTGTGGTGGCGACACAAATATCGTTAAATCCGAAACGTTAAAAATGGGGGAGATACCCCAATCAGCAGGCAAATCCAAAACGAAAGCGTTGTCACCTAACTTCTTAATAATCCGAAAAGGGCCGGCGCGCTTTGGTGCTAACTTTTTAACGGTGCCAGTTGGCAAGCGTTCGGGAACTAAACGGACTAAAACCAGATCGCCAATTTTAAAGTTTGATACTCTCCTATGTAAATTAGCGTGCGCCTGATAAGAGTCGTATTGTGACGTCAAAGTGGCCCGTATACGTGCATGTAGATCATGGATGTGTTGGGCAAAGGATTGTGCAAATTGACTTGCTTTGTACGTTGGAGGCAACGGTACCAAGTCAAGCGGCACAGGAGCTTTATAACCGTGGACAATCTCATTCGGAGACATACCCGTAGACCTATTTTTGGAATTATTGTAGGCTAATTGGGCGTGGGGTAAGAGAAGATCCCAAGTGCCTAAATGATCGCTCACGAGGCATCTTAACAAATTCCCTAAACTCCGATTAACTACTTCCGTCTGCCCATCCGTTTGGGGATGATAGGCGGAGGAAAACAATAACTTTGTTCCCATTAATATCCATAACGTTTTCCAAAAATAACTAGTGAATTTTACGTCTCTATCCGAAACTATGGTCTTTGGCACTCCGCGGTGACTAACGACTTCTTTAAAATATAGTTTAGCGACATGAGACGCATCGTTTGTTCTACTGCACGGGATGAAATAAGCCATCTTGGAAAATCTATCCACAACTACAAAAACGGAATCATGACGGCGTTGGGTAGGGGGAAGGCCTAATACAAAGTCCATACTAACATCCACCCAAGGCATGGAGGGAATAGGCAAGGGTGTATATAATCCTACATTGGTTTTACCACCTTTAGAAACCTGACACGTTCGGCAGCTACTCACGACTCTTCCTACCATAGTCTTAAGTTTGGGCCAATAAAACTTTTCCTCGACTAACGTAACCGTCTTATCCCTACCGAAGTGACCACTCAACCCTCCGCTATGCAATTCCCAAATGATATGTAGACGCAACGATGACTGTGGAATACATAGCTTTCCGTTCCTAAACAGGTAACCGTCCTTAATGACGTATGCAGATATCGTCGTGGGGGAACTATCCTGGGCTGATAAATAGACGTCTTGGAAGTCAGGACACGTAGCATACTCATCCTTAACCCGCTCAAATCCTATAACATGTACTTCCATAGAAGTGAGTAAAAGCGTAAGACGACTAAGGGCGTCGGCGACTCGGTTATCAGCTCCTTTAAGATGTTTGAGGTTAAATGTATAACCTTGTAGGAATGCTACCCACTTAGCGTGTCTTGGGCTGATTTTATGCTGTCCGTTAATGAAACGCAAGGCCTCATGATCGGAGAGGATCACGAACTCCTTAGAGAGGAGATAGTGCCTCCAATGGTGTAGACATCGGACTACAGCATAGAACTCCCTATCGTAATTGGAATAATTCAACTTGGGGCCCGACAACTTCTCGCTGAAATAACTAATGGGATGGCCCTCCTGGCTCAGGACACCTCCAATTCCTACTCCAGACGCATCACATGTGAGCTCAAAGACTTTAGAAAAGTCAGGTAGACGTAAGACAGGTGCCTCAGTCATAAGCTCCTTTATTCGTTCAAAAGCATAGGTGGCGGACTTCGTCCATGTAAACTCTCCCTTCTTCATACAGTCGGTGATAGGCGTCATAATACTACTGAAGTCTCGTATGAAACGACGATAAAACGTGGCTAACCCATGGAAACTACGTACCTCACGTAGGGTGGTTGGCACGGGCCAGTCCTTAATGACCTGAACCTTACCCGGATCAACTCGAATACCCTGTGAACCGACTATATAACCTAAGAACTCTACCTCCGAGGCATTGAAAGTGCATTTCTTAAGATTGAGAAATAAGGTCTCTTTCCGCAGGGTGGAAAGGATCACTCTCATGTGGGAGATGTGCTCGGTAGTAGAGGTGCTATAAATCAGTATATCGTCAAAGTAGACGACAACGAACTTCCCCATGAATGGCTGAAAGACATGTGTCATCATCCGGGAGAAGGTACTAGGGGCATTGGATAACCCAAAGGGCATCACAAGCCATTCGTACAGTCCATCCTTCGACTTAAATGCTGTCTTCCACTCATCGCCCTCTCGTATCCTAATCTGGTGATAGCCACTCCGAAGATCTAATTTGGAGAATACGGTGGCCCCAGACAAGACATCCAACAAATCATCTAGGCGGGGAATGGGAAACCTGTACTTGATGGTGATCTTGTTGATAGCCCGGCTATCAACGCACATCCTCCACGTACCATCCTTCTTGGGGGCAAGAAGGGCTGGCACCGCGCATGGGCTCATACTAGTCCAAATGAAACCTTTCTCTAGCAAGCCCTCTATCTGGGACTGCAACTCCAGGTGAGCTGCGGGGTGGAGTCGATAATGGGGCTGATTTGGCAAGGAAGACCCCGGGATGAGGTCTATCGCATGCTGAATATTTCTAAGCGGGGGCAACGTGGACGGTAGCTCATCCGGGTACACGTCCCTATATTCTTCCAATAGTACCCGTAACTCACTAGGTAACTCATCCAAAACGCTAGAATCGGGCTTCGCACTTAGGAGGACTAGCGCATACATAATTCCATCAAGGAACGGATCTCTCTCAAACTCTTTCTTACCAACTAGATTCAATGCTTTCCGTTCTACCGGGATAGTGGTGTCCTTAGCCAAGACTACGGGCTCCTTTGGGATGGTCGGTCTCAAGGTGACAGTTTTGCCATTGAATTTGAATTCATATGTGTTGGCTCTACCAAAATGAGTAACATCACGGTCATATAGCCAAGGGCGGCCTAACAACACATGACAAGCATCCATCGGAAGGACATCACACCACACCTCATCAACGTAGGATTTGAATGAGAGTGGGACCAGGCATCGCTTGGTAACGGGTACGGAGATCTTGTTGATCCAAGCGACCTTATATGGGGTCGGGTGTGGTTCCGTGGTCAAGGACATACGTGCTATGGCGTTCTCAGATACAACGTTCACACAGCTACCACTATCAACAATCAGCTTGCAGAGTTTCTCGCCACTCTTAAAAATCAGGGAAAATATGCTCGTCCTTTTCCATTCATCTAATGGTCGAGGGGTGGCCAAGATACAACGCATCACCATAAGGGGGTGATCGTCCTCTAAGTCACTTGGGACCCCTTCCGGGTCGCTCTCCTCAGCAGCCTCATAAACATAATCCGCAAGATCGGTCGTCGACTCTAAAAGGGCTATGGCTTTAGTCTTCGTTGGGCATTCGAAGGCATAATGACCTTGAATTCCGCAAGAATAGCATGTGGCGTTAGTCTTGCTAACCTTTCCGATTGGAATGCGTTCACTCGCGGGGTTCTTGGTGTTCCTAGCCGTGATCACGACAGACTTGGACTCGGCCGACCGGTACTTCCCCTTATCTTGATAGGTGGAGGAAGATGCTCCGGTAGAGGATTTTCCTTTCGCATGAGAATAACGGGAGTGAGCCTTAGAGGCTAAGTGTTTTTCAATGTCGAGGGCGGCATTGAATGTGGTGTTCAAATCAGTGTGGCCATAACGCAAGAGCTTCCGCTGAATATCGGGTTGAAGCCCCTTACGAAACCTAGAAAGGGTGACTTCGGGGATCTCCCTCAGGTTACAACGCACCAACCGGTCCTTTAATTCTCCCATGTACTCTGATACGGAATTGGAGCCTTACCGTAGGGAGGCGAGCTCGTCAAACATTTGTGTCCGATGGTACGCGGGGACGTACTGATCGGTCAGCAAATTCTTCATGACGGTCCATCCAATAATCGGGTCTCCGTCCCCAGTCCCTAGTCTACGCTCTTCATTCAGCCAATAAGTTTTTGCGCGACCGGTTAGCTTCATCCTGGCAACTTGGACCTTTTGGGGGTCCGTAAGATGGTGCCAATCATAATAGCATTCCATGTCCACTATCCATGTGAGAAAATTCTGTGGATCTCCCATACCATCGAAAGTGGGGGCATCAATTTTGATGGCCCTTGTAATATCGAACTCTCGCCCGTGGCGATTGCCTCGAGGGGGCACTCGTGGGGAGTCGCCATCCGAATCCGAATCGGAAATATGTTGGCGCCGGTGGGGCAACTCAACATTAGCGGGAGGTGGGGGTGGCCTAGCTTGATTTTGTAAAATCTGTGCTAAGGTGGCCCTAAGTTCCGCCATATCGTTACGAAGGCCTGCTATCGCTTCAGTGTTACGAATTTCGTGTTCGTTCTCAGCCATCCTAGACGTAGACGGTGCCGAATACTCCGTGCCTAGTCTTGTGCGCATGCAAGACCCAGAAAATTATGAAAGATAATTTTTCCTAGGGCTGTAGCTAGAATGAAAATAATTTTTTTTTTGACAAGCGTGATGTGAGAAACACGTAGATCGTTAAAAAATTTTTTTTTTGAAGTTTTGCTGAAAAATAAAAATTTCAGCCTGCTATTTGCAGACCAACTGGACAGATTTGGACAGAATTACGATGTTCTAATTTGCAGGCAGACTTAACGCGGCCGAATCAAAAAATTTTCTGTTTTAAAGTTGCTGGAAATAAGTGCAAGAAGCTACAGTTTTTTTTTCAGATTTTTTTGACAAGTTTTAAAATTCCGAAGGATTTACTAAATGCAGACCAACCCGAAAATTTCAGATTTTTGAAAGTTCATATCAACCAACGAAGAACGCAGAGAGGATGTTTGCAACTTGGGAGTTGAAACAACCGCCTCTGATACCAAATTGATGTAGGGATGTCCGGAATCGGAGATCTCTACGGTAAAAGTCAATCTACGCTCAATCGCGTCTTAGATCTACCGCACCTACACAGCACCTATCGCCCACAATATTTCCTCGTCACAAACGCAGCGCATAAAAATAACAAGGAGGATTGGTCGACTCGAAAATAGCGATCGAAATTTGAGTCGGATCGTTCCCCAAATTAACATAAAGATTGCCAACCTTTTTGGGAGCAAAACCAAGGCTATAGGCCAAGATCCGCTCCGGCAAATAGGATCCACCCGATCCGGAAATAAAAAGCCTAGCAACGGCGATTTCGAAATGAAAAGTGCAGCGATTGATTTAACAAAGCGGATAAAACGATTTGGGATCCACCACAACTAATTAGAAGAAATCACACAAGGAGGGATGAGATATTTTACCCAACCGGAGAACGTTCACACAAGATAACTGTGGGAGAATCACTCTCTCCACGGATCCACCGGCGTCACACCGAAGGACTTGCAACCTTCTTCCACGGAGTCGCACCGAAGGAAGCCGCGTCGGAGTCGCACCGAACCGGATGGAGGGAGCAAAGGGGCGGCGGCTTCACACCACAAGGGGGGCGGCGGTAGAGGGGAGAGCCTCTTGGCCGAAATCTCAAAGAGGGGGAATTAGGTTTCAAATTTCACTAATGATCTCATAACATGGCCTCCTTAAATAGGAGTTACAAACAAGCCTTAACCATTCATGATGGAGATGTAATCTCATCCATCCAAATGGTTAAATGCACACCAAATAAAAATATTGTCCAAATGCAAAAATAAAAAGTGCAATATTGAATATAAAATTATCACTTCAAACTTGGATAATTTTATATTCCTAAAATAGAAATAATAAAGCATGAAAGGGAAATGTTTTAATGCGGTGCGGCGAATGTTGCGCGCCGCGGGCGGAGGTTGTAACGTAGCCTTCCGCTAGCATCATCGTGACGCCTCACGTCCTTCAGTTGAATCGCCTCAGCAACCGGGTCAACCTCATCATCGTCAGCATCGTCTCCAAGTAGAGGTGGAGGGGGTGCGCCATCACTTTCATCCAGAAAATTTACATCCTTGGTGACATGATTTTGACCTCTAATATGTGATCATCAAGAATCTAAGAGTAGGCATCCATTCTCCTTTCAATAGTTTTCTTTTGGGCTTCCATCTGATTTTACTGAGCACTGTGAACCATTTCCATATTGCTGGAGGTTATGTTCTGATTTACCAGAATATTATGTTGGGTTTTGATGATTTATCCCAGCTTGCTTTCAGTAAGAGTTACGGTAGGAGTAGCCCTCATAAAAATGCCACTGTTTTAGCTTTCAGCAAGTTTACCTCAAACCTGATGGACTTTATTTCTGTGGAAAGATCCCTTCTTGCTTCCTTGATAGAGTTGTCAATGTAGTGCTCCAATTGTCTTCTTTTATCATCAAGCAGGCCCTTTAGTTGAGCTAGGAATGTAGGTGACACCTGATCAGCTTGATGAGATGTACCTTGTTCACAGATATCTTCATCTCTTTCTCTATCCACATCACTTCCTTCTGAGTTAGCCATCATGTAATCTGAAGAGTAAGCAATAGCATGTTCATATACAACAGCAATACCCTTTTCAGACTCAGAGGATTCTACGTTGTGCACTGTCTCTGGAGCAGGGAGTTCAGAGTGAATCTCCCCCTCAGCCGCAATACTATCCTCAGGGAAATCTTGGCCTTCTGTATTACTCATAGGAATTTGTTGCTTTGAAGTGGATGGGACTAGAGAATCTTTTATTATCATCTCAAGGACTTGCTCCCCCTCATATTGAGAACAGAATAGAGAAACTTTAAGACCCTCTGGATTTTGAGCAATCCTTTTCTACAGATTCTCAATGAAGGAGTCTAGTTGGTCTTCAAATGATTGGATTGTCTCCCCTCAATAGGGACAAGTATCTGGGAAGTCTCCCTCTCAGCTTCAGCAACCATCTGAGATGTCTCTACCTCAATATCTGCACAGATATTTTCTATTACATTCCCAGTCAGTATTTCAAGAGCTTCAGCTTGAATCTCTTTAGACTGAATTCCACTCAGTTGATTCCTTGATGCATGTTCAAAGGAAATTGAAACCTGAGCACTCTTACTTTCCTTGGTTCTTCAGAAGAATTACATTCAGTCAGTTGAGTATCATGTGGCTCATCCTCACTTTTCTCAGAAGAACTGCTCTCTATGGTATACTTAGTCACTGATATTGTTTTCTTTTACTTCTTCTCAGCACTCTATTGCTGTGGCAGCATAACTCTTTCCCATCTTTCAAACATCTTGGAGTCTATTCTCCTCATGTGGTGAATCTTTGTTCCTAGCCTCATGTTGAGGATCCCTGGAACATTACTATACAGATAAAGAGATAAAATTCTTCCCAGGTTTGGTTCTGGGACACATTCCACTACTCTATCAAATAGCACTTTAGCCCAGTCTGCTTTCTTAGAGAGAATAATCATGGTCATGAGTTCAAACATCTTCCTTTATATCTTATCATGTGATCCAGTCTTGCAAAGCAAAGTCTTTCCAATTATATCTGCTAGAAACTTTTCTCTCATATTCATCTCTTACCTCAACGTAGAACTAGTGGTATTCTTAGAAAGTCCACATCTCTTACATCATCTTGAAATAAGTCTGTATCATCATCAGACTGCTTGACCTTGGGAAGATGCAGTGCTTTGCATAATCTCTTGGGAGTAATCTTGATCTTATTCCCACTGATTGAGGATTTGATTTTGTTTGAAGTGAAGTCCATCTTGGCATTTGAGTACAGTTCCAGAACTTCTCTCTTCCAAATCAAAACTGGCTCGGACAGAACAAAACCTAGATAAACGACCTCTAGTAAGTGTAGGACTTGCATAACCTCCTTAGGAGCATCCTTGAAACCATTTCGTACAAGTTCAAAACCCTCGAACAGGAAATCCATTCCTTTTGGCACCATGAATTTACTGAGTTTTTAAAGGTTTTACGAGCTTTCATCGCAGGGAGATAGCAGGTCGCACGGTCTAGGAATATTGTTTCTTATTCTAAGCACACTCAGTTCTATTTATACTTGCCTTTAAGTAGAGAATGTGGAGAGACGCATACCTATTATTTTGATCATGGAAAGATCGACGACTGAGATTAAAAGCCATAATTTGAAGTCCCCGGGAGTATGTATTGAGTGGACTCGACGCACTTGATTCCTGAAGTTGTCTCAATGCTCTTGACACCTGGGTACTTAGACTCAGACCATTCGACGCTTGGACACTTAGTCCTTAACTCCTTTGAAATCCTGCAAGGATTAATACTGCATGCAACAAAAATGCTTGAAGAGCTACTGAAGCTAGAATAAGATCATCAGACCCAATTCAAATTTGACGGTGTTGAACTTGGGTTCATCTAGTGGTTTGGTGAAAATATCAGCCACTTGCTTATCTGTAGAGACAAACTCAACTCTGATGTACTCACATTCCACATGCTCTCTAATGAAATGATATCAAATCTCTATGTACTTAGTCCTGCTTTGTGAAACAGGATTCCTAGCAATAGAGATTTCACTTGTGGAATCACAAAACATATGAGTTCTACTTAGCTTGAGATTGTAGTCCTAGAGCTAATGCTGGATCCACAGTAGCTGTAACGACCCCATCCATTACATGACGTATAATAGAAGGTCCGGCCGGGGCCCCACACTATATGCCACAAAGAAACGGTGAGGTCACAGGATAATACCAAACCATACACGAATCCTAACTAAGAGCATGCTAGCGGAAGCTTTAAGTTGTAATTTGAACTCGAACCAGGAATGTCCAATATATAAACCACTTTTATATATAACCACGGAATGTACAACAAATACATAGAGTTTGGCCTTAAGGCCTTACAGTTCCTCTTTCCACACCGTATGGTTTACAAACCTCGGCGCGCAGGCCGTCCATACATGAGTAAAAGAAAACAAGCAAAGACATTCGCTTAGCCTTCAAGGGCCAGCCGCAGCAGCAGCAGCAACAGCAGCAAGGGCTTCAGCCCTTCATTTACCACTAGGCTCTCCAGCACCTGCATAGGGACAATCCACCCAAACGGTGGCAAACAATGCAACGGTCAGCATTCAGCTGACCCAATTATAACAATCCTACCCCTTTCTCAGGGCATTAGCATTCTTTCCCTGCATAGCATGGCATCATCATATAGCAACTATGTGTGCGCTGGCACATTCAAGCCATCACAACTATCGGCCACACGGCCCGACAGTCCGTGCACTCAGGGCACATTCTTGGTGTACCGGAATACCAGGGTCAACACCACCGTCTACACGGTATTTGAGCATTCTAGTCTTTTCGGCGCGCGGGCCTAAGACTCTCATTAGGCGCTCCAACAAAACCCATAACCAGGCTTCCAAGTTGGACGGACCTAACGCAGGTACGGATCAGCCACCCCCCGTTGCTCAAGTCGCCGTGCCACCTTGAATACGGAAGTATCCATGGCAATTTATAGGCGCGGGTTGGTTTCACCTTTCCTATTCGGCAATCTGCCTTTTCATCGAGTTGCAGCCCAACGGCTCAACCGCACACAAAGTGGCAACGCACGGCCACAAGAGTTGCATCCAACCCTCTTCATTTCCTGGACTTCATCTAGTACTT
This sequence comes from Platanthera zijinensis, assembly GCA_039513925.1. NCBI lineage: Eukaryota > Viridiplantae > Streptophyta > Magnoliopsida > Asparagales > Orchidaceae > Platanthera > Platanthera zijinensis. Next base: position 83,797,316 of record CM077086.1, read on the forward strand.
CCTGATGCACCAAGCCAACAGGTAGGCACAAGGCAAACAAGCCATAATCACGGAGCCTTATCCGATATGCAAACAAGCATCACCAATCCAGACCATGTCCATATGGGCTTCACGCAGCATGCCTAGATCCGTACTCCAATTCCGGACTCTAACAAGGGGGACTTCACATATCTACCCCAAGGGACGCCACAACCCACCGCACACTCGCGGGGAAGGGTTTTCCCTATACAATGCAGAAAAGAAGGACTTCACATGTCCAAGAAGGGAGATCGTTACCCTTGACGATCTCTTGGGAGCCATCGAAAACTAGCCGGTGAGAAAGAACCGCAACAGCTTTGCCTTCACAACGCTGGCCTCGGATCACGAATCGGACCACGGGAGCTCCACCAGTGGCTTGATCTCCTCCTCCTTCTTCTTCCTCCTCTCTCTCTCTCTTCCTTAACCAAATGAAGAATGATTTCTTCATCAGCCTCTACTGACTAAATCCAGCCAGGAATCACCTGGGCCCTTGGATCCAAAGAGAGAAAATGAACGGCCACGATTTTCCCAAAAATCATATTTTTTTGCGTGACACGGCCTGTGACACGCCCGTGTCACAGGCCGTGTACCCTTAAGCGGCACACGCGGTATTCGTACTGACTGAACTTTACCAGAAAACGGGCATCGACACGCCCGTGTCGAACCTGACACGCATGTGTCAGTCATAAGACACGCCCGTGTCACCCCTGCCTCATCGAGCTCCAAACTCAACCAGCAGTACACGGGTAGGCACACGGCATCCAACACGCCTGTGTCAAATCTGACACGGCCGTGTTCAAGGCTTGGTTCCAGGCCGTGTAATCTTCTGACTCGATCCGCCTTTTATTTGAGTGACACGCCCTGGGACACGCCCGTGTCCCAGGCCGTGTACCCCCGACACGCCCTGGGACACGCCCGTGTCCCAGGCCGTGTAAACCAACCTGCACCTCAAATTTATTTTTGAGATTTTTGGGGTGTTACAATCCTCCCCCTCTTAACAAAATTTCGTCCCGAAATTTGCACGGTAAGGAAACAAGGAAAAACGATGCTATAACTTGATAACTCTGTTATAACAAAAAGTACACGGTCTACAGTTTATACAAATAACTCGGGAAATTCAGCTCGCATGGTCTGCTCTCGCTCCCATGTTAGCTCTTCACGGCCACAATTGTCCCATCGGACCTTGACCATCCCGATCACTTTGTTCCGCAACTGTTTCTCGGCTCGATCCTCGATCCGAATGGGTCTAACCCTCGTCGTTAGCCCATACTCGACCGGTACCCGATCATACTCCACCACTTGAGCTGGATCCTTCACCGCCTTACGAAGGACTGAGATGTGAAACACATCATGTAATCCACCCAAGTCCGCTGAAAGTGCTAGTCGATAAGCAGCTTCCCCAACTCGCTCCACCACCTCAAACGGACCAAGATACCTCGGACTTAGCTTTTTCAACCGCCGAATCCTGGACACACCTTTGAAGGGTTTGATCTTCAAATATACCCAATCACCCACTGCGAACTCCACGTTCCGGTGCTTGGCATTGTAGTACATTGCTTGACGATCTTGGGCTATCAATAGCCTCTCTCGAATAGAGCGTATGAGCGAAGTAGCTTCTTCGACTTCCTTTTTCCCATTCAGCTTAGATTCGCCTGCTTCTGCCCAAGCTAACGGTGTACGGCATTTCCGACCATACAACGCCTCGAATGGTGCCATACCAATACTCGATTGGTAGCTATTATTATAGGCAAATTCGACGAGAAATATATAATCTTCCCATCGCTTACCAAAGTCTAGGGCGCACATGCGGAGCATGTCCTCCATCGTCCTGTTGGTTCGTTCAGTCTGGCCATCCGTTTGGGGATGAAAGGCCGTACTAAACGCTAACTTTGTACCCAACATTTGATGAACGAGCCGCCAATCATTCGATGTGAACCGCCCATCACGATCACTCACGATGCTCCGAGGAACACCGTGCAGTCGAACAACCTGCTCCACATACAGCTTGGCCAAGGTTTCCACTGAATCGTCTCTTCTGTTTGGAAGGAAGTGCGCCACTTTCGTCAACCGGTCCACAATCACCCAGATTGAATCATGACCGCGTTGAGATCTCGGCAACCCGTGCACAAAATCCATCGAAATATCATCGAACTTCCACTCTGGAATAGGTAACGACTTCAGGAAACCGCCAGGCTTCTGGCATTCTGCTTTCACCAACGCACAGGTAGTGCATTCAGCCACATAACGTGCGTCATCTTTCTTTAGTCCGAGCCACCAGAACAGCTTTTTCATATCTCTGTACATCTTTGTGCTCCCTGGGTGAACTGAGTACTTTGCAAAGTGAGCTTCGTACATCAAATCTTCCCTCAATTTACCCAAACTCGGGACGCACACTCGACCATTTCTTCGTAACAAACCGTTATCCCAAGAGAATTGGTCATCCGGCCCATCTTTAGCATAGCGCTGGAGACTTTCATCAAGCTCCGTTGCTCGCCGAACTCTGTCTGTAAGGTCATATTGAACCTCCGTCCAGTTCAAGCATGCATCGGTCGACAAACCCTTGTCAACACAAGATATCTCCAATGCTTCCAATTCCTGGATTAAACGCTGATCATGCCTCTGCAACCAGCTTGCCCGTACCGGAGTCTTCCGACTCAAAGCATCAGCGACCACATTTCCCTTCCCGGGAGTATAGTGAATCTCGAAGGTGTACTCCCCAAGGAACTCCATCCATCTTCGTTGTCGCATATTCAGATCCTTCTGATCCAACAAATACTTTAGGCTTTTGTGATCTGTATAGATGTCCACTTTAACGCCATAAAGATAGTGCCGCCACAACTTGAGCGCAAAGATTATCGCTGCCAACTCCAAATCATGAACGGGGTAATTCCGCTCATGCACTTTCAACTGGCGTGAGCCATAAGCAATCACTTTCCCAAACTGCAGAAGAACGCAGCCTAAGCCGCTCCCAGAAGCATCACTATAGATCTCATAGCCATCTGTACCACATGGCGATGTCAACACAGGCGCCGTGGTCAAACGACTCTTCAAGTCTTCAAAAGCTCGCGCGCACTCCGGCGTCCAAATGAACTTTTGATCTTTTCTCGTCAGCGTGGTCAGAGGTAAAGCAATCCGTGAGAAGTTTTCCACAAACCGTCTATAGTAGCCCGCAAGTCCAAGGAAGCTCCTGACCTCGGCCACTGAAGACATCACTGGCCAATCTCGAATGGCACTTATCTTCAACGGATCCACCGCGATACCTTCTCCACTTACCACATGGCCTAAAAAGGCTACTGAAGAGAGCCAGAACTCACACTTTGAGAACTTGGCATAAAGCTTATTCCTCCGCAGGGTATGCAAGACAAACCGCAAATGGTTTGCATGATCCTCTTCCGACTGAGAGTATACTAAGATGTCATCGATAAACACAATCACGAACAAATCCAAGTACTCTCAGAACGTTCGATGCATTAGGTCCATAAATACCGAAGGCGCATTACATAGGCCAAACGGCATTACCGTGAACTCATAATGACCGTAGCGTGTTCCAAACGCCGTCTTGGGAATGTCACCTTCCCGAATCCTCAACTGATAATATCCCGATTTCAAATCCAACTTGGAATAGACCGTTGATCCTGCCAATTGATCAAAGAGGTCATCAATCCGTGGGATCGGATATTTGTTTTTCTCCGTCAGCTTATTCAATTCGCGGTAGTCAATACATAACCGTAAACTACCGTCTTTCTTTTTCACAAATAGAACAGGCGCGCTCCAAGGTGACATACTTGGGCGTACGTATCCCTGCTCCAACAACCTTTGCAATTGGACTTTCAACTCAGCCATCTCTTTTGGCGCGACGCGATATGGTGAGCGGGCCACAGGTTTCGCACCTGGCACCAACTCAATAGAGAAGTCAATCTCCCGCTGGGGTGGTAACCCAGGAAGATCTTTAGGAAACACATCGGCAAACTCTGACACAACCAGAACTTCACCGACACTGGACTTTGGCTCAACAGCCTGAATTAGCGTGAAGAATAACTCCGCACCCTTCTGAACAGCATTGACGACTTGGAGTGCAGACAACAGAGTCCCGCCAACTCCTCGCATACCAGCGAACTTCGTCACAAGTCTGGTATTCTGGCCTAGTGTGATCTCCTTGGAGTTGCAATCAATAAAGGCAAGCTGCTCTGAGAGCCAGTCCATACCAAAGATCACATCAAACTCTGATAACGGTAGCACCGCTGCACTCAAACCGAAATCCCGACTTCCTATTTGCACATCCACATCGCAAGCCTTATCCGCAAGCATCACACAGCCATTCGGCAATAGCACCCTTGTACTATCAACCGTCACATGACTCGGCACCCCAATTCGAGATACGAAGTCCTCAGACAGAAAAGAATGCGAAGCACCCGTATCAAACAGGGCTCTCGCGAGATTATTCCGAATCAGGACAAAGCCTGCAGCACACATACATCATGCACAAGCTATACATAACCACAAGCAATAGCACGTAAGCAAGTAAGCTATAATCACTCGTACCTGTGACGACGTCACTTTGCTTAATCGCCTCCTGCTGGCCAAGCTGATAGATTCGGGACTGTGCCTGGGACGCAGAGGAATCAACCACCGCTTTGCCCTTCTCAGCATAAGACGCACCCGTCTTCTTTTCCCCTTTGGGCTGAACAACCCGACAGTCACGGGCTATATGCCCCACTCGTCCATAGTTATAGCACGTACGAGAATCCGGCCTTGATGTCGCCCCCGACACAATGGTCGTAGTCACTTGCCCAGACGGCTTGGACCTCTTTCCGCCTTTCTTCTGGTAGAACGATTTGCTCGGGTGAGGTGCTTGAACCTCGGGCTTTGCCACAACCAAGCCCTTGTTCCCTTGCACCCGCCGCATGTCCTTCTCCAACGCACATGCAGTATCAACCAACGCCTGAAACCCTTGGTTCACTGAACTCGAATGTAGGAACCTCAACTCATCCCGCAATCCTTCATAGAACCTATTCGTTTTTCTTTGGTCATCCGCGAAGATTGTTCCAGCATACCGCCCCAACCTGGTAAACTCATGCAAGTAGATATCCACGCTATCTTCTCCTTGCTTTAACCGTTGGAACTCATTTTCCATGGCAATGCGTTGCGCCGCTGGGACATGCTTCGCCAGAAATATTCGAGAGAACTCCTCAATCGACACTTGCGTTAATTGCCTGCCCGCCAAATTTTGTACCTCAACCTCGTCCCACCACAACCGCGCCTCTCCTTCAAGCATGAAGGTGGCCAAGGTGACCTTTAGAATTTCCTCCGCCCTGATCGCTGTCATTATCCGCTTGACACGCGATAACCAATCCTCTGCCTGCGTTGGGGATCCCAGTCCCGTAAACGTAGGCGGACTGAAGCTCATGAATTGCTTCAACTGTCGGTCAGCTGCTCGTGGATCTACAGCCTCAACCGGCTCGGGTCTTACAACACGAACTGGCTCGACTGCCGGCTGCGCTTGCCCGGTCGGCTGAATCATGGCAAATATAGCCTCAGCAACTAAGCGAACAGTTTCCGCAGATGGAGGAGGTGTTGGCACCTCAGCTGGTGCCGCACTCTCATCAGAGCGCTAGGGCTCAGACTGCCCAGCACCACTACGCGTGACCTATAGGTGGACAAGACACACATTAGCGATCGTATGCAAGCAAAACAACACAAAAAGGAACACACAGATTCCTCAAACAAGATTATGTACATTCCTTAGTGGACATTCCAGAGTTCATTAGCGTTACAGCAGGGCGCACAAACACGCGCTCGCCACCCCACAAAAGAATTCGACCACGAATTCGAAAGAGGAAGACCGAAAGAAGCTGATACCAAAATGTAACGACCCCATCCGTTACATGACGTATAATAGAAGGTCCGGCCGGGGCCCCACACTATATGCCACAAACAGACGGTGAGGTCACAGGATAATACCAAACCATACACGAATCCTAACTCAGAGCATGCTAGCGGAAGCTTTAAGTTGTAATTTGAACTCGAACCAGGAATGTCTAATATATAAACCACTTTTATATATAACCACGGAATGTACAACAAATACATAGAGTTTGGCCTTAAGGCCTTACAGTTCCTCTTTCCACACCATATGGTTTACAAACCTCGGCGCGCAGGCCGGCCATACATGAGTAAAAGAAAACAAGCAAAAACATTCGCTTAGCCTTCAAGGGCCACCCGCAGCAGCAGCAACAACAGCAGCAAGGGCTTCAGCCCTTCATTTACCACTAGGCTCTCCAGCACCTGCATAGGGACAATCCACCCAAACGGTGGCAAACAATGCAACGGTCAGCATTCAGCTGACCCAATTATAACAATCCTACCCCTTTCTCTGGGCATTAGCATTCTTTCCCTGCATAGCATGGCATCATCATATAGCAACTATGTGCGCGCAGGCACATTCAAGCCATCACAACTATCGGCCACACGGCCCGACAGTCCGTGCACTCAGGGCACATTCTTGGTATACCGGAATACCAGGGTCAACACCACCGTCTACACGGTATTTGAGCATTCTAGTCTTTTCGGCGTGCGGGCCTAAGACTCTCATTAGGCGCTCAAATAAAACCCATAACCAAGCTTCCAAGTCGGACGGACCTAACGCAGGTACGGATCAGCCACCCCCCGTTGCTCAAGTCGCTTTTCCACCTCGAATACGGAAGTATCCATGGCAATTTATAGGCGCAGGTCGGTTTCACCTTTCCTGTTCGGCAATCTGCCTTTTCCTTGAGTTGCAGCCCAATGGCTCAACCGCACACAAAGTGGCAACGCACGGCCACAAGAGTTGCATCCAACCCTCTTCATTTCCTGGACTTCATCCAGTACTTCCTGCTGCACCAAGCCAACAGGTAGGCATAAGGCAAACAAGCCATAATCACGGAGCCTTAACCGATATGCAAACAAGCATCACCAATCCAGACCATGTCCAGATGGGCTTCACACAGCATGCCTAGATCCGTACTCCAATTCCGGACTCTAACAAGGGGGACTTCACATATCTACCCCAAGGGACGCCACAACCCACCGCACACTCGCGGGGAAGGGTTTTCCCTATGCAATGCAGAAAAGAAGGACTTCACATGTCCAAGAAGGGAGATCGTTACCCTTGACGATCTCTTGGGAGCCATCGAAAACGAGCCGGTGAGAAAGAACCGCAACAGCTTTGCCTTCACAACGCTGGCCTCGGATCACGAATCGGACCACGGGAGCTCTACCAGTGGCTTGATCTCCTCCTCCTTCTTCTTCCTCCTCTCTCTCTCTCTCTTCCTTAACCAAATGAAGAATGATTTCTTCATCAGCCTCTACTGACTAAATCCAGCCAGGAATCACCTGGGCCCTTGGATCCAAAGAGAGAAAATGAACGGCCACGATTTTCCCAAAAATCATATTTTTTTTGCCTGACACGGCCTGTCACACGCCCGTGTCACAGGCCGTGTACCCTTAAGCGGCACACGCGGTATTCGTACCGACTGAACTTTACCAGAACACGGGCATCGACACGCCCGTGTCGAACCTGACACGCCCGTGTCAGTCATAAGACACGCCCGTGTCACCCCTGCCTCATCGAGCTCCAAACTCAACCAGCACTACACGGGTAGGAACACGGCATCCGACACGCCCGTGTCAAATCTGACACGGCCGTGTTCAAGGCTTGGTTCCAGGCTGTGTAATCTTCTAACTCAATCCGCCTTTTATTTGAGTGACATGCCCTGGGACACGCCCGTGTCCCAGGCCGTGTACCCCCGACATGCCCTGGGACACGCCCGTGTCCCAGGCCGTGTAAACCAACCTGCACCTCAAATTTATTTTTGAGATTTTTGGGGTGTTATAGTAGCTATGCACAACAACTATCAACTGAGATGTACTCTGATTCTGCTGTTGAGATAGTAACACTTGTTTGCTTATTACTGCTCCAAGAGACAAATCTTCCTCCTAAAAACTAATAGGTGTCAGAGGTTCTTTTCCTATCTTTTTTTACAACCTACAAAGTCTGCATCTGAATACCCAATTAGTTTAAATTAATTATTCCTAGGGTGCCATAGAGAAAGATCATTTTTGCCCTTGAGATATCTCAAAATTCTTTTAGTTGCAGAATAATGAGATTCCTTTGGGCTAGCCTGGTATCTAGCACAAACACATATAGCATACATAATGTTTGTCCTAATAGTAGTAGGGTAGTTGAGAGAGCAAATTATACCTCTATACAAGGTTTCATCAAAAAGTTGCCCAGTTTCAACCTTGTCTATTGACACACTTGATCCCATAGGAGTTTTCATTATGGAGGCACTCTCCATTCCAAATTTTTTAATCAACTCCTTGGTGAACTTAGACTGAGAGATGGATATTCCTTCGTCTGATTGTCTAACGTGGAGGCCTAAGAAATACTTGAGTTCAACCATACTTCTCATCTCAAACTGCCCTTATATAAGTTTAGCAAACTTTCTGCAGAGGCCATCATTAGTAGACCCAAATTTTGGCATCTACATAAATTTGGACTAGAATGATCTTATCCTTGACTTTCCTTAGGAATAATATCATGTCTATCTTTCCCCTTGATAATTTTTTCTCAATGAGAAAGCTAGATAGGGTTTCATACCATGCCCTAGGGGCTTTCTACAACCCATATAAAGCTTTTCTAAGACTATATACATAATCAGGAAAGTTAGAATTTACAAAGCCTGAGGGTTACTCATCATAGAGCTCTTCTTTTAGGTCACCATTTAGGAAAGCTGACTTTGCATCTATTTGTTAGACCTTGAATTTTTTATGTGCAACATATGCAAGGAATAGTCTTATAGGTTCTAATCTAGCTACTGGTGGAAAGGTTTGATCAAAATGAATGCTTTACTCTTGCTTGTATATCTTGGCCACCAGTCTAGCTTTATTCTTGATTATAACACCAGTTTGATCAAGTTTATTCCTGTAGATCCACTTGGTTCTAATGATATTATGTCCTTGTGGTCTGAGAACCAGCTTCTAGACCTTGCATCTCTTGAACTAGTTCAGTTCTTCGTGTATAGCGACAATCATAAATTGGTCTATGTTGGCATCTTCAAACCTTTTAGGTTCAACTTGAGACAAAAAGCTGTAGTACATAGCAATATTGAGGCCTCTGCTCCTTGTTGTGACCCCTTGGCTAGCATCTCCTATGATCTAATTTATGGGATGATCCCTTAAATTCCTGACAATAGGAGGCATTCTTTCTTCAACATCATGTTCTTCAATGGCTGGATCTTGCTGGTCTTCACCCATTTCCAGTGAATATTGTCTTTATTTAGGAAAGCATACACCGTCATCTTCTTCATGGATAGTTGGAGGAGTGTCCTTGAAGGTTAGTTTATCCATCTCCAACTCTATACCTGCAAATCTAGAAGAGCTATGCAGCTCACTGTTAATCATGGATGATTCATCAAACACAACATTAACAGACTCTACTACAACTTGATTTTTCAAGTTGTAGACTCTATATGGTTTGTTATTATTGATGTAACCAACAAATATCAATTCATAGGACTTGGAAAAAAACATTGTCAAGTAGGACTTCCCATTACTAAGCACAAAGCACTTGCTTCCAAAGATCCTTAGATAGGCTAGATTTGGTTTTCTGCCTTTCATAATCTCATAGGGTGTCTTTTTGTGATACTTGTTGATAGAAGCTCTATTCAACACATGACAAGCAGTGTTTACTACCTCATTCCAGAAGTGTTCTGGGAGAGGAGTATCACTAAGCAGTGTCCTTCTAGCATCTATGAGAGTTCTATTTTTCCTCCTAGCTATCCCATTTTGTTGGGGTGTTCTAGGAGAAGAAAATTCTTGATGAATACCTTTTTCTTTATAGAACTTTGTCATGCTATTATACTGAAATTCAGTACCATGGTCACTTATGATTTTGACCACAAGACAACTCTTTTCATTCTAAATTTGCCTAACAAAGTTCATGAAGATGTATAGGGTTTAAGACTTTTTCTTTAGAAAGAAAACCCAAACAAATCTAGAATAGTCATCAACTATCATAAGTGTATAGACTTTCCTACCTAGACTATGAACTGGCATAGGACCAAACAAGTCCATATGCAAGAGGTACAAACACCTCTTAGAGTTCTTGGCCCCAATGCTCTTAAAGGATTCTTTGTTCTGCTTGCCCTTTTGAAATGCAGAGCAAATGCCCTCCTTCGTGCATCTTTTATTGGGTCCATTTTTGACAAGACCCTCACTAAAGAGCATGTTAATTGTCTTGTAGTTCAAGTGAGCAAGCCTCTTGTGCCATTACAAACAATAAGAGACTTTCTCATTTGCTACTAGACATACTGGTGAGTCTGTGATTAAACACAAGAAGTTTAAACGACATATATTTCACTCTTAATGCTTGTCAAAATGACCACTTGGTCACTTGACCTTTTGAGCAGACACTCATCCTTATGTAAGACAATGACATAGCCAATGTCACACAGTTGGCTTATGCTAATCAGATTGTGTTTCAATCCTTCCACATAAGCTACTTTTGTGATGGAGACTATGCCATTTATGATCATTCCATAACCTTTGGTGACTCCTTTGTCTGAAACTCCAAAGATCATCTTAGGTCCATTCTTCACAGGAGTGTAATCCTTAAGGTTGCTCCTTGTTCTAGTCATATGTCTATAACATCCACTATCCAAGTACCATATTGGTGCATAGATACTTAAACTACCCTGCAAATACAGTTTAGTTTACCTTAGGACCCCTAAATGGATTGTGTCCTTGGTTCTTGTTAGCTTGAAACTGAACATTTATACCAACAACACTGTTCATAGGAAGACTTACCCTTTCGCTTGGCACACTAGGGTTATGCCAACAATCTATGGCAAAGTGTCCCACATTACCACAACACCAAGATTCATGAATGTTGTATCTCCTATTTTGAACAGCCCTTGTGGAGTAAAAAGAGTCAATAACTATCTGTTCAAAAGGGAGAGAAGCAATTTTTTTCAAATTTCTTTAAGCATGAATCTGACTGAAAGCGAGCCTATCAGTAGATGTTCTTGGCTTACTCCGAGTTCCACCAACAGTAGTCCTCTTTTCAGTTGACATGCTATTAATAGCCTCAGATATAGCCAAGTCAGGCATACTGACAAACTTACTCTTGGTCTGGGTTTTTGCTGGAAGAGCCTGAGAATAGGCCACTCCCTTATCCTTGAGTGTGGGGGTTTGAGCACTAAATAGAAATGGTCATGATGGTCCATCTGGATTTCCTCATAGGAAGCCTTCAGTGCACTCACACCCATGTCCTTTCTCCTTCTATTATAAGATACCCTTGTATTCTTACCAACAGAGTTCCTATTTTTCTAGTGACCATAAATGCTATCTTGGTCAAACCTATTTGATGGGAGTATTACCTTATGAAAGGTTGTCTGAGGCACTACAGGAGCTTTTCCCTTCCCTTTGGGATGGAAATCTCTAGAATTCCACTTGAACCCCAAACCTCTCTTATCCTTTTGAGAGGTAAAGGAGCCTATCAGTGACAATACTGTCTTGGGCTTACTGAATTCAGCCATAATCTTTTTCTCTTTAAGGAGCTTCTCTTCAAGATCCATGATGATCTTGTTCTAATGGTTGATGGTCCCAATTTAGATGATTGAGATTGTCTTGAGTTGGCTAACTTCCCTCCTCATCTGATCAAGAAATGGTGTTGATTAAGACTGCAGAGAAGCAGCTTGTTGTTGGGAGACAATATCCTTATCTTGCCTCTTAACAAGTCTTTTGCTCCTCTTCAGAGCATCCAAAATTGAAGCATATATATCAATCAATTTATTGAAATCATCTTAAGAATCTAATCCATCTTCCCCACTGGAGAAAGTGGATGCATCAGAGTCTGAGCCAGAGTCATAAATAGAAGGAGAGCTAGGGATGGAATGTACTTCAACAAGAATAGAAAGGTCTTGATTGTCTTATTATATAGCCATGAGACAGTACTCCCAATCCTCTTCACAGTCACTATCAACTGAGGACAGTGGGTCCCTGATGCTAGATGGGGTAGCTAGAAGTTCAACATCTTCTTCAATGGACATGTGGCCAATGTAGGCATCCTCTTCTTCTGATAATGAAGATTCAGAATCACGGCCTGATAGGTTGACGATCCACTTGGCCAAGAAACTCTAATCAGTCTTCTTAACCTTATGATGGTTTTTGCCATCATGCTTCATATGTTCCTTCCTCTTAACTAGACAGACAGCAATGACATGCCCACTCCTGTTGCAAAAGTAACAAACAATATTAGTCTTAAGATACTTGTTCTGTTTGGAGTCATACCATTCCCCTGAGGGTACAATTCTGGACTTGTCTTTGCTGGAATGGGGCTTTCTTGATGAAGAGATTGAAGATCCCCTATTCTTCCACTGTCTTCTCCTACACAACAACTTCTTGAACTATCGGGAGAACATTGCTAGTTCTCTATCTGAAAATTCATTCCCAGAGGCGTTGGGTTCTGAGTATTAGGACTCAGCAACTCTCCTTGGTGGAGAAGGGGTCTTTTCCCTGCTTCTTCTTGTGGATATAGCTCTGAAGGCCACTGTATTCTCTTTGTTGGAAGATATGGCCAAATCCACTTCATTCTTCTTGGATTTCAGCAACATCTCATGGGATAACAGCTTACTAAACAAGTTCTGATGCAGAGTGTTGGCCAGGTTGTCAACTTCTCTGATGGAATAGATCTTGATATCCCATTCCTTGTTTAGAGATTTTAAGAAGTTATTATTCAGCTCATAATTAGTGAACTGTCTGCAATAGGTGATCAGGCTATTCATAATCATGAAGAACTTTTCATAGCATTCAGCATTAGATTTCTTCTTCCCTTGCTTGAATGCTTCATATTATTGATTTTAGAGGGATTTCCTGTCATCCCTCACCTCCTATGTCCCCTCCATGTAGACAATGAGAGAGTCCCACATTTTCTTGGCTGTCTTGTAGTGGATATGGTTCTGGAATGTGGAGTCATCTATGACACTCACAATAATGTTATGTGTCATCTTATCCATTGTTGCCAGGATGACCTAATCCTTGGTCATCTCAGAGTACTTCTTGGGAGTTTGGTCATTTGCAACTAGGATATATATCTTCATGGGATTAAAGGGTCCCTCTTAGACTGTGATGAAAATCCTTGTGTCTGAGGCTTCTATGAATAGCCTGACCCTCTCTTTCCAAAGCCCAAATTCTCTTTTCTGCAAATAGGGAGCTTCATGGAGCTTAACTACTTATGTTTCTCTCCTGGAACAATAAGGATAATCTTAAGCTACTCTTGGAGATCTGTTCAGACTATTAAGTCCTTTTTAAACAACCTCCCTCTGATACCACTTGAAATTCTTTTTTCAATAGTAGCTTTACACCTAGAGGGTGGGGTGGGGGGTTAATAGGTTTCTTAGTCTTTTGACTATCTTTTTGATTAGCTGTGTTGTGTGTTTTGTATGTTCATTTAGATTTCAAGAAAGAGACACAACACATAGGTATTTATAGTGGTTCCCCAAGGTATGAGTACATCCACTATCCCTCCCACATTTCTAATAGTGTGTTAGACAAGACCAACTTCTCCAATCTCAACTCAATGAGCTTACAACAAAGATCCCTCAGGATCTCTCAAACTCCTCCAAGTCCTACCTATGGCCCCAAAGCCCTACCACTCAGAGTAAATGATACTCATACAGCTCGGTGATCCACTTTTCACCCACCTAAGACTTTATCAAATTCCTATACCCAGGGAAGGAGGATAACCCTACTCTCAGATCTACCACTGGATCCTACCTCAGAGAATAAATATCTTACCTCAGGCACACATGTCTTACCTCAGATCCACAGAAGGATCCTACACCTCACCCTTTATTTTTCTGGCTTACAACTAAGATCTAGAAAGATCCTATAGAGTGAAATGAGTAGTTTTGTTGTTGTTGACTTGGAATAAAGAATGTGTTATCTGAGCCTGCTAGTTGACCTTGGAAAACTCAACTCTATCTTCTTCACAGCACTAGGAATGGATCTTCAAGGTTGTTCTTCTAGTGTTGAGAAGTAACTGCAGAGTGTTGTTTCTTCTTACTCAGAAAGAAAGCTTTTTGACCTTGATGTTTAGAGTTGATTTAATCTTCAGTGAATAAATTCTTCAACAACAACCTCTATCTATGATTCACATACAAACTTTGGAGCAAGTTCTTGGTAAGTTTAAAATTTATCGAGAGGAAGAAGATGACCGGAAAAACTTTATCTTCAGAACACTTCTTCGTCTTTCTCGGAACTCTACATTTGTATCTCGCCGTCCAATAGCTCTATGCATAGTGTGGACAACTAGAATGGGCAACTGCAACACAACTTTTGCATTAACTACAGTACTAAAGGCGAGCGGCGCCATTTGTCTTCTAGTAAACAAAACCCGCATTATTTTAATTTCTGCTGATGTCAGCAGGACTAAGCTCCTGTGGACTTATCAAATTCCAGACAAACTACAAAGGCATTTAGTGAAGCCATATCACTCAACGCAATAGTACTTAGCTAAATTATGCATCTTCTGGCGTTGAGTGTGTTGAGTGAGACTTCATCACTCAGAGCATATAGAATTTTATAGTCTAATAGCTTAGGAATTGAGTGACCCTTCATCATTCAATGCTTCTTGAATTAGTTAAATTTCTCTCTATGAAGGCGTTCAATGCAGCTTCTTCAATCAGCACTTCTGTCCTTGGCCTGGCTTCTTGATGAGGCTTTGAGTGAACTATCTTCACTCAACGCTATTGTCCTTAGACAGAATTTCTATTGAGAGGCGTTGAGTGAACTTTCTTCACTTAATGCTTCTACCTTTGGACAAATTTCTTGATTGATGCATTGAGTAGCCTGTCTTCACTCAACGCTTCTATACTTAAGCTAATTTCCAGATGAGTAGGGGCTGAGTGAACTGCCTTCACGCATCTCTTTTGTCCTTAGATAGAATTCCTGACAACAATCATGAGGCTTTGAATGCTTGAGCTTCTGTCAATGCTTATGGTCTCTTGGCTTTGTGTGAACTGCCTTCACTTAATGCTTCTGTACTTAGATAGATTTCTACTCTTCCAGCATCATGTCTTGAGTCCAACTGCCATAGTGACTCAAACCACCTATCAAATCAGTACAATAGAGAACAACCTTCATACATTAAACTTAGAGCAAGCATCAAATACACTCATGTGTATACTATTATCTTGTGGGCCTTCTTCAAATCTAGGACATTGTGATGGGCCTAATAGGTGGCTCGTTGATTTCGGTTATACTAATTATATGACGGGGAATTCTCGTCTTTTCTCCTATCTTAACAAGAGTAATCAGTTACCTCCGATTCTTATTACGGATGGTTATCCCTCTCAGGTTTGTGAGTCTGGCACGGTGCATGTTACTCATTCTCTTCAACTTCAGGACACACTTTATGTCCCAAAATTTCCATGCAACCTTCTTTCCATCACTGTTCTTTGCAAACAGTTGCATTGTGAAGCTATTTTTACTTCATCTACTTGTGCTTTTCAGATTCTTCACTCAAAGGAGACGATTGCAACTAGGACTGAAAGCGGTGACTTATTCTACCTTAATACTGCTTTTGCTTTTTTTGCCTCCTCTTTTTTATTTTATTGGCATCTTCGGCTTGGGCATTCTCCTCCTCGGATTATTTATCAGCTTCTGCATGATTTACATCAAGGAGATTCTTCTCTTAATTATGAGGCTTGTTAATTTGGCAAACATCATCGCTCTACTTTTCCCGCTAAGTATGGACACAGTTCTTCTCATCCTTTTGACCTTATTCATTCGAATGTTTGGGGTCTTGCTCCCCTTCAGACTGTTGGTAGGGGTAGCTTGTATTTTTTACCTTTATTGTTTTTTCTCACGGTGCACATGGTTGTATTTGTTATACGAACGCTCTGGATTTTTTTTTCTATTTTTACTTCATTTTATAATGAGATTCGTACACAATTTGATATTGTTGGGTCCATTGATCCCATTATCCTAGATTTAAAGAAGGCCTTATAGACAATGGTATACACATATTGTAATCTAACATGTCGTACAAGTTTTATGTATGCAGGTTACCTTCGATGCATTGATTGGACGAGGTTGATTCAAGTGGCCAAGACAGTTGATGACTAGGTAAGCTAGAAAGACAGAAAACTGTGTAAGTCCACATGAGTTGAGTGAAATCCATTCACTCAATGATAGGTAGCTAATAGCACTGATATATGCTTGTATAGTCAAAGCAACACAATTTGCATGTTGAAGATGTGGCTAAGTCCACAGGCATTGAGTGAAGTCTACTCACTCATTGCCAGACAGCAAAAATCTTTGAGAAAGGCAAAGGCAGTAAAAGATTAAGAAGAAACAGGCAGAAATATTGCTATGTCCACATGCGTTGAGTGAAGTCCATTCAGTCAACGCCATAACTTCACATTTGTTGAGTATAGCTCAGACATTCAAAGTCATATAAAATCTGTGTAGATATTTGACTAAGTTTACAAGCGTTGAGTGAACCTTACTCACTCAACGCCATGTGATAAAAATCATTGCTTGAACATTAGTCAGTTAGAGACTGTTATTTCACACAAAAATTTGGAAAAGTACAAATGCGTTGAGTGAAGGCTGCTCACTCAACGCCTAATAACAAAAGATAATCTGTTAAGTACTTTGGCGTTGAGTGAAGCTTACTCACTCAACGCCAAGTGACAGAAAATCTATCCAAGTAGTTTGGCATTGAGTGAAGCTTACTCACTCAACACCTGGTGACAAAATATCTATCTAAGTGTTTTGGTGTTGAGTGAAGCATACTCACTCAACGCCCAGTGACCGAATATCTATCTACGTGTGTTGGAATTGAGTGAAGCTTACTCACTCAACGCCTATACTAAAGATGCTTGATTTTTGCAAAGTCCACAGATGGTGACGTAAGCAAAGTCAACAAGTTAAAATAATTTGAATTTGCTGCGAGAAATCTACAGTACAGGAAAAATATCGCAACTTGCCTTCGTTACGACAATTAATGCAAAAGTTGGTAGCTGCCAACAAATTCAAGGTGGGGCCCACTACTCAAAGAGCCATTGATTGGCTAATAATAAAAGGCGGAGATCGAGGAAGAAGAAATAGCTTTTGGAAAATTACAACTTGACTTCATCTTCCTTCTCGCCATTGTTATAGAGCTTGGATAACCAGTTCAAAGTGCTGATCTAAGAGCAAAAGCAAGTTAGTGTGCGACTCACAAATAATTAGCTGTTGAAGAAGTTATTCTCTGAAGAATAAAATCATCTTCAACAATAAGATTAGAACGTCCTCTTTCTAAGTAATAAGGAGTAGCTGAGTCATCTGGTTTCAGCAATCTGAAAGATAGGGCTGAGTTTATCTCAGCTTGAGAAGCTATTAAGGGAAAAAACCCCAGCAGCAGTTACTTCACAAATCCAGCAGAACATTTCTTGAAGATAAATTTCTAGAGCTGTGTAGATTAGAGAGTTGAGCTTCTGGTTCAATTCAGCAAGGTGCAGAGCAGTAGATCTACAAAGTTGCTTTGAGCTCAAGATTCTTGTTGCTAAAAAGAAGTTAGGGCTGAGGATATCTTAGCTCAGGAAGAAGAATGCTCAGAGAAATTTTGTTATTGTCATAGTCAAACCACCCACACTCACACACTATGGGATCTTAATAGATCTGAGCTATAGGCCTAAATATATAAAGGCTGAGTGTAGGATCCTAGTGTGGACCTGAGTGTAGGATTAGTTGATCTGAGGTAGGATTCTGTTGAGAATCTGAGTATAGGGATTTTCCTGAGAAGTAGGATTTAAGTGTGAATCTGAGCTGTAGGGATTTTGAGCCTGAGATAGGAGAGTCATTCCCTTTAATTGGCAGGGCACTTATGCCTGAGTTGTAGGATCCCTTTGGATCTGAGGTAGGGCCTTAGTGCCTGAGAAATAGGAGAGTCATTCTCTTTGAAATAGGATCCTTTGTGGATCTGAGGTAGGGCTGTCCTCCCAGCCTGAGTGGTAGGGCCTTTAGCTTGAGGTAGGTGATCAGTGATCACTGAGTTGTAGGGCTTAGTGCCTGAGTTGTAAGTCTTGGAGGAGACTGAGAGATCCTGAGGGATCTGTGGTGTAAGCTCTAAGGAGCAGAGATTGGAGAAGTGCCTTGTCTAACAAGTAGTAAGAAAGGTGGGAGGGAAAGTGGATGTACCCATAATTTAGGAAACCACCATAAATTTGTTGTATTGTTTGTTTGATTGCCTTGAAACCATAATTAACATAATCACATCACTCACATAAGTAATTAAGTTAAAAATATAGCATAAGAGACAAATAACCAATTCACCCCCCCTCTCTAGGTAATTCAGCTATCCTTGAAAACAAAGACTTTCAAGTGGTATCTGAGGGTGGTTACTCAAAAAGGACAAAACTATCTGAGTTGATCCCCAATGATAGCTGATAGGTTAGGACTTTTGGGTTTAGGAGTGAACCATATGGTGTGGAGCTCAATGGAGCTTCAAGTCTGCCCAAAGAACAAGATCAACATTATGCTGATGGCCATGAAAAAAGAAGAATCATGTCAGGAATAGCCTGGACAAGATCAAGTATATTCCCCATCCATCTCATCCTCAGAATTTGGATATGAGTCTATTCCAGACTCTAATGCAACCTCATAAAGTGATGATGAGGGTGAAAGTGAGGGTAAGATCTATCTTAACTCTAGAGGAGGGTGAATAGAGTTTAATTAAAGTAAATTCACAATTTTAAACTTAGCAAAGCTTTTAAGATTTGATTTATATATATGTGTAGGGTGCCTAGCTATAGAATTAAGAAGACAGTAAAAAGGAAGAGCACAGCACACAGCAAAGAGAACACACAAGCAAACCAGAAAACACAAGGAGCTATAGTGGTTCCCCAAAAACCTGGGTACATCCACTCTTCTACCACCCTTGGTAGGAATCCACTGCAGGATGAGTTGATCAGGTGTCCTGGGCACCAATGAGCTTTTGATAAGGTGCTCAAAAACCAAACTAGATTTTTTGATCAGGTGTCTTGCCACCACTGAGTTTTGACAAGGTTCTCAGAACCAGACTCAAAAATTTTGAAGGGAGTTTTGAAAACCCTTTTACAGAGTGAAAAGAAAAGGAAAAGAAAAAGGGTGAAGTTGTCTTCTCTGTCTCAATCAAAGAGAGAAGCACTAGTGGATTTGTATTGTCAAAGCTCCCCCTGAGATGTTGAATGAATCAGGAATGGAAGCTTTGCTCTAGGGTGATAGGTCTTCAGAAACTTTAGATCTCCAGCAGAAGATTGTTTCAGCAGAGGCTGAAAGATGAGTTGTCTGGAGTCCTTGAGATGAAGCTGTGATCACTTTTTGAGTACACAAAATTATTCAGCTAATTCTCCTTTTTCTGTAACAGTATGTGTGTCTCTTGATTCTATTGATTGTATTGACTCTTGATTGATTGTTGAGAGAAGAAAAGAGAAGAAGTTCTTATTCCCTGAAGGTTCATCATCCAAGATAGCCGTTATCAGGCATTAAATGCCTTCCATAAAGAATTTGTCTTCTAGAGGAAAGTCCAGCAAAACATTCTCTTGATAATTCCTTGAAACTTGCTCTAGAATAAATGAAAACGGCTGGCAGATCTTCTTGATATAAATGCTGAGAGAATTCAAAAACATTCCAAAGGCTGACAGAATTTGAATCCTTAAAAACGTCGATCTCTCAGAAAATCGTCGATCTGAGCTCTACGATCGTCGAACTGAGCTCAGAGATGGAATAAGATCAACAAACAGAAAACATCGAACTGAGCTCGAAGATCGTCGAACCGAGCTCAGCGACTTGGAGAATAAGTGATGAAGGATCATCGACCTGAGCTAGAAGATCGTCGAACAGAGCTCGTCGTCTTAACTTAGTTGAGCTCAGAGAGCGTCGAACGGAGTTCGACGTTTCGTCGAACTGAGCTCGACGAAAAAGGTCTTAGACTTGGCTCTTTCTCTGAAATCTTGGAATGGTCCTGGGGGCAGCTTCAAACCTAAGTTCTAAGCCCTAGACACATTCTACTGTTGACCTTTTCAACTATACATCTAGGTCAACCTGGTTTCCTATGAAAAACATAGTGATCCTTACTCAAATTAGTAATAGGGTGTTCCAACAATCTCCCCCTATTTGGGTTAGGATTACTATTTACATATTCCAGAAATAAAAATTACAACAACATATAGACGAGCAACAAACACAATAACAGAGCAAGAAATCATAGCATCAATCAAGAGGAATTTCAGCAAAAGTTCAGAAAGATTATACTGTCTGCTTACACATGTTACTTCTTCTCATTTCCTTTCTTGAATATAATTTCTCTGTTAGGATTAAGGGCTTCCTTCTTTGACCTTCTGTCATCTTCTGCTCCTAAGGAGGTTTGAGATCTAGCTCTTGGAACCACAGCCTCAGGATGCAGCTTCAGGTAGTCTACTGGGTCAAAGAATTTGCTTGAAGAATACCTTTCCAATTTAACTTTTCTTTGTTCTGACAGAGTGGTAATATTTGAGGTATCTTTTCCTTGCTCTCTTGCTTTCTTCAATTGATCTAGTGCAACCAATTCATTCATCCTTACAGTCCATGATAATGGATTGTTCTCTGGGTCTTCAAATGGCACTGCAGGCTCATATCTATTAATAGATTTTGATGCAAAAGTAGTTCTGTGAAAGAAAAAGGGGATAAATACTACTCTAGAGGGGGGTGAATAGAGTAATCAAAAATTGCACTAGCAAACTTGATTGTCTACTCAACTCCCTTGGAGTTAATTGCGGAATGAAGATTATAGATATTTGAGATTAAACCCTAAAGCCTAACACAAGTGTTGTGCACAAAAGGCAGCCAACTGTAATTACAGTTAAGGCTTGGAATCCTAAACAGCAACTAGCAATCCTAGTTAAAATCTAATCACAGACAATCATCACAGAGAATTAAATAAACAATCCAGACGACACAAGGAATTTATAGTGGTTCCCCAAACAACTTGGGTACGTCCACTCTTCTACCAACAAGGTAGGAATCCACTCAGGTTTTTGATCAGGTGCCCTGCCACCAACAAGATCTGCTACAGGTAGATCTAGAGACCCTTTAGACTTTTGATCAAGTGTCTAAAAACCAACACAGGTTTTTGATCAGGTGCCCTACCACCAAGGGATACTTTTGAAGGGAGTAATAACCCTTTACAGGAGGGGGAAAGGAGGTTAAGGTGTCTTCTCTATTTTACAATAGATTAGAGAAGCACAATAACTTGCACTGAGCTAGAAAGCTCTAAAAGAATCAAGGCTCCCCCTAGCTAAAAGAATGTCGAGGTGAAGTCTTACTTCAGTGCAGAAACACTTCAGAAAATACTGAAGGAAAAAGCTACAAGAAGATAAGTAATATGAAATAAAATTTCTTCTTTAGGCAGCTATCTTCTTCTTCTTCTTCAAAAGGCTCTGAGTGAAGAACTTCCTATAAGCAGGAGAACTCAGGTTGAAGAAGAGTAAAGAACTAAAACTTCTTCTCAGTTAGATGTGAATGAGCTGAGAGCAGTTGGAAACTGTAAGTTCTTAAGCTTGAATGCTGATGTTAGCTTTTTGAATATTAGAACTAGTTGATTTCTTTCTTCAAAGAAGTCTTTTTATAGCAGCAGCAGCAACGACTCTTACTTGAGTTTGAATCTTGTCTTCTACTAAACTCTGCAAGCTGGGCTGCAAAAAGCATAAAGCAAAACAAAATACTGCAGACAGATATCCTATAAGAGGATAAAGCTTTCTAAGAAGCTGCAAATAATTCTGATGAAATAATACAAGAGAAAGTCACATCAGAAAAGACTCTTTACAGCCAAGGAAGACTTTTTGAGTCTAACGGCTATAAAGGACAGCCTGGCAGATAAAGCAGAAATCATATCTCAGCTAATAAGACAAACAACTTTGTCAGAAAAGATTAGCTCATGCATAAGGAATGAAACAGATATTGCATGGAAATATTATCACAATTTATTCAGATAATCTTTTATAAAATATGCCAAAATAAATATGAAATTAATCACATCATAGAAGACGACAAAACTACTCAAGACATACAGCAAAATGTCGAACGACCCTAGGAGATCGTGGATCGAAGCACGGAGATCGTCGACCAATCAGACAGATAGTCGAACGATCCAGATAGTCGAACTATCAAGGAAGATAGTCGAACTACCACAACAGATAGTCGACCTATCAGAACAGATAGTCGAGCTATCAGATAGTCGATCTATAGAGACAGATAGTCGAACTACCAAACAAAACAGATAGTCGACCTATCAACAGATAGTCGAGCTATCAGATAGTTGAACTATCCAAGCAGATAGTCGAACTATCAAAGAGAACAGATAGTCGACCTATCAACCGATAGTCGAGCTATCAGATAGTTTAACTATCCAAGCAGATAGTCGAACTATCAAAGAAAATAGATAGTCGACTTATCAACAGATAGTCGAGCTATCAGATAGTTGAACTATCCAAGCAGATAGTCGAACTATCAAAGCAAACAGATAGTCGACCTATCAACAGTAGTCGAGCTATCAGATAGTTGAACTATCCAAGCAGATAGTCGAACTATCAAAGCAAATAGATAGTCGACCTATCAACAGATAGTCGAGCTATCTGATAGTTGAACTATCCAAGCAGATAGTCGAACTATCAAAGACAACAGATAGTCGACCTATCAACAGATAGTCGAGCTATCAGATAGTTGAACTATCAGGACAGATAGTCGAACTACTAAAGCAAACAGATAGTCGACCTATCAACAGATAGTCGAGCTATCAACGCAGACAGAACGTCGACCAACTGATAGACGATCATCGATCAGCCGATAGACGATAGTCGAGCGCCGTTCGACCATAGTCGAACGAAAAACAACTTAACCAAATTTACATCTAGAAAAGTGACGCCTCTAAAACTAGAGCAACAAACCTTTGACCATAAATAAATCTTGGGTCAAGATAAAGAGAAAGAGAAGACTGAACTCAAATCAAAACCTAGGGTACCAACAATCTCCCCCTATTTGAGTTAACTCTCTCAACAATTAAAACATACAAAACTAATTACTGAAAGTAAAATAAAATGCATAAAGAGAAATAACTAACCAGATATCATCAATCAAATAGATAAGCAATTAACTGTCAATCAATGAAAAATTATGGTGCTTCAGAGTTAGATTTAGGATCAGAAGAGCTAGAAACAAAAGTAATCTTTCTAGAGGGATCTAGAGCTTCTTTTCTCGATAGCTTCAGGTCTTGTTCTCCAATGATTTTCAATTCTGTTGTTCTTGGGACAACTGCCTCAGGATGCTTTTCCATATACTTTGAAGGATCAAATATCTCAGGTCTAACCTGGAACTTGTCGAGCTCCTTCATTCTAAATTTTGATATTGTGGTCAATCCTGCAGTGTCTTTTCCTTCTGCTTTTGCTTTCTTAATTTGAGCTGCTCCAACGAGTTCAAGAAAACGAGCCATTCTAAAATTAGGATCAAGCTTTGGGCTTTCATAAAAAATCTCAGATGATATATCAACTGGTTCTTTATCCTAAATAACTAGATAAGAATGGGGAGCAGACTTAGCAAATATCTTGCTAGAATTTTCAGATAAAATAATTTGCTTACCTTTTGAAACATCCTTCACAGAGTGATCTGGCTTAGGGGAGGTAGAGCTTTTAAGTTCTTTGGACTGAGGAGGAGAAAATGTTGGTCTTTGATACACTACCTCCTTTACCTGTTCCTTAACAGCATCAGGTCTTTGATAGCCAGTTTGACTTTTACCTTGGTATCCTAGTGAACTTCTCCTTTGAGCTGACTGAGATGGATTTAATCTTTCAGACTGAGCAGCAGGTTTTGCGGATAAGTTTCCTGAGGCTCCTGCACTGGGAGGTGGAGGAGGAGGACCTCTAGGATTCCATCTTGGGACAGGAGAGTCATACCTCTTTGACTTTTTCCTTTGCTTTTGCTGATTCTTAGAGAAAGCCATCCAGTGCTGGAAGTCTTTTGACTTAGGATCAATTCCTTTCAGTATATAATAAGGGGTATCATTATCTGGATTAGAAGGAGGAGGAACGACAACTTTCCTTTTAATTTTAGCAATTCTTTTTCTTTTTGACTCAGCAGACTCATCAGAATCAATTTCATCTTCAGAATTAGAAGAAATGGCCAGATCATATGGGTCACATACATCTTGCATAGCTCTTTCCTTTTCCTTAAGAGCAGCTTTTTCTAGTTCTTCTTCTATGGCATCCTGTGCCAGGAGAGCATCTAAGTCCAAACCCGGGGAATCATCCCATACAGTAGATTTTTCATTTTGAGCATCTGCAGTTGTTTCTTGATGATCAGAAACTGTCATGGTGACCAGTTCTGCTTGCACTTCTGGCTGAGCAAACTCAGAAATTTGAACACCTGATTCTGGTTGAACTTCTGGAGCTGGTTGGATAATAGGCTCTTGTACACCTAGAACTTCTTCCATTTTATCTGTAGTATTATGAATAAAATTTTGCTAAATGACATCTAATCATCCCTTCCAGATATTCCCAAATTATCATATCAGTTATCAAGTCTAAAAAGAGAGTAAAGGGAATACCTTCAGAATTGACCACTGCGTGTCCTAACTCCCATAATTCATCTAGAAAGGAAGTGATAATTCCTTCTAGGTACAGGGCGACCAAGGGAGTAGAACATTCTTCTAAGAAAGCTTTAACAATAAATTCAGATTTCAATAATGCATCAGAAATTTCTTTTTCAGATAAAGAAGGAGGAGCTGAATCTTCTATTGATTTCTCTGCCACTGCATGATGATCTGCTGGAGGGGAGGCCAAAGGCTGCTCAGAGACATCTTCATCAAGCATCTCCCCCTGCCTGATTTCAGTAGATACTGAAACCAGGCCCCTAGAGGAAGAGGGCTCAGCAGACTTTGAGAGTGCCTGAATAGCAGCAGTCAAAGAAGATATAGAGGAAACAAGAGGAGCAATTGCCTCGTCAATCATAATTTTGATTGATGGGGTAATTAACTCCACAATGCTAGAGATAAATGCTGGAGTTATTTCAAAAGATGATGATGATGATGATCGGGGAATCTCAGAAGATGGAAGATCAGCAGGGATGGTATATGCATGATGAGCTGGAGAATGAACTGGAGATGGAACTGGAGATGTATGAGTGGATGCAGGGTGATCAATGTGATCAGAAGAAGGAATTGGAGAATGAGGAGGAGTAGAAATCTCAGACACCAACAAATCAAAACTGGGATGAGAGATCCCAGCAAGATGAGTCGGGAGAGGAAATGGAGGAGGAGATGTAGAAGGTCGTACTTCAATTGAAGTTGAGGGAACTTCAACTGAAGTAGACGGCAAAGCAGATGAAGAAGATGGAAGGGATGGATTTGCTGAGCCAGCTGCTTGTAGGGGGGAGTGACTGAGGTAGTCCTGGTGCTCTTAGATGTAACTAGAACACCCCCTGCGGGAGCGGGCTTCAGAAAAGTTCTTTTCCACTTTGCGAACAGGGATGGTTCCATCTTCTTGCTGGCGTTTATGGAGGTAGCAGCTGAAACTAATAGATGGGGATATTTCTCCTTCAGAAAAATCCCAACTACCCTTCCCAGGGTAACTTCTTTCTTACTGTTCTTTTTACTGATTAAATCAAACATAACGCCTGCCCAATTAATCTGTTTCTTATTTACAATTGCACACATCAGTGCAAACTGCTGCCTTGTAATATTATCGTGGGCGGAGTGCTTTCCCAGTAGAACTTTTCCGACTATTTCAGCAAGAAACTTAATCTTAAACGGAAAATTTACTTTGAGCAGCTTAGAGGGAATGCCTTCGGCATGTCCCAGCTCTGTCAACATCCTTCCAAACTCAGGGGTATCTTGCTCATACTCTTCTTCCCAATTAATCAATCCAAATATCTCAGTTAAAATAGCGGGAGTCAATGTTACCTCTTCTCCGCCAATGGTTCCGATCATCGAATCATCAGATGAAGACGAAGTGAATGCCCACTCTTTGATCTCTTGAGTGTTTATCTTTATTCTGGAGGACATTAGCTTCTCTAACCCTTGATCTTTGCACAGATTAAGAATTTCCATAATTTCGGGTTCGCAGCAGCTGAAGGAGTCGAAATCTACACTGAATCCTGCATCAAACTTAACTACTGCTAGGAGCGCTGGAGCAATCGCCATCGAAAGAGCTAGAAAAGACGAGGGAGAGACGGCGAGGACGAAGCGGTAGAAAACGCAAGACAAAGAGCAAGCGGGAAGACGGAATGCGAAAAGACGCTTTCCGTCGACGATAAAAGCAACTATCTCTTAACCTAGGTCGACCATCGGCTTTAAATTAAAACAGCGATCATCGATCTATTTAAAAGATACTGGAGACGATGGTCGAACGGTCGTTCGACGATCGGTCCTGAAGTAGAGTAGTCGATCAATCGTTCGACTATTTCTGTCTTCACAAACAGCAAGCTGTCGTCAACCATAGATCGACGATAGGCTCGACCTGTTCGACTATCTTCGAACGACGGTCGACGATCTTCAAGCAGATAAGCTATCTTCAACCATAGTTCGACGATAGGCTTGATCCGATCGACTATCTTCGAACGTCGTTCGACTATCTTCGAACAGGTTTCAACAAGGCAGACGTCACACTTAGTCTCTTCCATTAATCATGCCTAGTTGAACCAAAAAGAACAGATGCTTCTGTTCATCTAAGGGCTTGGTGAATATATCACCTCTCTGAAGGTCTGTGGATATGAACTCAAGGCTGATCTTGTTCTTTTCCACACAATCTCTCAGGAAATGGTGTCTAATCTCAATGTGCTTCGTTCTAGAGTGGTGCACTGGATTTTGTGCAATGGAGATAGCACTTGTACTATCACACATGATTTTAGTATTCTTGTGTGAGTACCCATAATCCAAAAGTTGGTTTTGTATCCACAGGATCTCTGAACAACAACTAGCAGCTGCTATATATTCAGCTTCTGCAGTTGAAGTTGAGACAGAGGCCTGCTTCTTACAAAACCAAGAGACCAATCTCTCTCCCAGGAACTGACAAGTTCCTGAGGTACTTTTCCTGTCAACTCGTCAGCCAGCATAATCAGAATCAGAATATCAAATTAATTCAAATTCTGACTCAACTGGATACCAAAGTCCTAGATTTGGACATCCCTTCAGGTATCTCAAGATTCTCTTGAGAAGAATTAGATGAGATTCCTTGGGGTTGACCTGGAATCTAGCATAAAGGCATGTAGCAAACATAATGTCTGGCATACTTGCAGTTAAATACAATAGGGAACCAACAATGGCCCTATAATTCTTTTGATCAACAGGCTTTCCCTGATCTTCAGAATCAATAACTACATTAGTAGCCATAGGTGTATGCATTGTTGAAGCATCTGCCATCCCAAACTTCTTTACCAATTCCTTGGCATATTTGGATTGGGAAATGAAGATGCCATCAGCATCTTGCTTTACTTGGAGACCAAGAAAGTAAGACAGCTCACCCATACTACTCATCTCAAACTTAGAATTCATCAAGTTGGAGAACTTTTTCCATAGTTTGGGATTAGTGGAACCAAAAATAATGTCATCAACATACACTTGAACTAACAGGATTGTGTCCTTGTGGTGCTTGACAAAGAGGGTTCTATCAACTACTCCCCTAATAAAGTGGTGCTCTAACAGGAAACTAGCTAGAGTCTCATACCAGGCTCTTGGTGCTTGTTTGAGTCCATAAAGAGCTTTTTGTAACTTGAATACATGTGAGGGCTGAGTTGAAGAAACAAACCCAGGTGGTTGTTCAACAAACACCTCTTCCTTTAGCTCACCATTAAGAAAGGCACTTTTGACATCCATCTGAAAAACCTTAAACTTCATATAGGCTGCATAGGCTAAGAAGATCCTTATTGCCTCTAGCCTTGCAACAGGAGCAAAGGTTTGGTCATAATCTATACCATCCTCCTATCTGTAGTCCTGAGCTACAAGCCTAGCTTTGTTCCTTACAATGATTCCATTTGCATCCAACTTGTTTCTATACACCCACTTGGTGCCTATGATCAGTTGGCCTTTAGGTCTTGGAACCAAAGTCCATACTTTATATCTTTCAAACTGATTGAGTTCCTCTTGCATAGCAATGATCCAGTGGGGTTCTAGCTCAGCATCTTTAATTGTGAGGGGCTCAATCTGTGAAAGGAAACAAGCATGCATCATATCCTGTCTTAACTGATGTCTTGTTTGAACACCAGCTGATATGTCTCCTATCACTTGAGATGTAGGATGATCTCTAAGTGTGACAACATCAGCAGGTGGGATGTGATCTTCAGCAATAGTTGGGATTAATTCCTCAGGAGGAATTTGATCTACTATTGGTGGTACAGCAACAAATTCTGCAATGTCTTCATCACTGTCTGATTCAGTGATATGAAGAGTTGAAAGATGGAGAATTTCTTGAGTGACATCTTTAGTAGATTCTTGTACCTGTAATGAACTTGAGGAAGGGGAAGTTTCCTTCTCCTTGCAAAACATTTGGGATTCATCAAAGGACACATGAACAGACTCTTCAATTTTAGAAGATGATTTATTAAATACCCTATAAGCTTTGCTTACTTGGGAATATCCAAGAAAAATTCCCATTGAAGCCTTTGCTTTAAATTTTCTAAGGTATTCTTTATTATTATTATTAATATAAACTACACAACCAAAAACTCTAAAATAATTTATTTTAGGTTTCTTTCCTTTAAGCAACTCATAAGGAGTTTTACACTTAATCTTGTGTATCAGACTTCTATTCAAGACATAGTTGGCTGTACTAACAGCTTCTGCCCAATAGGAAAGAGGCATATTAGCATCTGCCAATAATGTGCCAGCAGCTTCAATTAGTGTTCTGTTCTTCCTTTCAACTACCCCATTTTGTTGGGGAGTTCTAGGAGCTGAGAAGCTATGTTTGATAGCTTCTCTCTCACAGAATTCTTGCATGAGAAGAAAGTCAAACTCAGTACCATGATCACTTCTGATCAAGGCCACATGAGTAGAGTACTCAGTCTGCACACATAATAGAAAATCTGTAAGGGCTTTGAAGTTATCAGCCTTAGTTCTCAAAAAGAACACTCAAGTGAACCTAGAGAAGTCATCTATAATGACTAGGGTGTAATACTTCCCTCCTAAACTCTGTACATTTATTGGGCCAAATAGGTCCAAATGTAATAAATACAGGATTCTAGGAGAATCACTTTTATTTACTGATTTAAATGAATTCTTGGTTTGCTTGCCTAGTTGACAAGCCTTGCATAGGCTCTCCTTCTTGTAGGGGCAATAAGGTAAACCTCTAACAAGGTTGTGTTTAGATAACCTAGATATATTCTTGAGGTTAACATGGCTAAGACTTTTATGCCATAAAGTATTGTTATTGGTTACTTCATTAAATAAGCAGATTTCAGAGTGAGTTGAGTTAAAATCTACTAAATAAATGTTACCTTGTCTAATACCTACTAATACAAACTATTATTTAAAGTAATATTATAAAGAGAGTTAGAAAATGATACCTGGTATCCAGCATCACATAACTGACTTATTGAAATTAGATTATGCTTCAGTCCAGTTACATAAGCAACTCTCTTGATGTTACAGCTCCAATTGTCATCCTGCCATAGCCTTCAGTTTGACCACAGCTTGAATCTCCAAAGATTACCTTTGGGCCAAGCTTTGCCTTGAACCTTGACAGATGTTCTTTATTTCCTGTCATGTTCTTGGAGCAACCACTATCCAAATACCACTTATTTTGAGTGATAGGATAGGTCTTCACCTATAAATAAATCAATTTAAACATTGTGGACCCAGGTAACCTTGGGTCCCTTGTTTTTCACATAAGAAAAACTGGAATTAAATGAATAACAGGCTGAGGGTGATAACCTAACGGGTAAGATCTCCTAGGTGGGATTCTCCATGTAGATGATGGGTCAATGAACCTAGGGTTTCTATTAATATTCGGGTTTCTAAAGTTCTTGTTGGAGTTTTGAAATTCTTGTTGAAAACGTCGATCGGCGTTCGACGATTGGTACCCAGATCGTCGATCTTCGTTCGACCATTGGGCCTGCGATCGTCGAGCAGCGTTCGACGCTCTTTGTAATTCCTTAAATTTTTGTTTTCTTTTCTCTCTTTTAGCTTTATTTAAAGCTCTATTAACTTGATTAACTTGCTCAGTGTTTTTTATTCCACTAGATGAAATAAAATTCACTGGAGTTTAAAGTTGATTTTTAAGAATGATTGGGGGCTCACTAGAAGATGCTCCTAAGCCTAATTTATTATTGCCTGACCTAGTGTTAGACATGCTGGTTATTTCAAGCAACTTAAGGCTTCTACCATTCAGAGATTCTTCTAACCTTTTGGACTTAGCTAATTCATTCTTAAGGAATTTTATTTCTTCACTAGAATTAGTGAGTTCTGCTGTTAACCTAATGTTTTCATTAGAAATCAATTCAGATTTAGCTAGTTTAATTCTAAGCTCTTTTATTTCCTTTTCAGAACTAATTAAATCTAAACATAAAGATTTAAAATCATATTTAAATTCAGCAGATGTAAAGTCATAAGAAGACAATACCTCATCTTCAGTTGGCATTTCTTCATCAGAATCTGAATTCTCTGCAGCTGAGTGATTGCTGCAGGCATCAATTGCCATCAGGCAAACTTCCTTTGCCTTCTTTTCTTCTTCATCCTCACTGGAGCTTGAGGAGGAAGATTCCTCATCAGAATCGCTCCAGGTTTCAGCAACAAAGCCTCTCTCCTTCTTTTTGTTCTTGTAGGAGGATGGCTTGGAATGCTTCCTGTACTGATCCTTGTCTTTCCTTTTATCTTTGTTCTTTTCCTCTGGACAATCTGGAAGAATATGTCCAGGCTTCCTGCAACCATAGCAGATTATTTCTTTAGAAGGAGTACGATCATACCTTGGTTTATCTTCATACTTTGAAGATTTCTTTCTGAATTCCTTCCTTCCCATCTTGAGAAACCTTTTGGCAAATAATGCCATCAGTTCCTTATTCGACTGGCTTCCTTCAGAAGCTTCAGCAGCTTTGAGAGCAAGGGTTTGCTCTTTTCTTGTAGGAGTTGGGGTCTTTGCTTCAGCCTCAGCTTCCCTGGACTTCAGCACTTGCTCAAAAGACTTGAGCTTGCCGAGAAGGGCTTCTGTTGAGATTTCTGTTGTGCTTCTGGCCTCCTTGATAGGCCAGATCCTCAGATCCCATGTGCTAGGGAAGCACATCAGAATCTTATCATTGACCTCTGTCAATGAAATATCCTTATCAAGAGTCCTCAGCTCATTGATGATTGAGCTGAGCCTTGTGTACATTGCTTCAACTGATTCAGCATCAGTTTTCTTGAATTTCTCATACTGGGAGATAAGGTTGGACCATCTGTCCTTCCTTTCATCAGCTGAAAAAGCTACAATCTGGTTCAGTATGTCCCACATTGCTTTTGCTGAGGAGCAGTCAGCAACCTTCTGGAATACTTCATCAGACATTGTCTGAGCCAGATTGTTCATTGCCTTAGCATCTGCTATCTTTGCCTTTTTGTATTCATCATTGTAGTCTGGAGGAGGCACCGCACTCATATCAGTTGATGATGAGGCAGTAGCTACAGCAGGTGCTCTTGGTGGTCCTGTCAAAATAGAAGCAAAAATACTTTCATCAATAGAGTTCATATATAGTTTAATCCTTGCCTTCCAGATGCTAAACTTAGCCAAGTTGCATGTTGGAGGTCTGGTGCTAGAGTAATCCTTGGACTGGGCCATAATAGTTAAAGTGAATATCTATAAACTTTGGTATCTATCAGGATCTTGTGACTTAGGTGTTAGCCTATTTAGTAAGTCAACCTCCTTCTGATACCAATTGAAAGAAAAAGGGGATAGATACTACTCTTGAGGGGGGTGAATAGAGTAATCAAAAATTGCACTAGCAAACTTGACTGTCTACTCAACTCCCTTGGAGTTAATTGCGGAATGAAGATTATAGATATTTGAGATTAAACCCTAAAGCCTAACACAAGTGTTGTGCACAAAAGGCAGCCAACTGTAATTACAGTTAAGGCTTGGAATCCTAAATAGCAACTAGCAATCCTAGTTAAAATCTAATCATAGCCAATCAACACAGAGAATTAAATAAACAATCCAGACGACACAAGGAATTTATAGTGGTTCCCCAAACAACTTGGGTACGTCCACTCTTCTACCAACAAGGTAGGAATCCACTCAGGTTTTTGATCAGGTGCCCTGCCACCAACAAGATCTACTGCAGGTAGATCTAGAGACCCTTTAGACTTTTGATCAGGTGTCTAAAAACCAACACAGGTTTTTGATCAGGAGCCCTACCACCAAGGGATACTTTTGAAGGGAGTAATAACCCTTTACAGGAGGGAGAAAGGAGGTTAAGGTGTCTTCTCTATTTTACAATAGATTAGAGAAGCACAATAACTTGCACTGAGCTAGAAAGCTCTAAAATAATCAAGGCTCCCCCTGGCTAAAAGAACGTCCAGGTGAAGTCTTGCTTCAGTGCAGAAACACTTCAGAAAATACTGAAGGAAAAAGCTCCAAGAAGATAAGTAATATGAAATAAAATATCTTCTTTAGGCAGCTATCTTCTTCTTCTTCTTCTTCAAAAGGCTCTGAGTGAAGATCTTCCTGTAAGCAGGAGAACTCAGGTTGAAGAAGAGTAAAGAACTAAAACTTCTTCTCAGTTAGATGTGAATGAGCTGAGAGCAGTTGGAAACTGTAAGTTCTTAAGCTTGAATGCTGTTGTTAGCTTTTTGAATATTAGAACTAGTTGATTTCTTTCTTCAAAGAAGTCTTTTTATAGCAGCAGCAACAACGGCTCTTACTTGAGTTTGAATCTTGTCTTCTACTGAACTCTGCAAGCTGGGCTGCAAAAAGCATAAAGCAAAACAAAATACTGCAGACAGATATCCTATAAGAGGATGAAGCTTTCTAAGAAGCTGCAAATAATTCAGATGAAATAATACAAGAGAAAGTCACATCAGAAAAGACTCTTTACAGCCAAGGAAGACTTTTTGAGTCTAACGGCTATAAAGGACAGCCTGGCAGATAAAGCAGAAATCATATCTCAGCTAATAAGACAAACAACTTTGTCAGAAAAGATTAGCTCATGCATAAGGAATGGAACAGATATTGCATGGAAATATTATCACAATTTATTCAGATAATCTTTTATAAAATATGCCAAAATAAATATGAAATTAATCACATCATAGAAGACGACAAAACTACTCAAGATATACAGCAAAACGTCGAACGACCCTCGGAAATCGTCGACCGAAGCACGGAGATCGTCGACCTATCAGACAGATAGTCGAACGATCCAGATAGTCGAACTATCAAGAAAGATAGTCGAACTACCACAACAGATAGACGACCTATCAGAACAGATAGTCGAGCTATCAGATAGTCGATCTATCAAGACAGATAGTCGAACTACCAAACAACACAGATAATTGACCTATCAACAGATAGTCGAGCTATCAGATAGTTGAACTATCCAAGCAGATAGTCGAACTATCAAAGAGAACAGATAGTCGACCTATCAACCGATAGTCGAGCTATCAGATAGTTTAACTATCCGAGCAGATATTCGAACTATCAAAGAAAACAGATAGTCAACTTATCAACAAATAGTCGAGCTATCAGATAGTTGAACTATCCAAGCAGATAGTCGAACTATCAAAGCAAACAGATAGTCGACCTATCAACAGTAGTCGAGCTATCAGATAGTTGAACTATCCAAGCAGATAGTCAAACTATCAAAGCAAACAGATAGTCGACCTATCAACAGATAGTCGAGCTATCAGATAGTTGAACTATCTAAGCAAATAGTCGAACTATCAAAGACAATAGATAGTCGACCTATCAACAGATAGTCGAGCTATCAGATAGTTGAACTATCAGGACAGATAGTCGAACTACTAAAGCAAACAGATAGTCGACCTATCAACAGATAGTCGAGCTATCAACGCAGACAGAACGTCGACCAACTGATAGACGATCGTCGATCAGCCGATAGACGATAGTCGAGCGCCGTTCGACCATAGTCGAACGAAAAACAACTTAACCAAATTTATATCTGGAAAAGTGACGCCTCTAAAACTAGAGCAACAAACCTTTGACCATAGATAAATCTTGGGTCAAGATAAAGAGAAAGAGAAGACTGAACTCAAATCAAAACCTAGGGTACCAACATTCTGGTTTCAACCTTTTCTCTGAGCTTGTAAGGGAAGGGACCTTGAGAAGAGTCTGAGAACCTTTGTCCTTCCCTGGCTTGAAATCTGTGCTCTCTTTGGCTTCCTCTATACTGACCTCTTCTTGATTGATAGCCCCTTTGATATTGTCCCCTTGGCTGGTATCTCTGATAAGACTGGGAGGAACTTTGTTTGGAAGCTGGGGCTTGAGAAGCTGAGCCTGAACCAGAATCTGGAGGAGGAGGAGGAGGAGGCTGATACTGAGAGGATCCCTTTTCATACTTGTCTAGCTTCCTTCTCTTCTTCATAGCTTTTAGTTGGTTCTTGGAGAGCTGCATCCAGGGCTCAGAAATGGGGCAGTCAAGCAAAATATAATATGGAATGTCATTTGAGTCTTTAGCTTGAGCTGGGGGTACTTTCATCATAGCCTTGCTTCTGGCCTTCCTTTTCTTGGCAATAGTATTAGAAGAATCATCAGATTCAGTTTGAAACTGATCACTCTCTGAACTTTGTGGTCTATCATACAAGTCATCAATGCTTTTTATATACTTTTCTTGTTGCTTGATTTGATCAGGAGTGAGAGCAGGAGCAACATCAATAACAGGAGCAGAGACAGCAGGAGTAGAAACAATTGAAGCAGAAATAGATTCAGATTCTTCTAGGTAGGTAGTAAGTTCTTTAGCAGCAGCAGTATCTTCAATCACAGAGACCATTTCAGTATCTTCTGAAGGCAAACTTGTTGTAACAGCAATAGCAGCACTTAAAATATCAGCATCCACAGCTTTGAAGGAATTTACATATATTTCAATCAGCCTGGGATCACAGTAATTGATAGGCACAATGGCCTTAGTGAGGTCTTCAGATTGTTGAACTGGCAGAGGGCTGAAATATACAGTATCAAAAGTAGAGAGCAGATTCTGAAGGTCCACTGCAAAAATAGGAGAAGAAGTGGAACCTTCAGCAGTCTCAGGCATAACCACTACTTCATGAGGCATCTCCCCCTGCCTTGGTTCAGAGACAATTGAATCAAGGCACCCAGATGAAGGTGTTGCCTGGGAAGAGATGAAGGAAGACAACTTGGTAGACAACTCCTGAACATGTTTCAGGAGTGGAGCCAAGGAGGTCTCCAGCAATGAGGTTAGCCTGAGGGATAGCAACACATAAAGCTTGTCTGCCAAGTTTGAAATATCTACTTGCTCATGATGGGCTTGAACAGAGGTAGGAGGTGAAGGTACTGGGGATAGCAACACATAAAGCTTGTCTGCCAGGTTTGAAATATCTACTTGCTCAAGATGGGCTGGAGCTGATGTCATGGAGAATGTGGAGATAGGAGGTGGAGGGATAGATGGCTCTGAAAGAGGAATAGTGGGGATAGAAGTTATTGAGGTGGAGATGGATGAGATGGAAGAGTCATATGATGGGGTGAAGGATGGTTGAGAGAGGATTTCGTGAAGAAGTTGTTGATAGGAGGATGTTGAGGGAAGCTCAGAAGGAGAGGGAGGAGAAACATCCATAAAGGAGTCATCTATAAGTGAGAATGATGGAGAGGTGAAAGTTGGATAAGAGAATAGAGGATGGAATTCTTCTGAAGTAGTGGTTGGAGGAGGTGATGTTGGTGAAGAAATGGTAATGGGAGAAGAAATGGTAGAGGTTGAGATTGGTGTGGTGACTGGAATAGAAACAGCTGGAGGAGGAGAGGAAGAGGCAGACAATCCTTCTGCTGGGGCAGATTCCAGAGAGGGAGTGACTTGTGTAGTCCTGGTGCCTGAAGCCAGTGGTCCAGCAGCAGCCCTGATAGGGTTGATGATCTGCCTGTCCCATTTGCTGAATAGGGCACAGGTAAGCCTCTTGGATGCATTGATGAACATCCCACCAGAGGTCAGCAGGTCAGGGCACCTGGAGTGCAGGTAAACCCCTAAAATTCTCCCAAAGCTTACATGGGTTTTGTTCAGTTTCTTCTTGATCAGATTGAAGAATATTAATCCCCAGTCTAAATGCTTCTTATCAACCAGAGCTTCCATTAAACAAAACTGATATCTAGATATAGTGTCATGGGCTGAGTGCTTTGCCAGAAGCACTTTGCCGACCACATTAGCCAGAAATTGATATTCGATGGACAGATTTTTCTTCAGCAATTTGTTAGGGTTCACAGCAGTGTGACCCATTCTATCAAGCATAGAATCAAACTCCTCTCCAGATAAATCTATGGAGTCATTTCCAGAACTAAGTAGGAAAACTTCAGTCAGAAGGGCCGGGAACAATGGTACCTGAGTCCCTTTTATTGAGCCGATGACAGAATTCTCATTCTCATCTGTCGCTGTAAAACACCATTCTTTAATTTCTTTTGAAGCAATCTTCATTCGGGTGGTCATTATCTGAGATAGTTGAGGAGTCGGGGCTGAACTGCAAGGCTGCCGCACTGCCAAACTCTGCTGAAAACCCTTGTCCACTAACGGAGGGAGCATAGGGGTCGACTGAAAGGAGACCAACCGCTTCAAATAGGAAGTCGCTCTCGAAATAGGTTGAGAATGTCCTTGAAACGCTGATCACTTCCATCAAACGAATTCATTTCAATACCAAAACCGGTATCGAATTTCATCTTGGAAATAGCAGCAGTGGATCCAGCCATCTGTACCTGCAACAATGAACCAAACACGACCAAGCGTAGAAGATTTGGAGGGAAAGAGAGAAAAATGCAGAGAGTATGAAAGCGCAAAAGATGAACGACGGCCGAAGAAATGATTTTATATTAGGGTTCGACGGCGAAATAGAAAATCGTGAAGCTCAGTTCGATGAAACTTCGAACTCAGCTCGACGATTTGGGCTACTAAAGGAATCTGAAGAGATGCCAATAGCGTCGAACTCCGTTCGACGATATTGTCGAGCGTCGAGCTCCGCTCGACGACCTCTGAACAGACAGAATGGAAGCTTGGAGCTAACGGCGGCGCTGTACTCAGATCGACGATTCAAGAAACGTCGATCTTCGGTCGATGATTTCTGGGAAATCATCGATCTCCGTTCGACGATTTCTGGGGAAACGTCGAGCGCAGTTCAGAGACAAAACCTATACTACAGACACAAAAAGAGATAAGTTTTTAGCCTAGTCTTGGTCTATTTTTAGCTTTTCAAAATCTTGTAATTTATTTTAGGCTTCCTCCATCTAACATGCCTAACTGATTGAGGAAGAAGTTGTGTTTCTTTTCATCCAAAGGCTTGGTGAAAATATCTCCCCTTTGCAAATCAGTTGGGATATATTGAAGTTCAATTTTACTTTTCTCAACATTATCCCTTAGAAAATGATGTCTAATTTCTATGTGTTTTGTCCTACTATGGAGAACTGGATTTTGTGCAATGGAAATAGCACTGGTGTTGTCACAAAATATTTTTGACTTCTCTAAGTTGTAACCATAGTCTAGGAGTTGGTTTTGTATCCACAATATTTGTGAACAACAACTGCCTGCAGCCATATATTCAGCTTCAGCAGTTGAGGTTGACACAGATGTTTGTTTCTTACAATACCAAGAGACAAATCTATCACCAAAGAACTGACAAGTTCCACTGGTGCTTTTCCTGTCTATTCTGCATCCAGCATAATCAGCATCTGAGAATCCAGTTAAGTCAAATGCTGAGTCTTTTGGATACCAGAGTCCTAGATTTGGACAGCTTTTAACATACCTAAGAATCCTCTTAACTAAGGTTAAGTGTGACTCTCTAGGGCTAACTTGAAATCTAGCACATATACATGTAGCAAACATTATGTCAGGCCTACTTGCTGTAAGGTACAATAGAGAGCCAATAATTGCTCTATATGTTGTCTGATCAACTGGTTTCCTATGTTCATCAGCATCCAATACAGCATTGGTAGGCATGGGTGTTTTCATACATGATGCATCAGACATACCAAATTTCTTAACCAGCTCTTTTGCATACTTGGTTTGAGAAATAAATATGCCTTCAGCATGTTGTTTGACTTGCAATCCTAAGAAGAAGGATAGCTCACCCATGCTACTCATTTCAAATTTAGAGTCCATAAGCTTGGAAAACTTTTTGCACAAGTTTGAATCAGTAGAACCAAATATAATATCATCTACATAGATTTGTACTAGTAGGGTATGGGACTTATGGGTTCTAATAAAAAGAGTTTGGTCTACTCTCCCCCTAACAAAATCATTTTTCAACAGAAAACATGCTAGGGTCTCATACCATGCTCTAGGAGCTTGCTTGAGACCATATAATGCTTTGTGTAGTTTAAAAACATAATCAGGATGGGTTAGAGAGATAAAACCTGGAGGTTG
The DNA here is from genome assembly GCA_039513925.1 of Platanthera zijinensis. Classification (NCBI taxonomy): domain Eukaryota; kingdom Viridiplantae; phylum Streptophyta; class Magnoliopsida; order Asparagales; family Orchidaceae; genus Platanthera; species Platanthera zijinensis. The sequence continues at coordinate 83,835,911 of CM077086.1, forward strand.
TCTGACATAGACTTCTTCTTTGATTTCCCCATTGAGAAAAGCACTCTTGACATCCATTTGATAGACTTTGAATCCCTTGTGAGCAGCATAAGCCAGAAAGATTCTTATGGCTTCTATTCTTGCAACAGGTGCAAAGGTCTGGTCATAGTCTATCCCTTCTTCCTGAGAGTACCCTTGAGCAACTAGCCTTGCCTTATTCCTTACAATGATTCCTTGATCATCCAGCTTATTTCTGAACACCCATTTGGTTCCAACAATGGGATGATCTTTTGGCTTAGGCACTAGTTCCCAAACTTTATTTCTTTCAAATTGATGCAACTCCTCTTGCATTGCAATAATCCAGTGTGGATCTTGTTCTGCATCTTGAATGGTTTGAGGTTCAATTTGAGAGAAGAAGCAAGTGTGTATCATGTTCTGGTTGACCTGATTTCTAGTTTGCACACCAGCTGAGATGTCTCCAATTACTTGTGAAATTGGATGATCTCTTGTTGTTACTATATCAATAGGGCGTGTTGATGGTTCACCAACCTGTGTTATTGTGTCCTATTGTGGAACAACAACTAGTTCTTCAAGAAGATTTTCTTCCTGATGGTGAGCAGCTTCTTCATCTTCACTACTGTCATCCTTTTGTGTAACTTGTAATCTGTCCAAGTCTTCAGCTAGAGAGTGCACCTGCAAATGTTCTATAGTATAAGTATTCTTCTCCTTGAAAGACATGTTAGCTTCATCAAAGGTAATGTGGACAGATTCTTCTATTTTTTGAGTAGTTTTATTATAAACCCTATAAGCTTTACTGATCATGGAGTATCCCAGAAACACTCCTTCATCAGCTTTTGCTTGGAATTTTGCTAGATATTTCTTGTCATTATTATGGATAAAACAAGTGCAACCAAAACTTTAAAATAGCCTATTTTAGGTTTCTTCCCTTTGAGCAATTCATAGGGAGTCTTGCCCTTCAGTTTATGTATCAGGCTTCTATTCAACACATAGTTGGAGGTGTTCACTGCCTCAGCCAAAAAGGATAGAGGTAGGTGAGCATCTGCCAATAATGTAGTTGCAGATTCAATGAGTGTTCTATTTTTCCTTTCAGCTACCCCATTTTGTTGAGGAGTTCTAGGAGATGAGAAAGTATGCCTGATCCCTTCACTTTGACAGAACTCTTGCATGATAAGAGAATCAAACTCTATCCCATGATCACTTTTGATCAGGGCAATGTGAGTGTTGAACTCAATCTGAATGCATTTGAGAAAATTTGTCAAACACTTAAAGTTATCATACTTCTTCCTCAGAAAGAATACCCATGTGAATCTTGAGAAGTCATCTACAACTACTAAAGTATAGGACTTCCCTCCTAAGCTGTGTACTGTAATGGGTCCAAAAAGATCCATGTGTAATAGATACAAAATCCTAGGTGAATCACTCTTATTAATTGATTTAAAACTACTTTTAGTTTGCTTGCCTAATTGACAAGCCTTGCAGAGTACTTCCTTCTTGTAGGGGCCAGAAGGCAGTCCTCTGACAAGGTTTTCCTTGGATAGCCTAGCAATGGTTCTAAGGTTAACAAGTCCTAGTCTCTTATGCCATAAAATATTAGGTCTAGATATGGAATTAAACAGGCAAATATCTACCTTAGATGAATGAAAGTCTACTAAGTAAATATTACCTTTCCTGTTACCTGTCAACACAGTTGTGTTGTCTTCTGACTTGACCTTGCATATTTCTTTGTTGAAAGTCACTTGATATCCTTCATCACACAGCTGACTAATGCTTATCAGGTTGTGCTTGAGTCCTTCAACAAAGGCTACCTTCTTGAAGGTGACTGTCCCAATTTGGACTGCATCATATCCTTTTGTAGTTCCAAAGTTTGAATCACCAAAAATTACTTTGGGTCCAAGCTTGGCTTTAAAGGATGTGAAGTTGTCCTTATTCCCTGTCATGTGCTTTGAGCACCCACTATCCAGATACCATAGCTGGTTTGATGTTGGATAGGTCTTCACCTGCACATTATAAGCTTATATTTTTTTGACCCAGTTAACCTTGGTCCTAGGTTGATAACCCTTAAATTCAGAAATAAAAGACATCCCAGGTTGATCCTTATAACCTTCAGGATGGTATCTCCTAGGAGGTACTATCCATTCAGTATAGGGATTAAAGCATTGGGATGAAGCACTTCTAGGATTGAATTGAGATTTGCCTCTGAAAGAAGGTTCAAAGCTCTGAACTTCGTTCGACGATCGTCGAGCTGGGTTCGACGATCTTGGGTAAAATCGTCGAGCTCCGTTCAAAGATCGACTATGAGGGAGTTCAGAGTTCAGGAAACGTTGATCTGAGTTCGACGTTTCATCCTGAGATTGTCGACCTCTGTTCGACGATCGTCGACCTCTGCTCGACGTTTTCTGTTGAGCTTTCCTTTTATTAGGTAGACCTGAATTTTTCCTAGCTACCTCTACAACACCCTTTCCTTTATCAGAAATAAATTTGATTGGGGTTGTTAATACTATGGGTTGGCTAGATGAGGCACCCAAGCCCAGTGTACTATTTAATCTTGAGTTCACTGTGCTTGTAATATCCATTAATTTGATACTTCTCCCATTAAGGGATTCTTCAAATTGCTTGGCCTTGGATAGTTCACTTTTTAGTGAAGCTATCTGCTCTCTATAGCATTCTATCTCTTCAGAGAGTTTGAGGTTCTCTGATTTTAAGGCGCTATACTCAGATAGTTGATTTCTTAGGGAAATGATTTCCTTCTCAGATTCTAACAAATCTAGGCATAGTACTTTAAATTCATGTTTAAAATCCTCAGAGTTGAAATCAAAAGAATTGATTACCTGACCTTCATCTGGTTGAACTTCTGAGTCTGACTCTGATTCTTCTGCTTCTGAATTTGATTGTGAGGCATTAATAGCCATCACGTAGAATTCCTTTTCATCAGCATCATCCTCATCATCACTGGAACTGGATGAAGCTTCAGACTCCTCTTCAGTTTCACTCCATGTCTCAGCAACAAAACCCTTCCTTGTATGTTTGTTCTTGCTGGAGGAGGGTTTGTCTGAGCTGTTCTTTCTGAAGTCTTTTTCCTTTCTTCTTTCTCTTCTATTTTTCTTGTCCTTGTTCTTATTTTCTGGACAGCCAGGCACAATATGGCCTGGTTTCCTGCACCCAAAACATATAATTTCTTTATTGTTATTTGATTTATCATACCTTGGTTTATCATGACCCTTGTATGATCTCTTTCTGAAGTCTTTTCTGGCCATCTTGTAGAATCTTTTGGCTAGTAGACTTAGGAACTCATCATTTCTTGTAGATTTATCTTCAGGCTCCTCTTCTGCAGCTTTGAAGGCTATGGTCTTTTCTTTCCTTGTGACTGGAGAAGTAGCCTTTTGTTCTTCTTCTCTATTTTTAATGAGCAGCTCATAGGATTTGAGTTTGCCCAGGAGAGCTTCAGTGGTAATCTCATTTAGACTTCTGGCATCTTTGATTGGCCAGATTCTTGAATCCCAAGTGCTGGGGAAGCACATTAAGATTTTGTCATTCAGCTCAGTCAATGAGATTTCTTTATCCAAAGTCTTTAACTCATTGACAATAAGACTTAGTCTATTGTACATGTCAGCCACTGATTCAGCTTCTCCCTTTTTAAAGTTCTCATATTGGCTTATCAGATGGGATCTCCTGTCTTTCTTTTCATCAGCAGATCCTGAGACAATTTCAGAGAGCTTGTCCTAAATTCCTTTGGCTGAGTTGCAGTCAGCTACCTTCTGAAATATCTCATCAGACATTGTCTGAGCTAAGATGTTCATGGCCTTGGCATCTGCAGTCTTCCACTTCTTTATTTCAGCATATGTTCCTGAAGGAGGTGGAACAGCATTTGTACTTGAGCTTGCTGGTGGACTTGGGCATACTATCAAAACAGAATTAAATATATCTTCATCAATAGAATTCATATAAAGTCTAATCCTTGCTTTCCAAAGTACAAACTTGGATAGATTGCACACTGGAGGCCTGGTGCTTGCATAATCTTTATTCTGTGCCATGTCTTTATACAAAATTAAATATAATGAAAATAACCCTCTTAAAGGATTAATCTTATCAAGGATCTTTTGGTTCAGGTGTTAGCCAGTATGAACAACCAACCTCCCTCTGATACCAATTAAAAGTGAGGGTAAGATCTATCTCAACTCTAGAGGGGGGTGAATAGAGTTTAATTAAAGTAAATTCACAATTTTAAACTTAGCAAAGCTTTTAAGATTTGATTTATATATATGTGTAGGGTGCCTAGCTATAGAATTAAAAAGACAGTAAAAAGGAAGAGCACAGCACACATCAAAGAGAACACACAAGCAAACCAGAAAATATAAGGAGCTATAGTGGTTCCCCAAAAACGTGGGTACATTCACTCTTCTACCACCCTTGGTAGGAATCCACTGCAGGATGAGTTGATCAGGTGTCCTGGGCACCAATGAGCTTTTGATAAGGTGCTCAAAAACCAAACTAGATTTTTTGATCAGGTGTCTTGTCACCACTGAGTTTTGACAAGGTTCTCAGAACCAGACTCAAAACTTTTGAAGGGAGTTTTGAAAACCCTTTTACAGAGTGAAAAGAAAAGGAAAAGAAAAAGGGTGAAGTTGTCTTCTCTGTCTCAATCAAAGAGAGAAGCACTAGTGGATTTGTATTGTCAAAGCTCCCCCTGAGATGTTGAATGAATCAGGAATGGAAGCTTTGCTCTAGGGTGATAGGTCTTCAGAAACTTCAGATCTCCAGCAGAAGATTGTTTCAGCAGAGGCTGAAAGATGAGTTGTCTGGAGTCCTTGAGATGAAGCTGTGATCACTTTTTGAGTACACAAAATTATTCAGCTAATTCTCCTTTTTCTGTAACAGTATGTGTGTCTCTTGATTCTATTGATTGTATTGACTCTTGATTGATTGTTGAGAGAAGAAAAGAGAAGAAGTTCTTATTACCTGAAGGTTCTTCAGCCAAGATAGCCGTTATCAGGCATTAAATGCCTTCCATAAAGAATTTGTCTTCAAGAGGAAAGTCCAACAAAACATTCTCTTGATAATTCCTTGAAACTTGCTCCAGAATAAATGAAAACGGCTGGCAGATCTTCTTGATATAAATGCTGAGAGAATTCAAAAACATTCCAAAGACTGGCAGAATTTGAATCCTTAAAAATGCCGATCTCTCAGAAAATCGTCGATCTGAGCTCTACGATCGTCGAACTGAACTCAGAGATGGAATAAGGTCAACAAACAGAAAACGTCGAACTGAGCTCGAAGATTGTCGAACCAAGCTCAGCGACTTGGAGAATAAGTGAAGAAGGATTGTCGACCTGAGCTAGAAGATCGTAGAACAGAGCTCAACGTCTTAACTTAGTTGAGCTCAGAGAGCGTCGAACGGAGTTTGATGTTTCGTCGAACTGAGCTCGACGAAAAAGGTCTTCGACTTGGCTCTATCTCTGAAATCTTGGAATGGTCCTGGGGGCAGCTTCAAACCTAAGTTCTATGCCCTAGACACATTCTAATGTTGACCTTTTCAACTATACATCTAGGTCAACCTGGTTTCCTAAGGAAAACATAGTGATCCTTACCCAAATTAGTAATAGGGTGTTCCAACAGAGGGTTCTTTGATAGAAGATGATATCAATCAATTGATTGAAAATCATGGTGCACTTCTGAAAGCATTCAAGGAAAGCAAGTTGCTTGTTAAGAAATAAGCTTAAGAAATTGCCTCCTTACAGCTGGCTTCTTCTGAGAAGGATGAGACATCATCTTTACTATATCTAGAAGTGAGGGAAGTTGGCCATCTAAAGACCATGTTAGATATCCATATTGAGTCCATCAAATATAAATACTCTATTATTAAGGATCTGGAAAAGAAACTTAAGAAGGAAAAGAGAATTGTGGGAAATTTCTCTAAGATATACTCCATCAAGAGAAAGTTAGAGTCTAAGTGGAATTCTAGAGTTACCCTCTCCAAAGGGAAAGGCAATGCTCCTGTCAAGCCTCAGTCGACCTTTCACAAGGTAATTCTCCCATCCAATGGGTATGTCCAGGACTTCAAGATTAGTCACTGGAGGGATGGGAATCGTCTTTGTAAGAATACAAATGTACCTTACATTGGAAGAAGAAAGGGGATGGGATTGAGTGCATAGAATGCTCTCCATGAAGAAGTTCAAAAGGCCTCTCATGGACCATTTGTATTTAGTGCTCTATCCCCCTCACTCATAAGTAAGGCAGTAGCCTTTTCTCAAGATCTCCCTGCACACAATATGACCAAGGGCAAGTCTACTAGCAAGTTAGACTTGTGTATTTCTAAGACCATCAATAGTGTGACTTCTACAAAGAAGACTGTTGCTAGTAGACCTCATGAAAAGAAAAGCTCTTGTACTGCAAGACCTACCCTCAGTCAGACTGTGGCTAAGAGAAATAAGAATAAGGAAGCTTTTCTTCCTCTTATCTAGTCTGCAATCAAACATGCTGCCAGACCTGCTCATAAGAGAAGATATAATACCCATGAGAATTGGTGTTGGGGCAAAGTTGTAACGACCCTTATTTTTGGTGTTTATTTTAATTCCCGTAGTGACGTATTTTTGATGTCAGGACGTTACGTTGACGCATAGTTAACGGTTTTTGTTTGTTGGAGCATGTGTTTGCTCAGTAGGTTTTCCGGTGTGGTTGGATTTGGTTTAGTTGTGCACCTTCCCTCGCGATCCTAGTGTGTTTTGGTGACTCGGTGGAGCTTTTATAGGAATGTGGTGGAGTTTTATCTTCGGGCAGTGATTTACCTGAGTTTGGTCTGTCGGATTTTGATTTCTACTTCGCCGTTAGATTCATATCGTCGGTATTTAGATACGGTGCGATTTTCATAAGATTTCGAGTTGGTTTAGATTTCAGGTTATTCTAACATTATTTAATTAATTAATAATATATATTATATTTTAAGGTATAAATAGGAATCTGTCACATCAAACCATACCGTTCCTATTCATCATCTTCCTAACTCGAGCTACAGCGATTTTGCTAGCAGGATAGGAGCGGAGACTACGCGTGCGGTTGGTTGGTGTTAGAGAGCAATTTGTTGGTCTGATTTCTCAATAGATTAGAGATTTGGAGAGCTCTCGCTGAGATCTACGTGTTCGTCGTAAGATTTTCCCGATTCCTCGATTTTTAGGTGTTAGGGTTTGTGGTTTAGACCTCCTATTTCCCTTAATAGTTTCAGGAAACATTGCTAAGGTCTTTTGGCGGTTCATACTTATCGTGGTGCCAGCGGGAGGCATTTTTCCGGAGTTTCAAGGAAAGTGGATTTTCCCCCTTACATGTTCATTTCTTGCGTATTTTCTTCCTTTCTTTCCTCCTCCCTAAGAGAGTAGGACTAGTGTAAGTTAACTAGGAAAGAGCTCCTAGAGTTGGGCAAGTTTTCGGTGAAGGCATGGAGAGTAGGTTTAGAGTTTAAGTAGAATTTGACGTATATCAAAAGGTAGAATTTGGCGAGTATGGGTCAAAAATTCGCCAAGTATTGTAGCCAAATTCGTCGAATATGGAAGGTTAGCCAAGTGAGAATTCGTCGTAAATCATAAAGTGAAATTCGTCGGGTATGGAGGGATTTAGTCTATGGATAATTCGACGAGTATTGCTGGAGTTCGTCAAGTAAGGGCTTAGGTAGATTCGGCAAGTATCTCCGAATTTCGTTAAGGAAGTCTCGTCGAGTAACGATTCGACGAGTGTAGATGGATAGTAACTTGTTTTCTTCATGTATCAGAGGAAATTTTTGAGTATCGTGGGTCGATGTGTTGAGTAAAGTAGGAATTTGACGAGTATTTTAGTCTTGATCGTCGAGTATAGTTGGAATTAGTCGAGTATCGTAGGTCTTATTCGTCAAGTATTGTAGAAATTCGTCGAGTATCCTCAAGGTTCGTCGGGTATACTCGCCGAATTTTTCAAGGAATTAGAATATTTTGCCGTTTCATATAGGATTCATCTTGTATGGTCCTTAGAGGTATTTTAGGACTGGTTTAGGTGTTTCTTTGGGTTTAGGCTTGGTTTTGGTTTGGGGTGTTTTGGTATGATGTTTCTTCGGCTATGAAGGTTGGCAGTGGATAAAGGACCACCAACTGGATGCCAGTTTGTGAGTCATTACACTAAGTGGTTTTGTTTGGTCTATGTTTTGTGGCCTTTTGGGTTGTGTTGGGCAAGGTGGCCACCACTACAGTGCCTTTGTGAGACGTTTGGGTCTGGTAGTTCGGGTTTGGATGTTTTGGTCACCGACTGTGACCTAGTTATTTTTACCTAGTGTTAATGACTCACGTTTTCGAGCTATTTTGTGCTAAGTTTGCTTCTTAGATCTGTTTATGCTATTTCATGCTTATCCTTTCAGATTTTGTTGAAGCACAGCTTCATTCCGCACTTGGTGCAAATGTTCTTCTAACTTATTTATTGCAACTTTTACTTTACCTGTTTTTATCGGGCTAATCAGCTGTGGTTCCAGCATATTTTTATAATTGGGTTTGGTAAACCCTTTTATTGCCTTTTATATTTGTTACATGTTTATTTCCATTGCCACTTGTTTTTCCTTGCTGAGGTGTTCTTCTTTTGAATGCCTCAGATTCAGGGTTGTAGCCGGTGGAGTGGCTGTAGTTGGTGGTAGCTTTTGGACTGTAGTTGTTGCAGTAGTTCCCTCACCGTCGTGAGGTAGTTCTTGTTTTCAGCTTTTGTTCAGACTTGCATACTTTCAGTTGGTTCGTGTCGGGTTGTTGACGCCCATTGGTAGTTTTCTTTTGGGAATATTGGATACATTGTTAGTTGTTAGTTTACCTTTTTGGGGTGGTTATGCTTGCTCTCTGGGAAGGTTTTATGCTAGATTGCATGCTAGATATTTTAAAATATAAAAATTTTTATTATTTTTTCATACATGCCATATTTGAAATCTAAATCACTATATTTAACAGTCGTAAAAGCTACTTTCGTAACTATTATAAATCTAGAGTCTTGCATACCATGAGTTGTTCTCTGGGAATGTTTATACTCATGTAGGACGTTTAATATTATAAATAAAGTATTTTCTGCAGAGTATAACTATTTTTTTTTATCGTGGACTAGATGAGCCACAGAGCCGAGTGATACGGCTAACTCCTTAACGTTAACTGGATTTTTCTCTTAATAATTTATGGATCTTTCATAAAAGTGTTATGTTAGAGTCTTGCCTGAGCGACTGCAGTTATCCCCTACTGAGGTGGCATCACGACGCGCATTTTCCCTTACTCTAATATATTATTAAATGCGGAGAAAATGTGGTTTGTGAATATTGGTATCAGAGGCATAGGTTTTTTTAACAATTGGTCGAACAACTATCTATGGTTTGTTGTTGGAACCCCACCTATGTTTAGGGTTGATTTGGGCTAGGTTCACTATTAGGTTTGTTGACCCAACATGTATAGACTAGGGTCATTTGTTAGTTCTAGGGTTAAGTTTAGTCACATTATGTTAACCTGCCTTCAGAACACTTCAAAGGCTCCAGACTTTAGATCCAGAAGGCTTTAAGGAAATACAGTTAAAAAGATTTCATAAATTCAGTTCGATGATAGCTGAACTCAGCTCGACGATCGTCGATCTAAGATCGACGAACTCAGAGTTCCTTCTCTGAGTTGAGCTCAACGAAAGTACAGCTGAGATCAACGATCTCTGATCTCATATTAGAAGTTTAGCTCGATGAAAGTATTTCTCTAGTCGATTAAATTGGAGCTCAGATTAACATTTCAGTTTCAGATCGATGATCCCTGAGCTCAGCTTGATGAAGGAGAATTCTCAGGTCAACGAACTTGGTGTTCAGGTCGACGAAATTATTCCTGAGTTCAACTATTTCCTTCCTGTTTCTGTTCGCCATTTCTCCTTTGCAGTTTCTCAGGTCGAATATCATTTCAAATTTGATTATATTAAGGCAGTAATACTCTGATAATTAATGATAATATTCTCAAGAATATAACAGTTCCATTGGAGAATTAATTATGGTCTTCACAGAGTTATTACTTGGCTTATTTTATTGAGAAAGTTTGGGAAATTCATTTAAGACAAATTCTTACCGTTCAACTCCCAAGATTTTTGTCACTCATTCAGGGAAAGGAATTCAAATTTCGAAGACCAAAAATCTACAAGGAATATATAAGGTTTATCTCTTCAAACAGCAAAAAAAACAATAGTAACCTGTGACAAGAAGATCATTCTACAAAAAACTGAAAGAAGAATAGCTCTCTTAAAAATTTGGTTCTTCATCAGCTTTTGCTTCAGGAATTTCAAGAGACAAAAACATCAACTTCTATCTAAAAGTTCCCTGAAGATTTTCAAGCATTTAGAAGGACTACACCCTGATCAAAGCTCTCTTTCTCCTGAACAATTCTACATCTTAGGGGAGCTTTAACAACAACATCAATCCACTAGTCTTCTCAAAACTTTGAGAAAGAGAAGAAAATATCAATTTTCTTTTTCCATTTCCTGTGTAAAGGGTTTTTAACTCCCTTCAAAAGTTATCCTTTGGTTGTTAAGTCTCTTGATCAAAAGACATAGTTTGGTTTTTGGGCATCTGGTAAAAAGCTCAAAGGGTTGCTAGATCTCCCTTGAAAATAGATCTTGTGGTGACAGGACACCTAAGCAAAAATATGTGGTGGCAGGGCACCTGATTAAAAACCAGTAGTGGATTCCTACCAGGGTGATAGAAGAGTGGATGTACCCAAGTTTTAGGGGAACCACTATAAAATCTTTGTGTCATCTGGTTACTCTACTTGTTGTTTTTTTGTAATGTTATTTTCTTATTTTATTTCTGCATATTACATATAGATATCACTTTTTTTTATTAATCCGCTATAAAAATTAATCAAAAGTTTTTAATACTCTATTCACCCCCCCCCCCCACTCTTGAGTTAGTATGATCTAACCCTTCACTTTCAATTGGTATCAGAGGGGTAAGGTTGTTTTGTTTCACAGGCTAACACCTGAACCAAAAGATCTTTGGAAGATCCCATTTTCTCTATTGTCTTTTTACATCATGGCACAAAATAAGGAGTACTAAAGCACCAGACCTCCAGTGTGCAATCTTAACAATTTTGCACTTTGGAAGGTAAGGATTAGGCTATATATGAATTCCATTAATGAAGACATCTACAATTATATTTTGACAGGTCCCCCTACTCCTTCTACAACAACCAGTATAAGTACCATTGCTATTCCACAACCTGAGTTGACTGATGTACAGAAGAAAGCTAAGATTGCTGATGCTAAGGCAATGAATATTCTAGACCAAACCATGTCTGAGGACATATTTCAGAAGGTTGCAAAATGCACATTAGAAAAAGCCGTTTGGTATTCCATCAACCAAATGGTAGCAGGATCTGCTGATGAATGGAAAGACAAGAGATCACATCTGATCTCTCAATATGAGAATTTCAAGAAAGAAGAAGCAGAATCAGTTGCTGAAATGTACAATAGACTCAGCCTGATCATCAATGAGCTGAAGAACTTGGACAAGAATATCTCATTAACAGAGATTAATGATAAGATTCTTATATGCTTCCCCAGCACATGGGATTCAGGATCTGGTGAATCAAGGAAGCCAGAAGCATAAATGAGATTTATACTGAGTCATTGTTAGGTAATCTCAAGTCTTATGAGCAGCTTATTATGACCAGAGAAGCAGCTGAACCAAAGAATTCTACCTCAGGAAGGAACCAACCATGTATTTCCTTCAAGGCATCTGAAGAATCAGAAATACTACCTGCCAATGAAGAGTTAATGAGTCTATTAGCTAAAAGATACTACAAAATGGATAAGGACTTCAAAAAAAAATTAACAAAAAATGAGGACAAGCCAAGGTAAGACAAGAGTCCTAATAAGGAAATTGTCTGCTATAAATGCAGGAAGGCAGGACACATTCTCCTAGAATGTCCAGAGGCTCAAAAGAAGGACAAGATAAAAGAGAAAGAGTATAAGAAGCACTCCAGCAAGCCCTCCTCCAACAAATACAAGAAGAAGGAGAAGGAATTTGTGGTTGAGACCAGGAGTGACTCAAAAGAAGAAAATTCATCCAATTCTAGTGAGGATGAAGAAGAAACAAAAGACAGAGAAAACTGCTTGATGGCAATAGATGCATCATGCAGCCACTCAGAAGCTGAAGAATCAGTAGAAGAATATGAATCAGAAGAGGACCAGGTAATAGTTTTTTTGATTTCACTTCTGATTAATTTAAAACTGAATTCAAACTTTTATGTAATGACTTAATTAAATCTGAGAAGAAAATCAAACTTGTCATAGAAAAATAAATTGAATATGACAATCTATTTTCTGAAAACATCAAACTAAAAGATGAATTAGACTTAGCTTCAGAACAAATTATTTCATTAAAAACAAAACTAAATAAGGCAAACAATTTGAAAAATCCCTTAATGGGAGAAGTTTCAAATTGATGGACATCACAAGAAGAGTTAATGCTAGATTAAATAGCAAACTGGGCTTGGGTGCTTCATCAAGTCAGCCTACTATTCATCAGAAAAATATTTTATCAACCCCCATAAAATTCATCTCTGATAAAGAAAAAGGAAAAGAAGTTTTACAACTTACAGATAAAAATACTGAAGTCTTACCAAAGAACAAATAAAAGAAACATAAAAAATCTCATAAAAATGATGTTTAATAAAATTCGACGAGCTCATATCGATGAAATCTGTATTATGCGTCGAATGGTGATCGAAAAACTCTTAACCCAGAATTTGGGTATGATTACTCAACAATGGGTGCTCGACAAAATCAATATATTTTGTCGAACAGAGATCGATGATCGTGGAACGCAGAACACGAGTATTATCATTCTGCGAACCGAGATCGACGAAATCAATACTTTTCTTCGAACTAAGATCGACGAACTCAACTAAATTCATCGACCTTAAATTTTGAAAATAGAAATTTTAATTTCTATCAAATTAAACATCAGAAAAAAAACTTGTTAATCCCTTTACCTAGTGGATAATTCCATATAGAAGATTTCACCCCTTAGGATATAAAGAGCAACCTGATTATTCTTACATTTCTAGTTATAAATTTGAGAGGAATCAAGGACCCAAGGTTACCTGGGTCAAGAACTTCTAATCTATTTTCTTGCTGATGATGGACTATCCTACCACAGAGAAACAATGGTACTTGGATAGTGGAAGTTCAAAGCATATGACAGGCAGCAAGGGAAACCTAACAGATTACAAATCAAAGCTTGGACCAAAGGTGATCTTTGGAGACTCCAACTGTAGCCAAATAAAAGAATATGGAAATGTTAAAGTTGGAGCTGTCACCTTCAGGAAAGTAGCCTATGTGAGTGGTTTCGAGCATAACCTGATATCCATAAGTCAGTTATGTGATGAAGGTTATCAGGTAACCTTTAACAAGTCTTTATGCATTATTTCTTCTAGTTCAAAGGAAATTATTTTAACAGGAACTAGAATAGGCAACATATATGTAGTAAATTTGAAGTCATCTAGTTCAGAGATTTGCTTATTTAATAAGATTAGTAATACAAATGAATTATGGAATAAAATTCTAGGACATCTAAACTTAAGACATATTTCTAAACTATCTAGGGACAACCATGTTAGAGGATTGCCTTCTGGACCCTATAAGAAGGAAAGTCTCTGCAGGGCTTATAAATTAGGTAAGCAAACTAAAAATAGTTTTAAATTAATTAATTAGAGTGATTCACCCAGAATCTTTTACTTTCTACACATGGATCTTTTGGGACCCATTACTATGCAAAGTCTGGGAGGGAAATCATATACTTTAGTTATTGTAGATGACTTCTTTAGATTCACTTGGGTGTTCTTTCTGAGGAACAAATCAGATAACTTTAAAGTTCATACAGACTTTCTTAGGAGAATAAAGATTGAGTATTCTACTCTAGTTGCATTGATCAGAAGTTATCATGGTACTGAGTTTGAATCTCTTCTTATTCAAGAATTCTCTGAGAAGGAAGGTATATGGCATTGCTTCTCTCCTCCTAGAACTCCTCAACAAAATGGGGTAGCAGAAAGGAAAAATAGAACCCTTATTGAAGTTGCACGGATATTGTTTGCAAATGCTTACTTCCCCCTATCCTTTTGGGCAGAGTTTGTAAGCACAACAAATTATGTTCTGAATAGAAGTTTAATACATAAACTTAAGGGAAAGATTCCTTTTGAATTGATTAAAGGGAAGCAACCTAAAATAGATTATTTAAGAGTATTTGGTTGTAGATTTTAGATTCACAATAACAACAAGAAACATCTTAGAAAGTTTGAAGCCAAAGATGCAGAGGGAATTTTTCTTGGATATTCCCAAGTCAGCAAGGCCTATAGGGTATTTTATAAATCAATCTTAAAAATTGAAGAATCTGTAAATATATCTTTTGATGAAGCTAACATGTTTTACAAGGAGAAGGATTCTTCTAGCAGAGATACTTTGCAGGTACCCCTTCTATGTGAGAAATTGGATGACTTAAACCTCACCCAATAGGTTACATTGCATCCCTCTCCACAGGTTGATGAAGAGAGTGAAGAAGAAATTTTTGGAATATTTGAACCAACAACAGCTAACCTAATTCCACAAGAGGAATTAATTCTCTGAGTTGTTGATGAACTAACTCCTCCTACTTATCTTGTCACATTTAGAGATCATCCCATATCTCAAGTGATTGGAGACATATCTGTTGGTGTGCAAATAAGGCATCAGCTCAACCTTGATTTGATGCATGCTTGCTTCATATCTCAGATTAAACATCAATCCATAAAAGATACAGAGCAAGATCCCCATTGGAATATTGCAATGTAAGAGGAGCTCAATCAATTTGAGAGATGCAGAGTTTGGGATTTAGTTCTAGGACCCAAAGAATATCCAGTCATTAGAACAAAATGGAGTTTCAGGAACAAATTGGATGCACATGGAGCTATTGTAAGGAACAAATCAAGATTGGTAGCTCAAGGATATTCTCAGGAGGAAGGAAATGATTATGATCAGACCTTCCCCCTATTGCAAGGCTGGAAGCTATCAGTATATTTCATGCCTATGCAGTATATGAGAAATTCAAAGACTATCAAATGGATGTCAAGAGTGTCTTTCTAAATGGTGAACTCAAAGAGGAAGTATATGTGGAGCAACCAACAGGTTTTATCTCTCCAACTCATCCCTCTTTTTTTAAGTTGCATAAAGCTCTCTATGGTTTAAAGCAAGCTCAAAGAGCTTGGTATGAGACCTTAGCTAGCTTTCTTTTAGATCATAAGTTCAGTAGGGGCATTGTAGATAGGACTTTGTTTATAAGGCATCATAAAAATAAAATTTTGTTAGTTCAAATATATGTAGATGACATCATTTTTGGCTCTACTGATTTCAAACTATACAAAAGGTTTTCTGACCTGATGCATTCCATGTTTGAAATGAGTAGCATGGGTGAGCTTTCATACTTTCTTGTTCTTTAAGTGAAGTAATCGCCTGATGGAATTTTCATCTCCTAATCTAAATATGCTAAGGAGCTAGTTAAGAGATTTGGGATGTCGGATGCCTCAGCTATGAAAGCACGCATGGATTCCAATGCTATGATCGATTCTAATGAACAGGGCAAGCCATTTGATCAGAAAACATATAGAGCTATTGTTGGATCCTTGTTGTATCTCACAGCTAGTAGGCCAGATATAATGTTTGCTATATTTCTTTGTGCTAGGTTCCAAGTGAACCCTAAAGAATCTCACCTTATTTTCCTAAAAAGAATTTTAAGATATATAAAGGGTTGTCCAAATCTAGGACTCTGGTATCCAATTGAGTCAGAATTTGAATTAACTTGATTATCAGATTCTTACTTTGCTGGATGTAGAGTTGACATGAAATGCACATCAGGAACATGTCAGTTCCTTAGTGATAGGCTTGTGTCTTGGTTTGGTAAAAAATAGACATTTGTGTCAACTTCAACTGCTGAAGCTGAATATATAGCAGCTGGCAGTTGTTGTTCACAAATTTTGTGGATTCAAAACCAACTCCTGGAATATGGTTACAATCTAAATAATTCAACTATATTTGGGATAGTACCAGTGCAATTTCCATTGCACAAAATCCAGTGCATCATAGTAGAACCAAGCATATAGAAATTAGACATCATTTCATTAGAGATTTTGTGGAAAAAAATAAAATTAATCTTGCCTTTATCTCTACTGATTTACAAAGAGCAGACATCTTCACCAAAACGTTGGATGAAGAGAAACATTTATTCTTCTTGAATCAGCTAGGTATGATTAATGAAGAAGTTTAATTTGATTTCTGTCCAGGTCGAAGAATTGATCACATTTTGTCAAATGGAGATCGACGATCTGTGAACTCATCTTGAGAATTTTTGTCGACCTGAGATCAACGGAATCTCTTTATGAAGTCATTTTCGTCGAACGGAGATCGATGATCTTGCTTCAGAAAATATTTCGTCCACCTGAGAACGACAAACTATTTTCCCCATCTTCAAACTGAGATCGACGTTACTATTTCCTCATGGAATTTTTTCGTCGACCTGTGTTCGAATCTGAAAGTGAGGGTAAGATCTGTATTAACTCTAAAGGGTGGTGAATAGAGTGTTTAAAAAACTTTGATTAGTTTTTATAGCGGAATTAAAATAAGTGATATTAAAGTATATAAAGAGAAGTAAAAACAAAATTATCACAACACAACAAAACAAGAAATAGAACAACCAGACGACACAAAGAAATTATAGTGGTTCCCCAAAACTAGGTACATCTACTCTTCTACCACCCTGGTAGGAATCCACTAATAGTTTTTTGTTCTGGTGCTCTACCATGATATGTTTATGCTCAGGTTCCCTGTCACCAACCCAAGTCTTTTGATAAGGAGACTTGAAAACCAAAAGTAACTTTTGAAGGGAGTTATAAAACCCTTTATACACTGAGGTAAAGAAAAGTTATGTTGTCTTCTCTTTCTCAATAACACTGAGAAGACTAGTGGAAGTCTTTTATGATAAAGCCCCCCCTGAGATGAAGATTTGTTCAGGAAGCTGGAAGCTTTGCATAAGGTGTAGGCCTTCAACTTGGATTGTTGATCTTCAGGATCTTTTAGATAAATATTGATTGTAATCTCTTGAAAGGTCCTGAAGCAGAAATTAAAGAAGAATGAAGATGGGTGTGAGCTTTTCTTCTTTAATTTCCTATAAGCACAATAGTAAAAAGAATTTTTTCTCTGTGTCGTGTATCAGTAGTTTTAATGTCTCTTTGATTGAAGAAGAATATCTTTTATATACTGAGTAGATTTCAACCGTTGAATTTTGAATAATATCCTTAATTTACAACTGAAATCCTGGGAGTAGAACGGCTAGAATTTGTCTTTAATATATTTCCTCAAAGGTCCTAATAAATAAGCCAAGTAATTAACTCTATGAAGGTCATAATTAATGCTACCATGAAACGACTATATTCTTGAGAATATGAGCATTAATTATCAGAGAATTTCTACCTTAGAATAAAATAGTTTGAAGTCATGCTGATAGAAAATATGACAAACTGATTTTGAAAGGAATTTGTCAAACTCAGGATAGATTTCGTCGACCTGAACTCCAAGTTCTTCGAGCTGAGAAATCTTCTTCGTCGAGCTGAGCTCAGAGATTATTATTCTGGAAAATAACTGTCAGTACTGATTTTCAAGATCGTCGAGCTGAGATAGACTTTCGTCGACCAGAGAATTTGAGTAGAAGAAGAAAAAAATCATCGACCTGAGATCCGATATCGTCGAGCTTAACTCAGAGTTGAAACTCTGAGTTCGTCTTCTTGTGATCGACGATCGTCGAGATGAGTTCGAAGAACTTCGAACTAATTTTTTGAACTCTTTAAAACTGTATTTCTTCTAAGTCTGAGTCTCTGAAATCTTTTGAAGGCTGGATCAAATTAGGCTAACCTAATCAGACTAACCTTAACCTTAGAACTAACAAATGATCCTATGCTATACATGTTCGGTCAACAAACCTAATAGTGAACCTAGCCCAAATCCAATATAGGGTTCCAACAATCTCCCCCTATTTGGGTGAGGTCACTATGAACAACAATAGGAAAAATCACAAAGCATAAAAATAATATCTGGCAGAATCATAAAATTTCAGCAGATATGAACAACAGTGCCTTGTGACAAATATTACATCAAAAAATAAATGATGAGTTAAAAACAAAAATGAGAAATCAATCAAACTCTTTTAGATGATCCCTGAGAAGATCCTGTAGAAGGCTTGGTGAAGATGATTTCTCTGTTAGGATTAACAACTTGGTGCTTGGACATCTTCAAATTTTCAGCTCCAAGAATTATGATAGAGGTAGCTCTTAGAAAAACTGCTTCAGGATGTAGAGTCATATAAGTATGAACATTAAAAATGTTTTGTTGTACCTGAAATTTTTCAAGTTGTTTCTTTCTAAAGGAAAACATAGTTGTAAATTGTGAAGAGTCTTGTCCTTCTTCTTGAGTTTTTTTGATCTGAGAAAGTCCAATCAGTTCTTTGTACCTGGCCAACCTAAAATTGGGGTCTATTTCTGGATCACATTGTAACACCTCTACCCGTCAAGAAGAATATAATAGAGGGTCCGGCCGGGGCCCCACACCATATTCCACAAACAGGCGGAGACGCTACGAAATAATATCATAACCAATGCATCTTAACACAGAGCATTCTAGCGGAAGTTTCACGGTTGAATTTTTGAACTCAAGATAACGAACACTGTCCACTATAACATAGAAATGTATACAACATCAAAAGAGTCTGGCCTTAAGGCCTTACATTTATTTCTCTTAACAAGAGTGTGGATTACAGACATCGGCACGCAGGCCGGCCACACATGAACAAAAGAAACAAAACAATGCCTTCGAGGGCAGCAACGCAGCTTTGGGCTTCAGCCCGCTAAGTCCCGCTCGGACCAGCACCTCCAGTACCTGTAAGAACCAATCCACCAAGCGGTGGCAAACAGGGCAACGGTCAGCATTCAGCTGACCAATTATAACGACCCTACCCCTGGCACGGGGCAGCGGAATTCCATCCCTGCATAGCAGTCTTCCAATATGATATATATAGCAATTCAAGCAAGACGTGCACGCCCGCACAGTCACATATCACAAACGCCGGCACGATGGCCCGATGTCCCGTGCACTCATGGCACTCTCGGGTGCACCGGAAACATCGGATCTCACCATTAAGCATTTAGTCCGGCACGTAGGCCCAGGACTCTCATTATGCCGCTGACGAAAGCCCAATGCCTTGGCGCTCTCATGTCCAGCCTACATAACGCAGGTACAGATCAGCCACCCCCCATTGCTCAAATCGCCTTACCCAACCAAGTACATCGTACCTGAGGCCACATTTAAATGCGCGGGTCGGTTTCACCATGCCTGTTCGGCTCGAAGCCCTTTTTACAACGTGGCAACTCACGTCCACAAGAGTTGCACCCAACTCTCACAATTTCCTGGACTTCCTCCAGTACTTTATCCATCATGCACACAAGCAATAATCACAGAGTCTTCTCCGATATGCAAACAAGCATCACCAATCCAGACCAATCTGTCCAGATGGGCTTCACACAGCATGCCTAGATCCATACTCCAATTCCGGACTCTAACAAGGGGGACTTCACATATCTACCCCAAGGGACGCCACAACCCACCACACACTCGCGGGGAAGGGTTTTCCCTATGCAATGCAGGAAATAAGGACTTCACATGTCCAAGCAGGAAATCGTTACCCTAGGAACTCGCTTCGGAGCCATGGAGAGAAATTGAGACGGATGAAATCCTTCGCAGCAGCGTTGCCTTCGCAAATCCGAACTCGGCTTGCGATTTGGACCACCGTAGCTCCACCGGCAGCCGGATTCCACTTCTTCTTCCTCACCTTGCTCTCACCTCTCTCATAAAGGTAGAAAGAGAATATGAACTTAGAAATGAGCCTTTCCTCCTTCTTTCCCGGCCTTATCAGCCCAGGAATGAGCCCCAGCCACAGGATCTTCTTTAAGGAAAATGAACGGCCAAGATCTGCCAAAAATAATTATACTTTTTGGCCGACACGGCCCGTGACACGCCCGTGTCACAGGCCGTGTACCCTTAAGCGGCACACGCGGCACTCGCACCGACTGAAAACTACCAGAACACGGGCATCGACACGCCCGTGTCGAACCTGACACGCCCGTGTCAGTCATGTGACACGCCCGTATCACCCCTGGTACACGGTACTCAACGAGCGCTAAAATCAATCAGAGCAGTACACGGGTAGGCACACGCCCTTGGGCACGCCCGTGTCAAATCTAACACGGCCGTGTGCAAGGCTTGGTTCCGGGCCGTGTACTTCCCTGACTCGGTCCGACATTTTCTTGAGTGACACGCCCTGGGACACGCCCGTGTCGAAGGCCGTGTCCTAGGCTCGACTATCGTCGACTATCCTGAACACGCCCTGGGACACGCCCGTGTCCTAGGCCGTGTACCCCCGACACGCCCTGGGACACGCCCGTGTCCCAGGCCGTGTCAAACAGCCTGTACCTCAATTCCAATTTTGAGATTTTTGGGGTGTTACAATCATCCACTCCTTAATAAAATTTCGTCCCGAAATTTGAAGACAGTAGGGAGAAAATAACAAAACATTTATATGTTTCTATTACATATACCACAAGCGAACAAGTTACAAAAATAACTCGGGAAACTCGGCTCGCATGGTCTGCTCGCGCTCCCATGCTAGCTCTTCTCGGCCACAATTGTCCCATCGGACTTTGACCATCCCGATCACTTTGTTCCACAACTGTTTCTCGGCTCGATCCTTGATCCGTATAGGCTTCACCTTTGTCGTTAGCCCATATTCAACCGGCACTCGATCATTGCCAATTACTTGAGCTGGATCCTTGACTGCTTTGCGTAGCACCGAGATGTGAAAAACATCATGCAATCCACTCAATTCCGATGAAAGAGCTAGCCGATAGGCAGCTTCACCAACTCGCTCCACCACTTCAAACGGACCAAGGTATCGCGGATTAAGCTTTTTCAACCGCCGAATCCGAGATACGCCTTTGAAGGGCTTAATCTTTAAATAGACCCAGTCACCCACCCCGAACTCCACGTTCCGGTGCTTAGCATTGTAATACTTGGCTTGCCGATCCTGGGCTATTAGGAGCCTCTCTCTAATAGAGCGTATTATTGAGGTAGCATCCTCAACTTCCTTTTTACCTAAAAGTTTGGTCTCGCCAGTTTCTGCCCAAGCTAGCGGTGTACGACACTTACGACCATACAGCGCTTCAAACGATGCCATGCCTATACTCGCTTGATGGCTATTATTATAGGCAAACTCTACCATAACAAGATGCTCTTCCCAATTCTTACCGAAGTCCAGGGCGCACATACGGAGCATATCCTCCATCATTCTGTTGGTTCGTTCAGTTTGGCCATCCGTTTGCGGATGAAAGGCCGTACTGAATGCTAACTTCGTGCCCAACATCTGATGAACTAATCTCCAATCCTTCGAGGTAAAGCGCCCATCTCGGTCACTTACGATTCTCTGGGGAACACCGTGCAATCGAACAATCTGCTCCACATAGAGCTTTGCCAACGTTTCCACTGAATCGTCCCGCTTGTTCGGTATAAAGTGAGCCACCTTTGTCAACCGGTCTACAATCACCCAGATTGAGTCATGGCCACACTGAGATCTCGGCAATCCGTGCACGAAATCCATAGAAATATCCTCAAACTTCCATTGCGGAACCGATAACGACTTCAGGAAACCACTCGGCCGTTGACATTCTGCCTTTACTAAAGCACAAGTACGACATTTAGCCACATACGCGGCTATGCCCTTTTTTAAACCAGGCCACCAGAACAGTTTCTTCATGTCCTTGTACATTTTTGTGCTCCCAGGGTGAATTGAGTACTTTGTAAAGTGTGCTTCATATAGCAATCCTTCGCGCAATTTACCCGCACTAGGGACGCACAATCGGCCATCTTTCCGTAATAAACCGTCATCCTAGGAGAATTGATCACCAGACCCCTCCTTTGCATAGCGTTGGAGACTTTCATCCAACTCCGTTGCCCGCCGAACCCTATCAGCAAGGTCATATTGAACCTCCAACCAGTTCACGCATGCATCAATCGAAGAATCTCTTTCCACACAAGATATCTCCAAAGCTTCCAACTCCTGGATTAATCGCTCATCATGTATTCGCAACCAATTTGCCCGCACCGGAGTTTGACGACTCAAGGCATCAGCGACCACATTTCCCTTTCCGGGAACATAGTGAATGTCGAAGGTATAATCCCCAAGGAATTCCATCCACCTCCTTTGTCGCATATTCAATTCCTTTTGATCGAGCAGATACTTTAAGCTTTTATGATCTATATAAATATCCACGTTCACGCCATAAAGATAATGCTGCCACAACTTTAGCTAAAAGATCACCGCCGCCAACTCCAAGTCATGGACGGGATAATTACGCTCATGCACTTTCAATTGACGTGAGCCATAGGCGATCACCTTGCCAAACTGCAGGAGAACGCAGCCTAAGCCGCTTCCTGACGCATCGCTGTATATCTCAAAACCATCTGTACCACATGGCGACGTCAAAACAGGCGTCGTGGTCAAACGACTCTTCAGCTCATCAAAAGCTCGTGCGCATTCCGGCGTCCAAACGAACTTCTGATCCTTTCTCGTCAACGTAGTCAGAGGCAAAGCAATCCGGGAGAAGTTCTCCACGAACCGTCTATAGTAGCCCGCCAGTCCAAGGAAACTCCTGACCTCGGCCACTGAAGACAACACTGGCCAATCACGAATGGAACTTATTTTAGCCGGATCCACCGCTATGCCCTCTCCACTTACCACATGGCCTAGAAAAGCCACCGACGAGAGCCAGAACTCACACTTAGAGAACTTGGCATACAGCTTATTCCTTCGCAAGGTATGCAATACCAATCGCAAGTGGTTTGCATGATCTTCCTCTGATTGTGAATATACAAGGATATCATCAATAAACACAATCACAAACAGATCCAGGTATTCGCGGAATGTTCGATGCATGAGATCCATGAAGACCGAAGGCGCATTACATAAGCCGAACGACATCACTGTGAACTCATAATGACGATAGTGTGTGTCAAACGTTGTCTTGGGAATGTCACCTTCCCTAATCCGCAACTGGTAATACCCGGACTTCAAATCCAACTTTGAATAGATGGTTGAGCCTGCTAGCTGATCGAACAAGTCATCAATCCGTGGAATTGGATACTTGTTTTTCTCCGTCAGCTTGTTCAGTTCGCGATAATTAATACATAGTCGCAAACCACCATCTTTCTTTTTCACAAAAAGAACAGGCGCGCTCCAAGGTGACATACTTGGGCGTATGTATCCCTGCTCCAACAACTCTTGCAACTGAACTTTCAGTTCGGCCATTTCTTTTGGCGCTACCCGATACGGCGAACGGGCCACAAGTTTCGCACCCGGCACCAGCTCGATAGCGAAGTCGATTTCCCTTTGGGGAGGTAACCCCGGAAGGTCCTTTGGAAACACATCAGCATATTCCGACACAATTGGCACTTCACTCACACTGGCCTTCGGCGCCACCGCTTCTATGAGTGTGAAGAACAACTCCGCACCCTTCCGAACTGCCTTAACAACTTGGAGAGCGGATAACAACATCCCACTCATCCCTTGCATACCAATGAACTTGGTCTCTTGTTCGGTATTTTGCCCAAGTGTGACCTCTTTTGAAGTGCAATCTATACAGGCACGCTGCTCTGAAAGCCAATCCATACCAAAGATTATATCAAACTCCTTGATCGGTAATACTAATGTTTCCACCTTGAACTCCTGACTTCCTATCTTGACCTCAAGACCGCAAGATCGATCCACGCACATCAAACATCCGTTAGGCAACAATACCTTTACACTGTTTGTCGTGGTCCAGATAGGTACCCCGACACGAAAGACAAAGTCCTCCGATAGAAACGAATGTGAAGCACCTGTGTCGAACAGTGCTCGCGCCGGATACTCTCGTATAAGGACAAACCCTATAACATTACAATTAAAACAAGCACAACACATCAAAAAAAAAACAAGAACATTAAAACCTACGTGCACCTGTGACGACATCCGCCTGCTTCATGGCCTCCTGTTGTCCAAGGTTGAAGAGCCTGGGCTGCGCGTGCGAGGTAGAAGACTCCACCACAGCCTTCCCCTTCTCCGCATAAGACGCTCCCGTCTTCTTATCACCCTTTGGAGGACCAGATCGACATTCTCGTGCGAAGTTTCCAACCTTCCCGCACGTAAAACAAGCACGAGATCCATACCCAGATGTATCCGTCACAGTCGCAGGAGGAGCTTGTCCAGAAGACTTAGACTTCTTATTCCATCTCATTCGGTAGCCAAACTTGTCCGGACGCGGCGACTCAAACTCTGGCTTCGCAACAGCCAAGTTGCCCTTTCCTTGCCCCCGTTTCATGTCCATCTCCAATGAACGAGCCGTACAGACTAAGGCTTGGAATCCCTGACTCACAGAACTCGAGAGCAAATAGCGCAGCTCATCTCGCAGTCCCGCATAAAATCGACTAGTCTTATGCTCTTCATCGGCGAAGATCGTGCCCGCATATCTTCCCAAACGGGTGAACTCATGCAGGTAGTCATCCACACTACGATCTCCCTGTGCTAACCGTTAAAATTCCATTTCCATCGATATCCTTTGCTGTATCGGCAGATGTTGTGCTAAGAACAATCGAGAAAATTCTTCCATTGTAATCTCTGCCAATTTCCTGTCGGCCAAGTGATGCATTTCAATCTCATCCCACCACAATCGCGCCTCTCCTTCCAGTAGGAAAGTGGCTAACATGACTTTCTGTTCCTCCTCAACCTTGATAGCTCTCATAATCCTCTTGATCCTTGCAAGCCAATCCTCTGCTTGGGCTGGTGTACCCGCCCCATGAAACTGCGGAGGGTTGAAGCTCAAGAATTGCTTCCATTGTTGATCTGCTACCCGCGGATCAACTTCGGCTTCTACCGGTTCTTGCCGTACCCCAGCTTGCGTTGGCACCACAGCAGGACGTGCCTGCCCAGCCTGCTGAGCATTCATCACAGCAAGTACCGTTTCCGTGATGAGACGGACTGTTTTAGCGGATGGAGGAGTTGTGGGCACCTCAGCTGGTGCCGCACTCTCAACAGAACGTTGTGGTTCGGATTGACCCACAACACTTCTGGTCACCTATATGTGTAAAATACACAGTTTA
The DNA here is from genome assembly GCA_039513925.1 of Platanthera zijinensis. Lineage (NCBI taxonomy): Eukaryota > Viridiplantae > Streptophyta > Magnoliopsida > Asparagales > Orchidaceae > Platanthera > Platanthera zijinensis. The sequence continues at coordinate 83,861,171 of CM077086.1, forward strand.
ACGACCAATGAAAATGGCAACCATACAAAAAGAATACACAAGTTCAACAAACAAGTGTATTTGCATTCCTAAGTTGACAATCTTGAGTTCAATTAAGTGTTATAACGACGGCACTGACACATGCTCGCCACCTCTCAAAAGAATTCGGCCGCGAATTCGGAAGAGATCGACCAACAAGCTGATACCAAATTGTAAAACCTCTACCCGTCAAGAAGAATATAATAGAGGGTCCGGCCGGGGCCCCACACCATATTCCACAAACAGGCGGAGATGCTACGAAATAATATCATAACCAACGCATCCTAACACAGAGCATTCTAGCGGAAGTTTCACGGTTGAATCTTTGAACTCAAGATAACGAACACTGTCCACTATAACATAGAAATGTATACAACATCAAAAGAGTCTGGCCTTAAGGCCTTACATTTATTTCTCTTAACAAGAGTGTGGATTACAGACATCAGCACGCAGGCCGGCCACACATGAACAAAAGAAACAAAACAATGCCTTCGAGGGCAGCAACGCAGCTTTGGGCTTCAGCCCGCTAAGTCCCGCTCGGACCAACACCTCCAGTACCTGTAAGAACCAATCCACCAAGCGGTGGCAAACAGGGCAATGGTCAGCATTCAGCTGACCAATTATAACGACCCTGCCCCTGGCACGGGGCAGCGGAATTCCATCCCTGCATAGCAGTCTTCCAATATGATATATATAGTAATTCAAGCAAAACGTGCACGCCCGCACAGTCACATATAACAAACGCTGGCACGACGTCCCGACGTCCCGTGCACTCATGGCACTCTCGGGTGCACCAGAAACACCGGATCTCACCATTGAGCATTTAGTCCGGCACGCAGGCCCAGGACTCTCATTATGCCGCTGACGAAAGCCCAATGCCTTGGCGCTCTCATGTCCAGCCTACATAACGCAGGTACAGATCAGCCACCCCTCGTTGCTCAAATCGCCTTGCCCAACCATGTACATCGTACCTGAGGCCACATTTAAAGGCGCGGGTCGGTTTCACCTTGCCTGTTCAGCTCGAAGCCCTTTTTACAACGTGGCAACTCACGGCCACAAGAGTTGCACCCAACTCTCACCATTTCCTGGACTTCCTCCAGTACTTTATCCATCTTGCACACAAGCAATAATCACGGAGTCTTCTGCGATATGCAAACAAGCATCACCAATCCAGACCAATCTGTCCAGATGGGCTTCACACAACATGCCTAGATCCGTACTCCAATTCCGGACTCTAACAAGGGGGACTTCACATATCTACCCCAAGGGACGCCACAACCCACCGCACACTCGTGGGGAAGGGTTTTCCCTATGCAATACAGGAAATAAGGACTTCACATGTCCAAGCAGGAAATCGTTACCCTAGGAACTCGCTTCGGAGCCATGGAGAGAAATTGAGACGGATGAAAGCCTTCGCAGCAGCGTTGCCTTCGCAAATCCGAACTCGGCTCGCGATTTGGACCACCGTAGCTCCACCGGCAGCCGGATTCCACTTCTTCTTCCTCACCTTGCTCTCACCTCTTTCTTAAAGGTAGAAAAAGAATATGAACTTAGAAATGAGCCTTTCTGTTGGTACCCTAGATGTGATTTGACTTATGTGATCCCCTTGCAGCCCTCTCTTGATCTATATAATTTATATATGATCCTGTTTAGACTTTGCTTAGTCTCCCTAGGGCAGTATATGACTGACCTAGAGTTTAGGCTAGTAGTTTTAGAATGTGTTTTGGTTAAGGCTTTTTCCGTTCGACTATCGTCGAACGAGGCCTCGCGATCGTCGATCATTGATCGACGATAGCAGGGCTATCGAATCGTTGAGTCAAGACAATTATCGTCGACCGATGGTCGACGATCTCAGAGCAAGCCTCTTATGCTCTGAAGGTTGGTCGACGATCTGCCATCTGCAGTTCAACGATCTTGTTCTTGTTCGACGATATCTGTCTCGACAGATATTTTGTCTTAGTCGTCGACATTTTGTGATGTTCGACGATATCTGTGTCGACAGATTGTTGCCTTAGTTGTCGACGATTTCTGGTCGACGTTATCTGTCTCGACAGATCTTTTGCTTTGGTCGACGATAGTTTGAGCTGGTCGACGATTTCCGTTCGACGATTTCTGTTTCGACAGACTTCTGTTTTTAGTCGACGATCTGTTTGCAGGTCGACGTTCTTCGAACTCCTGTTCGACGATTTTTGTCTGCTTTTATCTATTTGTATTTATGCTATTCCTTGGTTTATTTCCAAGTGTGTTAGCTTGTGGTTAGAAAGATTTTCTGAAGTTATTTGTTGCTAAATTTATGGCTTAAATTCAAATGAATTATTTACACAATATGTCAAGCATAAATCACGGGATTCAGTATTCTTGATAAAGCATTTTGTCCTATTATACAAATTGCGTTGACTTTATCTTTCCAGCTTGTTTTCTAGCCGTTGGTACTATGTACTATTTCCAAGAATGGTACGTATTTATGCTGAGATATTTTTCCCGCTTATTTTATTCCTTATTGGGACTGACAGAAAGTTAATAGGCCATTCTATTCCTATTGCTATATTCTACTTTGAGATAATCTGTTGCAGGGCTCGAGAATTCAAATCAATAGAGCCGTTCCAAAGGAAAAACGTTAAGACATATTTAAGAGAGATTCTTCTCTCAGAAAAGAAGAAGTTACAGACACAGAGAAATATTATTCATTCGCTCAAGCATCATCAGAGCAGCTCTTCACAATCTCACAATAAGAAGAAGAAAAGTTTTCCTGAAGCAAAAGCCCAGAGCAATCATCTTTCATTCTCAAGTCTCCTGAGCATCTGCTTAGAGTTTTCAAGACTTCAGAAAGAGCTCCAGTTCTGCTTCAAGTGCTCCAGAATCTTAAGACCTGATAAAAATCAGTCTTCAGATCTCTGAGGATTTAGTTTCAGTTTATCTGAAACTCCTTCATCCTGAAGCAAAGGCTTTCCCTGGACATCCACTGAGCCAGGGGGAGACTTTGATTCTTTAGAGAATCCACAAATCTTCTCTAATCTGTATTTAAAACAGAGAAGATAATCTAACCCTCTCAACCCCTTTTGTAAAAGAGTTTGTTCACACCTCTTCAAAAGTGAACATTGGTGACAGGGCACCTTATCAACAACCTGTGGTTGAGCATCCTTATCAAAAGCTCAAAGGGTCTGTTTGATCTACCTGAATCAGATCATTGGTGGCAGGGCACCTTAGCAAAAACCTGTAGTGGATTCCTACCAGGGTGGTAGAAGAGTGGATGTACCTATTTAAAGGGAACCACTATATATTCTGTGTCTCTCTGGTTCTTGCTGATTTGTTTATTCTGTGGCTGTGTTAGAACTACCTAGGGTTGCTAGTTGCTGTGATAGGCTTGTAGTTAACTGAAATTTCAGTCAACTTCTTCACTTGTGCACTTCACTGTGTTAGGCTCTTAGGGTTCAAGTATCAGATTTTTTATTCCGCAAATAAACTCCAAGGGAGCTGACTAAGTGTTCATAAAATTTTGAATACTCTATTCACCCCCCCTCTAGAGTAATTTACAACTTATCCCCTCACTTTCACTTTCCTCCTTCTTTCCCGGCCTTATCAGCCCAGGAATGAGCCCCAGCCACAGGATCTTCTTTAAGGAAAATGAACGGCCAAGATCTGCCCAAAATAATTATACTTTTTGGCCGACACGGCCTGTGATACGCCCGTGTCACAGGCCGTGTACCCTTAAGCGGCACACGCGGCACTCGCACCGACTAAAAACTACCATAACACGGGCATCGACATGCCCGTGTCGAACCTGACACGCCCGTGTCAGTCATGTGACTCGCCCGTGTCACCCCTATTACACGGTACTCAACGAGCGCTAAAATCAATCAGAGCAGTACACGGGTAGGCACACGCCCTTGGACACGCCCGTGTCAAATTTGACATGGCCGTGTGCAAGGCTTGGTTCCGGGCCGTGTACTTCCCTGACTCGGTCCGGCATTTTCTTGAGTGACACGCCCTGGGACACTCTCGTGTCGAAGGTCGTGTCCCAGGCTCGACTATAGTCGACCACCGATCGTCGACTATCCTGAACATGCCCTGGGACACACCCGTGTCCCAGGCCGTGTACCCCCGACATGCCCTGGGACACGCCCGTGTCCCAGGCCGTATCAAACAGCCTGCACCTCAATTCCAATTTTGAGATTTTTGGGGTGTTACACACATGCTAGGGACATGAGCCTTTTAGGACTAACTATCTGAATATTTTGAGCTTGATGTTGCTGGTGCTGTTTGCTGCTATGTTGAGAATCTGATTTTGAGGGTACATCCTTGCTGTTGTAGGATGATCTTGATTGATATGATTTAGATTAAGATCTTTGACTTTTAGAAATATTCCCAGAGGATCCAACTATTGGAGGAGTAGGAGGAGGAGGCCTTCTCCTCAATGGAGGTAGAGGAGAGTATCTCCTACTCTTCATCCTGGATTTCATTTCATTTTTTGAATATCTCATTGTATTTGGATAATTTTGAGTGAGATTTACATTATGAATAATGTAATAAGGGATGTCAGCATTTTGATTGGGCTTAGGAGCAGCCTTATGAGGGGCCCTTTTCTTGGCTTTTCTATTTTTAGAGCTTTTAACTTTAGAATAATCAGAATCTTCACTATCATCATCATCATCATCATAAGAAGTGTTTGCTGGATGATTATAAAGATCATGAATCCTTTGCAGCATGTCATCAGATTGAAAGGGATGAGCCTAAGATTATACAATTTCATCCTGAGGCTGTTCTTGAATTGCTAGCTCTGTAGAAATTTCTGTAACAACCAGGTTACTTTCTTCTTCCATGTCTTCAAACATAAGATTATCAAGATTTGGCATAGGGGACTCAACCCACTTAAAAGTAGGAGGGGATAAAGCCTTTGGCTCTGAGTCAACTACATGCTCTATAACATTATTATAAGCTGATAAGTTTTCCTAATTTGGTCCAAAATTTAAGGATTTATTTGGGAGGAGTAACAAACTATAGCTTTAGATATTTCTGGATCTGGAAGCCTGCTTCTATATAAAGAATCAAAAGAATGCAGTAAAGATTCCAAATCAACTGTGGGATTTATAATGAAAATTCCAACAATTCTTATTTCATCATCTATATCACAAACCATATCAGAATTTGAATACTCAATAATATCAATTATCTTTGTTTTTGGAATATCTATCTCTGTAGAAAATATTGCTGTTACTGTTAGAGGAGGACCTGAAACTTTTTCATTGAACATCTCTCCCTGCGTGGTTTCAGAAGGCCCTGAAGCCAGGCCCCCAGAAGAAGGGATGGAAGTGAGAGCAGCAACTTGAATAGAGAGAGAGGAGATGGAGGCAGAAAGAGGAGCAATGGCCTGAGCTATTATTTGCTCTAGAGTTAGAGATATGAATTGTAGAAGTTCTTTTGCAATATCAGAGAAGTTTAAGTATAAAAGTTCAGAAGTAGAAGGGGTATAAGTGGGGTGATGACCACAGTTAGAACATACAGAAACAGAATGTGGAAGTTTGTATGGAGGTATTCTAGGAATATGGAAGGAGGGTTGGATGAAATGGTGGATGGAATTGTAGTATTGGTGGTAGGAATTGTGGTATTTTCCTGAATGGGGGATTGAACTTGGGATTGGTGTTGAGATGGTGGAGGAGGAGACCACAAGTTGAAGTTTGGTTGTGAGGAGGTGGAAGGAATGTCATTTAGATGAGTTTGAAGTGGAGATTGAGGTGGTGGTGATGGAATATCCTCATGGATGATGATTGGTAAATGTGCAGGTGATGGTGGTGGAAGAGGTGAAGTAGGAGTGATAATTAAGGATGGTAGTTGTTGTGGAGGAGGTGAAGGAATTCTGATAGAAGGGAGATCTTCTTCAGGTGGTGTGGGAGTGGCTATAACTGCCCTGGTGTCCTTTGAAGTCCTGGAAGTGGAGGCCCTAGCGGGATTAGGGATGGTCCTCTCCCATCTAACAAATAAGGCAGAAGTTATCCTCTTGGAGGCATTGATGAATATGGTCTGGGATACCAATAGTTCAAGAGCCTTGGCCTGTAGGAAGATTCCAAAAATCCTCCCAAAACAAACTTCCTTCTTGGAATTCTTCTTCTTGATCAACTTAAATAAGAACTGATGACCTGCTATTCGTTAGGAAAAGAAAAGTAACCGGACTAGCAATCCATCTAGGAAAGTATACCTATCGAATTATAGCTAGGGGACACAAGTGTCGTATTTAAATTCGGGAACGATTGACAAATCTTACTCACACGAACGCTATTATCTTATCAAATTAAAACTAGGGTTGTTTACTAACTAAAAAGGAAAGACTACAAGCATAAAGGAAAACACTTGCATAAAATGAAAGTACTACTGGCACAAAACTAGAAAGACCACAATTATCGATTAAAACAAGGGGTTGAACGATGAGAAGAAGAAGTACTCGATCGAGAATCACCTCGACAAAAGTTGAAAAAACAAAAGCGATAAAAACACTATAGCTTAATAAGGTAAAGTACCTTGACCGTGGAGGTTCCTAAAGCATGAACACGCTTCTCTCTAAGACGTGCCCACCTGAGTTAAGGAAGGTCTGACCGACTCTCGTCTAAATTGGAGACCTAAAGCTCGGCTTACGCTGTGAACCCCACTATTGGATTTCACTCCAATCTGGGAGTTTTAACATCTGCCTCTCTCGAGGGGTGCGTGCAACTCTCTTTACTCTTGAGTACTCACTTCAAACTATCGGCCTCTCGGCTAGCCAAGAATGAAAGCAGAGATAGAAAATATATATCGATGATATATCTCCAAGCAAAGGTTAATCAAGAGTAATTCAAGGCCTAAACCCTAAAAAGAAGAAGTAAAATTAACGCATCATAACTTAATCAACTCGAACCTCGGATCATCAAGATCGAGTACAAGGAGGATTAGTTACTCATGGTGAAGTGGAGGGAAGGAGATGATAAGAATAACATAATGAAAACAAGGTAGAAAGAGGAGAGAAAACAATAACTTTTTTTATTAATGATAAAGAAAGCTTACAACTTGGAAATGAAAATTACAAGTGCATAGAAAATAAAACTAGTCTAGTATTAACATAAAGCTACTAAAAGAAACTAAAAACTATTACAAGGAAAGCACTAAGGTAGGATTAAGAAAAACTTTAAATGAAAAATGAGAGAAAGAAAAATGCATGAAAAACTTAAGAAAACAAAAGGGAAGCACCTCCCTACACCATCCAAGAACTATATGGAAAATAAGGGGGAAGGGCTGAATTTATAGAAAATATTGAGTGGCTGACACGGGCAGCAACACGGCCGTGTTCGTGGACGTGTCCTGTGCTTGTTGAGCTCAGGCTATGGTTCTGGCGGGAATGATCATGGCGCCGTGGGAAGAATTGGCTCGGCCATGCTGATACGGCCAGCGACAGAGCCGTGTTGGTGGTCGTGTCCACTGTAGTTGATGGGCTACGATTTGGGTTGCATTTATGGCAGGCAGTAGGCATGGACGAGGTGGAGACATGCCCGGCAACATAGCCGTATCAGTGGCCGTGTCGTTCTCTAGAAATTCTTCGGCTTCTGGTGACACGCAAAGTTGACACAGTCATGTTAGTGGCCGTGTCCTTCTCGGGATGATCTTCAGCTTCTGGTAACACGCCATGTTGACACGACAAGGTTGACATGGCCGTGTTGGTGGTCGTGTCCTTCTCGGGATGATCTTCGGAATTTTGCCTCTGGTGGCTGGCTTCCTTGGGAACATGTGACACGCCCCATGACATGACTGTGTAGGTGGCCATGTCAGGTACTTTGAGTTGAAAATTGAGAAATCATGAAAAAAAGTAGAAAAAATTAGTGGGATTAATAAATACAAAAGCGGGTCAACATATAAGTTTATAAGACAAGATTTGCATAATAAAGACCTAAAACACCCTAATAGTTTAATTATAAAACAACCTATCAATAACTTACCCCAATTTACTGCTTTCTTGTTAACTAATACACACATCACCAAAAATTGTTGCCTGGTAATATAATCATGGGCAGTGTGCTTTCCTAGCAAAACCTTCCCAACAACATTAGCAAGAAATTTATATTCTACAGATAAATTCTTCTTCAACAACTTGTTAGGGTTTCTTTCAGAGTGACCCATTTTAATCAACATATCATCATACTCAGAATTATCTTGTTCTATGTCGTCTTCTCCAGTAGCCAATTAAAAAATTTTAGTAATGATAACAGGTGTTAGAGAAACCTGTTGACTTGCGATGGTGCCAATCATGGTTGTTGCATCTGGGGAGGTTGAGGTATACACCCATTCTCATATCTTTTTTGTTTACAGTTTGATCCTTGTAGTCATCAGTTTCTTGAGTTGCTGATCTTCAAAAAGTTTCAGAATATCCATGAAGACTTGATCAGAATTGCTGAAGGAATCAAAGTCAATGCTGAATCTTATGTCATATTTCATGCTGGAGAGAGCAGTCACCAAAATCGCCATTGTTTTCCTGCAAAAACATGAGAGAGATTTAGTGCAAGAGAACTAGAAAGCGCAGGATTGAGTTCGATGGAAACCTAGATATAAAGGTTTCAGAATATGAATCGTCGAACTCTGTCTTGCGAAAAGAAAAGCTTTGAGCTCAGTTCGGCGAAATTACCCATAACGAGATATGCTTCGTCACCCAAAGTTAGAAGGGTGGGAAAATAGATCGTCGATCTCCGTTCGACGAAATATCTTCAGAAATAAATTCGTCGATCTCCGTTCGACGAACAAATTTCACAAGAGATTTCATGGATCTTTGTTCGACGAAGTCTCTAGAAGAGTTCACAGATCATCGATCTCCGTTCGACGAAATGTGGCCAATTCATGAAAACTCAGACAGAAATCAAATTAAGCCTTCCCCATTAATCATACCTAACTGATTTAAGAAGAACAGATGTTTCTTCTCATTGAAAGGTTTGGTGAAGATGTCTGCTCTTTATAAATAAGTAGAGATAAAGACAATGTTAATTTTCTTTTTGTCCACACAATCTCTAATGAAATGATGCCTAATTTCTATATGCCTTGTCCAACTATGATGTACTGGATTTTGTGCAATGGAAATTGCACTGGTATTATCATAAAATATAGTTGAATTATTTAGATTATAACCATAATCCAGGTGTGTGTTTTGAATCCACAATATTTGTGAACAATAACTACCAACTATAATGTATTCAACTTCTGCAGTTGAAGTGGACACAGATATTTATTTATTACAAAACCAAGACACAAGCCTATCACCAAGGAACTAGCATGTTCTTGATGTGCTTTTCATGTCAACTCTACATCCAGCAAAGTCAGCATCTGAGAATCCATTCAATTCAAATTCTGACTCAGTTGGATAAAAGAGTCTTAGATTTGGGCAACCCTTTATATATCTCAAAAATATTTTAAGTAAAATATAGTGAGATTCATTAGGGTTCACCTGTAACCTAGCACAAAGACATGTATCAAACATTATGTCTAGCCTACTTGCTGTGAGATATAATAATGGCCCAACAATAGCCCTATATGTTTTCTGATCAATTGGCTTGCCATGTTCATCAGAATCAATCACAGCATTTGTTGGTACCCTAGGTTTTGATTTGAGTTCAGTCTTCTCTTTCTGTCTCTTGACCCAAGATTAATCTATGGTCAAAGGTTTGTTGCTCTAGTTTTAGAGGTCACTTTTCCAGATGTAAATTTTGGTTAAGTTGTTTTTCGTTCGACTATGGTCGAACGCCGCTTGACTACGTCTATCGGCTGATCGACGTTCGTCTATCTGTTGGTCGACGTTCTGTCTGCGTTGATAGTTCGACTATCTGTTGATAGGTCGACTATCTGTTTTCTTTGATAGTTCGACTATCTGCTTGGATAGTTCTACTATCTGATAGCTCGACTATCTGTTGATAGGTCGACTATCGGTTGTCTTTGATAGTTCGACTATCTGCTTGGATAGTTCAACTATCTGATAGCTCGACTATCTGTTGATAGGTCGACTATCTGTTGTCTTTAATAGTTCGACTATCTGCTTGGATAGTTCAACTATCTGATAGCTCGACTATCTGTTGATAGGTCGACTATCTGTCCGCTTTGATAGTTTGACTATCTGTTTGATAGGTCGACTATCTGTGTTGCTTGATAGTTCGACTATTTGCTTGGATAGTTCGACTATCTGATAGTTCGACTATCTGTTGATAGGTCGACTATCTGTTTTGTTTGATAGCTCGACTATCTGTTGATAGGTCGACTATCTGTTTTTCTAGGATAGGTCGACTATCTGTTTGATAGGTCGACTATCTGTTTTGTTTGGTAGTTCGACTATCTGTCTTGATAGATCGAATATCTGATAGCTCGACTATCTGTTCTGATAGGTCGACTATCTACTGAGGTAGTTCGACTATCTTCTTTGATTGTTCGACTATCTGGATCGTTCGACTATCTGTCTGATAGGTCGACGATCTCTGTGCTTCGGTCGACGATCTCCGAGGGTCGTTCGACGTTTTGCTGTATGTCTTGAGTAGTTTTGTCATCTTCTATGATGTGATTAATTTCATATTTATTTTGGAATATTTTATAAAAGATTATCTGAATAAATTGTGATATTATTTCCATGCAATATCAGTTCCATTCCTTATGCATGAGCTAATCTTTTTCTGACAAAGTTGTTTGTCTTATTAGCTGAGATATGATTTTTGCTTTATCTGCCAGGCTGTCCTTTATAGCCGTTAGACTCAAAAATTCTTCCTTGGCTGTAAAGAGTCTTTTCTGATGTAACTTTCTCTAGTTTTATTTCATCAGAGTAATTTGCAGCTTCTTAGAAAGCTTTATCCTCTTATAGGATATCTGTCTGTAGTATTTTGTTTTGCTTTATGCTTTTTTGCAGCCCAGCTTGTAGAGTTCAGTAGAAGACAAGATTCAAACTCAAGTAAGAGTCGTTGCTGCTGCTGCTATATAAAGAATTCCTTGAAGAAAGAAATGAACTAGTTCATATAGCCAAAATAAAGTTCATTCAGGAAAAAGGAGTTCAAAAGCTAATAGCTGCATTCAAGCTTAGAACTTACAGTTTCCAACTGCTCTCAGCTCATTCACATCTAAATGAGAAGAAGTTTTAGCTCTTCACTCTTCTTCATCCTGAGTTATCCTGCCTCCAGGAAGATCTTCACTCAGAGCTTTTTTTGAAGAAGAAGAAGAAGAAGATAGCTGCCTAAAGAAGAAATTTTATTTCATATTATTTATCTTCTTGTAGCTTTTTCCTTCAGATTTTCTGAAGTGTTTCTGCACTGAAGCAATACTTCACCTGGACGTTCTTTTAGCCAGGGGGAGCCTTGATTCTTTAAGAGCTTTCTAGCTCAGTGCAAGTTCTTGTGCTTCTCTAATCTATTGTAAAATAGGGAAGACATCTTAACCTCCTTTCCCCCTTCTGTAAAGGGTTATTACTCCCTTCAAAAGTATCCCTTGGTGGCAGGGCACCTGATCAAAAACCTATGTTGGTTTTTAGACACCTGATCAAAAGTCTAAAGGGTCTCTAGATCTACCTACAGCAGATCTTGTTGGTGGCAGGGCACCTGATCAAAAACCTGAGTGGATTCCTACCTTGTTGGTAGAAGAGTGGACGTACCTAAGTTGTTTGGGGAACCACTTTAAATTCCTTGTGTCGTATGGATTGTTTATTTAATTCTTTGTGCTGATTGGCTGTGATTAGATTTTAACTAGGATTGCTAGTTGCTGTTTAGGATTCCAAGCCTTAACTGTAATTACAGTTGGCTGCCTTTTGTGCACAACACTTGTGTTAGGCTTTAGGGTTTAATCTCAAATATCTATAACCTTCATTCCGTAATTAACTCCAAGGGAGTTGAGTAGACAGTCAAGTTTGCTAGTGTAATTTTTGATTACTCTATTCACCCCCCCTCTAGAGTAGTATCTATCCCTTTTCTTTCAATTGGTATTAGAGGGAGGTTGTCTGACTGAATAGGCTAACACCTAAGTCACAAGATCCTGATAGATACCAAAGCTTATAGATATTCACTTTCACTATCATGGCCCAGTCCAAGGATTACTCTAGCACCAGACCTCCAGCATGCAACTTGGCTAAGTTTAGCATCTGGAAGGCAAGGATTAAACTATATATGACTCTATTGATGAGAGTATTTTTGCTTCTATTTTGATAGGACCACCAAGAGCACCTGCTGCAGCTACTGCCTCATCATCAACTGATATGAGTGCAGTGCCTCCTCCATACTATAATGATGAATACAAAAAGGCAAAGATAGCAGATGCTAAGGCATTGAACATTCTGGCTCAGACAATGTCTGATGAAGTATTCTAGAAGGTTGCTGACTGCTCCTCAGCAAAAGCAATATGGGATACACTGAACCAGATTGTAGCTGGTTCAGCTGATGAAAGGAAGGACAGAAGGTCCAACCTTATCTCCCAGTATGAGAATTTCAAGAAAACTGATGCTGAATCAGTCGAAGCTATGCACACAAGGCTCAGCTCAATCATCAATGAGCTGAGGACTCTTGATAAGGATATTTCATTGACAGAGGTCAATGATAAGATTCTTATGTGATTCTCTAGCACATGGGATCTGAGGATCTAGCCTATCAAGGAGGCCAGAAGCACAAATGAAATCTCAACAGAAGCCCTCCTTGGCAAGCTCAAGTCCATTGAGCAAGTGCTGAAGTCCAGGGAAGTTGAGGCTGAAGCAAAGAGCCCAACTCCTACAAGAAAAGAGCAAACCCTTGCTCTTAAAGCTGCTGAAGCTTTTGAAGGAAGACAGTCAAATGAGGAACTGATGGCATTATTTGCCAAAAGGTTTCTCAAGATGAGAAGGAAGGAATTCAGAAAGAAATCTTCAAAGTATGAAGATAAACCAAGGTATGATCGTACTCCTTCTAAAGAAATAATCTGCTATGGTTGCAGGAAGCCTGGACATATTCTTCCAGATTGTCCAGAGGAAAAGAACAAAGATAAAAGAAAAGACAAGGATCAGCACAGGAAGCATTCCAAGCCATCCTCCTACAAGAATAATAAGAAGGAGAGAGGCTTTGTTGCTGAAACCTGGAGCGATTCTGATGAGGAATCTTCCTCCTCAAGCTCCAGTGAGGATGAGGAAGAAAAGAAGGCAAAGGAAGTTTGCCTGATGGCAATTAATGCCTGCAGCAATCACTCAGCTGCAGAGAACTCAGATTCTGATGAAGAAATGCCAATTGAAGATGAGGTATTGTCTTCTTACGATTTTACATCTGATGAATTTAAATCAGATTTTAAATCTTTATGTTTAGATTTAATTAGTTCTGAAAAGAAAATAAAAGAGCTTAGAATTAAACTAGCTGAATCTGAATTGATTTCTAATGAAAACATAAGGTTAACAACAGAACTCACTAATGCTAGTAAAGAAATAAAATTCCTTAAGAATGAATTAGCTAAGTCCAAAAGGTTAGAAGAGTCTCTGAATGGTAGAAGCCTTAAGTTGCTTGAAATAACCAGCATGTCTAACACTAGGTCAGGCAATTACAAATTAGGCTTAGGAGCATCTTCTAGTGAGCCCTCAATCATTCTTAAAAACCAACTTTCAACTCCAGTGAATTTTATTTCATCTAGTGGAATAAAAAACACTGAGCAAGTTAATCAAGTTAATAGAGCTTTAAATAAAGATAAAAGAGAGAAAAGAAAACAAAAATTTAAGGAATTACAAAGAGCGTCAAACGCTGCTCGACGATCGCAGGCCCAATTGTCGAACGGAGATCGACGATCTGGGTACCAATCGTCGAACGCCGATCGACGTTTTCAACAAGAATTTCAAAACTCCAACCAGAACTTTTGAAACCTGAATATGAATAGAAAGCCTAGGTTCATTGACCCATCATATGCATGAAGAATCCCACCTAGGAGATCTTACCCGTTAGGTTATCACCCTCAGCCTGCTTATTCATTTATTTCCAGTTTTTCTTATGTGAAAAATAAGGGACCCAAGGTTACCTGGGTCTCAATGTTTAATTGATTTATTTACAGGTGAAGACCTATCCTATCACTCAAAATAAGTGGTATTTGGATAGGGGTTGCTCCAAGCATATGATAGGAAATAAAGAACATCTGTCAAGGTTCAAGGCAAAGCTTGGCCCAAAGGTAATCTTTGGAGATTCAAGCTGTGGTCAAACTGAAGGCTATGACAGGATGACAATTGGAGCTGTAACATTCAAGAGAGTTGCTTATGTAACTGGACTGAAGCATAATCTAATTTCAGTAAGTCAGTTATGTGATGCTGGATACTAGGTATCATTCTCTAACTCTCTTTGTAATATTACTTTAAATAATAATGTTGTATTAGTAGGTATTAGACAAGGTAACATTTATTTAGTAGATTTTAACTCAACTCATTCTGAAATCTGCTTGTTTAATGAAGTAACCAATAACAATACTTTATGGCATAAAAGACTTAGCCATGTTAACCTCAAGAATATATCTAGGTTATCTAAACACAACCTTGTTAGAGGTTTACCTTCTTGCCCCTACAAGAAGGAGAGCCTATGCAAGGCTTGTCAACTAGGCAAGCAAACCAAGAATTCATTTAAATCAGTAAATAAAAGTGATTCTCCTAGAATCCTGTATTTATTACATTTGGACCTATTTGGCCCGATAAATGTACAGAGTTTAGGAGGGAAGTATTACACCCTAGTCATTGTAGATGACTTCTCTAGGTTCACTTGGCTGTTCTTTTTGAGAACTAAGGCTGATAACTTCAAAGACCTTACAGATTTTCTATTATGTGTGCAGACTGAGTACTCTACTCATGTGGCCTTGATCAGAAGTGATCATGGTACTGAGTTTGACTCTCTTCTCATGCAAGAATTCTGTGAGAGAGAAGGTATCAAACATAACTTCTCATCTCCTAGAACTCCCCAACCAAATGGGGTAGTTGAAAGGAAGAACAGAACCCTGATTGAAGCTGCTGGCACATTGTTGGCAGATGCTAACATGCCTCTTTCCTATTGGGCAGAAGCTGTTAGTACAGCCAACTATGTCTTGAATAGAAGTCTGATACACAAGCTTAAGTGTAAAACTCCTTATGAGTTGCTTAAAGGAAAGAAACCTAAAATAAATTATTTTAGAGTTTTTGGCTGTGTAGTTTATATTCATAATAATAATAATAAAGAATACCTTAGAAAATTTGAAGCAAAAGCTTCAATGGGAATTTTTCTTGGATATTCCCAAGTAGGCAAAGCTTATAAAGTTTTTAATAAATCATCTTCTAAAATTGAAGAGTCTGTTCATGTGTCCTTTGATGAATCTCAAATGTTTTACAAGGAGAAGGAAACTTCCCCTTCCTCTAGTTCATTACAGGTACAAGAATCTACCAAAGATATCACTCAAGAAATTCTCCATCTTTCAACTCTTCATATCACTGAATCAGACAGTGATGAAGACCTTACAGAAATTGTTGTTGTACCACCAATAGTAGATCAAATTCCTCCTGAGGAATTAATCTCAACTATTGCTGAAGATCACATCCCACCTGCTGATGTTGTCACACTTAGAGATCATCCTACATCTCAAGTGATAGGAGACATATCAGCTGGTGTTCAAACAAGACATCAGTTAAGACAGGATGTGATGCATGCTTGTTTCCTTTCATAGATTGAGCCCCTCACCATTAAAGATGCTGAGCTAGATCCCCACTAGATCATTGCTATGCAAGAGGAACTCAATCAGTTTGAAAGATGTAAAGTATGGACTTTGGTTCCAAGACCTAAAGGCCAACTGATCATAGACACCAAGTGGGTGTATAGAAACAAGTTGGATGCAAATGGAATCATTGTAAGGAATAAAGCTAGGCTTGTAGCTCAGGGCTACAGACAGGAGGAAGGTATAGATTATGACCAAACCTTTGCTCCTGTTGCAAGGCTTGAGGCAATAAGGATCTTCTTAGCCTATGCAGCCCATATGAAGTTTAAGGTTTTTCAGATGGATGTCAAAAGTGCCATTCTTAATGGTGAGCTAAAGGAAGAGGTATTTGTTGAACAACCACCTGGGTTTATTTCTTCAACTCAGCCCTCACATGTATTCAAGTTGCAAAAAGCTCTTTATGGACTCAAACAAGCACCAAGAGCCTGGTATGAGACTCTAGCTAGTTTCCTGTTAGAGCACAACTTTGTTAGGGGAGTAGTTGATAGAACCCTCTTCGTCAAGCACCACAAGGACACAATCCTGTTAGTTCAAGTGTATGTTGATGACATTATTTTTGGTTCCACTGATCCCAAACTATGCAAAAAGTTCTCCAACTTGATGCATTCTAAGTTTGAGATGAGTAGTATGGGTGAGCTGTCTTACTTTCTTGGTCTCCAAGTAAAGCAAGATGCTGATGGCATCTTCATCTCCCAATCCAAATATGCCAAGGAATTGGTAAAGAAGTTTGGGATGGCAGATGATTCAGCAATGCATACACCTATGGCTACTAATGTAGTTATTGATTCTAATGATCAGGGAAAGCCTGTTGATCAAAAGAATTATAGGGCCATTGGTTGTTCCCTATTATATTTAACTGCAAGTAGGCCAGACATAATGTTTGCTATATGCCTTTGTGTTAGATTCCAGGTCAACCCCAAGGAATCTCATATGATTCTTCTCATGAGAATCTTGAGATACCTGAAGGGATGTCCAAATCTAGGACTTTGGTATCCAGCTGAGTCAGAATTTGAATTAATTGGATATTCTGATTCTGATTATGCTAGTTGTCGAGTTGACAGGAAAAGTACCTCAGGAACTTGTCAGTTCCTAGGAGAGAGATTGGTCTCTTGGTTCTGTAAGAAGCAGGCCTCTGTCTCAACTTCAACTGCAGAAGCTGAATATATAGCAGCTGCTAGTTGTTGTTCACAGATCCTGTGGATACAAAACCAACTTTTGGATTATGGGTACTCACACAAGAACACAAAAATCATGTGTGATAGTACAAGTGCTATCTCCATTGCACAAAATCCAGTGCACCACTCTAGAACGAAACACATTGAGATCCGGCACCATTTCCTGAGAGATTGTGTGGAAAAGAAGAAGATCAGCCTTGAGTTCATATCCACAGACCTTCAGAGAGGTGATATTTTCACCAAGCCCTTAGATGAACAGAAGCATCTGTTCTTTTTGGTTCAACTAGGCATGATTAATGGAAGAGACTAAGTGTGACGTCTGCCTTATTGAAACCTGTTCGAAGATAGTCGAACGACGTTCGAAGATAGTCGATCGGATCAAGCCTATCGTCGACCTATGGTTGAAGATAGCTTATCTGCTTGAAGATCGTCGACCGACGTTCGAAGATAGTCGAACAGGTCGAGCCTATCGTCGATCTATGGTTGACGACAACTTGCTGTTTGTGAAGACAAAAATAGTCGAACGATTGATCGACTACTCTGCTTCAGGACCGATCGTCGAACGACCGTTCGACCATCATCTCCAGTATCTTTTAAATAGATCGACGATCGCTGTTTTAATATAAAGCCGATGGTCGACCTAGGTTAAGAGATAGTTGCTTTTATCGTCGACGGAGAGCGTCTTTTCGCATTCCGTCTTCCCGCTTGCTCTTTGTCTTGCGTTTTCTGTCGCTCCGTCCTCGCCTTCTCTCCCTCGTCTTCTCCAGCTCTTTCAATGGCGATTGCTCCAGCGCTCCTAGCAGTAGTGAAGTTTGATGCAGGATTCAGTGTAGATTTCGACTCCTTCAGCTGCTGCGAACCCAGAATTGTGGAAATTCTTAATCTGTGCAAAGATCAAGGGTTAGAGAAGCTCATGTCCTCCAGAATAAAGATAAACACTCAAGAGATCAAAGAGTGGGCATTCACTTCATCTTCAACTGATGATTCGATGACCGGAACCATTGGCAGAGAAGAGGTAACATTGACTCCCGCTATTTTAACTGAAATATTTGGATTGATAAATAGGGAAGAAGAGTATGAGCAAGATACCCCAGAGTTTGGGAGAATGCTGACAGAGCTGGGACATGCCGAAGGCATTCCCTCTAAGCTGCTCAAAGTAAATTTTCCGTTTAAGATTAAGTTTCTTGCTGAAATAGTCGGAAAAGTGCTACTGGGAAAGCACTCTGCCCACGACAATATTACAAGGCAGCAGTTTGCACTGATGTGTGCAATTGTGAATAAGAAACAGATTAATTGGGCAGGCGTTATGTTTGATTTGATCAGGAAAAAGAACAGCAAGAAAGAAGTTACCCTGGGAAGGGTAGTTGGGATTTTTCTAAAGGAGAAATATCCCCATCTGTTAGTTTCAGCTGCTACCTCCATAAACGCCAGCAAGAATATGGATCCATCCCTGTTCGCAAAGTGGAAAAGAACTTTTCTGAAGCCCTCTCCCGCAGGGGTTGCTCCAGGTACATCTGAGAGCACCAGGACTGCCTCAGTCACTCCCCCCTACAAGCAGCTGGCTCAGCAAATCCATCCCTTCCATCTTCTTCATCTGTATTACCGTCTACTTCAGTTGAAGGTCCATCAACTTCAATTGAAGTACGACCTTCTGCTTCTCCTCCTGCATCTCCTCTCCCGTCTCATCTTGCTAGGATCTCTCATCCCAGTTTTGATTTGTTGGTGTCTGAGATTTCTACTCCGCTTCATTCTCCAATTCCTTCTTCTGATCACATTGATCACCCTGCATCCACTCATCCATCTCCAGTTCCATCTCCAGTTCATTCTCCAGTACATCATGAATACACCATCCCTGCTGATCTTCCATCCTCTGAGATTCCCCCATCATCATCATCATCTTTTGAGATCTCTCCAGCTTTCATATCTAGCATCCTGGAGCTAATTACCCCCTCAATCAAAATTATGATTGAAGAGGCAATTGCTCCTCTTGTTTCCTCTATATCTTCTTTGACTGCTGCTATTCAGGCACTCTCAAAGTCTGCTGAGCCGTCTTCCTCTAGGGGCCTGGTTTCAGTATCTACTAAAATCAGGCAGGGGGAGATGTTTGGTGAAGATGTCTCTGAGCAACCGTTGGCCTCCCCTCCAGCAGATCATCCTGCAGTGGCAGAGAAAGAATTAGAAGATTCAGCTCCTCCTACTTTATCTGAAACAGAAATTTTTGATGCTTTATTGAAATCTGAATTTATTGTTAAAGCTTGCTTAGAAGAATGTTCTACTCCCCTGGTCGCCCTGTACCTAGAAGGAGTTATCACTTCCTTTCTAGATGAGTTATGGGAGTTAGGACACGCAAAGGTCGATTCTGAAGGTATTCCCTTTACTCTCCTTTTAGACTTGATAACTGATATGATAGTTTGGGAATATCTGGAAGGGATGATTAGATATCATTTAGCAAAATTTTATTCATAATACTACAGATAAAATGGAAGAAGTTCTAGATGTTCAAGAGCCTGTTATCAAACTAGCTCCAGAAGTTCAACCAGAATCAGGTGTTCAAA
Source organism: Platanthera zijinensis (assembly GCA_039513925.1). NCBI lineage: Eukaryota > Viridiplantae > Streptophyta > Magnoliopsida > Asparagales > Orchidaceae > Platanthera > Platanthera zijinensis. The sequence continues at coordinate 83,880,612 of CM077086.1, forward strand.
TTTCTGAGGTTGCTCAGCCAGAAGTGCAAGCAGAACTGGTCACTATGACAGTTTCTTATCTTCAAGAAACAGCTGCAGATGCTCAAATTGAAAAATCTACTGTATGGGATGATTCCCTGGGTTTGGATTTAGATGCTCTCCTGGCACAGGATGCCATAAAAGAATAACTAGAAAAAGCTGCCCTAAAGGAAAAGGAAAGAGCTATGCAAGATGCAATTGATCCCTATGATCTGCTAATTTCTTCTAATTCTGAGGATGAAATCGATTCTGTTGAGTCTGCTGAGTCAAAAAGAAAAAGAATTGCTAAAAAGAAAAGGAAAGCTGTAGCTCCTCCTCCTTCTAATCCAGATAATGATACTCCTTATTATATACTGAAAGGAATTGATCCTAAGTCAAAAGATTTCCAGCACTGGATGGCCTTCTCTAAGAATCAGCAGAAGCAAAGGAAAAAGTCAAAGAGGTATGACTCTCCTGTCCCAAGATGGAATCCTAGAGGTCCTCCTCCTTCACCTCCCAGAGTAGGAGCCTCAGGAAACTTATCTGCAAAACTTGCTGCTCAGTCTGAAAGATTAAATCCATCTCAGTCAGCTCAAAGGAGAAGTTCCCAAGGGTACCAAGGCAAAACTCAAATTGGCTATCAAAGGCCTGATGTTGTTAAGGAACAAGTAAAGGAGGTAGTGTATCAAATACCAACTTTCTCTCCTCCTCAGTCCAAAGAACTTAAAAGCTCTACCTCTCCTAAGCCAGATCACTCTGTGAAGGATGTTTCAAAAGGTAAGCAAATTATTTTATCTGAAAATTCTAGCAAGATATTTGCTAAGTCTGCTCTCCTTTCTTATCTAGTTACTCAAGATAAAGAACCAGTTGATACATCTTCTGAGATTGTTTATGAAAGCCCAGAGATTGATCCTAATTTTAGGATGGCTCGGTTTCTTGAACTTGTTGGAGCAGCTCAAATTAAGAAAGCAAAAGCAGAAGGAAAAGACACTGCAGGATTGACCACAATGTCAAAATTCAGAATGAAGGAGCTCGATAAATTCCAGGTTAGACCTGAGATATTTGATCCTTCAAAGTATATGGAAAAGCATCCTGAGGCAGTTGTCCCAAGAACAACAGAATTGAAAATCATTGGAGAACAAGACCTGAAGCTATCGAGAAAAGAAGCTCTAGATCCCTCTAGAAAGATTACTTTTATTTCTCTTTATGCATTTTATTTTACTTTCAGTAATTAGTTTTGTATGTTTTAATTGTTGAGAGACTTAACTCAAATAGGGGGAGATTATTGGTACCCTAGGTTTTGATTTGAGTTCAGTCTTCTCTTTCTGTTTCTTAACCCAAGATTTATCTATGGTCAAAGGTTTGTTGCTCTAGTTTTAGAGGTCACTTTTCCAAATATAAATTTTGGTTAAGTTGTTTTTCGTTCGACTATGGTCGAACGCCGCTCGCCTATCGTCTATCGGCTGATCGACGTTTGTCTATCAGTTGGTCGACGTTCTGTCTGCGTTGATAGTTCGACTATCTGTTGATAGGTCGACTATCTATTTTCTTTGATAGTCCGACTATCTGCTTGGATAGTTCAACTATCTGATAGCTAGACTATCTGTTGATAGGTCGACTATCGGTTGTCTTTGATAGTTCGACTATCTGCTTGGATAGTTCAACTATCTGATAGCTCGACTATCTGTTGATAGGTCGACTATCTATTGTCTTTGATAGTTCGACTATCTGCTTGGATAGTTCAACTATCTGATAGCTCGACTATCTGTTGATAGGTCGACTATCTGTCCGCTTTGATAGTTTGACTATCTGTTTGATAGGTCGACTATCTGTGTTGCTTGATAGTTCGACTATCTGCTTGGATATTTCAACTATCTGATAGTTCGACTATCTGTTGATAGGTCGAATATCTGTTTTGTTTGATAGCTCGACTATCTATTGATAGGTCGACTATCTATTTTTCTGTGATAGGTCGACTATCTGTTTTTCTGTGATAGGTCGACTATCTGTTTTGTTTGGTAGTTCGACTATCTATCTTGATAGATCGACTATCTGATAGCTCGACTATCTGTTCTGATAGGTCGACTATCTGCTGAGGTAGTTCGACTATCTTCTTTGATAGTTCGACTATCTGGACCGTTCGACTATCTGTCTGATAGGTCGACGATCTCTGTGCTTCGGTCGACGATCTCCGAGGGTCGTTCGACGTTTTGCTGTATGTCTTGAGTAGTTTTGTCGTCTTCTATGATGTGATTAATTTCATATTTATTTTGACATATTTTATAAAAGATTATCTGAATAAATTGTGATATTATTTCCATACAATATCGGTTCCATTCCTTATGCATGAGCTAATCTTTTTCTGACAAAGTTGTTTGTCTTATTAGCTGAGATATGATTTCTGCTTTATCTGTCAGGCTGTCCTTTATAGCCGTTAGACTCAAAAAGTCTTCCTTGGCTGTAAAGAGTCTTTTCTGATGTGACTTTCTGTAGTTTTATTTCATCAGAGTAATTTGCAGCTTCTTAGAAAGCTTTATCCTCTTATAGGATATCTGTCTGCAGTATTTTGTTTTGCTTTATGCTTTTTTCAGCCCAGTTTGCAGAGTTCAGTAAAAGACAAGATTCAAACACAAGTAAGAGCCGTTGCTGCTTCTACTATATAAAGAATTCATTGAAGAAAGAAATGAACTAGTTCATATAGACAAAATAAAGTTCATTCAGGAAAAGGAGTTCAAAAGCTAACAGCTGCATTCAAGCTTAGAACTTACAGTTTCCAACTGCTCTCAGCTCATTCACATCTAACTGAGAAGAAGTTTTAGCTCTTCACTCTTCTTCAACCTGAGTTCTCCTGCCTCCAGGAAGATCTTCACTCAGAGCTTTTTTTGAAGAAGAAGAAGATAGCTGCCTAAAGAAGAAATTTTATTTCATATTATTTATCTTCTTGTAGCTTTTTCCTTCAGATTTTCTGAAGTGTTTCTGCACTGAAGCAAGACTTCACATGGACGTTCTTTTAGCCAGGGGGAGCCTTGATTCTTTAAGAGCTTTCTAGCTCAGTGCAAGTTCTTGTGCTTCTCTAATCTATTGTAAAATAGAGAAGACATCTTAACCTCCTTTCCCCCTCCTGTAAAGGGTTATTACTCCCTTCAAAAGTATCCCTTGGTGGCAGGGCACCTGATCAAAAACCTGTGTTGGTTTTTAGACACCTGATCAAAAGTCTAAAGGGTCTCTAGATCTACCTGCAGCAGATCTTGTTGGTGGCAGGGCACCTGATCAAAAACCTGAGTGGATTCCTACCTTGTTGGTAGAAGAGTGGACGTACCCAAGTTATTTGGGGAACCACTTTAAATTCCTTGTGTCATCTAGATTGTTTATTTAATTCTCTGTGCTGATTGGCTGTGATTAGATTTTAACTAGGATTGCTAGTTGCTATTTAGGATTCCAAGCCTTAACTGTAATTACAGTTGGCTGCCTTTTGTGCACAACACTTGTGTTAGGCTTTAGGGTTTAATCTCAAATATCTATAACCTTCATTTCGCAATTAACTCCAAGGGAGTTGAGTAGACAGTTAAGTTTGCTAGTGCAATTTTTGATTACTCTATTCACCCCCCCCCCCCCGTCTAGAGTAGTATCTATCCCTTTTCTTTCAGCATTGGAAGCCATTGGTGTTTTCTTGGCTGAGACATCAGTCATCCCAAATCTTTTAATTAGCTCCTTAAAATATTTGGATTGGGAGATGAAAATGCCATCAGGGGATTGCTTCACTTGGAGACCAAGGAAGTAAGAAAGCTAACCCATGCTACACAATTTCAAACTTGGAATGCATCAGGTCAGTAAACCTTTTGCATAGTTTGGAATCTGTAGAGCCAAAAATGATGTCATCTACATATATTTGTACAAACAATATATTATTATTATTATGCCTAATAAACAAAGTTCTATCTACAATGCCCCTAGTGAACTTATGCTCTAAAATAAAGCTACCTAGGGTCTCATACCAAGCTCTTGGAGCTTGCTTTAAACCATAGAGAGCTTTATGCATTTTGAAAACAAAGGAGGGATGAGTTGGAGAAATAAAACCTAGTGGTTGTTCAACATATACTTCCTCTTTGAGTTCACCATTTAAGAAAGCACACTTGAAATCCATTTGGTAGACATTGAACTTTTTGTACGCTACATAGGCAAGAAAAATTATGATAGGTTCAAGTCTGTAATATGTGTAAAGGTTTGATCATAGTCAATTCCTTCTTCCTGTCTTTATTATTGTGCTACCAACCAAGTTTTGTTCCTTATGTTAGCACCTTGTGCATCCAATTTATTTCTGAATACCCATTTAGTTCTAATGACTGGGTAATCTTTGGGTCTAGGAACTAAATTCAAAACTCTGTATCTCTCAAACTGATTGAACTCCTCTTTCATTGCAATAATCTAGTGTGGATCTTGCTCTATATCTTTTATGGATTGGGCTCAAGTTGAGTTATGAAGCAAGATTGCATAAAATTTTGGTTGAGTTGATGCCTTATTTGCACACCAACTGATATGTCTTCAATCACTTGAGATATAGAGAGATCTCTAAGTATGACAAGATCAGTTGGAGGAGTTTTTTAGGAAAAAGCATTTGGAATTAATTTCTCTTATAGAATTATCTTTGTTGTTGGTGGTTCAGCAATCATTTCACTGAATTCTTCTTCACTATCTACTTCAACATGTGGAGAAGGATGTGATATAGCCTCATTGGTGAGGTTTAAATCATCCAATTTCTCACACAGTTGGTGTACCTACAATAAATATTTGGTAGAAGAATCCTTCTCCTTGAAATACATGTTAGCTTCATCAAATGTTATTTGTACAGATTCTTCCATTTTTAAAGTAGATTTATTAAAAACCCTATAGTCCTTGTTGACTTGGGAATATCCAAGAAAAATTCCCATTGCATCTTTTGCTTCAAATTTACTTAGATGTTTCTTGTTATTATTATGAATGTAACATCTACAACAAAAAATTCTAAAGTAATCTATTTTAGGTTGCTTCCCTTTAAGTAATTCATAGGGAGTCTTACCCTGAAGTTTATGTATTAAACTCCTATTCAGGACATAATTTGTTGTGCTTATAGCCTCTGCCCAAAAGGATAGGGGCAAGTAAGCATCTGCAAGTAATGTTCTTATAGGTTAAATGAGGTTTCTGTTTTTCCTTTCTGCTACCCCATTTTGTTGAGGAGTTCTAGGAGCAGAGAAGCAATGCCTGATACCTTCTATCTCACAGAATTCTTGCATAAGAAGAGACTCAAACTCAGTACCATGATCACTTCTGATCAATGCAATTGGAGCAGAGTACTCAATCTTAATGCTCTTAAGAAAGTCTATAAGAACTTTAAAGTTACTTGACTTTTTTCTCAAGAAGAACACCAAAGTGAACCTAGAGAAGTCATCTACAAAAACAAAGGTATAAAATTTCCCTCCCAAGCTCTGTACAATAATGGGTCCAAATAGATCCATATGTAGCAATTACAGAATCCTGGGTGAATCACTCTTATTAATAGATTTAGAACTATTTTTTGTTTGCTTGTCTAATTAAAAAGCCCTATAGAGGCTTTCCTTCTTATAGGGGCCAGAAGGCAATCCTATAACAAGATTGTCCCTAGAGAGTTTAGCAATATTTTTAAGATTAACATATCCTAATCTTTTATGCCATAATTCATTATTATTACTAATTTTATTGAACATGCAAATTTCTGAACTAGCTGACTTAAAATTAACTATATAAATGTTCCCTTTTCTAAATCCAGTTAAAACAGTTTTGTTATCTATAAAAGTAATAAAACAAGTAGATTGGTTGAAAGATACCTGATAACCTTTATCAAATAACTGGCTTATGGATATTAGGTTATGTTTTAGACCACTCACATATGCTACCTTCCTGAAGGTGAAACCTCCAATGTTGACATTCCCAAAGCCTTTTCTTTGGCCATAGTTGGAGTCTCCAAAAATCACCTTTCATCCAAGCTTAGACTTATAGTTGGTTAAGTTTTACTTGTTGCGTGTCATGTGCTTTGAACAACGACTATCCAGGTACTACTTATCCTCTATGGGAGGATAGTTCTTTAGTTGCAAAAGGAAAAATTAGGTGTTCTTGACCCAGGTAACCTTGGGTCCTTGATTCTTTTCAAATTTAAAACTAGAATTATAGGAACATTCAGGTTGACTCTTATATCCTAGAGGGTGTAATTTACGATGTGGAATTACCAACTGAGTAAATGGGTTAAAAAATTTTCGTTGTTGATTACTGGTTCTTGAATAATTTATTTTAATGTTAAAATGAACTTGGATCGACAAATTTTGATAAGTTTATCGATCTACGTTCGAAGAATATGGAAGAGTTTGTCGAACTCCGCTTAGAGAATGAAGGTATTAATTTTCTGTGCCCTAATATCGTCGATCGCAGCTCGAAGAACCATATTGGTTTCGTCGATCGTAGTTTAAAGAATAATTATAAGAAAAATTTGCGTTCAGCATTCGTCGATCTGAGTTTGACGAACTGTATGCATTTTGTCGATCTGAGTTCGACGAAAGCTGCTGAGCATAGTTTTTATTATAGTTCTTATTTTTCTTTCTCTTTCTTTTCGGTTTCAGAATTATTTCAACTTGTTCATTTTTCTCATCTAGTTTTTCTTTTCCCTTTTCTGATATAAATTTTATGGGTGTTGATAGAAAATTTTTCTAAATAGGATGAGGTTGGCTTGATGGAGCACCTAAGCCCAATTTTCCATTTAGCCTGACATTAACAGTGCTTATGATGTTCATCAATTTGATGCTTCTCCAATTCAAGGATTCTTCAAATTGCTTAGCCTCACTTAATTTAGTTTTTAATGATATGATTTGTTCTGAGAGTATAACTAGTTCATCTTTTAGCTTTATATTTTAAGAAAACAGGTTATCATGTTCAGTTAATTTATCTTTGAGATGTTTGATTTCCTTCTCAGATTTAATTAGGTCATTACATAATAATTTAAACTCAGTTTTAAAATGGTCTAAATTAAAATCAAATGAGGATATTACATGATCCTCTTCTGATTCAGAATCTTCATCTTGTGAATCTTCAGGTTTTGAAAGATATCCTGATGCATTGATAGCCATAAAGCAAATTTCTTTGCTTTAGCCTCTTCTTCATCTTCAGGGAGCATGAAGATGAAGTTTCCTCTTCTATTTCACTCCAAGTTTCTGCAACAAAGCATTTTTCCTTCCTCTTATGCTTGTTAGAGGAGGGCTTGTTGTAGTGCTTCCTATATTCCTTCTTTTTTCTTTTATCCTTCTTTTGGGACTTTGGACACTCAGGTAGAATATGTCTAGGCTTCCTGCAACCATAGCAAACAACTTCCATAGTAGGAGTCTTGTCATACCTTGGTCTGTCTTCTTGTCTGGATGATTTCCTCCTGAAATCTTTTCTGGCCATCTTGTAAAATCTTTTGGCCAGTAAGCTTAGGAGTTCATCATTTACTGATGGAGCTTTTGATTCTTTATATGCCTTGAAGGCAATGCTTTACTCCTTCCTTCCTGAGGTAGAAGACTTCTGTTTAGCTGCTTCCCTAGTCTTGATAAGCTGCTCATAGGACTTGAGCTTGCCTTGCAAAGACTCAGTAGAGATTTCATTTTGTCTTCTGGCCTCCTTGGTTGGCCAAATCCTAGAATCCCATATGCTGGGGAAGCACATAAGGATATTGTCATTGATCTCAGTCAGGGATATGTCCTTGTCCAGTGTTTTCAGCTCATTAATGATTAAGCTGAGTCTTTTGTACAAATCAGCCACTTGCTCTGACTCTTCTTTCTTGAAGTTCTCATATTGGGAAATGATATTTGATCTTTTATCTTTTCTCTCATCAACTGATCCTGCTACCATTTTGTTTAGGGAATTCCAAATGTCTTTTGCCGATGTGCATTCAGCAACCTTCTAGAAGATGTCATCTAACATTGTTTGTCCCAGAACGTTCATAGACATAACATCAGCAAGTTTTGCTTTCTTCTGTGACTCAGTCCACAAAGGTGGTGGAACTACACTTGAACTTAAAGTAGTAGCCACTGGAAGTGGATGACCTGTCAAAATGGAATTATAGATGTCTTCATCAATTGAGTTCATATACATTCTAATCCTTGCCTTCCAGATTGCAAACTTAATAAGGTTACATACTGGAGGTCTGGTGCTTGAATATTCCTTATTTTGTGCCATGATATAAAAGAAACACTAGAGGTAGTAAGATCTATCAAAGGATCTTTTCACTCAGGTATTAGCCTGTGAAACCAAAAGAACTTCTCTCTGATGCCAATTGAAAGTGAGGGGATAGATCTGTCTTAACTCAAGAGGGGGGGGGGGGGTGAATAGAGTATTTAAAAAACTTTGATTAGTTTTTATAGCATAATTAAAATAAGTGATATTAAAGTATATAAAGAGAAGTAAAAACAAAACTATCATAGCATAGTAAAATACGAAATAGAACAAACAGTCGACACAAGGAAATTATAGTGGTTCTCCAAAACTTGGTACATCCACTATTCTAACACCCTGATAGGAATTCACTAATAGGTTTTTGTTCAGGTGCCCTGCCACCATAGGTTTTTGCTTAGGTGACCTGTCACCACAAGATCGTTTTTGAGGGAGATCTCATAGCCCTTTGAGCTTTTGATAAGGTGCCCCAAAACCATCCCAAGTCTTTTGATAAGGAGACTTGACAACCAAAAGTAATTTTTGCAGGGAGTTATAAAACCATTTATACAGTGAGGTAAAGAAAACGTTATGTTGTCTTCTCTTTCTCAATAGCACTGAGAAGACTAGTGGATTGCTGTGATGTCAAAGCTCCCCCTTAGATGAAGATTTGTTTAGGAAGCTGGAAGCTTTGCACCGGGTGTAGGCCTTCAACTTGGATTGTAGATCTTCAGGATCTTTTAGACAGATATTGATTGTTGTCTCTTGAAAGTCTTGAAGAAGAAATTGAAGAAGAATGAAGATGGGTGTGAGTTGTTCTTCTTCAATTTCCTGTAAGCACAATAACAAAAAGAATTTTTTCTCTGTGCCGTGTATTAGTTGTTTTAATGTGTCTTTGACTTAAGAAGAAAATCATTTATATACTGAGTAGATTTCAGCCTTTGAATTTTGAATAATATCCTTCATTTACTACTGAATCCTGGGAGTCGAATGACGAGAATTTGTATTTAATATGTTTCCTTTACTGTCCCAGTAAATAAGCCAAGTAATTAACTATGTGAAGCCCATAATTAATGCTGCCATGAAATGGCTATATTCTTTAGAATATGAGCATTAATTATCAGAGAATTACTGCCTTAGAATAAAATAGTTTGAAGTCATGCTGATAGAAAATATGACGAACTGATTTTGAAAGGAATTAGTCAAACTCAGGACAGATTTCGTCGATCTGAACTCCAAGTTCGTCGAGCTGAGAAATCTTCTTCATCGAGCTGAGCTCAGAGATTATTATTCAGGAAAATAACTCTCAATATTGAGTTTCAAGATCGTCGAGGTGAGATAGACTATCGTCGACAAAAGAATTTGAGTAGAAGAATAAAAAAATCGTCATCTTGAGCTCGGATATCGTCGAGCTTAACTCAGAGTTGAAACTCTGAGTTCATCGTTCTGCGATCGATGATCATCGAGCTGAGTTCGAAGAACTTTGAACTGATTTTTTGAACTCTTTAAACTGTATTTCTTCTAAGTTTGAGTCTCTGAAATCTTCTGAAGGCTGGATCAAAGTAGTCTAACCTAATAAGACTAACCTTAACCTTAGAACTAACCGATGACCATAGGCTATACGTGTTGGATCAACAAACCTAATAGTGAACCTAGCCCAAATACAAACTGGGGCTCTAACAGAAGCTTTTCTTTTTCGCAGGACGGAGTTCGTCGTTTCATCTTATAAAAAAATTATAATAGTGTTTTCATCGAACTCCATCCCGCGCTTTCCAGTTCTCTTGCACGTGATCTTTTGCTCTTGCAGGTAATGGAGATTTTGGTGGCAACTCTCTCCGGAATGAAATTCGATGCCGGCTTCGATTTGAAATCGATTACTTTAGCCATTCAGATCAAGTCATCCAGAACATCCTATAGCTTTTTGAGACTTAGCAGTTACGGAAAATTATGACAACTAGGATCAAACTTCCAGTAACAGAGATAAAAGAATGGGTTTTCACAGCAAAGATTCAGGAAACTCCAATTCTTATTGGAACGATTTCAGGACACCAAGTTTCTCTCTCTAGAAATTTTGACTGAAGTTTTTGAGTTTGTTGTTGGTGTAGATGAAATAAATTTATCTTGTAGTGAATTTGATGAAATGCTAGAAAGGTTAGGTCATACTACAGGAAACCCTAACAACCTCCTTAAGAAAAATCTATTTATAGAATATAGATTTTTTGCTGATGTTGCTGGCAAAGTGTTTTTAGAAAAGCACTCTGCTCATGATCATATTTCCAGGCAATAATTTCATCTGATGTGTGCCTTAGTTAATAAGAAGTCAGTGAACTAGGTAAGAATTTTTTTTGATTTAATCAATAAGAAAATCAGTAAGAAGGATGTTAGTTTTGGAAGGATTCTGGGAATTTTTCTCCAGGAAAAGCTTCTAGAGTTATTGGTCTCCTAGACCATTTTTATTAATGCCTCAAAGAGACTTACCTCTGCCTTATTTGGGAGATTGGAGAGGACTATCCCTAAGCCCTCCAGGGCTTCCTCTTCAAGGGTTGCTTTAGAGGACACAAGGGCTGAAACAACCACTTCTCCAACCCCAAAATAAGCTCCTGTTCTAACTCTCTTATATCTGCTCAACTTGCTTCTTCCTCCTCTGTCCCTTCTTCTTCTATAGGTCTAGGTTCAGGACTCTCTAAAATCAGGCAGGGGGAGATGTTCTATAAAGAAGATCCTCCAGTAGTTCTAACAACAATAGCAGCAGGAACATCAGATATTTCAGAAATTCTAGAGATAATTGAAATTCTTGATGATTATTCTGAGATGTTTTGTTTAGCAGAAGAGCTAGTGGATGCAACAATAAATACTATTGGTGGTTTAATTATAAATCCCACAGTTGATATAGTTTCTTTATTACATTCTTTTGTTTCAGTGCATAACAACAATCTACCAGCTTTTGTTAATTAAGTTCCAGATATATGTGAAGCTATAGTATGTTACTGAGCACCTATTAGTCCTAAAGTTTTGGAACAACTTAGGAAAAGTTTTTCAGATTGTGATATTCTTATAGAGCCAATAACTGATTCAGAGCTAAAGGCTTTTTATCCTCCAACCTTTAGCTTTGCCGAATCTCGAATGCTAGACATCGATGAGATTATGTTTGAAGATTTATATTCAGCAGATACAGAAGTTCAGGCCAGTGCAGAACTTTTAGAGCCACAGACTCAGGCTGATATAAAAGATACAAGTGTATAACCTCAGTCTCATCGAATTCTTTTTGATGATATGCTTTGATAGATTCATGCTCTTTATGATAATACTGTAAATGCATCTGATGATGATGATGATGATGATGAAGATTCTGATGACTCTGAGGACACTAGTTCTAAAAAGAGAAAAACTAAGAAGAAGGCTCCGCCCAAAGCACTCCAAAGCAAAACCCCACTGTTGATACTCCCTATTACATTCTACATAACATTACTCTCACTCCAAACACCCCTAATTGGATGAGATATTCAAAGAATGAAATGAAAGCAAGGAAGAATATAAGGAGATACTCTCCTCCACCTCAATTCAGGAGAGGTCCTCCTCCTCTTCCTCCTATAGCTGGATCTTCAGGCAATGTTTCTCAAAGTCAAAGATCAACTTCTCACTCCTATCAATCTAGATCAACTCAAAGCAGTAGAGAAAGACCCTCTTGATCAGATACTCAGTTTCCAAGAGAACAATAATAACAACAATAATAGTATGACAGTAAAGGCAGCCAACAGAAAGATTAGGATATTCAAAAAGAAAAATCTAGTCCAGAAAGTCCTCTATCTACAATGTGTGATCCAAAAATGGATTCTAATTCCAGGATGGCCAGGTTTAAAGAGCTTATAGGACTCTCTCAGATCAGAAAACCTATGGAAGAAGGACATGATATTTGCCAGTATATTGCAATGTCTTCATACAGAAAGAAAGAGCTGGACAAATACTCGGTATAAACCTTTTTAATGTTGATACTTATATGTCTTTACATCCTGAAGTAGTTATACCCAGATCTGCTTCAGTGACAATTCTTGGAGTAGAAGATATGAAGATATCAAAACAGCAAGCAATGAATCCTAATAGAGAAAATAATTTCACCAAACCTTTTACTGTAACTTCATAGGATACCTCTAAGAGAGTTTTACAATTTCTCTTTTTCTATTTTTGTACTTTAACTTTTATTTGTTATAAATATGTCACAAGGCACTTCTTTTTATATCTGCTGAAACATTATAATTCTGCCAGATATTATTTTTTGCTTTGTGATTTTTCTTTTATTGTTGTTCATAGTGACCTCACCCAAATAGGGAGAGATTGTTGGAACCCCACCTATGTTTAGGGTTGATTTGGGCTATGTTCACTATTAGGTTTGTTGACCAAACATGTATAGATTAGAGTCATTTGTTAGTTCTAGGGTTAAGGTTAGTCACATTAGGTTAACCTGCCTTCAGAAGACTTCAAATACTCTAGACTTAGAGACAGAAGACTTCAAGGAAATATAGTTAAAAAGATTTTAGAAATTCAGTTCAACGATAGCTGAACTTAGCTCGACGATTGTCGATCTCAGATTGAAGAACTCAGAGTTCCTTCTCTGAGTTTAGCTCAATGAAAGTCCAACTGAGAATGATGGTCTATGATATCATGTAAGAAGTTTAGCTCGACAAATGTCTTTCTCTGGTCGACAAACTTGGAGCTCAGATTGGCAGTTCAGTTTCAGATCGATGATCGCTGAGTTGAGCTCGATGAAGAAGAATTCTAAGCTCGATAAACTTGGAGTTCAGGTCGATGAAATTATTCGTGAGTTCGACTATTTCCTTCCAGGTTCTGTTCGACGTTATTCCTTTGCAGTTTCTCAGATCGACTATCATTTCAAATTTGATTATATTAAGGCAGTAATACTCTGATAATTAATGCTCATATTCTCAAGAATATAGTCGTTCCATGTCAGCATTAATTATGGTCTTCACTGAGTTATTACTTGGCTTATTTTATTAAAACAGTTACGGAAATTCATTTAAGACAAATTCTAGCCGTTCAACTCCAAGAATTTCGGCTGTCAGTCAAGGAAAGTAATTCGAATTTAAAAGACCAAAAATCTGTAAGGAATATATAAGGTTTATCTTTTCAGACAACAAAAAAAGCAATAGTAACCTGTGATAGAAAGATTATTCTACAGAAAACTGAAAGAAGAACAGCTCTCTAAAAAATCAAGTTCTTCATCAGCGTTTGCTTTAGGAAATTCAAAAGACAAAATCATCAACTTCTGTCTAAAAGTTCCCTGAAGATTTTCAAGCATTCTGAAGGCCTACACCCTGAGAAAAGCTCTCTATCTCCTGAACAATTCTACATTTCAGGGGGAGCTTTAACAACAACAACAATCCACTTGTCTTCTCAGAACTTTGAGAAAGAGAAGACAATATCAATTTTCTTTTTCCATTTCTTGTGTAAAGGGTTTTTAACTCCCTTCAAAAGTTATCCTTTATATATTAAGTCTCCTGATCAAAAGACTTAGTTTGGTATTTGGGCACCTGGTTAAAAGCTCATAGGGTTGCCAGATCTCCCTTGAAAATAGATCTTGTGGTGATATGACACCTGATAAAAAACCTGTGGTGGCAGGGTACCTAATCTAAAACTTATAGTGGATTCCTACTAGGGTGATAGAAGAGTGGATGTACCCAAGTTTTAGGGGAACCACTCTAAAATCTTTGTGTCATCTGGTTGCTCTACTTTTTATTTTTCTGTATTGTGATTTTCTTATTTTATTTCTTCCTATTACATATAGATATCACTTATTTTATTAATCCACAATAAAAATTAATCAAACGTTTTTAATACTCTATTCACCCCCCTCCCCCCTCTAGAGTTAGTGTAATCTATCCCTTCACTTTCATTTATGTTAGTTTTCTAATGTCATTTCATACGCACACAAGTGTGTCATCTGTATGTCTTGGCTGAAGCACGAACACTACACTCATAATCATGATAAGAAGTATACAGGGCATATTCTTTACTGTGGAATGCATAATATGTGTTCGTATATGGATCCTCATAAGAGGCAACATGTGACTATTATGTAGTATGGGATGCAGAACATCATCATATGAATGCACATTAGATTTTGATTTTTATTGCATGCATTATTATGTAATATGGGATGCATATTATTTCATGTATACGACACTCATAACATGCATTAAGGCCTTTTTAGATTGCATAGCACAACATGCATGACATAACATTATATCATCACATGTGACAAGCTAAAGACTTACATGATGACATACGCACAAACATGGTTTTGAGTCAAAAAGAACAGAAATTCTTGCATTCATTATATAGACACATGAGTCAATAGTATGACGGTATATCATCCTAAGTTTAGGCATGACATCATAATTGAAAATCCCAGAGCAAGTTAGTAGGATGAGAAAGTATTTAATTATGTATCATCTAAACTAAGTTGTTTGGTTCTATCGGTAAAGCTAGGTTTTGATTAGATATTTATTGTTTGATTAGATGCCTCCTAACCGTCCGGTGATGAGGTCGACACCCTAGTCAGAGGGAGAATCGTCTGGTGCCCAGAGTGAGGCTGTGATAGAAGGATTGAAGCAGAGCAATGAGGCTTTGTCGAGGCAAATGCTGGAGATATAGTCGCTTATCCAGGAATTGTTGTCGGATGTTGCTAGTCATCCGCCTAGAGTGCAGGACCTGAATATGGGTCAGACTGTTCCTGTTCCCCCTGCTCCTCTGGTGCTCCTAGATTTGTTACCACTAGAGATGACATTCATTTCACATTTCCAGATATTATGACCCCATACCTATGATGATAGAGCAGATTTTATGACTTTGGATGATTGGATTATAGCCATCGAGGAGATGTTCACTTATTCAGGAGTGTCACCGGATCAGAGAGTGATCGTCACTAGGTTTCAGCTCAAGGGACTTGCAAAGAGTTGGTGGCTGAGAGAGAAGGAAAATATTAGGGATGGGTGCCCATGGGAATCCTTCAAGGAATTGCTACAGATAATGTTTCTGCCATCAATCGAGAGGGACCATTTGATGAATGATTTTCAACACCTTAAGCAAAGGAAGCTCACCGTTAATGGGTATGAGGTGGAGTTTCGCAAACTATGCCATTTTCCCACTAACATGGTGTCTTCAGAGTCTAATCGAGTTAAACGTTTTTTGGGTGGTCTTAGGAATGACATTCAGCAACTAGAAAGTGCTTATGGATCTGATAGCTATGCTGAAGTTCTGGAGGCTGTTCTAAAGGTAAAGGCAATTGACAATGCCAAGAATCGAGGTCAACAAATGAGAAAGGTCAAGAGAAAGACTGGTGAGGGTAAGAGTTCCCAAGAATCTGGTGCTGCTTCGAGGAAAAAGAGAAAAGAGATATGCAGTTTTTATTGATGGTGGGGCCATCCATTCGAGAAATGCTTCAAGACGATATGCGCTCAGAAGCAGGAGCAAGTTCATGCAATCTAGAGTGCTCCTTAGGGAGATTTGGTTTGTTCTGCATGTATGTTGAGGGGAGCACGATTCTGCCCATTGTTGTGGAAAGGAAAGGGTCTACTTCTAGTGCGGATTGAAATGACATTTCAAGTTGAAGTACCTGCATGCTCAGCCCTCGTTGCAACCAGTTCCACTTCAGGCCTTGCCGCCACCGCAGCCATTGGACAAGGGGAAGGACAAGCTGAACGTGGTGTCTTTGGAGGAAGATCAGACATCTACTCATGTGATTTCAGGTTAGGTCCTAACCTCGTTCTAGCTTTTAATTTGTAGCTGTAGTTTCAACGTTTGTTCCCATAGTTGCGTATATAATTTTATAGGAAAGTTTAAGGTCAAGAAACACTGGGCGCACGTTCTTTTCGATTCCGTTGCTACCCACTCGTTCGTGGCTAGAACCTTCATAGAGCACCACCGCTTGACCCTTAATACTGTTGGCGATGCATTTCTTGTCAAGTTTCCCACTAGAGAGTCAGTGGTGTCAAACCAAGGCATTTAGAGTTGTCTGATTCTATTAAGAGATTTTCTAGCAGTTGCTGATCTGAAGGTGATAGACTTGGAAGATTTTGATGTGATTTTTGGCTTGGACTTGTTGTCCAAGTATGATGCAATTATCCAATGTAAGGTCAAGCGCTTGGACTTCAAGATGGACAACAGTCAACCCAGGAGTGTTTATGGTTTTCCGCGCCTAGTTTCTCCGATTATTTCTACGGTACGTGCTCGGAAGCTTGTAAATTCAAGATGTTTTGCCTGTTTGGTTTTGGTGTTGGCAACCAGTGGTAGTTTGTTGCGTGTAGAGGAGATTAGTGTAGTGCGTGAATTTCCTGATGTATTTCCTGATAATATTCCTAATCTTCTGCCCGAGAGAGACGTGGAGTTCGTCATAGATTTGGAGCCGAGTACCCATCTTATTGCTAAGGCGCCATATTGTATGGCCCCGCGTGAGCTGGAGTTGTTGCGTACCCAGCAGGATGATTTGCTATAGAATGGATTCATTAGACAAAGTTCTTCACCGTGGAGTGCTCCTTTGCTGTTTGTGAAGAAAAAGGATGGATGGATGAGGTTGTGCATTGACTATAGAGAGCTGAATAAGGTAACCATCAAGAATAGGTATCCCTAGCCGATAATAAATGACTTGTTTGATTAGTAGAGTGGTAGCACCGTGTTTTCAAAGATTGATCATCGTTCGGTCTACCATAAGTTGACGATTCGTGATACATATATTCCACGGACAGCTTTTCGTTCATGGCATGGACATTTCGAGTTCTTGGTGATATCTTTTGGATTGACAAATGCACCCTCTACCTTTATGGATATGATGAACATAGTGTTTAAGGATTTCCTGGACCATTATGTAGTTGTATTTATAGATGATGTTCTAGTATACTCCCGCAGTACTGAAAAGCATGCACAACACTTGCGTTTAGTTTTGTCTACCGTGAGGGAGCATAAGTTGTATGTCAAGCTAAGTAAGTGTGAGTTTTGGCTTCCTCAAGTTTCTTTTCTTGGTCATGTGGTTAATAAGGATGGAATTTCGGTGGACCCTGAGAAGATAGTTGTTGTAATGGATTGGAATAGACCTACTACTCCCAAAGAGAGAAGGAGCTTCCTGGGGCTAGCAGGCTATTATAGGAGAGTTGTGGAAGGTTTCTCTTCTTTGTTTGCGCTGCTAACGAGGTTTATGCAGAAGAACGCAACTTTTGATTGGAGCGATAAAGAGGCTTTTTGGGCATTGAAGAGGAGATTGTGCACTGCTCTTGTTTTGGCCTTGCCTACCAAAGGGATAGTATATACTGTGTATGTGGATGCATCGCATGTTGGACTTGGGTACGTGTTAATGCAAGGGGAAAAGTGTTTGCCTATGGATACAGACAGTTAAAAACTCATGAAAGAAATTGCCGTACGAATGATTTAGAGTTCGTAGTTGTGATTTACGCCTTGAAGTTATTGAGACAATTGTTATATGGTGCTCTGTGCAAGATTTATACGGATCATAAGAGTTTGAAGTACGTCTTCACTCAAAAGGAATTGATTTTGCGCCAGCAGAGATGGTTATAATATGTGCTAGATTATGATGTTGAGATTCAGTACCATCCGGGCAAAGATAATGTGGTAGCTGATGCCCTGAGTACAAAGGCAACGAAATTTTGTAACCTTTCTGTGGATTCACTGGTAGAAGAATTTCTCTTGACGGATATATCAGTGGGGAGGAGCGACTCGCCTAGTAGTTTGGAAATAATAGAGCCTTCATGGATTAGAGATACAAGGTTACATTATAAAGATGATCCTGATTTGTTGCACCTTTATAATAGAAGTTCGAAAGGGGAATTACAAGACTTTTCAATTGATGATGCGGGTACCATGAAGTACTGCGGAAGATTTATTATCCCCGCAGTAGAGGATATCCGAGTTAAGTTGTGCAAATAGGTGCATGTTTCTAGTGTTGCCTACTACCCTGGTACTACTAAAATGTATAAGGATCTGAAGCAGATCGTTTGGTGGTATGGTATGAAAGGCGATATAGCTATGTTTGTATCTGAATGTTTTACTTACAAGTGAGTTAAGGCCGATCATGGAAGGTCGGGAGTCAAGCTGACACCGTTAGATATTCTAGGTTGGAAGTGGGAGAGAATTTTGATGGATTTTATTACGGGATTGCTGAGATATCCTTGAGGATTCGATTCAATTTGGGTTATAGTAGACAAACTGATGAAGTGTGTTCACTTCGTGCCATTCAAGATTGACTACTCCATTAGGAAAATCGCTGAGTAATATTTGGATGAGGTCATCAGATTTCATGGAGTGCCTGTTAGTATTTTATCTAACCAATACTCCAGGTTTACGTCTCGCTTTTGAAAAAGTGTACATGAGAGGTTGGGTATCGATTTTAGGTATTCCACTGCCTATCATCCACAGACAAATGGTTAGATGGAGAGGGTAAATCATATCGTGGAGGATATGATCAGATGTTATATTTTGGACTACAAAGGAGCGTGGGATGAGTGTTTGAGATTGATGGAATTTGCATACAATAACAGTTTTCAAGAGAGTTTGTGGATGGCCCCGTTTGAGGCTTTGTATGAGAGGTGTTGTAGAACTCCCTTGTTTTGAGCCGAGGTTGGTGAGAGACCGTTGTTGGGTCCGGAGGCCTTGAAAGAAATGGATATTTTTGTTAATCATATTGAGAGAAGCTTTGGATAGATAAAGAGCATTGTGAAAAGAACATTAATCGTTGAAGGACTGAATTGGAAATTGCTGCTTGGGATATGGTTTTTCTTAAGGTTTCCCTAATGTCTGGCGTTAAGAGGTTTGGTAAGAACCATAAGTTGGATCCTAGGTATGTGGGACCTTTCTAAGTATTTGAGAGGATTGGTGTATCATCTTATAGGATGGAATTGCCAACATGTTTTCCTTGCGTGCATGATGTTTTTCACGTGAGTAAATTGCGGAAGTTTGTGCTAAGCGATAAGAAAATCCTTGATGTTTTGCCCCAGTTGGAGCCTAAGCTTTCCTATGTGGAGGTGCCTGTTCGTGTTTTGGATACTCAGAATATGGTATAGCAAAGGAATAAAAAATCCATTTGTTGAAACCAAAATTTGGTCTCTCGAGGAGTTCACCCTTGGGGAAGGGGTGGTCGCGCACCTACTTCGCTCCTGTATGAAAAATAACAAGGAAAAAGAGCAAAGTACTAGACCAAGGGCCCGATACGGAGGTCCCACCACACACCCGAAAGATCACTAAGTGCTTCCCCTCGTTAGCAAAATGTCGGGCTAAGGTACCTCAGAAAGCGCTAGAAGACTGGGAGATAAGTAAGCACGCGTTCTGAGGTACCCCTTGGGTATTATTTATAGATTTTCACAGATGATCTGCAAATAACTAACCACTGTTGGTCTGAAATTACTGAAAGCCCCTTGGGCTGGCCTACCAACAACCAAACTCCGATGTTCTGAACAAGTATATGCAGCCCAACTAGTTCTTCCAACAGCGTAACGCCGCCGTTTTAACTTGTTATGTGCACCTCTCACAGGGTTACCCTTATAATTTGGCCTCTGGGCCCCACTGGGGAAGGATCGCTTGGCCTCTGAGTCGGCTCGCAATCCTACTGGGTGGAGCAAGCAGGGCTAGCTCGCCTAGGAGAGGTGCGGGTCAGAGGGCGAATGAGGGCTGGCCCGCCTAGGAGAGGCGGGCAGGGCTGACCGGCCTAGGAGGCGCGGGTAGAGGGCAATCGAGGGCTGCCCCGCCTAGGAGAGGCGGGCAGGGCTGACCGAGGGCTGGCCATCCTAGGAGATGCGCGGGTCAGAGGGCGAACGAGGGCTGGCCCGCCTAGGAGAGGGGCAGGTGGGAGGGCGAACGATGACTGGCCCGCCAAGGAGAGGCAGGCAGGGCTGACCCACCTAGGAGGCGCGGGTTGGAGGGCAACCAGCCTTGGGAGGCGCGGGCCGAGGCTAACCTGCCTAGGAAGGCACGAGCTAGGGCCGACCCGCCTGCTTGCCTGAGTCTCTTCGGTGAACACGGGGTTGTACACCATTGTTAAAGTTTTTTGGAGAAACCAAGACGTGGAGAGCTAGACTTGGGAGTTGGAGTCTGCTTTGAGGGATGTTCATCCTCATCTATTCTCCTGATATTTTTTGGTAAGTGTTTTCATTGATGGCCTATGATTACATTTCTTTTATTTTGTATTTGATCCTATTATTTTATGTTTCGGGACAAAACTTCTATTTAGGGGGGTGGTTGTAACGCCCTAGAATTTTGGTGTTTATTTTAAGTCCCGTAATGACGTATTTTTGACGTCAGGGCGTTACGTTGATGCATGTTTAACATGTGTCATTTGTTGGAGCATTGGTTTGCTCAGTAGGTTTTCCGGTGTAGTTGGTTTTAGTTTGGTTTTGCACCTTCCCTCTTGAGCCGGGTCTATTTTGGTGACTCGGTTGAGCTTTTATAGGGATGTGGTGGCATTTTTTCTTCGGGCAGTGTTTTACCTGAGTTTTGTTTGTTGGATTTGGATTTCGACTTCATCGTTAGATTCGTAGCGTCAGAATTTAGCTACGGTGCGATTTTAGTAAGATTCCGAGTTGGTTTGGAATTCGAGTTATTTTTATGTTATTTAATTAATTAATAATATATATTATATTTTAAGGTATAAATAGGAATTTATCGCGTCAAACCCTAGCGTTCCTATATATCATCTTTCTAACCCGAGCGGCGACGATTTTGCGAGCGAGAGAGGAGCAGTGACGTCGCGTGGGGTTGTCGGCATTTGAGAGCGATTTGGTGGTCAGATTTCTCAATAGATTAGAGATTTTGAGAGCTCTCGCCGAGATCTACGCGATCGTGGTAAGGTTTTCCCAATTCCTCTATTTTTAGGTGTTAGGGTTTTTGATTTTGACCTCCTTTTTCCCCCAAAGTATTAGGAAACGTTGATAAGGTCTTTTGGCGGCTAATCCTAGTCGCGGTGCGAGTGGGAGGGGTTTTTCTGGAGTTTCAAGGCAAGTGGATTTTCCCCCTTGCATGTTCATTTCTTGCGTATTTTCTTCCTTTCTTTCCTTCTCCCTTTGAGAGTTGGACTAGTGTAAGTTAACTATGAAAGAGCTCCAAGAGTAGGGCAAGTTTTCGGCCAAGACATAGAGAGTAGGTTTTGAGGTTAAGTAGAATTTGACGTATATCAAAAGGAAGAATTTGGCGGGTATGGGTCAGAAATTCGCCGAGTATCGTAGCCAAATTTTTCAAATATGGTAGGTTAGCTAGGTTAGAATTCGTCGTAAATCGTTAAGTGAAATTCGTCGGGTATGGAGGGATTTAGTCTATGGATAATTCGGCGAGTATTGCTGGAGTTTGTCGAGTAAGGTCTTAGTTAGATTCGGCGAGTATCGCCGAATTTCATTAAGGCACTCTCGTCGGGTAACAACTCGTCGAGTGTAGATAGATAGTCTAAGTGTCTTCGGCGTGTATCAGAGGAAATCGTCGAATATCATGGGTCGATGTGTCTAGTAAAGTAGGAATTTGCCGAGTATCGTAGTCTTGTTCTTCTAGTATAGTTGGAATTCGTCGAGTATCGTAGGTCTTATTCGGCGAGTATTGTAGAAATTCGTCGAGTATCTTTGAGGTTTGTGTGGTATACTCGCCGAATTTGGCCAGGACTAAGAATATTTTGCCGTTTCGTATAGGATCTGTCTTGTATGGTCCTTAGAGTGATTTTAGGACTAGTTTAGGTGTTTATTTGGGTTTAGGCTTGGGTTTTGGTTTGGGGTGTTTGGGTATGATGTTTCTTTAGCTATGAATGTTGGCAGTGGATAAAGGACCACCAACTGAATGCCGGTTTGTGAGTCATTACACTTTGTGGTTTTGTTTGTTCTCTGTTATGTGTCCTGTTGGGTTGTGTTGGGCCAGGTGGCCACCACTGTAGTGCCTTTGTGAGACGTTTGGGTCTTGTAGTTCGGGTTTGGACCTTTTGGTCACTGACTCCTGCCCAGTTTTTTTTCCTAGTGTTAATGACTCACGTTTTCGAGCTTTTTTGTGCTCAGTTTGCTTCTTAAATCGATTTATGCTATTTCATGCTTATCCTTATAGATTTTGTCAAAGCACGGCTTCGTTCCGCATTTGGTGCAAATGTTCTTCTAACTCCTTTATTGCAACTTTTACTTCACCTTTTTTTATTTGGCTAATCAGCTGTGGTTCCAGCATATTTTTATAGTTGGGCATGTAAACCCTTTTCTTATCTTTTCTACTTGTTACCTATTTATTTCCATTGCAACTTGTATTTCCTTGCTCAGGTGTTCTTCTTTTGAATGTCTTAGGTTCAGGGCTATAGCCGATGTAGCGGCTATGTTGGGTGGTAGCTTTTGGACTGTTGTTGTTGTAGTAGTTTCCTTACCGTCGTGAGGTAGTTCTTGTTTTCAGTTTTAGTTTAGACTTGTATACTTTCAGTGGGTCGTGTCAGGTTGTTGACGCCCACTAGCAG
This sequence comes from Platanthera zijinensis, assembly GCA_039513925.1. NCBI lineage: Eukaryota > Viridiplantae > Streptophyta > Magnoliopsida > Asparagales > Orchidaceae > Platanthera > Platanthera zijinensis. The sequence goes on from CM077086.1 coordinate 83,903,281, forward strand.
TTTTCTTTTGGAAATATTGAATACTTGGTTAGTTGCTAGTTTACCTTTTTGGGGTGGTTGTGCTTACTCTCTGGGAAGGTTTTATGCTAAGTTGTATGCTAGATATTTTAAAGTATAAAAATTACCATTATTACTTCATACATGCTATATTTGAAATCTAAATCACTATGTTTAACGATCGTAAAATCGAATTTCGTAACTATTATAAATTTAGAGTCTTGCATACCATGAGATGTCCTCCGGGGATGTTTATACTCATGTAGGACGTCTAATATTGTAAATAAAATATTTTCTGCAGCGTGAAACTATTTTTTTCTCTTGGACTAGATGAGACACTGAGCCGAGGGATACGGTTAACCGCTTAACGTTAACTATATATTCCTCTTAATACTTATGGACCTTTGATAAAGTGTTAAGTTAGAGTCTTTCCTGAGCATCTATAGTTATCCCCTGCTGATGTGGCATCACGATGCACATTTTCCCTTACTCTTATATATCATTAAACGTGGAGAAAATACGGGGTGTAACAAAAGTGGGCCACTTTTCAATTGATTGTTGGCACAACCCTAGCGTGCCAAGGGCAAGGGTAAGTTTTCCTGACAGGACTTTTGTAGGAAGGCATGTGCATTTTCATGTTAACAGGAACCTAGGACCCAATTCATTTTGGGGTCCTAAGGTAAGATAAATTTTGTTTTGTACGACAGTCCAAGTGGTCATACCCATTTATGGTTCTTGTACAGAGATTGTTCCCGACTTAGGATTGGAAAAAGGTGGCCATCTTCAGGATCATACACCTATAGATAGAAGTGGATGGTCAGACTATCAAGTAAAGGGTGTCCAGGACATGTGCAATCATTAAGGGGGAGCTAGGTTAGTCTGATTTACTGGACTAGCTTGAGTCATACCAAAATGATTTGTAACAGGAAACCTCCTGCACTAAGTGGATCAGTAAGAGAGAGCCAAATGCAAATATATGGCTAAAGAAGAAGAAAATATCTGGCTCAGCTGAAAGGTACTTTGTAGTGAGCAAGGATGTGGCGGTGTATCCAGCATCTACTCCAAGTCTACAAGAAAAAGATAAGTAGAATTCCTCCAAATGATGATTCTACTAAATGTTCTCTCAATTGAAAGAAATCCTATATCTCTTGACAGGACAATGCTTTTTTGATAAGATATTTTTATATTAAAATTATGTGGAGAAGTATGAGACAAGTCTTGAAAATTTGTCTCTACAAATAAGTAAGTGGCTCACATATTCACTAAGCCACTAGGTGAAACTAGATTCAACTTCTTCAAGTTTGACATGGTAATGTTGAATTGGGTTCAAGTATCTCTCCTATAGTTGTATATATTGTATCTGTATTGCAGGTCAATTTAAATCCCTGCAGGATTGGTCAGTCTAATAAGACTAAGGGTTAATGGAAATTTGTCTGTTTGCGGCTAAGTGAGAGGAATTAATCACAGTCGTTGATCATAACTTGATCCCCAAATAGGTACGTGACTTTCCGCCTTCTATCATAAGAAAAACTATAAATAGAAGGTCTAGTGAATAAAGAAATACACACTTTCCCTTGCCCTCCCCTGCCCGATACTGCCAAATCGATGGAAAGATTTTCACTCGCTCTCAAAAATTCGCTAACAAAATTGCGCAGAAAGGTCAGGACTTCCTATTCGAGGGTTCTGAACTAGTGACAAATGGATTCAAGGATGCGTCGGAAGAGGGGAAATTTTTTATCCACCTACTCTAGGTTTCTGACCCAGAGTTTGTACTATAGGAGTCCTTCCTTCTATGGAAGCGGGAAGTGCTAGAATTGTTCGCAAATTCCCAAGGAGACTCTTTCTCAGGAAAAATCAAGACTATGGTTAGTGGAACAAAGATCAAGATAACCCTGAGGCGGCTAAGCAAAGCGCTCTAGTTATCGAGGTTTACAGAACTGAGGAAAAAGAAGCCATAGTCAAATCTATTGCCAGAGTGGCAATGACGTGTTGCGACATCTCCAAACATACTACAGGCTCTAACATAAGAAAGGAACTTAACCTCAAGGGAAAGTTCCTGGCCGATATAATCGGGAAGGCATTGTTGTGCAAAACAGGCACGCACGACAAAATTTCAAAGAAGATGTTCGAGCTGATTACAAGGATAATCCTATCCAAAAAGACGAACTGGGGAAGAGTCCTATTTGACAGGATTTTAGAGTGCATCAATGAGCCAAACTTGGCGAGAATTCTTTCCCTATTTCTACTATAGACTGTTCCAGAGATCCCAAATCTGAGGCTTGTGAAAAAAATTCATCATATGAGAAGGATGGACATAAGAATGTTAGATAGGTGGGATAGGGACCTTCACCCCCATGTCTAGGAAGTTGTTAAGATGAAGACGGAGAGATAATCTCCAGTGCTAGAGGAAAACAACACAGCTAGTTCTTCTGAAGAAGATGAGGAAGAACCTCATGACCCTAGTCTGACTGTGTCTGAGGATGTTACAAGGAGAGACACTGCTGCCCAAGTGTCAGTATCCTCTGATATTGATAATAGAAATCTATTGAGTAAGGCTCAATTTGAAGATACACAAGACCAGGATGTTGACTTGCCATCAGATGAGGTAGCTGGGCAAGTAGCTGAAGATATAGTCAACAGAGTCTCTGCTAGGATAGAGGCAGAGACCTCTAGGCCTGATGCTGCTGCTGACTGATGTGCTTACCGCTCGTATAAGTAATATAAAATGGGGAGCCTTTCCCAAGTATCAAATCTCTCAAGAAACACCGCAAGGTGGAGTTGTCTTTCAAGAAGGACTTGAGATTGAAGTCCTTAGCTCGAGGTCATGAAAGGGTTTGGTTTTAGATACAAGAAAATAAAAACTAATTAAATCTATTTCTATGCAGGCCGCTATGCGTTGCTTTACTTAGCGGAATGGAGGAGTACGCAGGCGTAGGGAACGATAGGACAGTGGATTGAGGGTCGCAAACACCTTATCGCAGAGCGCACCTCTAGCGATCGCTAGTGCGACAATACTAACTATGGTGGCGGGTGGAAATATGGGCGTTGCTCAAGCAACTAAAGTAGTAAAATGATATAGATTCACATAGACATGAAACAAATAAAGCTTACAACTAAAGTGCAACATCATCTACATATAAAGATTTAACCATGCATATAAAATAATAAAGCAAGAACCAGTCAAGAAATCGATTGAATCTGAAGGCTCGTTGAGGAGTCGCAGAAGGAATCCCTGGGTTATCAGTCCGCGTCCAAGCTTGGTCCTCAACTACATCCAGGGTAGAGAAGGTTGTCACTACCCTCTAATGGACCCGTCTTCTTCGTGTCACGATATGGAAGAAGTTTGCAAGATTCCCTTTTCTTTATGGCTATGGCGTCAAAACTTACAATAGAGCTAAGAGGTGAAGGAGAAGGCCGAAAGAAGGCACCAGCGAGAGGTAAGCTTTGCGAGCATGGTCGGAGCTTCTCTCCTCAGTGGAAGATGAAGGGCAGAGGAGGATGTAAGACCCCCTTTTTTTTCTTTTTCAACCACCGGGGTCTTAGCCCAGAATTGCCGCTTTGCGGTGGCACCGACATCTCGGGAAGGCAACCACTACAAAACGCCAATTCTGCCGGCCCTTTTCGATCACAAGAGAGAGAAGTATTTATACATAAAATGTAAATAAGTCCACAGAAACATGTAAATAAAAGTGAATCATATCCAGTCCATCAATACATAACAACAGGTAAAATAGATAAACGGGCTCGAGCCCAGTACATCAGAGTCCTCACTACAAGTCGCTCATCGCGGAAGCTAAGAAAATGCTAATCACTCACGGAGCTGGTCGCAGGTGCACCGGTGCTAGACTGTCCCACCTCCATGCGCAACGTACTCCGCTGGCGCTGGTCCCTGTCTCCCATCCGGAGCTCCTGTAATGTTTGGTTCGAAAACCATTAGTCATAAAGACTAAGCCCTATCATCCCCTACCCCTCCCACCACGGCTCCTAAGCACCGAGCGGAGAGGAGGAAAGGGAAGCTACAAAAGTGGAGAATAGACAAGCAAGTGACGGTGGACCTAACTAGCAAGTTATATCAGGTGGACAGTATAAATGTTGTAATAGGTAGAACAATTAATAAGTTGCAATTTATTTAAAGAGGGCAGCTAGAGAACAGTAAGTAAACAACAAGTAAATAAGTATGTAACCTTAACTTATATGAATGCCCATACAAACTTATAAGTTAAGGGATCTTCTACAAAGCTCCCATCGTATAAAAAGTCCCATACCGATTTATACGTTGGGGTGTCGGTTGTATGCAAATATGAGTGTAGAGATATGCTATGCCATGATTCATGCAAGTGCAACTCACGCACACGACTCTATGCGCGCAGACCTTTAGTTCCCCCTGTTCGGGCAGCTAGCTTCACTCCCAGGAACCTCCGTAGTGGCAAACGGAGACAGTGGGTCGGGCCCCCCACTCCTAGGCGGGCATCCACACTACCAGGCCTAGCCCTCCCGTACGCCCCTAGAAGAACACAACCTAGAGTATCCGCGTACTGCTGCTGGATGTACCCTCCAGACTTTCTTTGGCTAAGTGTCCCACACCGCCGAGTCAGCGTACCGATGTCGGTGTGAACGACGATCAGGTACCGAAGACCCACCACCTTTTTACCGTACTCCAACCCTCGAGCCCGCGGCCCCCCGGACAGTCCTGTCCGTGCATCTACCTTCAGAGCTACTGTCTGATGGCAAGTAATCCTATAATTCTACTTTCCTAGCTACCGGGGAGTGAGTGTGTGCAGCCCTAGTTATACTAGTTACTCTTTTAATTTATTATTCCTATGGTTTACGTTAGACCAGGACTGCCCCCGGTATACCCCGTGAAGGGCTCTCAAGGGGCACTAGGAACCAAGACGGCGGCATTACGGCCCGAAGTTCCCTTTCGCAAGGCACTTATTATTATTGGTTGATCTCCCTTAGCCCGATCCCCTTTTAGTTACTTTAGTGCTAACCCTAGAGTATTAAGACTCTTCCTCTTCTTCCCGGGATGGACGATCTTTCGTCGTTCCCGTACCCCCTTATCCTAACCAGTCCCACCCTCTACTTATCCTGACTTTTAATGATGAACTCAATCTTAACTTGCCCTACCAACCATCAATTATCAGAATTCCGTGGCTTTACTATATGCAGACCATCCTAAGCTATATGAGGTACACAAGGGGAGGTACTCCAAATTGTCTTCCAAATCTCCTATGAAATTTACTGGAGGTCTATCATGACTTAATTAGCTTAAATCTAGAAATTTATAATTTTCCTAATTAATCTGATATTTATTTTATTTTTCCCAAAGATTGGCCATGGGTAATTTTAAACATGAACTACATGATATTCTTAAGTAATGGCCACCCAAAAATTATGATCACTAAATAACAGTAAGGTATCATCAAATACTAATTTGCAGGATTTTACAGAAGGTATTTAGCCTCTAATTAATTTATCCATTATAATCCCATTATTCTCATGTAAAGAAGGAAGTACTGAAATTACTCATCATAAAATTATAGAAAAATTACTGATTAATAGTATGGTGCAAAAAGATCATTGTGCAAAGAATCATAATTTCACCAGCTTGCTAAGCACCAAAATAGATTTAATCCAATATCCATGATAAATAATACTTAATGAAGCAAGCCTTAGAATTAAGCTTCTAAAAATACCATAAAAATTCACAGAGCTTTAAAATCATAATAAAGGTTCTCAGCCTAAATTTCATCAGTTTCCAGGAAGTTTGTACCCCATAATAAATTTTCTAAGCAAATCATACAATTACTAAATCATTAAAGAAGTACCCAAAATAGTGATCGTAAAATTCATAGAAAAATATCCAGAGCTTGTACTACCCCTATAATCCACTCTACTCAATTCTCATCACTTTTCAATGTGATTTGGTGTCATTTCCTATCTCTATTAGTTTCGCGCCCTAAACTAGGGTTAGATTTTCAGGTATCCCAACGGTCTCCAAATCTACTAAGATTTCGACCAGAGAACTATATTGGCCCTATGGTTCTCTTCACCCAATTTCGGGTCAATCCAAGGTCGTTTGACCACATGACCTTCACAAACCACCAAGATCCATCCTTAGGGTTTGGCCTTGGTCCTTAGGGTAAACTTACCCCGATCCACCTCAAACTCCATGAGGGGGTGCTAGAGAATATTACTAGCCAGTGGTAAAAATCTCAGCCTCTGTTGAGGTGATCTGACCACTCAAATCTCAAAAGTGCACTTTTAACCTAAGACCCCTTGTTAGGGCAAAACTTAGGTTTGTTCATTTCTAATCCGAACCATCTACAAATGAGATGAAAAATTATACAGAACCTTATGGTGACCCCAGGGACCACTCACCAAAGTTTGGGAGGGTTTGGAAATTATTTAACTATCTAATTAAATTCGGCTAGGATTATTGAATTTTTCTAAAAACTATAGAAAAATACTCTCCAAAAATTCTCATTTCTGGATAGCACCTAGATATATGTAAGATTAGACCACACCCCAAATTTCAAGTCATTTGGACGACCGGATTGGAGTGGGGAATTTTTCTAAGGTCAAGGCAGCCCCCTGGATAGACCTCACCAAAAACGGTGCTGTGGTCTAACCAGGATTCCAAATCGAGTGAAATTAATTTTGAATTAAAGTAGACTTCAAGGGCTACGCTTTCTATGTTGATCAGTTTTCCTGTAGGAGCTTTAGGTATTTTTCCCAAATTATTTAACATGACAGATATCTCATTCAGAAATTGATTCAAAAATAAAATCTAATTAAAAGACACTGTTCACCTTCTTCTACGGCCCGAAACCAGAGCCTAAAACCTAAATTCCTGTAGCTTTTTCCAAGCTAATTCCCGGCCATCCAGCCATCTCCCTGGCCGGCCACCACCACCACCACCTCGGTTGAGGCGAGGACTATCGTCGGGCGGCGGCACGGCCGCCGGAGAGGCGGTTTCCGGCGAACCCGCCACCATGAAATTTTCGGAAAACCACCAATATGCTCACCCGATCTGGCTCTTTTGAGCCCGATATCTCTCCTAACGATTCCTAAGATCTATCCGCAGAAGAAGAGGGAGGGGAGGACCTTGTTCGCGGGTTGAAGGCGTGCAGAGCGTCGGGAAGCCATTTGCGCGGTAGGGGCGTCGCCGAAAATTCTTCAACAGCAAGGGGAAGTCTGAAACAGTTTGAGGGAGTGTAACCTTTTCCTCTTGCTCTTAGGAATCTTTTATAGATCAGCAAATGGGGAGGGGAAAGGGTGAAACGTTGGAAATGAAACGTTGGCGGCCATTAATAACACCCTTATGACGTTTCGGTTATGACGAATGGCAGTTGAAAAGTTGGAGAAGAAGAGGTGTTTGCCAGGTGGCAATTTCCTATTGGACCCATTTTTCCTTAATTATTAACATAATTAAAGTAGGGAACGACCCATAAATACTCTTGATTTTCATCACCACAGTCAGAATTTACTAAGGCGTCGGTTACCGAAATTTCCAGTGTGGCTGACGTTTCGGCCTTGGTCACGGGCGTGACGCATAGGTCACAGGCGTGACAGGCCCGGTTAGCAGTTCTGGGTTCGATGATCGTCGAACTGAGATCGACGATCGTCAAAGGGTGGTCACGGGCGTGACACATGGGTCACGGGCGTGACCGGCCTGGTGACCAATTCTGGTTCGACGACATCGAACTGACATCGACGATCGTCGAGCGTGTCACGCCCTATGTCACGGGCGTGATATTGTTGGTCACGGGCGTGACATGCCTGTGTGGCTAACTTTGGGTCGACGACCGTCGACCTGAAGTCGACGGTCATGGTCACGCCCTATGTCACAGGCGTGACATTAAGTGTCACAGGCGTGACAGACCATGAGGCAAATTCCGCGTCCGACGATCGTCTGACTGAGATCGACGATCGTCGAAGGAGTCACGCCCAAGGTCACGGGCGTGACATCTGAGTTACGGGCGTGACAGGGCCGGGTTGGAAATGCTGCGCCCGACGATCATCTCCCGGAGATCGACGATCGTCGAATGAGTCACGCCCTAGGTCACGGGCGTGACGGGTCAGTCACGGGCGTGACCAACCCATGACCCGAAATCTTGGTCGGTTATTTCAAGCTTTGGACTCCCTAGGGTTCTACCACAACCAACCGACTCCTAGGGGTCTAGCCGGAAATGGGATGTTACAAATCCCAATAAACAAAACAAAGATTTCGTCCCCGAAATCAAGGTTAAGCCTACGGGACTCAAATCGGGAAAAATAAGCTTGTAACATCCCATGAGAACCGAATGATCACCTCCCTACGTTACGTTTGTTTGTGCGGTTTCGAATCTAAGGTTAATTCGCCCACTTAACTAGGTATATACACCCCAATAAACAAAAGATTAGCCCCTATTCTTGAAATTTCAATTCCATTGGTTTAAAATAGGAAGGCAAATTGATTGTCCAGAGGGGTTTTGAGGTATACCTGACGAAAAAGTTCCGGGTATTTTTGCCGCATCAAGTCCTGTGGCTCCCATGTATGCTCCTCCTGCCCATGATTGTTCCACAGAACCTTGACTAACGGGACCTTCTTCCGTCGCAAGACCCGCACTGCTGTATCGTCAATCCTGATAGGCTCTAAATCGACTGACCGATTCGAGGCCACTAGGCCATCTGCCGAGGAAATCAGCTGCTCAGGGCGTAGCAGAGCCCTCCGAAGTGAGGAGATGTGGAAGACGTCATGCAATCCCGCTAACTCCGGTGGTAGCTCCAGTCTATAGGCTAAGGGGCCGATCCGCTCCAGGATCCTATAGGGCCCCATATATCTCGGACTGAGCTTCTTCCGCCCGCGAACCCGCGAGACTCCGTGCATCGGTCGTATCTTCAAGAAAACCCGGTCTCCTACCTGGAACTCTACTTGGCGATGCCTCGCATCATAATATTTCGCCTGTCTGCTCTGGGCTTCCAACATCCTGTCTCGGATCAATCTAATCTGAGCATCTGTATCTCCCACAAACTCCGAGCCCAGTGCCTGCGGATCCTCGTCCTGAACCCATGATAGTGGGGTTCTGCACCTCCTTCCGTACAACGCTTCGTATGGAGCCATGCCTATGCTGGACTGATGAGCGTTGTTGTATGAAAACTCGACCAGTGGTAACAATCTCTCCCAAGGCTCGCCACGGTCCAAAATACATAGTCGCAACAGATCCTCCAGTGTACGGTTAGTGCGCTCTGTCTGTCCGTCGGTCTGAGGGTGGAAAGCTGTGCTGAATGTCAACCGAGAACCCAGATGGGCCTGGACTGACCTCCATTCCCTGGATGTAAACCGCCCATCCCGATCCGAAACGATAGTCTTGGGCACCCCATTATAACGCACGAACTGCTCAATGAATCTCCGTACTAATACACTGACCGGTGTGTCCTTTGCCACCGGGATGAATCTGGCCACCTTTGTCAGCCTGTCCACTATCACCCAGATCGAGTCGTTCCCCGCACGGGATCTAGGTAGCCCATGTATGAAGTCCATGGCTATATCCTCAAACTTCCACTCCGGCACTGGAAGCGGCTGCAATAAACCTGCCGGGTTCCTACACTCCGCCTTCACGAGCTGGCAGGCCTCACAATGCGTCACAAAATACGTAATATCTTTCTTCATACCCGGCCAATACATCGTCCTCTTTAAATCCTTTACCATCTTGGTGATCCCCGAGTGTACCGAATACCGGCTGCAGTGAGCCTCCGTCAAAATATCCTCCCGGATCCGTCCTCCTGCTGGCATGTAGACTTTGCCCCGGAAACACAGGAGCCCATCCCTCAAAGTGTAATCTCCTGTCGTGCCTTCCTCCAAGGCTCGGAATATCGGCTCAGCTCTCTCGTCCATCATCTGCCCATCTCTGATGCGGTCTCGGATGTCATCTGTAGTAGCCATCGACCCCAGGTACTCCATGTACAGCTCCGGGTCATCCTCAGATACTAGCAAAATCTGCATCTCCTCGAATGATCTAATCAACTCCAAGGCCATCAGCTGCGGGCCTGCTCTAGTCGTACTCGCTCTCCGGCTCAGAGCATCCGCAACCACGTTCGCCTTCCCCGGATGGTAGTGCATGGTATACTGGTAGTCCGAAAGAAACTCCACCCAGCGTCTCTGCCTGATGTTTAACTCCTTCTGGGTGTCGACGTACTTCAGATTCTTGTGGTCGGAGAAGATATCACAATGTACCCCATAGAGATAGTGCCGCCAGATCTTAAGAGCAAAAATGACTGCCCCCATCTCCAAATCGTGCACGGGGTAGTTCTGCTCGTGCTGCTTCAACTGACGGGAGGCATAGGCTATTACGTGCCCATTCTGCATAAGGACGGCACCCATCCCCCGATAGGAAGCATCTGTATATACCTGGAATCCCTCCCTCCCTGATGGAAGAGCAAGGATGGGGGCCGAGGTGAGACGATCCTTCAGCTCCTGGAAGGCAGATTCGCATCGCGGCGTCCAAATAAAAGGGGACTCCTTCTTCGTCAGAGACGTAAGAGGAAGGGCAATCTGAGAGAACCCCTTTACGATCTTCCGGTAATAACCGGCAAGTCCCAAGAAACTTCGAACCTCCGTGGCCGACTTTAGTGGTGGCCAATCCCGTACTGCCTGGATCTTTGCCGGATCCACTGCCAGACCTGCTCCACTGATGACATGACCCAGAAATGCCACCTCCTTTAGCCAGAACTGGCACTTGCTGTACTTGGCATACATCTCGTGCTCCCGCAGCTTCTCCAAGGTCAAGGCTAGATGTCTCGCGTGCTCCTCCTTCGTCCTTGAATAGATGAGAATGTCGTCGATGAATACTATGACAAAGACGTCCAGATACTCCTCGAACACCCGATTCATCAAAGTCATGAATGCGGAGGGTGCATTCGTGAGCCCGAACGGCATCACGGTAAACTCGTACAAGCCGTATCTGCTGCTGAACGCCGTCTTCGGGATGTCCTCCTCCCGAATGCGAAGCTGGTAGTATCCTGACCTCAGATCCAGCTTTGAGAACCAATGGGCTCCCTCCAGCTGGTCAAAAAGCTCATCTATCGGTGGTAAGGGATAAGTGTTCCGAACAGTCAACCTGTTCAGAGCCCGGTAATCTATGCATAGTCGAAGGGTCCCGTCTTTCTTCTTAACGAACAGCACCGGAGCTCCCCATGGTGAAGAGCTAGGCCGAACGAACCCGGCCTCCACTAACTCCTGAAGCTGACTCCGGAATTCCACCAACTCATTTGGGGCCATTCGATAGGGAGCTCTGGATACCGGCTTAGCCCCCGGTACGAGCTGAATCTGAAAGTCCTTCTCTCGGTGCGGGGGTAACCCTGGTAGCTTCTCTGGAAATACGTCGGTGAAGTCCCGCACTACCGGAATATCTGCAATGGAATCCTTGGCTACGACCGCCTCAAAGAGGACCTGATAAACCTCTTCCCCCTGCAGGTGGGCCTTAACGGCCTGCACAGACGATAGTAAAGTACGGGGTGCTGATATAATACCTTCGATAACAATGAAGGAGTCGCCGTGCCTCACGGTGATCCTCTTCGCCACGCAATCGATCTGGGCATGGTTCCAGTACAGCCAGGTCATGCCCAGAATCAGATCATAATCTGGCATCCTCAAAACCGTCGCTGGTGCCTCAAACGCCTTTCCGCCGATCCTCGCTTCCATATCACAATGGGTAGAGGTCAATATCTCTGATCCATCGGGTAGGCGCACCCTCAGCATCTTCCCGGTGCTTAGCTCCACTCCTGCCAGTCCTTTCACAAAATCCTCCGACACGAATGATTGCGACGCACCAGTGTCGAAGAGGGTGTGAGCGGGCTTGCCGCTCACGAATACTATGCCTGGGGTAATTAAGTGTCTTAGTATTTTTGTTGCAGTTCATCTTCTCTTAATTTCTAAGCAGGTTACGTCTAAATAGTAGTTATATGAAGAAAGTTTAAAAGTGCTGTCATACCTGTGATAACCTGCTCCGGGTTCCGAGGCTGTGTCAGGTCTAGAGCATACACCTGCTCTCTCTCTGGCCTGCGGCCTCGATCCTGAAATCCTCGTCCTCGGTCCTGTCCTCGTCGGCCAAACTATCGGGGAGGTGGAGCGCCCTGATGTGCTGGTGGGGGTGCTCGCCCCACAGGGCAGTTCCACTTGATATGCCCCGGCTGGTTGCACTGATAACATACCGGTGGCTGCCCTACCGTCCTTAGCATTTCCAGCATCTGTATAGGCTGGGGAGCCAATACCCCCTGAGTCCTCTTCTCCTGCCCAAGCTCCTGACGAGGCTGATCCCCGTTCCTTCTCTCTCCGATAACCTAGCCCCGAGGACGGTCTCTACGACCTCCAATCACTGAATCATCAGCCGGTCTCTTCCGATTCTTCACTGTAAGCTGATCCGCCTCTCTCTTCTTAGCCATCTCCAGAATCCTGGCCAGACTCCCCTCTGAAACGAAAAGGAGGGCCTGCCTCATGTCATCCTGCAGCCCCTTATAAAACCTCCGGGCGTAGCCAGCATCGTCTAACTGGTAAGCGTCCGCATAACGGGCCAGGTGAGTGAACTCCTGATAGTACTCCACCACAGTCCTGTTCCCCTGCCTCAACCGCAGGAACCTATCCTCCAGGTCATCTCTCGCCGACTGAGGTACAAAATGTCCCAAGAGCGCTGCTCTGAACTCCTCCCAAGTAATATCAGCACAGTCCATCCCTGCAAAGGTGGTGTCCAGCTGAGATTACCACCATCTCTTTCCGTGTGACTCTAAGCAGGAGACTGTCAAAGCGACTGCCTCCTCCGTGGGGCATCGAATCCCTGCCAGCATCTCATAAATGGAGTCCAACCACTCCTCCGTACGTACTGCAGACTCCGTCCCCTGGTAGGATGGAGGGGAAAGTCCTCGGAAGACCGTCATCCAATTGGCCCCGGGGTTTGGCTGTGGGGCTGGGGCTTGCTGAGCTCTGAAGGCCTCCAGGATGGCCGTCAGTGTTTGCCCCATCTCCGTCTGATGGAACGGAACGGGTGCTGGCGGAGTCGGGACCACATTCGGAGCCTGAGGTGTCCCCTGCTGCGATGTAGGGTTCGTCGTAGGCTACAAGCAAAAATTCCATTTGTTAGAGAGCGAATGAATGGAATTTAAGAAGAGTTATGATGGACTTTCACATGTGATTTCCCTTATGGGCACACCACTGCTTCCGCTGCTAGTTTGTCCGCAAACTAAGCTCGCACGGGGGTGGCCTAAGGTTTTTGTGGACTACTTCTCTTTCGATCGAGGTTTCCTCTGATACCACTTGTAAGACCCCCTTTTTTTTTTCTTTTTCAACCACCGGGGTCTTAGCCCAGAATTGTCGCTTTGCGGTGGCACTGACATCTCGGGAAGGCAACCACTACAAAACGCCAATTCTGCCGGCCCTTTTCGATCACAAGAGAGAGAAGTATTTATACATAAAATGTAAATAAGTCCACAGAAACATGTAAATAAAAGTGAATCATATCCAGTCCATCAATACATAACAACAGGTAAAATAGATAAATGGGCTCGAGCCCAGTACATCAGAGTCCTCACTACAAGTCGCTCATCGCGGAAGCTAAGAAAATGCTAATCACTCACGGAGCTGGTCGCAGGTGCACCGGTGCTAGACTGTCCCACCTCCATGCGCACCGTACTCCGCTGGCGCTGGTCCCTGTCTCCCATCCGGAGCTCCTGTAATGTTTGGTTCGAAAACCATTAGTCATAAAGACTAAGCCCTATCATCCCCTACCCCTCCCACCACGGCTCCTAAGCACCGAGCGGAGAGGAGGAAAGGGAAGCTACAAAAGTGGAGAATAGACAAGCAAGTGACGGTGGACCTAACTAGCAAGTTATATCAGGTGGACAGTATAAATGTTGTAATAGGTAGAACAATTAATAAGTAGCAATTTATTTAAAGAGGGCAGCTAGAGAACAGTAAGTAAACAACAAGTAAATAAGTATGTAACCTTAACTTATATAAATGCCCATACAAACTTATAAGTTAAGGGATCTTCTACAAAGCTCCCATCGTATAAAAAGTCCCATACCGATTTATACGTTGGGGTGTCGGTTGTATGCAAATATGAGTGTATTGATATGCTATGCCATGATTCATGCAAGTGCAACTCACGCACACGACTCTATGCGCACAGACCTTTAGTTCCCCCTGTTCGGGCAGCTAGCTTCACTCCCAGGAACCTCCGTAGTGGCAAACGGAGACAGTGGGTCGGGCCCCCCACTCCTAGGCGGGCATCCACACTACCAGGCCTAGCCCTCTCGTACGCCCCTAGAAGAACACAACCTACAGTATCCGCGTACTGCTGCTGGATGTACCCTCCAGACTTTCTTTGGCTAAGTGTCCCACACCGCCGAGTCAGCGTACCGATGTCGGTGTGAACGACGATCAGGTACCGAAGACCCACCACCTTTATACTGCACTCCAACCCTCGAGCCCGCGGCCCCCGGACAGTCCTGTCCGTGCATCTACCTTCAGAGCTACTGTCTGATGGCAAGTAATCCTATAATTCTACTTTCCTAGCTACCGGGGAGTGAGTGTGTGCAGCCCTAGTTATACTAGTTACTCTTTTAATTTATTATTCCTATGGTTTACGTTAGCCCAGGACTGCCCCCGGTATACCCCGTGAAGGGCTCTCAAGGGGCACTAGGAACCAAGACGGCGGCATTACGGCCCGAATTTCCCTTTCGCAAGGCACTTATTATTATTGGTTGATCTCCCTTAGCCCGATCCCCTTTTAGTTACTTTAGTGCTAACCCTAGAGTATTAAGACTCTTCCTCTTCTTCCCGGATGGACGATCTTTCGTCGTTCCTGTACCCCTTATCCTAACCAGTCCCACCCTCTACTTATCCTGACTTCTAATGATGAACTCAATCTTAACTTGCCCTACCAACCATCAATTATCAGAATTCCGTGGCTTTACTATATGCAGACCATCCTAAGCTATATGAGGTACACAAGGGGAGGTACTCCAAATTGTCTTCCAAATCTCCTATGAAATTTACTGGAGGTCTATCATGACTTAATTAGCTTAAATCCATAAATTTATAATTTTCCTAATTAATCTGATATTTATTTTATTTTTCCCAAAGATTGGCCATGGGTAATTTTAAACATGAACTACATGATATTCTTAAGTAATGGCCACCCAAAAATTATGATCACTAAATAACAGTAAGGTAACATCAAATACTAATTTGCAGGATTTTACAGAAGGTATTTAGCCTCTAATTAATTTATCCATTATAATCCCATTATTCTCATGTAAAGAAGGAAGTACTGAAATTACTCATCATAAAATTATAGAAAAATTACTGATTAATAGTATGGTGCAGAAAAGATCATTGTGCAAAGAATCATAATTTCACCAGCTTGCTAAGCACCAAAATAGATTTAATCCAATATCCATGATAAATAATACTTAATGAAGCAAGCCTTAGAATTAAGCTTCTAAAAATACCATAAAAATTCACAGAGCTTTAAAATCATAATAAAGGTTCTCAGCCTAAATTTCATCAGTTTCCAGGAAGTTTGTACCCCATAATAAATTTTCTAAGCAAATCATACAATTACTAAATCATTAAAGAAGTACCCAAAATAGTGATCGTAAAATTCATAGAAAAATATCCAGAGCTTGTACTACCCCTATAATCCACTCTACTCAATTCTCATCACTTTTTAATGTGATTTGGTGTCATTTCCTCTCTATTAGTTTCGCGCCCTAAACTAGGGTTAGATTTTCAGGTATCACAACGGTCTCCAAATCTACTAAGATTTCGACCAGAGAACTATATTGGCCCTATGGTTCTCTTCACCCAATTTCGGGTCAATCCAAGGTCGTTTGACCACATGACCTTCACAAACCACCAAGATCCATCCTTAGGGTTTGGCCTTGGTCCTTAGGGTAAACTTACCCCGATCCACCTCAAACTCCATGAGGGGGTGCTAGAGAATATTACTAGCCAGTGGTAAAAATCTCAGCCTCTGTTGAGGTGATCTGACAACTCAAATCTCAAAAGTGCACTTTTAACCTAAGACCCCTTGTTAGGGCAAAACTTAGGTTTGTTCATTTCTAATCCGAACCATCTACAAATGAGATGAAAAATTATACAGAACCTTATGGTGACCCCAGGGACCACTCACCAAAGTTTGGGAGGGTTTGGAAATTATTTAACTATCTAATTAAATTCGGCTAGGATTATTGAATTTTTCAAAAAACTATAGAAAAATACTCTCCAAAAATTCTCATTTTTGGATAGCACTTAGATATATGTAAGATTAGACCGCACCCCAAATTTCAAGTCATTTGGAGGACCGGATTGGAGTGGGGAATTTTTCTAAGGTCAAGGCAGCCCCCTGGATAGACCTCACCAAAAAGGGTGCTGTGGTCTAACCAGGATTCCAAATCGAGTGAAATTAATTTTGAATTAAAGAAGACTTCAAGGGCTACGCTTTCTATGTTGATCATTTTTCCTGTAGGAGCATTTAGGTATTTTTCCCAAATTATTTAACATGACAGATATCTCATTCAGAAATTGATTCAAAAATAAAATCTAATTAAAAGACACTGTTCACCTTCTTCTACGGCCCGAAACCAGAGCCTAAAACCTAAATTCCTGTAGCTTTTTCCAAGCTAATTCCCGGCCATCCAGCCATCTCCCTGGCCGGCCACCACCACCACCACCTCCGTTGAGGCGAGGACTATCGTCGGGCGGCGGCACGGCCGCCGGAGAGGCGGTTTCCGGCGAACCCGCCACCATGAAATTTTCGGAAAACCACCAATACGCTCACCCGATCTGGCTCTTTTGAGCCCGATATCTCTCCTAACGATTCCTAAGATCTATCCGCAGAAGAAGAGGGAGGGGAGGACCTTGTTCGCGGGTTGAAGGCGTGCAGAGCGTCGGGAAGCCATTTGCGCGGTGGTGGCGTCGCCGGAAATTCTTCAACAGCAAGGGGAAGTTTGAAAAAGTTTGAGGGAGTGTAACCTTTTCCTCTTGCTCTTAGGAATCTTTTATAGATCAGCAAATGGGGAGGGGAAAGGGTGAAACGTTGGAGATGAAACGTTGGCGGCCATTAATAACACCCTTATGACGTTTCGGTTATGACGAATGGCAGTTGAAAAGTTGGAGATGAAGAGGTGTTTGCCAGGTGGCAATTTCCTATTGGACCCATTTTTCCTTAATTATTAACATAATTAAAGTAGGGAACGACCCATAAATACTCTTGATTTTCATCAGCACAGTCAGAATTTACTAAGGCGTCGGTTACCGAAATTTCCAGTGTGGCTAACATTTCGGCCTTGGTCACGGGCGTGACACATAGGTCACGGGCGTGACAGGCCCGGTTAGCAGTTCTGGGTTCGACGATCGTCGAACTGAGATCGACGATCGTCGAAGGGTGGTCACGGGCGTGACACATGGGTCACGGGCGTGACCGGCCTGGTGACCAATTCTGGTTCGACGACGTCGAACTGACATCGACGATCGTCGAGCGTGTCACGCCCTATGTCACGGGCGTGACATTGTTGGTCACGAGCATGACATGCCTGTGTGGCCAACTTTGGGTCGACGACCGTCGACCTGAAGTCGACGGTCATGGTCACGCCCTATGTCACGGGCGTGACATTAAGTGTCACGGGCGTGACAGACCATGAGGCAAATTCCGCGTCCGACGATCGTCTGACTGAGATCGACGATCGTCGAAGGAGTCACGCCCAAGGTCACGGGCGTGACATCTGGGTCACGGGCATGACAGGGCCGGGTTGGAAATGCTGCGCCCGACGATCGTCTCCCGGAGATCGACGATCGTCGAATGAGTCACGCCCTAGGTCACGGGCGTGACGGGTCAATCACGGGCGTGACCAACCCATGAACCGAAATCTTGGTCGGTTATTTCAAGCTTTGGACTCCCTAGGGTTCTACCACAACCAACCGACTCCAAGGGGTCTAGCCGGAAATGAGATGTTACAGAGGAACGACGGAGTTTTGCCCTAAAATGGCGGCAGGAATGGTTAAAAATGATCCCTTTTTTTCAATAGAAGGAAATCTGCGCTTAACTAAAAGCAGGTCAGAAAAATGGTCATACAAGGTTTGGTGCATGACCGTGAATTAACCGTGCGTTAATAACACGCAGATAATGGCCTGCGAGAAAGATGAGTTGACCCGTGCATTTTACTCGTGCATGGACACTTCCGCCCGTGCGTGAAGGAAAATGCACGGATAACCACAGAGCGCTTAAAAAATAGGATAACAAAGAGGAACCGTGCATTTTACTCACGCACGGGCGCTTATGCCCGTGCGTGAAGTAAAACATATGATTATCCACGGCCGTGTATACCCAATGGAAAATTCCACCTAGGAGATTTCATCCTTTAGGATATAAGAGTCAACCAGAATTTTCTTTTATTTCTAGTTTTAAATTTTAAAAGAATCAAGGACCCAAGGTTACCTGGGTCAAGAACACCTAATCAATTTTTTTTGTAGGTGATGAACTATCCTACCGTAGAGGAACAGTGGTACTTGGATAGTTGGTGTTCAAAGCTAATGATAGGAAGCAAGTACAACTTAACTAACAACAAGTCAAATCTTGGACAAAAGGTGATCTTTTGAGACTCCAACTATGGCCAAACAGAAGGCTATGGAAATGTCAAAGTTGGAGATGTCACCTTCAGGAAGGTAGCCTATATGAGTGGTCTAAAACATAACCAGATATCTATAAGCCAATTATGTGATGAAGATTATCAGATATCTTTTAACCAATCTTCCTGTATTATTACTTCAATAGATAACAAAACTATTTTAACTTGACTTAGACAAGGAAATATTTATGTGGTTAATTTTAAGTCAACTAGTTCAGAAATTTGTTTGTTCAATCCGATTAGTAATAATAATGATTTATGGCATACAAGACAAGGACATATTAACCATAGAAATATGTCAAAATTATCTAGGGACCATCTTGTTATAGGATTACCTTCTGGCCCCTACAAGTAGAAAGGCCTCTGCAGGGCTTGTCAATTAGGCAAGCAAACTAAAAATAGTTTTAAATCTATTAATAAGAGGTATTCACCCAGGATTCTATACTTGCTACATATGGATCTTTTTGGACCCATTGCAGTACAGAGCTTGGGAAGG
Organism: Platanthera zijinensis; assembly: GCA_039513925.1. Taxonomy (NCBI): domain Eukaryota; kingdom Viridiplantae; phylum Streptophyta; class Magnoliopsida; order Asparagales; family Orchidaceae; genus Platanthera; species Platanthera zijinensis. The sequence continues at coordinate 83,922,440 of CM077086.1, forward strand.
AAATCCTATACTTTATTTATTATAGATGACTTCTCTAGATTCACTTGGGTGTTCTTATTGAGAAACAAGTCAGATAACTTTAAAGTTCTTATAGACTTTCTTAAGAGCATAAAAATTGAGTACTCTACTCCAGTTGCATTGATCAGAAGTGATCATGGTACTGAGTTTGAATCTCTTCTTATGCAAGAATTCTGTGAGAAGGAAGGTATCAGGCATTGCTTCTCTACTCCTATAACTCCTGAACAAAATTGGGTAGCAGAAAGGAAAAATAGATCCCTTATTGAATCTGCAGGGACATTGCTTGCATATGATTACTTGCCCCTATCTTTTTGGGCAGAGGCTATAAGCACAATAAACTATGTTCTGAAAAGAAGTTTAATACATAAACTTAAGGGCAAGAATCCTTATGAATTGCTCAAAGGGAGCAACCTAAAATAGATTATTTCAGAGTATTTGGTTGTAGATGTTATATACACAATAATAAGAAACATCATAGAAAGTTTGAAGCGAAAGATACAGAGGGAATTTTTCTTGGATATTCCCAAGTCAGCAAGGCCTATGGTTTTGAATAAATCAACTTTAAAAAAGGAAGAATCTGTACATGTAACATTTGATGAAGTTAACATGTTTTACAAGAAGAAGGATTCTTCTCCCAAAGATTTATTGTAGGTACCCCAACTGTGTGAGAAATTGGATGATTTAAACCTCACCCAAGAGTTTATATCTCATCCTTCTCCACAAGTTGATGAAGATAGTGAAGAAGATATCATTGAAATAGTTTCTGAACCTACAACAGCCAATATAATTCCACAAGAGGAATTAATTTCTAAGACTGTCGTTGTACAAACTCCTCCTACTGATCTTGTCACACTTAGAGATCACCCTATATCTCAAGAGATTGGAGACATATCAGTTGGTTTGCAAACAAGGCATCAACTAAACAAAGATTTGATGCATGCTTGCTTCATATCTCAACATGAGCCCCAATACATAAAAGATGCAGAGCAAGATCCCCACTGGATTATTGCAATGCAAGAGGAGCTTAATAAATTTGAGAGATTCAGAGTTTGTGATTTAGTTCCAATACATAAAGACTACCCAATCATTATTACTAAATGGGTATTTAGAAATAAGTTGGATGCACAAGGTGCTATAGTAAGGTACAATGCAAGATTGGTAGCTCAAGGCTATTCTCAGGAGGAAGGATTTGATAATGATCAGAACTTTTCCCCTATTGCAAGGCTGGAGGCTATCATAATATTCCTTGCTTATACAGCATATAGGAAATTCAAAGTCTACTAAATGGATGTCAAGAGTGCCTTTCTCAATGGTTAACTCAAAGAGGAATTCTATGTGGAGTAACCACTAGGTTTTATCTCTCCAACTCATCCCTCTTGTGTTTTTAAATTGCATAAAGATCTCTATGGTTTAAAGCAAACTCCAAGAGCTTGGTATAAGACCTTAACAAGCTTTTCTTTTAGAACATAAGTTCTCTAGGGGCATTGTAGATATGACTTTATTTTTTAGGCATCATAAAAACAAAATTTTGTTTGTACAAATATATGTAGATGACTTCATTTTTGGCTCTACTGATTCCAAACTATGGAAAAGGTTTTCTGACCTGATGCATTCCAAGTTTAAAATGAGTAGCATGAGTGAGCTTTCATACTTCCTTTGTCTTCAAGTGAAGCAATCCCCTGATGGCATTTTAATATCCCAATCTAAATATGTTAAGGAGTTAGTTAAGAGATTTGGGATGTCTGGTGCCTCAGCTATGAAAACACTCATGGCTTCCAATGCTGTGATTGATTCTGATGAACAGGGAAAGCAAGTTGATCAGAAAACATATAGGGATATTGTTGGGTCCTTGTTGTATCTCACAGCTAGTAGGCCAGATATAATGTTTGCTACATGTCTTTTTGCTAGGTTCTAAGTGAACCCTAAAGAATCTCACCTTATTTTCCTAAAAAGAATTTTGAGATATATAAAGGGTTGTGCAAATCGAGGACTCTGGTGTCCAACTGAGTTAGAATTTGAATTAACTGGATTCTCCGATGCTGACTTTGCTGGATGTAGAGTTGACAGGAAAAGTACATTAGGAACATGCCAGTTCCTTGGTGATAGGCTTGTGACTTGGTTTTGTAAGAAACAAACTTTAGTGTCCACTTCAACTGTAGGAGCTGAATACATTGCAACTGACAGTTGTTGTTCACAAATATTGTCGATTCAAAACCAAATCCTGGTTTATGGTCTCAATCTAAAAAACTCAACCATATTTTGTGATAGTACCAGTGCAATTTCCATTGCACAAAATCCAGTGCATCATAGTATGACAAAGAATATATAAATTAGGCTTTATTTCATTAGAGATTGTGTGGATAAAAAGAAAATTAACCTTGTATTTATCTCTACTGATTTACAAAGAGCAGACATCTTCACTAAACCATTAGATGAGAAGAAACATCTGTTCTTCCTAAATCAGCTAGGTATAATTAATTGAGAAGGCCAAATTTGATTTTTGTCTGAGGTCTTAAGAATTCATCACTTTTTGTCGAACTGAGATCGAAGATCTGAACTCTTCTAGAGTTTTTCGTCGAATGGAGATCGACAAAATCTCTTTGAGAAATTTTTTCGTCGAATGGAGATCGACGAATTTATTTCTGAAAAATATTTCGTCGAACGAAGATCGACGATCTATTTTCCCGCTCTTTTAACTTAGGTCGACGACTTTTATGTCTTTATGGGTATTCTCGTCGAACTGAGCTCGAAGTTTTTTTTTCTTTTCACTGGACGGAGTTCGTCGCTTCATCTTTTAAAACCTTATATCTACGTTTTCATCGAACTCTATCCCGCGCTTTCTTGTTCCCCTAACACTTGAACTTTGTTTCTCTTTGCAGGAAATCTATGGCAATCTCTGCGGCTGTGCTCTCCTCCATGAAGTTTGACACTGGAATCGATATTAATATGGACTCTTTCATCCACTCTGATCAAGTCTTCCAGGATATTCTGAAGCTCTTCAAGGAACATCAACTCAGAAAATTCATGATGACTAGAATCAAACTTTCGGTGGTTGAGGTAAGAGACTGGGTGTATACTTCCACTTCACCAGATACAACCACAATGATCGGCACCATCTCAGGAGAACAGGCTCCCATAACACCTGTAATTATGTCTAAAATTTTTGATCTGGTAAATGGCAATGATGATATAGAACTAGATAGTTCTGAATACAATGTTATGTTGATCACAATGGGTCACACTGAGGGAAACCCTAGCAAGTTGCTGAAGAAAAATCTATCTGTGGAATATAAGTTTCTGGCTAATGTCGTGGGGAAGGTACTCTTAGGCAGCAAATGACCAATGACTATATTACCAGGCACCAGTTTTTGGTGATGAGTTCCTTAGTCAATAAGAAGTCTGTGAACTGGAGTGTTTTGTTGTTTGATTTGATCAAGAAGAAGAACTCAAAGAAGGAAGTCTGCTTTGGAAGGATTTTGGGAATCTTCCTTCCGGGGAAATGTCCTCGGTTATTGGTTACTCCAACAAATTTCATTAATGCTTCCAATAGGCTGACCTCAGACCTCTTTGGGAAGTGGGAGAGGACCATCCCCAAGCACTCAAGGGCCTCCTCTTCCAGAGCATCTGAGGACACCAGGGCAGTCACTGCCACTCCCCCACCTGCAAATGAATTTTCTCCTCCTCCACTTCCATCTACCAGACTCCCTTCACCTCCTCCTCAACCACAACAACAACCTCAAAATTCTATCTCTCTTTCTAAAGTGACACCATCCACAACCATCCCTCCTGCTTCACCTCTTCCACCTCCATCACCTCCACATTCACCAACTACCCTATCTGAGGATACCACATCAACACCTCCTACATCTTCCATTCCAACACAAACATCACCAACATTCTCTCTTTTGTCATCGTATCCATCTACTCAACATTCACCTATTGAGGACCAACTTCTAGATACCATCCCTCAATCTAATCTTCAATCCAACATTCCATCCACATTTCCATAATTCCAACAAACAGACTTCCCTCAATGATTTTCTGTCTGTTCAAATTATGGCCACCAATCCACATATACCCCATCTTCTCCTAAACCCCTCTATCTCAATTTCTCTGACATATTAAAAGATCTTCTTAAATTCATCTCTCCCTCTCTTAATAAGCTAATAGTTGAAGATATTGCTCCTCTCTATGCTTCTATCTCCCTTCTTTCTGCCCAGCTTGCTTCTGCATCCTCCTTTGTTCCTTCTTCATCTAGGGGAATGGGTTCAGGAATTCCTGAACCCATGCAGGGGGAGATGTCCAATGAAGAAGCTCTATCTTCAGTAGAAGCAGCAGTAGTAACACAAGTTACAGCAGCAGCAACAGAAGCAGTTTTTTGAGAATATAGATACAGATTCAAATGTTGAGATCATAGATACTTAGCTTACAGATACAATAATGATTCTTTGTGAAAAGCCAACAGTTTCACTCTTTTTCATAGTCCCCTCAGTGGATTTTTTTCTTTGTTGAGCAGCTTTGATACAATTCATTATTATTTTCAGGTATTTGAGGAAACTGCTTCAAGGGCTAAAGTATCTTATACTACCCCAGTCAGTTCTGAGGTCTTAGACCTAATAAAGATAAGTTTTACACTTCCAGCAGAAATTGAGACTGAGCCCATTTAGCCTAAAACTGACTCTACTATTGTGGCAGTTTGGGTTGAATCCCCAATGCCAGATATGGATGAGATAATGTTTGCAGATATGGAAGAAGAGAGTAATCTAGTGTTTTCTGAAGTTGTAGAGCCAGAAAGTCAAGAACAACCTCAGGCTGAAGCTATACAGCCTCAGCCTCAAACTATCCTCACTGATGACATACTAAAACAAATTCATGCTCTCTATGATAATCCTGCAAATACTTCTTATGCTGATGATGATGAAGATTGTTATGACTCTGAGGATACTAGTTCCAAGAAAAGAAAAGCTAAGAAAAAGTCTCCTCCCAAGCCTGCACCTAAACCATCTTCCACTCCAGACACTCCTTATTATATTCAGCATAATATAACTCTCACTCCAGAATCCCCTCACTGGATGATATTTCCAAGAATGAAATGAAGGCAAGGAAGAAGAGCAGGAGATACTCTCCTCCACCTAAATTCAGGAGGGGTACTCCTCCTGTAGCTGGATCCTCAGGAAATGTTTCTAAAGGTCAAAGATCTACTTCTCACTCCTATCAATCAAGATCAACTCAAAGCAGTAGAGACAGGCCCTCTAGATCTCACTCTCAGTCTAAAAGAAGAAAACAGCAACAACAGTATCAATCTAACAATCTAAGTAACCAGCAACAAGTTAAAGATATTCAGAAATCTATTCCTGAAAGGCCTTTATCTCCAATGTGTGATCCAGAGATGGACCCTAATTCTAGGATGGCCAGGTTCATAGAACTTATAGGACTTTCTCAAATCAGGAAAGCCAAAGAATAAGGATAAGATATTTCTCAATATACTACTATGTCTTCTTACAGGAAGAAAGAGTTGGAAAAATATCATGTAAAAAATCTCCTTAATGTTGATACATATTGTCTTTGCATCCTAATACAGTTGTACCTAGAGCTGCTTCAGTGAATATACTTGGAGCAGAAGATATGAAAATGACTGCTAGGGAAGTTGTTGATCCTAACAGAGAAATCATCTTCACCAAACCTTCAACTTGGACTTCTCAAGATAAATCCAAAAGAGTTTGACAGTTTCTCTTTTCTATTTTTGGACTTAACTTTTATTTGTTGTAAATTTTTCACAAGGCCCAATTGTTATATATCTGCTGAACCATTATAATTCTGCAAGATATTTTTCTGCTTTGTGATTTTTCCTTCTATAATATTGTTCATAGTGACCTCACCCAAATAGGGGGAGATTGATGGAACCCCACATATTTAGGGTTGATTTGGGCTAGGTTCGCTATTAGGATTGCTTAGATTGACCCAACATGTATAGTATAGGGTTATAGGTTTATTTATCTAGGTATAGTTCAGGTCAACAAACTTAGTTTGGTTGGATCAACCTTCAGAAGATATCGAGATAGAAGGCCCTCAGAGAAAAGAAGTTTTCTAAGAGCAGAAAATTCATTCGAAGATTGCTGAACTAAGCTTGACTTTCATCGATCGAACATCGACAAACTCAGTTCTTTCTCTGTCGACGAAATCCTAGCTGAGATCGACGAACTCAGACTTCTTCTTTGAGCTGAGTTTGACGAAATCTTAGTTGAGATCGACGAACTACAATCTCTTCCTAGATGTTCAGCACGACGAAAAGACTATCTCAGTTCGACGATCTTGGAGCTCAAATTGGTAAGTGAATTTTCTGTACAGAGATCTTGGAGCTCATCTTGACAAAAAAGAGGTTTTGTTTCGACGAACTTGGATCTGAGATCGACGAACTTTTCCTGAGTTCAATTAACTTCATACAGATTCTATTCAACTATTTTCCCTACAATTTTCCAGTATTGACTAAGGAAGTTTGATTTCAAAATTTATTATTATATGCCTATAATGCTCTGATAATTAATGCTTCATATTCTCTAGAATATAGTCGTTCCAAGGCAACATTAATTATGGTATTCTCAGAGTAATTATTTGGCTTTTTTATTGGGATAGTTGAGGAAACAATTTAAAGACATTTTATAGTCATTCAACACCCAGAATTTCGGCAGTCAATCAAGGATAGGATTTAAAATTCAAAGGATGATTTCTACAAGGAATATAAAAGACTTTTTTCAGAAGATTGTAGTAACAAAATATACAGAAGCTAGTGAATTGTGAATACAGAAAACTAAAAGAAGAACACAACGCTCATACATTTTCAGTCTTCTTTAGTTTTGCTTCAGGACTTTCAAGAGAAACAATATTCATCAGTCTAAAAGTTTCCTGAAGATTTTTTTCAATCTGGAGGCCTACACCCTGAGCAAAGCTATCATTCTCCTGAACTCTTCTACATCTAAGGGGGAGCTTTGACAAGAACAACATCCACTAGTCTTCTTAGTGCTTTGAGAAAGAGAAGACAACATCTTTTTCTTTTTAACTTTATTGTACAAAGGTTTTAACTTCCTTCAAAAGTTTTCTTTTGTTTGTAAATTCTCCTGATCAAAAGACTTTGTTTGTTTTTTGGGCACCTGGTCAAAAGCTAAAAATGTTGATAGATCTCCCTCGAAATAGATCTTGCAGTGACAGGGCACCAGATCAAAAACCTGTTGTGGTAGGGCACCTGATAAAAACCTGTAGTGGATTCTTACAAGGGTGGTAGAAGAGTTGATGTACCCAAGTTTAGGGGAACCACTATTAAATCTTTGTGTTGTCTGGGTTGCATTATTCTTTTATTTTTTGTGTTGTGATTATCATTGTTTTTATTTCTCTCTATACATATAGATATCACTTATTTAAATTTCCCTATAAAAACTAATCAAAGTTTTAAAATACTCTATTCACCCCCCCCCCCTCTAGAGTTAAGACAGATCTATCCCTCACTTTACATGACGTCTAGACGGTCTCGCTTCAAGGGACCAACGTCATTCTTTAAGTGTTGCAAGCCAGGCCACATAGCTTGTTTCTGTACTAATGGAGGCACTGAGAAGGAGCCAAGGCAAGAGCAGTCAGTGCAATTTGGGCCCAGCGTGGTGGAGAAGAGAAAGATGGCGGAGGCTAGCGCTTCACATTTCCAACCTATGCAGCCAAGGGCTAATAACCTTGGGAAACAGGAAGCGATCCGCCAGCCCGATGTGGTGATAGGTATGAAAGTTTAAGTTAATCTTTTACTTTAGACTTTCAAAACTATTTATTTTTGTCTCCTAAGTTTTAGGCTTTGTGCTAGTTTCTGAATACCCCGCTAGGGTATTGTTTTATATGAGAGTGTCACACTCCTTTCTTATGGAAAGCTTTATCCGAAGGATTGGAGTTGAGCCATTCTTGGCAGATGCAGAGTTGAAGGTGCGCATGCCCAATGGGTCATTCATGACTACCGGAGAAAAGGGGCATTGATGGGACCGCGAGCAGACTCTTATTGGGGTGGTTGGTTCGATGAATCGACTGTCGCGGACTTGCTAGAAAATTGAATTTTTTAACGAAAGGAGGCAAGTGCACCTATCACATGTGGTACTCGATATTCGGGAGAATACCGAGGCCATATTATTCTCGGGGTCGGGTTGATTATTCCTACTCCTCTAGGAGAACTATTATTTTACTGAAAGTAAGGTGATTTTTGTTTGTCACTTACAACAGAAATAAAAGAAAGTTGAAAATTACTAGATAATTCGATGATGAGTTAACGCTCGACACCGAATCTAATTAAGAATAAAATAATTCTTAATTATCATTGAACTTAATTTTCAAATTAATAAAAGGCAACTTGGTCGTGGATGTTCCATAAGTATGAGCGCACTTATCTCTAGGAATATTGCTCACCTGAAATCTAAGTCTATTTGACTAAATGTTAGTCCGGCGAATGATTCCTCTTAACGCCCGCTTTATGCTAAGAACCACGTTATCTGGTGGGGAACCCAATCCGGTAGAACTACGATTCTCCTCTCTTGAGGGTATGTACGTGTTGCGCGCTAGGGTTCGAAGAAAATAAACGCAACCGAAATAGCAACCCGATGAGGCAAGCATACTTATCGAATTGTAGCTAGGGGACACAAGTGTCGTATTGAAATCTGGGAACTGTTGGCTATGCTTACTCACACGAATGCTATTATCTTATCGACGGAAAAACTAGGGTTTTAGAAAATCTAAGTGCAAGGGAGGAAGTAAAACGATACTAGAAAGAGAACCACCGCAATTAAGTAAAGCTATTAAGTAAATAGCTATGCTAGAAAGGAAACTACTGCAGTTAATTAAAGAGCACAAGATAGGTGATTACTACGAAAGGTAGAAAATATGAAATGGAAATGCACTCGATCAAGATTCACCTCGGCTAAAGACGATTAAGAAAATGCGATAAAAATCTAAACTTAATAGGATAAAGGTCCTTGACCGTAGAGGTTCCTAAATTTTGAACACGCTTCTCTCGAAGTCGTGCCCAACTGAGTTTAGGAAGGTCCGACCGACTCTCGTCTAAATCGGAGGCCTAAAACGCGCTTTACGTGGTGAACCCCACTATTGGATTTTACTCCAATCCGGGAGATTTGGACGTCTGCCTCTCTCGAGGGGTGCGTACAACTCCCTTTACTCTTGAATGCTCACTTCATTCTTTCGGCCTCTCGGCTAGCCCAGAATGAAAGCAAAGGTGGAGAGTATATATCGATAATATAGCTCCAACCCGTGATTAATCAAGAATAATTCAAGGCCCTAACCTAAAAATAAAAGATTAATTAAAATATCATAACTTAATCGCTCTAACCTCGGATCATCAAGATCGAGTTCAAGGAGGATTAGTTAATCATAGTGAAGTGGAGGAGTGGGGGATGAGTAGTGAAGCATAAAAAGAAGACAAGCTAAACAAGAACGCTTTTATTAATGAAAAAGGGCAAGTTACACTATTGAAATTGAAATTACAAGTGCATGAAAATTAAATCCTATTCTAGCCCTACAATTAGCACTAAGTAACACTAAAGATTACAAGGAAAGCTAAGGCAACTAAATATTAAACCATGATTAATCAAAAATTACAAAGGAAGAGAGAGAGAGAGAGAAAGCATGAAAAAAAACTCAAGAACCAAAGGGGCAGCACCTCCCCCTCTCAACCAAAGCTTGCTGAAATGAAGAGGGGGGGTCTCAATTTCTAGAATTTTTTCACGGGTTGGTCACGCCCTCCGACATGCCCTAGGTGGGGCGTGTCAGGGGGCGTGATAGTACTATGTTGACCTCGGGATCTGGACACTGGCGGGAAGGATCATTACTTCGGTACGTCGGCGGTCACGCCCTAGGTCACGCCCGTGTAGGGGGGGGGGGCGTGACAGACATGTCATGTCCAAATCATTGGTCGGAAATCCGTCAGTCACCGAAAAAGGAGGGTGTCACGCCCATGTCACGGGCGTGACATTGGGCGTGACAGTACTGTTTGCGTGCTGTGGTGAAACGACATTTAATGCGGCGGCAGGCTTTGCGGCAGAGGGCGACACGCCCATGGTCACGCCTGGAGACATGCCCGGGGAGGGCATGTCTGGGGCGTGACAACGGTTTTGATCGTTTTTCTGTCCCTTCCAGCAGGAGTCCTCGGGATCGGGTGACACGCCCTAGGTCACGCCCAGGGAGGGCGTGACAGGGGGGCGTGTCAGGTCATTTTTGGCCAACTTTCTGAAAACCTGCAAAAAGACAAGAAAAAGTCAGTGGCAATAATATTTACATAAAAATGATAAAAAAATAAACTAATAATAGACATGATTTGTACAATATAAAATCGAAAATACGATAATAGTTTAGGCTACAAAACGTATTATCAAATTCCCCCAAACTTAAGCTTTGCTTGTCCCCAAGCAAAAATATAAAAACTAGAAATTTATAAAAAGGACTAATCAAAAAGTTTTAATTATGCCTACACAAGTACTATGCGAAATTCTAAGTAAGGAAAAAGGTGAAATGTAAGTCTAAAACAATTATTTAGGTATGGTAAAACTTTTATAAACTTTACTCAATAAAAACAAATCATCGAAAATTTTAACGAGATTTTTTAAATAGACTTAAGCAAACAACGAAAATGAAAAACACGCATTGAGTTGTTACTAGATCCAAGCAACGCATTATAATTATATCAATTTAATTAACAAAAATCTAGGTTTAAATCCAAAACTAAAATTGATTTACTTTTTTTCTTTTCATAGTTGTTAAATAAAAAATCAATAAGCGTGAATCAAAAGGACTTAAATAGGACAGAAACGTTTGGTTTAGGAATATGATTAGGAGTGGAATTCAAAGATAAACGTGAAGGCTCAAAATCACACTAAACCAAAGCAAAGAGTTTCAAAAACTTTCATAAAAATATATACATATTTTTTTCTTTTTTTTTTTTTTTTTTCATTTTTTTTTCAAAACAAAGGCCATAAATATTTTTATTTTCCTTTTGAATTAGCCAAACAAAAATAAACATCACTTTTGAGCATACTTTTTTTTTAAAAAACCTTTCTCCCACAAAAAATCACAAAATATCCTATCAAAATCGTCAAAATAATTTATGAAATTCAAAAATGCTAGTGTGATTCGATAGGTTGGAAATTTTGGCTTTGGTGAAAGTGAAATGAAGGAAGGAGCTATCAAATGAAATCAGAAAAAGGCTCAAAAACGGCTAACTAGTGGTAAAAGTTTTTAGGTTGGCAGGAACGCTCAAACGAAAACAAAAACGGCCTAAATTATTTTCACGCTTTTGAATTTATTTAAAACAAAGGTTTGAAAAATTTCAAAAACCGAGTCCTAGATCAAAAAAGAAGATTGATGTAATTAACTTGAAAATAGAAATAATAGGTGACTTGGATCGTTCACATCTACTACGATATTCAAAAGTTGACTTTACAAAAATTATTCAAAAATGAAAATTAAAATAGTGGATGATGAATTTTTGAGAAAGTAAAGGAAATAAAAAACAAAAAACCATAATAGAAATGCGAGTTTTAGAAAAATATTTCACCTTAACATGCTACCGTGAATTAGAAACACAGCATGACCAACATTTTACTTGTGAAACATAATTAAAAAGGACGATTAGAAATATTATAATTAACTAAGTTATTTATATAAAATTTTGAGTAAAACAAAAACAAAAACTAGGGGTACTATTTAAATACCAAAATGTCTAAACTATTCAAAAACACATATATTTTTTTATTTTAATTTTGTAAAATATTCTCTTTTTTTTTATTTGGATTTTTGAAAAATAATTTCTTTTTTTTTGGAATTTTAAGATATTCATTTTTTTGGAAATATTTAAAATATATACAAAGAGAAAAAATGGTACACTAAGCAAAAATGAAGGAGGAAGTCCTCCCCCAAGCTTAAAATAGACATTGTCCTCAATGGCTAAAGAAGGGGATTGGAGAAGGAGAGAAAAGTAAAGTACAGAATTGAAAGATAAAATTGAAAGACAGGTACTTCCCTGGATTTATTTGCTGCGAAAGCTGAGTGATGCCGCTCCTCCGAATGTCTTCTTTGGACTTCGTGATGGATTCAGCAATGTTGGAGCAGGCGATCGCAGAAGCTTCAGCTTATCGGAGCCGTCCGAGGAAAAAATTATAAAATAAAAAAAACAAAAAAAGATAACTTGGGTTGCCTCCCAAGAGCGCCCTTTGGTTAAAGCGTCGTTGAGCTCGACGCATCAAAAAAATAATATTGTCCAAAAATATTGTTGTCCAAAAATAAAATTGTTTTTAGCAAAAAATTAAAAGTTCAAGATTAAAGTTTGTGAAGCAGAAACTTAATAATGTTTGGACTGACATCATCATCACCAGAGAAATACAGTTTAAGACGCTGACCATTCACTTTGAAATTACCCTTATCAGGGTCAGAAATTAAAACAGTTCCATAAGGAAATACTTCTAAAACAGAAAACGGGCCAGATCAGCGAGATTTTAATTTGCCCGGAAATAAACGTAAACGAGAATTATATAAAAGGACTTGGTCACCCGGCTTAAAGTTTTTAGGGTGCCTTAAGTGTTTATCGTGTAAACGCTTCGTTCGCTCTTTATAAAGTTTATTATTTTCATAAGCATAAGAGCGCCACTTATCGAGTTCATTTAGTTGAAATTTTCGAAGGTCACCGACTGAGTGGGGATCGAAGTTTAAAAATTTTAAGGCCCAAAAGGCGCGGTCTTCTAACTCTACGGGCAGATGGCATGATTTTCCATAGACCAGCCGATACGGCGTACATCCGAGGGCGGTTTTGTACGCTGTTCGGTAGGCCCATAGAGCATCGTCAAGTTTGGTTGACCAGTCTTTCCTAGAAGTTGAAACAGTCTTTTCTAATATTCTTTTTATTTATCTATTAACTACTTCAACCTGTCCGTTAGTTTGGGGGTGGTAGGCAGTGGAAAGCTTATGTGTAACGCCGTATTTGGTAAGAATTTTTTAAAATTGTGCGTTACAGAAATGGGAATCCCTATCGCTAACGATCGCATGTGGCGTACCGAATCTAGAAAATAATCTTTTTAGAAATGTGACTACAACTCGGGAGTCATTCGTAGGAAGAGCTTGGGCCTCAGCCCATCGTGAAACATAATCAACAGCAACTAAAATAAATTTGTTTCCGAAGCTAGAAGGAAGGGGCCAACAAAATCAATTCCCCAGAGGTCGAAAATTTCGCACTCTAAGAAATAATTTTGCGGCATTTCATTTTTATTAGAGATGTTGCCCGACCGTTGGCAACTATCACACCTGCTCACAAAGGCTTGCACGTCTTTAAACTGGTTAGGCCAGTAAAAACCTCCGCAAAGCACCTTGTGTGCGGTGCGAGCAGCTTGATAGTGCCCACCTGTCGGACCTTCATGCAAATGTTTTAGAATATCAATTCCTTCATCATAAGAAACACATCTCCTTATCACTTGATCCGCACAAATTTTGAAAAGATGCGGGTCTTCCCAAAAGTAGTTCTTCAGCTCAGAAAAGAATTTCTTCTTTTGCTGAGAGGAGAACTCTTTTTGGAGCACTCAGGCCACTAGATAGTTGGCGATGTGCGCGAACCAAGGAGAAGTAGATGTATTAACTAAAAGCAGCTTCTCATCAGGAAAATAGTCATTAAAAGATTTTTCATTTAATTTTTCTATAAATGGGTTATCTAATCTGGATAGATGGTCGGCGGCCAAGTTCTTAGCTCCTCGCTTATCACGGATCTCAAAGTCAAACTCCTGGAGGAGTAAGACCCAGCGAATCAAGCGAGGCTTGACATCCGTTTTGGTAAGAAGGTACTTGAGGGCCGAGTGGTCCGTAAAAACAATGAATTTTGAAAGTGTAATGTAAGGGCGGAATTTATCAAATGTAAATACTATAGCTAAGAGCTCATTATCGGTTGTTGTGTAATTTTCTTGTGCAGATGTGAGGGTTTTACTAGCGTAATAGATGGGGTGGAAGTTTTAGATATGCGTTGACCTAATACGGCTCCCACCGCAAAACTACTCGCATCGCACATAATCTCGAAAGGAAGGTCCCACAACGGAGCTATCATAATCGGTGCGTTAATTAACTTTCTTTAATTGATTCAAAGGCAGAAATACAAGAGTCATCATCAAAAATGAATGGAGCATCTTTTTTTAAGAGATGGGTGAGGGGCTTAGTGATCTTGGAGAAGTCCTTTATAAAACGACGATAAAAACCAGCGTGGCCTAGGAAACTTCTTATAGCTTTTATGTTTGTAAGCGGCGGCAACTTCTCAATAACTTCTATCTTGGCAACGTCTACCTCAATACCTTTAGCAGAAATTTTATGAACCAAAACTAACCCTTCCCTCACCATAAAATGGCATTTTTCCCAATTTAGGGCAAGGTTAGTTTCTTTGCATCGTTCTAAGACTTTTTCGAGGTTTTCTAAACATCTATCGAAGGAATCGCTGAACACGGAGAAATCGTCCATGAATACCTCCATAATGCTTTCTACGTACTTGTCAAATATTGCGAGCATACATCGCTGGAATGTAGCTGGCGCATTGCACAATCCAAACGGCATTCTTCGGTAAGCGAAGGTGCCGAAGGGACAAGTAAACATAGTTTTCTCTTGGTCCTCGGGAGAGATGGGTATTTGAAAGTACCCCGAGAGGCCATCGAGAAAACAATAAAAGCTATGGCCGGAGAGACGTTCTAAAATCTGGTCGATAAACGACAAAGGAAAGTGGTCCTTGCGGGTGGCGTCATTCAACTTACGATAATCAATACACATACGCCAACCCGTCACCGTCCGTGTCGGGATTAATTCATTATTCTCATTACTAACTACGATTATCCCTCCCTTCTTTGGAACTACCTGAACGGGGCTAACCTACTTACTGTCCGATATAGGGTAGATAATTCCTGCGTCTAATAGTTTCATAACCTCGCCCTTAACTACTTCTTTCATATTCGGGTTTATACGGCGCTGAGGTTGGATAGAGTTACGCGAATTATCTTCCATTAAAATTTTATGGGTACAGAAAGATGGGCTTATGCCATTGATATCAGAAATTTGCCAAGCAATAGCCCGGCGATGCTTACGTAGAACTAGAAGAAGTTTATCGTTTTGCGTATCTGTGAGGTAGGCCGAAACGATAACTGGTAACTTGGAATCTTTTTCTAAGAAAGCATACTTAAGGTGTTCGGGAAGTTCTTTAAGTTCTAGGGTAGGGGGTTCTTCATAAGAGTATTTTGAGATTCTTTCTTTTTCAAAAATAATATCTTCATAAACTTTTTTATAAGGAACGTAATAAGGGGTGGGGCTAGCAGCCAAGGCGGCTTCTTGTAGCGATTCAGTGGGAAGAAAATAGGAAGAACAAAAATCAGAAAATTCTTTTTCAAACTCAGAAAGACAATAAGAAGATTCATCACTTCCTTGCAGTGATTCAGTTGTATGAGAAGAGGAACAAAAAGAAGAAAATTCTTTTTCAAAGTCGGGGAGGCAGTAGGAAGAATCATCACTCACGGCGTCTACGAAAAAGCATGAGTCATCGTTTGCTAAGGTGTTCTTCATCGAAGGGGTGATAGAAAATGTGACTTCGTCGTCGCCTACTCGAAGAAAGAGCTTACCATTGCTTACGTCAATGATGGCTCGGGAGGTGGCAAGGAAGGGTCGGCCAAGTATTAGGGGAACCTCGACGTCTTCTTCGATGTCCAAAATGACAAAGTACACCGGGAAGATGAACTTGTCGACTTTTACTAGAATGTCCTCCACTATTCCTAATGGGTACTTGACGGATCTATCGGCTAGCTGGATACTCATACGCGTGGGGTTAAGGCTACCAATCCCTAACTTTTTAAACAACAAAAAGGGAATTAGGTTTATACTCGCGCCTAAGTCGGCTAACGCGTGTTTAACAAAAAGATCACCGAAGACACACGGGATAGAGAAACTACCTGGGTCACTGATTTTCTTCGGCAAACCGTTTGTTAAAACAGCGGAGCACTCGGCGTTTAGCGTGATGTGCGAAAGATTCTCTAACTTCTTCTTATTTGTGAGGAGGTCTTTAAGATACTTGGCGTATTTCGGCATCTGCGAAATAGCCTCGTGGAAGGGAAGATTAATGTGGATTTGTTTGAAGATCTCTAAGAAGCGGGAGTACTGATCATCTTGACGTTGTCTATTAAGTTCAGAGGGGTATGGAGGAGTTGAGTTATTATTGAAGATGGGTGGTGGAGTGGGATTATTTTCTAAAATAGGGGTGATAACTTCTTCAGCAGAGGGTGGAAGCAGAGCGGAGCTTTGATTTTTAAAAACAGGAGCGGAGCTTTGATTTTTAAAAGCGGGAGCGGAGCTTGCCTCGGGCTCTTCACTTACCATACCGGAGACTTGCTTCCCACTCCGAAGAGTTATAGCTTTCGCTTGTTCTCTCGAGTCTGGTTCGGTATTGGAAGGAAGAGACCCTGCGGGTCGCTCAGAAATTATTTTCGCGAGCTGTCCTACCTGATTTTCTAGACTTTTTACGCTTCCGGTTAAAGTTCATATAGTAGCGTCATTTGTGGTAATATATTTAGAAAGTAATTCCTCCAAGCTTGGAGGTTTTGGGTAATTTTGAAGAGGTGGTGGTGGTGGTGGTGCAGAGAAATCATTTTGCGGGCGTGGGCGCATCGGATTCGATGGATTACTCCATGAAAAGTTTGGATGATTTCTTAAAGCAGGGTTATAACTATTCGGAAAATTAAAACCAGGCGGATGAAAATTCGCAGCAGAAAAATTATTAAAAGAAGTTCTAGGCATATTATTAACATAATCTAAATGTTCTGGAATAGGGGTTGCAGATTCCCATACCTGAGGGGCGGAGGCAGCAGTCATCTCCGTGATTTTTTTGCTTAGGATTTCTACTTGCAGAGCGAGCTGGGAGATGTTGTCCACTTCATAGATACCTGCAGGCTTATTCGGGCGGGACCTAGGCAAATTCCACTGATAAGTGTTCATGGCCATGTCCTCAAAAAGCTCAAAAGCGGCTTCCGGGTTCTTATGATTTAATGTACCGCCAGAAGCTGCGTCTATCATTTGCTTCGTGCTTTGATTTAGCCCGTTATAAAACGTCTGCACTTGTAACCATACAGGCAGCGCGTGATGTAGGAATCGTCTTAATAATTCTTTAAATCTCTCCCAGGTTTCATATAGGGTTTTAGAGTCTATTTGTCCGAAGGCAGAGATGTCGTTCCTAAGTTTTGCAATTTTAGCTGGCGGAAAATACTTCGCCAAAATTTTTTCAGTTAATTCATTCCAAGTGGTTATGCTATTCTTCGGAAGTGTGTTCAGCCACTGCTTAGCTTTAGTTCTTTAAGAGAAGGGGAAGAGTCTCAGCCTGATTGCATCATTTGTGACACCATTTATCTTGAAGGTGTCACAAATTTTAAGAGAGCTAGCTATATGTGCGTTCGGATCTTCATCATGAAGTCCGTCAAATTGCACATATTGCTGCACCATTTGAATTATGCTAAGCTTTAATTCGAAGTTATTATTTGCTATAGCAGGGCAGACTATACTTGATTCTGTTCCCTCGAGGTTCAGTCGTGCATAATAGGACATAGTCCTTTGCACGACCTCATCTACGTTGGGTTCTTCCATTCTTAAAGTAGCAAATGAATCGGAGTCCTCAACCGGCACTTGGATAGTAGGACCTTGAAATCGCGATCTTCTCCGAAGAGTACGCTCAATTTTGTGGTCCAAGTCCAAAATAACCGACGGACTTTCACGGGTCATGCACTAAAAGAATAGAAAAGAAGAAGAGAAAGGGAAAAAGGGATAAACTAGAAAAAAGAATAAATTTTTTTTTTCTTTTTGAAATAGATTTTTTTATAGATTAACTCCCAAACTTCCCAAGACCTACCCCGTGAAGGGTTCGCAAGGTACTAGACAAGACAGTGGCGCTTAAAGCCCTTTGCCCTTTTCGAGAGAATTAGGTGGCGTAGAAAAATTATGATGTTGGTTACTATTAAGAGCGGTGAATTTTTTTTTGATTTTTTTAAAACTTTAAATAAAGAGGATGAGAAAGAGAAGAGATAAAATTAATAGGTTCCTGTTTTCAATATATCAACGGAAGTTGGTCCCCGGCAACGGTGCCAAAAACTTGTTGCGCGCTAGGGTTCGAAGAAAATAAACGCAACTGAACTAGCAACCCGATGAGGAAAGCATACCTATCGAATTGTAGCTAGGGGACACAAGTGTCGTATTGAAATCCGGGAACTATTGGCTATGCTTACTCACACGAACGCTATTATCTTATCGACGGAAAAACTAGGGTTTTAGAAAATCTAAGTGCAAGGGAGGAAGTAAAACGATACTAGAAAGAGAACCACCGCAATTAAGTAAAGCTATTAAGAAAAGAGCTATGCTAGAAAGGAAACTACTGCAGTTAATTAAAGAGCACAAGATAGGTGATTACTATGAAAGGTAGAAAATATTAAATGGAAATGCACTCGATCAAGATTCACCTCAGCTAAAGACGATTAAGAATATGCGATAAAAATCTAAACTTAATAGGATAAAGTTCCTTGACCGTGGAGGTTCCTAAAGCTTGAACACGCTTTTCTCGAACTCGTGCCCAACTGAGTTTAGGAAGGTCCGACCGAATCTCGTCTAAATCGGAGGCCTAAAACTCGCTTTACGCGGTGAACCCCACTATTTGATTTTACTCCAATCCGGGAGATTTGGACGTCTGCCTCTCTCGAGGGGTGCGTACAACTCCCTTTACTCTTGAATGCTCACTTCATTTTTTCGGCCTCTCAGCTAGCCCAGAATGAAAGCAAAGGTGGAGAGTATATATCAATAATATACCTCCAAACCGTGATTAATCATGAGTAATTCAAGGCTCTAACCTAAAAAGAAAAGATTAATTAAAATATCATAACTTAATCGCTCTAACCTCGGATCATCAAGATCTAGTACAAGGAGGATTAGTTAATCATAGCGAAGAGGAGGAGGGGGGGATGAGTAGTGAAGCATAAAAAGAAGACAAGCTAAACAAGAACGCTTTTATTAATGAAAACGGGCAAGTTACACTATTGAAATTGAAATTACAAGTGCATGAAAATTAAATCCTATTCTAGCCCTACAATTAGAACTAAGCAATACTAAAGATTACAAGGAAAGCTAAGGCAAGTAAATATTAAACCATGATTAAGCAAAAATTACAAAGGAGGAGAGAGAGAGAAAGCATGAAAAAAAGCTCAAGAACCATAGGGGCAGCACCTCCCCCTCTCAACCAAAGCTTGCTGAAATGAAGAGGGGGGTCTCAATTTATAGAATTTTTTCACGGGTTGGTCACGCCCTCCGACACGCCCTAGGGGGGCGTATTAGGGGGCGTGACAGTACTATGTTGACCTCGGGCTCTGGACTCTGGCGGGAAGGATCATTGCTTCGATACGTCTGCGGTCACGCCCTAGGTCACGCCTGTGTAGGGGGGGCGTGACAGGCACGTCATGTCCAAATCATTGGTCGGAAATCCGTCAGTCACCGAAAAAGGAGGGTGTCACGCCCATGTCACGGGCGTGACATTGGGCGTGACAGTACTATTTGCGTGCTATGGAGAAACGACATTTAATGCGGCGGCAGGCTTTGCGGCAGAGGGCGACACGCACATGGTCACGCCTGGAGACACGCCCGGGGAGGGCGTGTCAGGGGGCGTGACAGCGGTTTTGATCGTTTTTCTGTCCCTTCCAGCAAGAGTCCTCGGGATCGGGTGATACGCCCTAGGTCACGCCCAGGGAGGGCGTGACAGAGGGGCGTGTCAGGTCATTTTTGGCCAATTTTCTGGAAAACTGCAAAAAGACAAGAAAAAATAAGTGGCAATAATATTTAGATAAAAATGATAAAAAATAAACTAATAATAGACATGATTTGTACAATATAAAATCGAAAATACGATAATAGTTTAGGCAACAAAACGTATTATCAGTACGCAATTCTATTTACCCAAGGGGGATCGGTCCATACGCACGGCCTCTCGGCAAGCTAGCATATAGATAACGGAAATAGATCCCACACATCGATTATGTGGTTCTACGCGTCTTTAACCCGGGGCAAACATTAAGTCCTTAAATTAAAATGAAAATAAAGAACTTTAATTATTTCATATTATTTTATATGTCCCAATGCTCTTCGATGCCAAGGGCTAATAACGATTATACACTCATCGGTATGGGGACGACTTTATAGTTTTAATGAGGCGGGAGTTCGAGACTAAACACTAAAAGATTATAAAAAGAAAACATAAACAACACAACGTTAGAAAAATTGAAAAGCTAACTAAAACGTGAACTCACGCACACTTCAAAACCATAAATAAAGTAAAGACAAGTCCTACTCGAATGAGTAGGCGGGAAATGAAAACACGCCAATTAACTCTTAATGAGTAGGCGTAAATAAATGCGTGTACAAGTCCTACTCAATTGAGTAGACGGTAAATAAGAAGTCCTACTCGAATGAGTAGGCGGTAAATGAAAACACGCCATTTAACTCTTAATGAGTAGGCAAAAATAAATGCGTGTACAAGTCCTATTTAAATGCGTAGACGGTAAATGACAAGTCCTACTCGAATGAGTAGGCTGTAAATGAAAACACGCTATTTAACTCTTAACGAGTAGGCGGAAATAAATGCGCACACGCGCACACTCTACATTAATTGAAAGAAAGCAATAAAATTATCTCCTACACAAACACTCTATATAATTGAAGAAAGCGATAAAATAAAGCATGAAAATTTATCTCATACACTCACACACTATACATAATTGAAAGAAAGCAATAAAATAAAGCATGAAAAATTATCTCATAAACGCACACACACAAATTAAATTTAAAAGAATAAAATTAAAACCTAACTTATACACTCACACACTGAAATTAAAAACAAAATGAAAGTTTCCTAAAAATTAAAACAACTACTTTTCTATTCTTAGAATTTGTAAAAAATACATAAAAAGATGAAATAAAAATAAAAAGAGCAAAAGTTTTTGGAAATTAAAGTTAAAATCAAAGGTGCCAAAAAATTAAAATTATAACTGTTTCATTCTTAAGAGTTCATAAAAATGATGAAAAAGTAAAAATAAAATTTAAAAGGACTAAAAGTTTTACAACATAAACAAAGACTAAGTTAAATAAAATAAAAATCACTTTTAAAATGTATTTTACAAAACTCATTAGGATGGGAAAGTTACAATTTTAAAGTATCATAAAAGCTTGAAAAAAACTATCCTAATAACATTTAATTTTTTGAAATAAAACTATAATAAAATCTAACATATCAACTAATTAAAAGCATGAAGAAATTAACTAGTTAAACTCATACACACACACACACTTTTCATAAAGAGAAACACTAAGAAAAACCTGAGAATAAAATAAGAACAAAGTGGGCACACAAGTTCATTCAAAAACCATTTAAGAAGAGAAAAGCTAACATGCTCTTATTGATGAAAAAGAACTATTATAAAGCTAAGACAAACATAAAAAGAGGGGGAGAAAGTTCTCCTTACATGGCAATGGAACACAACAAGCACCCCACAAAACACACTAAATTTGGCTAAAAAAAGTGAACCCTTGGACCTTACAGAAATTTTTTATTTATAGACAAAATTTTGGGCGTGACCCGGCCAACAACACGGGCGTGTCGGGGGGGGGGGGGGGGGGCGTGTCCCAGTTGCCGTATTTGACTTGGCAAAATCCAGTGAGCTGGCTTGTTTCTTGAAGCTTCTGGATGGGAAACGTGTCCGACACGGGCGTGTCATGCTTTAACACGGGTGTGATACACTGGCGTTGAGTGTCGAGTTGATGGCGTTGAGTGGCATTGAGAGGTGAACAGTAAAAGTGTTGAGTGGCTGACACCGTTGAGTGGCATTGAGTGTCGACTGGATGAAGGCGTTAAGTGGCTGAGAGGTGAACAGTAAAAGCATTGAGTGGTTGACAGCATTGAGTGGCATTGAGTGTCGACTGGATGAAGGCATTGAGTGGCTGACACGGCCGTGCTGGGTCTTCGGACACAGGCGTGTCCTGCTTGGGTTGATGAAGCAATGAGTATTGAGTTGGGCTTGACGATGGTTGATCGTCGAGAGGTAATACGGGCGTGTCGGTCAGCATGACACGGGCATGTCGGTCAGCTTGACACTGGCGTGTCAGGTCAATTTTTTACCATTTTTTGAAAATTTATAGAAAATCTAAATAAACTACTTTAGATCAGTTTTTCCAAAAAGAAGCATATTTATTAAAGAAAAATAATAGAAAAATAACTAAAACATTCTAAATCTTCTTAAATAAAATACTAAAAAATATTTATATTTACAACTCATCAAATACCCCCATACTTAAGTGTTTGTTATTCCAGAGGAAAAATTTGGGGTGAACTTATATGGAAAAAAAAAACTCAAAGTTTAGCTACTATTTTAAGTTAACTATAAGAGAGATCTAAAAAAATATACGGGGTATAAGAGTTAAGTCCTAAAATTATGTAGATGATTTAAATAGGGTAAAAGTTTTGGCCAAAAGACTTCTTGATGTAATCAAATAGAAAGCAATAGTTGTAATGGTTAGGTTAATAAGAATAGTTTTGAATTATATGAACTTTAGTTTTTAAGAGTTTTGCGGGAAATAATGCAATTTACAAATTATGCTCTCAAAAAGATTTTTGAATTAATTCTAGAGTCGTGAAATTGGCTAAGGGGGTTTGGCGGTTTATGAAGAGGTTTGGATTTTGAGGCGAGGTAATTTTTTCTCGAACCTTTATTTTTGGTTTTCTTCTTGGATTATTAGGAAAATGAGATCTTATTTTCCTAATATGATTTTTTTTTCAACTTCATAATAATCAAATTAACCCAATGTATATTTGTAGGAGTAATGAATTTTATCCTCTTACTCTGTAAAATATAATTTTTTTAAATTATTGGGTGCCTATGTTTACGGAACGAAATCTTATTCCCATTGACATAGGATCTTTTAAGGGTAAAATTTTTATCATGTCAAGTTGGACATGATAAATATGGGGAAGAAAAGAAAACTAGATTTTGAGCCACAAAATTTTTTGAGAGCAACTTTTATAAATTGTACGTTCCAATTTTTCAGAAAGCTAAAAGTAAGCATAATTGAATTCTATATTCATTATTTTCTAACATGATACACGTGCTCCTATCTATAAAAAATTAGAAGTAGTGCCTAAAACAAGTTCGCTATTTTTAACAAAGCATAATAAATTCTGTGAAAATTAACCCCGGTTATTTAAATTTTTCAATCTATAATTAACAAACAAATAGTGAACAAAGAATTAATAAAATTCACATATAAATAAACTCTAAACAAAATTTTTGGATAACAAGAAAATTAAGAATGGTATATTTAATTTATTTGTTTTATAATTTTTTTTTAATTTTTAAAGTTATTATCTTTTTTTGTATTTTTGTATTTATTTCTTTAATATATACATTCTAAAGAAAGGAAAATGTGAAAATAAAATAAAAAAAATTTTAGATTTTAAAGTTTTGCAATTTTTTGTATTTTTAAGAAAATTTTCATTCTATTTACAAAAATTGGGAGAAAAAGAGAAGTTATTTACAAGGATTAGAGAGAAAAGGGAGAGGGGAAAGAGAAAAGAATATTTACAAAAAATATTTACAAACATTTATCTACAAAAAATATTTACAAAGTAAAACAAAAATTTTTTGGAATTTTTTTGTTTTATGATTTTTTTTGTTTTTGTTTTGTTTTTCTTCTTTTCATTTTTTTTGTTTTGGAAATATAAGTGTAAATAAGAGAAGTGCAGAAAAGAAAGCAGGGAAAATACGAAAACACCCTCATTCTTAGTTCCAACATTGTCCCCAATGTTGTAAGATAAGTATGCGGAACGAGAAAAAAATAAATGTTATATGTACAACAAGAAAGACGGAGGGTAGAAATGTCCCTGATGTGTGTTCGGGGAAGGCCATTTAGAAACCCTGCATTATTATAAAAAGTAACAAACATGATAAATAAAGAGCGAAAAAGATAGACGTGGGGTGCCTCCCAGGAGCGCTTTGTTTATAGTCGTGTAGCTTGACTATATTGGCGGGTTATATGTCGAGGAGCGTTATGGTTTCGTTATGGTCGATCACTGGGTCGCCCGCTATGTAAGACTTTAACCGATGACCGTTTACTTTAAACGAGCCTTTTTCCGGGTGGGAGACGAGTATGGCCCCATATGGAAAGACTTCTTGAACTATGAAGGGACCAGACCATCTAGATTTTAGTTTTCCTGGAAAAAGTTTAAGGTGTGAATTATAAAGAAGGACAAGATCGCCCGGAGAAAAAATTTTTGGGGACTTTAGTTTTCGATCGTGATATAACTTAGAACGCTCCATATAGAACTTATTACTCTCGTAGGCGTTCGCACGCCATTCAACGAGCTCGTTTAGTTGTAGTTTTCTATTTTGAGCGGCTAAGTTAGCGTCGAGGTTTAAGAGTTTTAAAGCCCAAAGAGCGCGATGTTCTTGTTCTATGGGTAAATGTCACGCTTTGCCATAGTCTAATCGAAACGGATTACAACAGTTTGCGGTTTTGTATGCCGTACGATACACCCATAACGCTTCATCAAGTTTAACAGACTAATCTTTCCTATTTAGTGAAATGGTTTTTTCTAATATACTCTTAATCTCTCCATTTACTACCTCAACTTGGCCACTTATTTGCGGGTGGTAGGGGGTGGCAAGTTTGTGTGTGACTCCGTATTTAACTAACGTCTTTTCCATAAGAGCGTTACAGAAATGCGTTCACCTATCACTAACAATTATGCGAGGCGTTGCAAAGCGAGAAAATAGCTTTCTAAGAAATATAACGACGACTCGCGCATAATTGGTGGGGAGAGCTTGCGCTTCCCCCCACCTCGATACGTAGTCAACTGCCACTAAAATATACATATTTTTAAAAGACGGAGGTAGGGGCCAACAAAATCTATGCCCTATAAATCAAATACTTTGCATTCTAAAATAAATTTTGGGGCATCTCTTCGCGATTAGAGATGTTACCCGACCGCTGACAGCAATCACATGCGCGCACAAAATTGTGAGCGCCTTTGAAGATAGTGGGCCAAAAGAAGCCCGCCTCTAGCTCCTTCCGAGCGGTAAGGTTGGCTTGATAATGCCAACCAGCTGGACCCTTGTGGAAGTGCCTAAGTATTTGCAAGCACTCCACACCTGCAACGCATCTTCGGACCGCTTGGCCCGCGCAGATACGAAAAAGAAATGAGTCCTCCCAAAAGAAATTTTTGAAGTAAGAAAAGAATTTCTTCATTTGATGACTTAAAAATTCTTTTGGAAGTACCCACACGATTAAATTGTTCCCAAAATGTGTGAACCAAGGCGAAGATGATGAAGATAAATGAATTGTAAGGAGGCATTCCTTGGGGAATAAGTCATTTATGTCAGATTCGACAAGCGCTTCCGCACCCGGATTTTCTAAGCGGGAGAGATGGTCTGCCGCTAGATTTTCCGCGCCCTTCTTATCCTGGATCTCCAAATGAAATTCTTGTAGGAGGAGAATCCATCGAAGAAGGCGGGGCTTCACATCATTTTTATCTAAAAAATATTTAAGGTCGGAGTGATCGGTATATACAATAACTTTAGATAACGTTAAATACGAGCGAAACTTATCGAAAGCGAAAATGACGGCTAAGAGTTATTTTTCCGTCGTCATGTAATTCACTTGTGCGGAAGTGAGCGTCTTGCTAGCGTAATAAATTGGTTGAAAATGTTTTTCTACTCATTAACCAAGAATGAAACCTAAGGCAATATCACTAGCGTCACACATGATTTCGAACGGAAGGGACCAATTAGGGGCCTCTAAAATTGGTGAGGTGATAAGTTTTTATTTTATTAAATTAAAGGCGGACTTGCATTCACTACAAAATATGAAACGTGATTCCTTTTCCAAGAGGCGTGTTAGCGGCTTTGTTATTTTTGAAAAGTATTGAATGAATCGTCGGTAAAAGCCCGCATGACCTAAGAAACTACTAATAGATTTTATGTTTGTTGGTTACGGAAGTTTTTCAATGATTTCTATCTTGGCCTTATCTACCTCCATCCCCATAATAGAAATCTTATGGCTGAGGACCAAACCTCCTCGAACCATAAAGTTAAATTTTTCCCAATTTAGAACAAGGCTTGTGTCCTTGCACCGTTGGAGGACACGATCTAAATTTTTAAGGCAATCGGGAAAAAAGCATCCGAAAACAGAAAAGTCATCCATAAAGACTTCCATAATGTCTTCTACTAGCCCTCTAAAGATCGCTAGCATACATATTTGGAATGTAGACGGCGCATTTCAAAGTCCAAATTGCATTATTCGGTATGCGAAGGTGCCAAACGGGCAAGTAAAAGTTGTTTTCTCTTGGTCATCGGGCGAAATAGGGATTTTGAAAAACCTCGATAAACCATCAAGAAAACAATAATATGGATAACCAGATAAACGCTCTAAAATCTGGTCGAAATCTGTAGTGGGAAATGGTCCTTGCGGGTAGCATCATTAAGTTTGCGATAATCGATACACACACGCCAACCGGTAATAGTACGAGTTGGGACGAGCTCGTTGTGCTCATTCGCCACTACGGTTAGACAACCTTTCTTGGGCACGACATGCACCAGACTAACCCAGCCATTGTCCGAAATAGGGTAGATAATCCCCGCATCTTAAAACTTAATGATCTCGGCCTTAATGACGTCTTTCATGTTTGGGTTAAGACGTCGTTGTAGCTGAATCGTTTTGCGGCAATTATCATTAAGAAATATCTTATGGGTGCAAAATGAGGGGTTAATCCCCTTTAAGTCAGAGACTTGCCACGCAATTGCGTGTCGATGTTTAAGTAAAACTTCCAATAAATCGAAAGTATCCGAATCACTCAAGACTGAAGAAATAATAACAGGAAGCGTATCGCCTTTTCCCAAAAATGCGTATTTGAGTGATTCGGGTAAGGGTTTAATATCTAGGGTGGGCAGTTCTTCTAGCAAGGTTTTAATTCCTATGTCTTTCTTACCAATTGGTTCGAAAGGCAAGTCTATAGAGGTATCCTAATCGCAATAAAATTTTACGAGCGCATAAATATCGTCATTTAAAAATACTGACTCGAAAGTGGGAGAAGAACGATCTCCAAAAAAGGTATCTAAAGAATAGCAGAAATCGTCACTCGATGACAAATTGTCCATCGAGGGATTAATAGAGAAAGTAACTTGATCATCTCCTACCCGGAGGAGAAGATGACCATTACTAACATCTTTTAAAGCGGTAGGTGGTGAGAAAAGTGCGACTGAGTATTATTGGTACTTCGACATCCTCTTCTATTTCTACAATGATGAAATCTATCGGAAAGGTAAACTTGTCTACTCGGACAAGAACGTCCTCCACTACCCCAATAGGGAACTTAACCGAGCGATCTGCTAATTGGATGTGCATATTCATATGACTAGGAGTACCCAAACCTAAATGTTGAAAGAGCTAGAACGGCATCAGATTAATGCTAGCCCCTTAATCTGCTAAGGCGTATTTTACTAATATATTGCCAAAAAAGCACGGGATGGAAAACCGTCCCGGGTCATTTTTTTTTGTGGGCAATTTATTAGTAAGTTCCTCCAAGCAGACAGCGTGTAAGACCCCATTTTTTTTCTTTTAAACACTGGGGTCTTAGGCCCAGAACCGCCGCTCTGCGGTGACACAATCACGCCCGGGAAGGTCGTCACTACAAAACGCCGATCCTGCCGGCCAAATTGATCGCAAAATAGTAGTATAAGTAAATATAAATCTAGTCCACCATAACCAAATGCATATAAATAAATCTCCACGAAGGGAGAGTCCACAATAATAATAATCAGAGTACAAAAGGAGGGCTTGTGCCCAGTACATGTAATCCTCACTAAAAGTCACTCACGGAAGCAAAACTAAAACAAAGCGTCACCGTAACTGTTACTGAACCGAGAGCACCCAAGCTAGACCGGCCCATCTCTGCCGACTCCATACTCTGCTGGTGCTGCATCTCTGGTGCTTCTTTCTTTTCGGCCTGCAGTCGCCGCCTCGCAATCCACGTCTACGTCTACATCTTCGGCCTCCTGGCTACTGAGCTAGTGGGATCCCACCCATCAAGGGGCATTTGACCCTTGTATGTCTCGACTGGTGACAATGGTAACATGGTCGCAGGGTCAACTCTGTCAGAAACTACAAAACCCATGACCCTTCCATATGATACACATAAAATGTTGTTGTTCAAAAACCGTTAGTATAAAAGACTAAGCCCTATCATCCCCTACCGCTTCCCCCATGGCTCCTAGGTACCAAGCGGAGAGGAAGAAATGGAAGGACATGAAGGTGGAGAATAAGTAAAAAGCAGGTGACAGCGGACCTATGCTAGCAATTCCATAGTAAATATGACAGAAGCAGAAAGTAGGAAATGTAACCTTTACTTATGTGCGAAAGCGCATAAGCCAAGGGATCTTTTGTAGGGCTCCCATCGTATAAAGTATCCTATACAACTTATATGTTGTGGTGTCGGTTATCAAACAGCAAGGAGTAGCAAGTAAGTAAAAGCACAAGAAATATAACAATTGATTTATAGGGATTATTCATATAGACCAAGGGGTCGTTTTGCAGGGCCTATCGTATAAAACGTCTCATACCATCTTGTACGATAGGTGGCAATGTTTATGCTAAGACACGCAAATATGCTATGGAATGCACAAGCAAGTGGAACACACCCACACGACTCCATGCGCACAGACCTTTAGTTCCCCCTATTCGGGAAGCTAGCTTCACTCCCAGGAACCTCCATAGTGGGAAACAGATATAGTGGGTCGGGCCCCCCACTCCTAGGCGGGTAACCACACTACCAGGCCTAGACCTTTCGTATACCCCAAGAAAAACACAACCTAGAGTATCCACGTACTAGTGCTGGCTATATCCACCCGGATTTCTTTTGCTAAGTGTACCACACCGCTGAGTCAACGTACCGACGTCGGTGTTATCGATCGTCCAGTATCGATGACCCACCACTTTTATGCACATGCAATCATGATAGTTATATTTATACAAGTTCTCATGTTACCGAGCTTCCAGCTCTCTAGGCTACCAAGCATATACCAAGTCCCCGAGCATCCTGCTCCCTGGACTTCCAAATTTATACCAAGTCCCCGAGCATCCAGCTCCCCGGACTTCCCAATCACAAACCAAACCATTAACATTACTAGTAGGCCCTTGGACCACAGACCTACTCTACCCATTCCATTCCAATTCTTCTTTCCAAGTGTACAAGTGTAGGTGTGAGGTGCAACTATTATTATGGTTACTCTTGATCATTTTATTCCTAGGATTTAAGGTTAACCTTGGACTTCCTGAGGTTTACCCGGTGAAGGGCTTGCAGCGGTACTAGGAACTATGATGGGGTGAATCCCAAAGCTCCCTTTCCAAGGAACTTATTGTAATTGATTGGTTCCCTTAACCCATTCCCTTCTCATATTATAGTGGGCTAATCCTAGGGTGACTTTGACTCTTCCTCTTCTCGGGGAGGACGATCTTCCGTCGAACCAGAAGACCACTTAACACTAGTCAATCTCACACCCTACCCGTCCTGACTTCCAATAATGAACTTGATTAGACTTACCGTATCCAAACCAGCAAACTACCAAAATTCCATTTCCCAAGTTCATTGCCCACTCTAGTTCAGCTTCTGCAGTTTTACTAAACGTAAACAATCCTAAGCTTTATGAGGTATGCAAGGGGTGGTACTCCAAATTGTCTTTCGAATCTCCTATAATATTTATTGGAGGTCTACCATGACATAATTAGTCTAAATCCAGAAAAATAATAATTTTCCTATTTCATCTGACATTTAATTTATTTATTCTCAGCCTCCCAATGCTCTAGTATGAACATGAAGTGCACTAATGAGCGAACAATAAATCACCATAAAATCAGCAAAAATCCTATGTGGCATTTAAGCAGTAATTCCAAATTTTGAGAAATTTAAGAGGTGTTTATGCCTACATTTCCTAATTTACTATTTTATGCCACTTTTACTATATTATGAAGCAAGTAGTGTAAATATGTATCTAAAAATCACAATAAAATTATAGAAGCTTCATAATGACCTAAAACCATCAGAAACCAAGTCCCATAATTTTTATCTTATATTTGGGCTCTAAATTTATTTTAATGTAAAACACTAATTTTCCTAGCTTAGTGAGGGAGGTACTATTTTTAATTGTCTAAAAATAAAGATAAATTTATAGAATGACAATCATGGTCTCAGACACCCACTGACTAAATTTCATAAATTTCCAAATACTAAATGAGCATCATTTGTATTTTTGACTACATATCCCAAATGGTAAGTTAAAGAAGCAGGTACCCAAAATAATTAGATAAAACTCCCAAGAAAAATAAAAAAGGTTTAACATGCTATAAGATGCCCTAATCCAAGATTTCATAACATTCCAGTGAACAAAAATTCCAGAATCCTCAAAATAAATATATAGGGAACAACTAGTTTGTAAATGAAGTACTGTATAAATTAACCCAAAAGCATGAACAAAATTATATTATGGCCATTTAGACCAGAAAATCACTTTCCCCAAACTTTACTTGATTTGAAGTTCAATTGATAGATTAATAATTAAAATTAAGGTTTGTGACCTAAACTAGGATTAGGGTTTTAGGTGGGCTAAACTGTCTCCCAAGCCCCTAAAATTTTTTCCAGAGAACTATAATGGCCTCATGGTCCTCTCCACCAAATTTCAAGTCAATCCAAGGTCATTTGACCCCATGACCTTCACAACCCTAAAAATCCCCATTAAGGGACCTACCCTAGGGTTCTAGGGCTACCCTATCCCAAACCACCCCAAATTACATTGGAGGGTGTGTCATGCCCCAAAAAGCAAGTGGACAAAATATCAGCCTCTGTTGAGGTTGTTTGACCACTCAAATCCCAAAAGGAATGAATTGTCCTAATTAACCCTATAAGGGCCAACCTAGGGTCGAGTTTAAACTCAATCAAAACATTTCCAAAAGAGGTGGAATTTTTACCAGAGTTCTTTCCCCCTAAGATCTCCCATCGAAATTTGGGGGGATTTTGAAGTGTTTAGGACACCTAATTAAATTATACATGAATTATTAAATTTTTACAAAAACTATAGAAAAACATTCCCCAAAAATTTTGATTTTTGGATAAGTCCTAGGTATGGAAAATAATAGCCCATACCCCAAATTTCAAATCATTTGGATGTCTGGATTGATTTGGGCATCCAAATCAATCTCATGACAACTCTATGGATAGACCTCACCAAAATGTGTGTTGTGGTCTATCCAGGACTCCAAATCGAGTGAAATTAATTTTAAATAAAACCAGACTTCAAGGGCTACATTTTCTATGTTGACCACTTTCTATGTTTCAGCCCCTACAGGCTATAATTTTCAGTTTAAACCTAGTGCATAGTAAAGGGGATTAATTCCTAATTATACAATATATAATATAATAAAATGCTACTGTTCATCTTCTTCTTTACCCGAACCCGAACAGCACCAGAAAAACAAACAATTCCTATAGCTTTTCTAAAACTATTTCCCGGTCACCCAGCCATCTCCCTGGCCATCCACCACCACCACCACCTCTATTGAGGTGAGGGCTACCGTCGGGCGGCTGTACGGCCGCCAGAGAGGCGGTTTCCGGCGAACCCGACCACCATTTATTTTTGAAAAACCATGGAAAAGCTCACTCAATCTTGCTCCTTTGATCTCGACATCTCTCCTAAAAAATTTCTAAGATCTACCCATTGATGAAGGAGTAGAGGAGGACCTTATTCGAGGTTTGGAGTCGAGCCGATCGTCGGGATGCTATTTGCGTGGTGGTGGCGTCGCCGAAATCCTTCTACAGCGCAACACAAGCTTCAATCCGTTGGGTCAGGGTGGGAAACTTCATCTCTGAGCCTAAGGGACCTTTTTAAAGGGAAGAAATGGGGAGTGGGTGGTTATATGCTGTACAGCCATTATTTCCTCTTAAAGAGCAAGCTCGACCATGGTTGAGGGGAGCTGAAACGACTTTGTAACAGCTGTAGGAGGGCTGAAAACTACTCCTCTCCCTTAGAGGAGTTGAATCCAGTCGTTTCAAGGGGAAGAGGGAAGGCTATGGCATCAAATGCCATTGACGGCCATGAAGGCTGGGGCTCGGCCATGGTTAGAGGAGGAGGAAATGGCTGCCACGTGGCACAGCCGGTCAAACTTCATAAAATAAGACTTAACTAAGTCTTAATAAGAGAAAACGGCCCAATAATGCATTCTGGACCACTTCCTAGACCGGCCCGGTTCAGCTAAACCAACACCCATCCAAAACAGATCTCCCAGATAAAAACTAAGTAAAATGGCGTTGAGTGAGCTCTGCTCACTCAACGCCATCCATGCTACGGCGTTGAGTGAGCTTAGCTCACTCAACGCCATCCCAGATACGGCGTTGAGTGAGCTCTGCTAACTCAACTCCATAAGAATGGCCTCCCAGACTATGGCGTTGAGTGAGCTCAGCTAACTCAATGCCATCCACATCATGGCGTTGAGTGAACTCTGCTCACTAAATGCCATCCAGAATAAGCCCCTTTTAAATGATGGCGTTGAGTGAACTTAGGTCACTCAATTCCGTCCATATTATGGCGTGGAGTGAGCTTAGCTCACTTAATGTCGTCCAGAATATGACGTTGAGTGAGCTTAGCTCACTCAATGCCGTCCAGGTTATGGAGTTGAGTGAGCTAAGCTCACTCAATGCCATCATGATTATGGCATTGAGTGAGCTCTGCTCACTCAACGCTATCCAGACAGCACCAAATGGCGTTGAGTGCAGTCAGTGCACTCAACGCCGTTGAACTTATGGCATTGAGTGCACTCAACGCACTCAACGCCATGCTTCATAACAGCTTTCGGCGTTGAGTGAGCTAATATCATTCAACGCCATCCAGTCTACGGCGTTGAGTGAGCTTAGCTCACTCAACGCCAACCTGACGACACAAGATGGCGTTGAGTGTAGTTAGTGCACTCAACGCTATTACACTTATGGCTTTGAGTGAGCTAGGCTCACTCAATGCCATCCAGACCACGGCGTTGAGTGAGCTAAGATCACTCAACGCCATTCCAAGATCACGGGCGTGACAGATTGGTCACGGGCGTGTCAAGTCCATGTTGACATTTTTTAGCTCGACGATTGTCTTCCTGAGGTCGACGATTGTCGAAGGGGTCATGCCCTAGGTCACGAGCATGACGGGTCGGTCACAGGAGTGACGGGTCGGTCACGGGCGTGACCACCCCTTGACTCGAAATCTTGGTCGATAAACTTCAATTCCTGGTCTTCCAAGGGTTCTGGTAAGACAAAACCACTCCCAGGGGTCTAGTCGGAAATGGGATGTTACAAATCCCTATAAACAAAACAAAGATTTCGTCCCCGAAATCAAGGTTAAGCCTACGGGACTCCTATCGGGAGAAAAAAAAGGCTTGTAACATCCCATGAGAGTCGAAAGATTTACATCTCCACGTTACGTTTGCTATGTGCGGTTTGAAGGTGATTGTAAAATTTAAGACCAATTCGTCCAGTTGACTAGGTAGATACCCCAATAAACAAAATATTAGCCTCTATTCTTGAAATTTCAGTCCTATTGGTTTAAAATAGGAACGCAAATTGATTTTCCAGAGGGGTTGTGAGGTATACCTGACTGAAAAGCTCTGGATACTTTTGCCGCATCAAGTCCTGTGGCTCCCATGTATGCTCCTCCTGCCCATGATTGTTCGACAGAACCTTGACTAATGGAACCTTCTTCCGAAGCAAGGTACGTACTCCTCTGCCCTTGATCCGAATCGGCTCCAAGTAAACTGACTGGTCGGAAGCTACCGGTCCATTTGTGGTCAAAATCTGCTGCTCCGGGCGCAGTAGAGCCCTCCTAAGTGAAGAAACGTGGAATACGTCGTGCAGAATTGCCAGCTCTGGTGGCAACTCCAGCCTGTAAGCTAGGGCTCCGATCCGCTCCAGGATCCTGTAAGGGCCCATATACCTAGGGCTAAGCTTCTTCCTCCGACCATGTACCCGTAAAACTCCATGCATGGGCCAGATCTTCAAAAACACTCGGTCCCCCACCTGAAACTCCACCTTACAATGTCGGGCGTCATAATAATTAGCCTATCTGCTCTACGCTTCTAACATCTTGTCTCTGATCAGTCTCACCTGAGCCTCGGTGTCTTCGACAAAATCCGATCCCAACGCCTTCGGATCCTCGTCCTAAATCCAAGAAAGCGGGGTCATGCATCTCCTTCCATACAAGGCTTCGTAAGGCGCCATCCTGATGCTGGACTGGTAGCTGTTGTTATAGGAGAACTCGACCAGGGGTAGGAGCTTCTCCCATGGTTCCCCGTGGTCGAAAATGCATGGCCTCACAAGAACTTCCAACGTCCGATTGGTGCGTTATGTCTGCCCATCCGTCTGGGGATGGAATGCGGTGCTGAAGGTCAATCGCGTGCCTAAGTAAGCCTGCACGGATCTCCACTCCCTAGAAGTGAACCGGCTATCCCGATCCGACACGATCGTCTTGTGCACCCCGTGGTATCGAACAAACTGCTCCACAAATCTTCGCACTAGTACCCCCACAGATTCATCCTTCTAGATCGGAATGAATCTGGCCACCTCCGTCAACCGATCGATGATGACCCAAATCAGGTCGTTTCCCGTCCGTGATCGGGGAAGTCCATGAATAAAATCCATCGCGATGTCCTCAAATTTCCACTTCGGGGGTACATGTTCTGAGATACATCATCCTTCTGATGATAAAACATAGCGATTAAATCTTTACCTTCTCAAATATCCTGAATCTTGTTACCCGTCATCTAATTTCAACGTGATAATAGTTAATTCTCGTAATTACTCCGTCTTATTACCATATCATTGTCTTGGTAACGCTACGGGTCATCATTCCAAACATGTTTTTTTCTTTTACAAAATCTTATGTTTGCCCGAATAACGTCGAATTATATCGACTTCAATCTCACTATGTTGGTTACGTCACTTTCCCTAAACTAGGTCCAAGGGAACCCAAACCAATACTCATTTGCCCAATAAACAAAAGTTTAGCCCCCAATAAACAAAAGATGAGCCCCTACCTATCTTGGGCTAAGTATCTTTGATATTACCCTGTTACATCTGTCCTAGCTGGGTGCACAATCCCTAGGGCATCAATCTTCGACTTGGGGTTCCACCTAGAAACTCATTAATATACTCCATACTTTAAACTCTCTGAGTAACATTTACGATAACCTTATCCGGGTAAAAATGTTCCCAATCCCAAATGGGTATCTTCCGAACTTGAATTCCTATCCGACCCTTAGTGTTTGTCTCGGTTGTTTCCTCCAGGTAATTTTATTACTGGTATTGAGGGTTAAGACTACTTATCTTTTACCATTCTGCTAATGTATTATTGGTCTCAATTCTCCTTAAAGTAGTCTACCGCTTTGAATAATCCTTGATTGAGATAGTAGGGACACCTGAGTTTACGTCTTAGGTAGTCATTCTAGTGCTAAACTCCTCCTTTATTCTCTTTGTGTATCTCCTTACCTT
This sequence comes from Platanthera zijinensis, assembly GCA_039513925.1. Classification (NCBI taxonomy): domain Eukaryota; kingdom Viridiplantae; phylum Streptophyta; class Magnoliopsida; order Asparagales; family Orchidaceae; genus Platanthera; species Platanthera zijinensis. Next base: position 83,958,129 of record CM077086.1, read on the forward strand.
AACCAAATTCATACCCAAGGTCTATTTTGAACTAGGGCATACTATAAATTGTCATGGTTAGTAACGAGTCCTAGTTGGTTGAGTCTAACTCGTTGGTTAGATAATTATAAGATGAGATCTTCGTAGACGGAGGTGTTCCTTGCTGGGGAAGGGTTTTGCTGTAGGCTATGAAGAGGAATTCAAATTAATGACGAAGTGGACTTTCACATGTGATTTCCCTTATGGGCACACCACTGCTTCCGCTGCTTAGTTTGTCCCCAAACTAAACTCGATCGGGGGTTACCCAGGGTTAGTGGACTGCTACTTTTCCGATCGAGGTTTGCTCTGATACCACTTGTAAGACCCCATTTTTTTTCTTTTAAACACCGGGGTCTTAGGCCCAGAACCGCCGCTCTGCGGTGACACCATCACGCCCGGGAAGGTTGTCAAACAAAACGCCGATCCTGCCGGCCAAATCGATCGCAGAACAACAGTATAAGTAAATATAAATCTAGTCCACCATAACCAAATTCATATAAATAAATCTCCACGAAGGGAGAGTCCACAATAATAATAATCAGAGTACAAAAGGAGGGCTTGTGCCCAGTACATGTAATCCTCACTACAAGTCACTCGCGGAAGCAAAACTAAAACTAAGCATCGCCGTAACTGTCACTGAACCGAGAGCACCTAAGCTAGACTAGCCCATCTCTGCTGACTCCATACTCTGCTGGTGCTGTATCTCTGGGTGCTTCTTCTTTTTCGGCCTGCAGTCACCGTCTCGCAATCCACGTCTGCGTCTACGTCTTCGGCCTCCTGGCTGCTGAGCTGGTGGGATGCCACCCATCAAGGGGCATTTGACCCGTGTATGTCCCGGCTGGTGATAATGGTAACACGGTCGCGGGGTCAACTTTGTCAGAAACTGCAAAACCCGTGACCCTTCCATATGATACACCTAAAATGTTGTGGTTCAAAAACCGTTAGTCTAAAAGACTAAGCCCTATCACCCCCTACCCCTTCCCCCATAGCTCCTAGGTACCGAGCGGAGAGGAAGAAAGGGAAAGACATGAAGGTGGAGAATAAGTCAAAAGCAGGTGACAGCGGACCTATGCTAGCAATTCCATTGTAAATATGACAGAAGCAGAAAGTAGGAAATGTAACCTTAACTTATGTGCGAAAGCGCATAAGCCAAGGGATCTTTTGCAGGGCTCCCATCGTATAAAGTGTCCCATACCACTTATATGTTGGGGTGTCGGTTATCAAACAGCAAGGAGTAGCAAGTAAGTAAAAGAACAAGAAATATAACCATTGATTTATAGGGATTACCCCTATAGACCAAGGGGTCGTTTTGCAGGGCCTATCGTATAAAACGTCCAATACCATCTTATACGATAGGTGGCAATGTTTATGCTATGACACGCAAATATGCTATGGAATGCACAAGTAAGTGCAACTCACCCACACGACTCCATGCGCACACACCTTTAGTTCCCCCTATTCGGGCAGCTAGCTTCACTCCTAGGAACCTCCGTAGTGGCAAATGGAGACAGTTGGTTGGGCCCCCCACTCCTAGGCGGGTAACCACACTACCAGGCCTAGCCTTTCCGTACGCCCCTAAAAGAACACAACCTAGAGTATCCACGTACCAGTGCTGGCTATATCCACCATGCTTTCTTTGACTAAGTGTCCCACACCGGCGAGTCAACGTACCGACGTCGGTGTGATCGATCGTCAAGTACCGATGACCCACCACTTTTATGCACATGCAATCATGACAGTTATATTTGTACAAGTTCTCATGTTACCGAGCTTCTAGCTCTCTAGGCTACCAAGCATATACCAAGTCCCCGAGCATCCCGCTCCCTGGACTTCCAAATTTATACCAAGTCCCCGATCATCCAGCTCCCCGGACTTCCCAATCACAAACCAAACCATTGACATTACTAGTAGGCCCTTGGACCACGGTCCTACTCTACCCATTCCATGCCAATTCTTCTTCCTAATTGTACAAGAGTAGGTGTGAGGTGCAACTATTATTAGGTTTTCTCTTGATCATTTTATTCCTAAGATTTAAGGTTAACCCTTGACTTCCCGAGGTTTACCCGGTGAAGGAATCGCATCGGTACTAGGAACTATGATGGGGTGAATCCCAAAGCTCCCTTTCCAAGGCACTTATTATAATTGATTGGTTCCCATAACCCATTCCCTTCTCCTATTACTGTGGGCTTATCCTATGGTGACTTTGACTCTTCCTCTTCTCGGGGTGGACGATCTTCCGTCGAACCCGAACACCACTTAACACTAGTCAATCTCACACCCTACCCGTCCTGACTTCTAATAATGAACTTGATTTAACTCGCCCTATCCAAACCAGCAAACTACCAAAATTCCATTTCCCAAGTTCATTGCCCACTCTAGTTCAGCTTCTGCAGTTTTACTAAATGCAGACCATCCTAAGCTTTATGAGGTATGGAAGGGGTGGTACTCCAAATTGTCTTTCGAATCTCCTATAATATTTACTGGAGGTCTATCATGACATAATTAGTCTAAATCCAGAAAAATAATAATTTTCCTATTTCATCTGGCATTTAATTTATTTATTCTCAGCCTCCCAATGCCCTAGTATGAACATGAAGTGCACTAATGAGCAAACAATAAATCACCATAAAATCAGTAAAAATCCTATGTGGCATTTAAGCAGTAATTCCAAAATTTGAGAAATTTAAGAGGTGTTAGGTCTACATTTCCTAATTTACCATTTTAGGCCACTTTTACTATATTATGAAGCAAGTTCTATAAATATGTATCTAAAAATCACAATAAAATTATAGAGGCTTCATAGTGACCTAAAACCATCAGAAACCAAGCCCTGTAATTTTTCTCTAATATTTGGGCTCTGAATTTATTTTAATGTAAAACACTAATTTTCCTAGCTTAGTGACGGTGGTACTATTTTCAATTGTCTAAAAATCCAGATAAATTTACAGGATGACAACCATGGTTTGAAACACCCACTGACCAAATTTCATATATTTCCAAATACTAAATAGGCATCATTTGTATTTTTGACTACATATCCCAAATGGTAAGTTAAAGAAGCAAGTACCCAAAATAATCAGATAAAACCCCCAATAAAAATACAAAAGGTTTAACATGCTATAAGATGACCTAATCCAAGATTTCATAACATTCCAATGAACAGAAAATCCAGAATCATCAAAATAAATATCTAGGCCATAACTAGAGTTGTAAATGAAGTACTATATAAATTAACCCAAAAGCCACAACAAAATTATATTATGGCCATTTATACCAGAAAATCACTTTGCCCAAACTTTACTTGATTTGAAGTTCAATTGATAGCTTAATAATTCAAATTAAGGTTGGTGACCTAAACTAGGGTTAGGGTTTTAGGTGGGCTAAACTGTCTCCCAAGCCCCTAAGATTTTGTCCACAGAACTATAATGGCCCCATGGTCCTCTCAACCAAATTTTAAGTCAGTTCAAGGTCATTTGACCCCATGACCTTCACAACCCTAAAAATCCCCATTAAGGGACCTACCCTAGGGTTTTAGGGCTACCCTATCCCAAAACACCCCAAATTACATTGGAGGGTGTGTCATGCCCCAAAAAGCTAGTGGACAAAATATCATCCTCTGTTGAGGTTGTTTGACCACTCAAATCCCAAAAGGAATGAATTGACCAAATTAACCCAATAAAGGCCAACCTAGGGTCGAGTTAAAACTCAATCAAAACACTTCTAAAAGAGGTGGAATTTTTACCAGAGTTCTAACATTCCCCCTAAGACCTCCCACCCAAATTTAGGGGGATTTTGAGGTGTTTAGGACACCTAATTTAATTATACATGAATTATTAAATTTTTAAAAAAACAATAGAAAAACATTCCCCAAAAATTCTGATTTTTGGATAAGTCCTAGATATGGCTAATAATATCCCATACCCCAAATTTCAAATCATTTGGATGTCTGGATTGATGTGGGCATCCAAATCAATCTCAGGACAACTCTATGGATAGAAATCACCAAAATGTGTGCTGTGGTCTAACCAAAACTCCAAATCGAGTGAAATTAATTTTAAATTAAACTAGACTTCAAGGGCTAAAATTTCTATGTTGACCACTTTTTATATTTCAGCCCCTACAGGCTATAATTTTCAGTTTAAACTTAGTGCACAGTAAAGGGGATTAATTCCTAATTAAACAATATATAATATAATAAAATGCTACTGTTCATCTTCTTCTTTACCCGAACCCGAACAGCACCAGAAAAACAAAAACTTCCTGTAGCTTTTCTAAAACTATTTTCCAGTCACCTAGCCATCTCCTTGGCCGGCCACCACCACCACCTCTGTTGAGGTGAGAGCTACCGTCGGGCGGCGGCACGGCCGCCGGAGAGGCGGTTTCCGGCAAACCCGACCACCATTTATTTTTGAAAAACCATTGAAAAGCGCACTCAGTCTTTCTCCTTTGAGCTCGACATCTCTCCTTAATAATTTCTAAGATCTACCCATAGAAGGAGAGAGGAGGACCTTATTCGAGGTTTGGATTCAAGCCGATCGTCAGGATGCTATTTGCGCGGTGGTGGCGTCGCCGGAATCCTTCTACAGCGCAGCACAAGCTTCAATCCGTCGGGTCAGGGTGGGAAACTTCATCTCTGAGCCTAAGAGACCTTTTTAAAGGGAAGAAATGGGGAGTGGGAGGTTATAGGCTGTCTAGCCATTATTGCCTCTTAAAGAGCAAGCTCGGCCATGGTGGAGGGGAGCTGAAATGGCTTTGTAACAGCTGGAGGAGGGCTTGAAACTCCTCCTCTCCCTGAGAGGAGTTGAATCCAGCCGTTTCAAGGGGAAGAGGGAAGGCCATGACATCAAATGCCATTGAGGGCCATGAAGTCTGGGGCTCGGCCATGGCTGGAGGAGGAGGAAATGACTGCCACGTGGCACAGCCAATCAAACTTCACAAAATAAGACATAACTAAGTCTTAATAAGAGAAAACGACCCAATAATGCATTCTGGCCCACTTCCTAGACCGGCCCGGTTCAGCTGAACCAGCACCTAGCCAAAACAGATCTGCTAGAAAAAACTAAGTAAAATGGCGTTGAGTGAGCTCTGCTCACTCAACGCCATCCATGCTACGGCGTTGAGTGAGCTTAGATCACTCAACGCCATCCCCGATACGGCATTGAGTGAGCTATGCTCACTCAACGCCATCAGAATTATAAGACCCCCCACCCTTTTTTTTTCTTTTTAAACACCGGGGTCTTAGCCCAGAATTGCCGCTTTGCGGTGGCACCGACTCACGGGAAGGCCGCCACTACAAAACGCCAATTCTGCCGGCCCTTTTCGATCACAAGAGAGAGAAGTAATTTTACATAAAATGTAAACAAGTCCACAGAAACATGTAAATAAAAGTGGAATCATATCCAGTCCATCAGTAGATAATAACAGGAAATATATAAATGAGCTCGAGCCCGGTACATCAGAGTCCTCACTACAAATCACTCATCGCGGAAGCTATAAAAATACTAATCACTCACGGAGCTGGTCGCAGGTGCACCGGTGCTAGACGGACCCACCTCCATGCACACCGTACTCCGCTGGTGCTGGTCCCTGGACTGCTGGTCCCTATCTCCCATCCGGAGCTCCTGTAATGTTGTGGTTCGAAAACCATTAGTCATAAAGACTAAGCCCTATCATCCCCTACCCCTCACCCCACGGCTCCTAAGTACCGGGCGGAGAGGAGGAAAGGGAAGCTTCAAAAGTGGAGAATAATTAAGCAGATGACAAGGGTGCTAATCTAACAATTATTTAGAATAAAGTAGGTCTAACAATCCTACGGCGGTAAGTAATAAGGAGGACAATTAATAAGTAGCAATTGTATAAAAAGGCAGCTAGAGAACAGTAAGTAAACAAGCAAGTAAATAAGTAAGTAACCTTAACTTATATGAATGCCCATACAAACTTATAAGTTAAGGGGTCTTCTGCAAGGCTACCATTGTATAAAAAGTCCCATACCGATTTATACGTTTGGGTGTCGGTTGTATGCAAATATAAGTGTGGTGATATACTATGCCATGATTCATGCAAGTGCAACACACGCACACGACTCTATGCGCACATACCTTTAGTTCCCCCTGTTCGGGCAGCTAGCTTCACTCCCAGGAACCTCCGTAGTGGTAAACGGAGACAGTGGGTCGGGCCCCCCACTCCTAGGCGGGTATCCACACTACCGGGCCTAGCCCTTCCGTACGCCCCTAGAAGAACACAACCTAGAGTATCCACGTACTACTGCTGGCTGTACCCACCAGACTTTTTTGGCTAAGTGTCCCACACCGCCGAGTCAACATACCGATGCCGATGTGAACGACAATCAGATATCGAAGACCCACCACCTTTATTCTGTACTCCAACCCTCGAGCTCTTGGCTCCCCGGACTGTCCCGTCCGTTCATCTACCTTCAGAGCTACCGTCTGAATGGCAACCAAACCAATTATTCTACCTTCCTAGCTATCGAGGAGTGTGTATGTGCAACCCTAGTTATACTAGTTGCTCTTTTAATTTATTATTCCTATGGTTTACGTTAGCCCAGGACTTCCCCCGGCATACCCCGTGAAGGGCACTCAAAGGGCACTAGGAACCAAGACGGCAGCATTACGGCCTGAAGTTCCCTTTCGCAAGGCACTTATTGTTATTGGTTGATCTCCCTTAACCTGATCCCCTTTTAGTTACTTTAGATCTAATCCTAGAGTATTAAGACTCTTCCATTCCTACCCGGGGTGGACTATCTTTCGTCGTTCCCGTACGCCACTTAACCTTAACCAGTCTCACACTCTACTTATCCTGACTTCCAATAATGAACTTAATCTTAGCTTGCCCTAACCAACCAGCAACTACCAAAATTCCATTTCCCAAGTTCATTATTACTCTAGTTTAGTTTCCGTGGTTTTACTATATGCAGACCATCCTAAGGTACATGAGGAGTATAAGGGGAGGTACTCCAATTTGTCTTCCGAATCTCCTATAATATTTACTGGAGGTCTACCATGACATAATTAGTCTTAATCCAAGGTTTCCAAATTTTCCTATTTATCGGGCATTTAATTTATTTATTCTAAGATTCTAAATGCCCTAGTATGAACATGAAGTGCTATAATGAGCAAATAATAAATGATCATAAAATCCGTAAAACTCCTATGAGACATTTAAACAGCAATTCCAAGTTTTGAGAAATTCCAGAGGTGTTTAGGCCTATATTTCCTAATTTACCGTTTTAGGCCATTTCTACTATATTATGAAGGAGGTACTGAAAATGTGTATCCAAAAATCCCAAGAAAATTATAGGAGCTATATAGTGACCTAAAAACATCATAAACAAAGTACCATAATTTTTCTCCAACATTTGAACTCTGAATTTATTTTAATTCAAGATACTAATTTTCCTAACTTAATGAAGGAGGTACTGTTTTTATCCATATAAAATTCCAGAGAAAATTACAGGGTGACTATCATAATTTGAAACACCTACTGACCCAATTTCATAATTTTCCAAATAGCAATTGGACATTATTTGTATTTTTTGACTCCATGTCACAACTAGTACGTTAAAGAAATATGTACCAGAAATAATCAGTTAAAATTTCCAAGAAAAATATAGAAGGTATAACATGCTATAAGATGCCCTAATCCAAGATTTCATAATATTGCAGTGAACAGAAATTCCATAATCATCAAAATAAATATCTAGGGCACAATTAGAGTTGTAAATGAAGTACTGTATAAATTAACCCAAAAATCTCAACAAAATTATAACATGGCCATTTAGATTAGGAAATCAGCCTACTCCAATTTTACTTGATTTGAAGTTCATTTGATGGTTTAACAATTCAAATTAAAGTTGGTGACCTAAACTAGGGTTAGGATTTTAGGTGGCCTAGCTGTCTCTAAATACCCTAAAACTTTTGTCCAGAGAACTATACTTGCCCTATGGTTCTCTTCACCAAATTGTAAGTCAGTCCAAGGACATTTGACCCCATGACCTTCACAACCCCAAAAACCACCATTAAGTGATATTCCCTAGTGTTCTAGGGCTACCCTACACCAAAACACCCCAAACTCCCTTGGAGGGTGTGTCATGCCCTAAACAGCCTTTGGACAAAATATCAGCCTCTGTTGAGGTGATATGACCACCCAAATACCAAGGGGGTGTTTGATCCTAAATTATCCTATAAGGACCAACCTAGGGTTGGATAAAAACTTAATCAAAACATCTCGAAATGAGATGAAATTTTTACCAGAGCCTTATTATAAACTTAGGGACAACTCACCAAAATTTGGGAGGGTTTGGAAGTCATTTAGCGATCTAATAAAATTATGCTAGGATTATTGAATTTTTCTAAAAACTATAGAAAAATACTTCCCAGAAATCCTAATTTTTGGATAGCATCTAGATATAGATAATATTAGGCCACACCCCAAATTTCGAGTCATTTTGATGACTGGATTAAAGTGGGAAATTTTTCTAAGGTCAAGACAGCCCTATGGATAGATCTCACCAAAAAGTGTGTTGTGGTCTAACCAGCACTCCAAATCAAGTGAAATCAATTTTGAATTAAACTAGACTGCAAGGGCTACATTTTCTATGTTGACCACTCTTTATGTTTCAGCCCCTACGGGCAATAATTTTCAGTTTAATCCTAGTGCACAGTAAATGGAATTAATTCCTAATTATACAATATATAATATAATAAAATGTTGCTGTTCATCCCCTTCTTTAGCCCGAACCAGCAACCTAAAAAAAAAAGCTTGAAACCTGTAGCTTTTCTAAAGCCATCTCCTGGCCACCCAGCCATCTCCCTGGCCGGCCACCACCACCACCACCTCTGTTGAGGTGAGAGCTACCGTCGGGCGGCGACACGGCCGCCGGAGAGGCGGTTTCCGGCGAACCCGCCACCTTGAAATTTTTGGAAAACTATGGAAAAGCTCACCCGATCTGGCTCTTTTGAGCCCGATATCTCTCCTAACGATTTCTAAGATCTATCTGCAGAAGAAGAGGGAGGGGAGGACCTTGTTCGTGGGATGGAGGCGTGCAGACCGTCGGGAAGCCATTTGCGCGGTGGTGGCGTCGCCGGAAATTCTTCAACAGCAAGTGGAGGAATCTGAATCCGTTTAATCGAGTGTGTAACCTTCTCCTCTTGCTCTAAGGAGGCTATTATAGATCTCCAAGTGGGGGGGGGGGAAGGATGAAACGTTCATGGCCATTAATATTTCTCTTAATAACGTTTCGGTTATGGTAGTGGCAGTTGAAACGCTGGAAATGAAGAGGTGTTTGCCATGTGGTGATTTCCTATTGGACCAACATTTCCTTATTTTATTAAATAATTAGAGTAGGAAACAGCCCATAAATACTCCTGGTGTAACTTCCCATAATCAGAATTGATTATAACGTCGGTTACCTAAATTTCCAGTCTAGCTGACGTTTCGGCCTTGATCACGAGCGTGACACATAGGTCACGGGCGTGACAGGCCCGGGTGGACAATTTTGAGTTCGACGATCATCGAACTGAGATCAACGATCGTCGAAGGGTGGTCACGCCCTAGGTCACGGGCGTGACACTTAGGTCACAGGCGTGACAGGGTCATGAGGCAAATTCTGCGCTCGGCGATCGTCTCGCTCAGATCGACGATCGCCGAAGTGGGTCACACCCTTGGTCACGGGCGTGACACCTGGGTCACGGGCATGATAGGGCCATGATGCAAATTCTGCGCTTCGACGATCGTCCCGCTGAGATCGACGATCATCTAAGGGGTCACGCCCTAGGTCACGGGCGTGACACATAGGTCACGGGCGTGACAAGCCCGGGTTGAAAATTCTGCGCCCGACGATTGTCTCCTTGAGATCGACGATCGTCGAAGGAGTCACGCCCTAGGTCACGGGCATGACGGGTCGGTCACGGGCATAACCAACCCGTTACCCGAAATCTCGGTCGATTTATTTCAGTTTTTGGGCTTCCTAGGGTTCTGTCACGACCAACCGACTCCTAGGGGTCTAGCCAGAAATGGGATGTTACAAGAATGGCCTCCCAGACTATGGCATTGAGAGAGCTCAGCTCACTCAATGCCATCCAGATTATGGCGTTGAGTGAGCTCTGCTCACTCAACGCCATCCAGAATAAGCCCCTTTTAAACGATGGCGTTGAGTGAGCTTAGTTCACTCAACGCCGTCAAGATTATGGCATTGAGTGAGCTTAGCTCACTCAACGCCATACAGATTATTGCATTGAGTGAGCTTAGCTCACTCAACGCCGTCCAGGTTATGGCATTGAGTGAGCTTAGCTCACTTAACGCTGTCCAGATTATGGCGTTGAGTGAGCTCTGCTCACTCAACGCCATCCAGACAGCACCAAATGGCATTGAGTGCAGTCAGTGCACTCAACGCCGTTCAACTTATGGCATTGAGTGCACTCAACGCACTCAACTCCATCCCACCTGACAGCTTATGGCGTTGAGTGAGATAAGCTCACTCAATGCCATCCAATCTACGGAGATGAGTGATCTCAGCTCACTCAATGCCAACCTGACGGCACAAGATGGCATTGAGAGTAGTTAGTGCACTCAACTCCATTCCACTTATGGCTTTGAGTGAGCTAGGCTCACTCAACGGCATCCAGACCACGGCGTTGAGTGAGCTTAGCTCACTCAACACAATTCCAAGGTCACGGGCGTGTCAGGCCCATGTTGACATTTCTGAGCTCGACGATCATCTTCCTGAGGTCGACGATCATCGAAGGGGTCTCGCCCTAGGTCACGGGCGTGACGGGTCAGTCACGGGCATGATGGGTCGGTCACGGGCGTGACGGGTCAGTCACGGGCGTGACCACCCCTTGACTCGAAATCTTGGTCGATAAACATCAATTCTTGGGCTTCCCATGGTTCTGTAAAGACAAAACCACTCCCAGGGGTCTAGTCATAAATGGGATGTTCACAGTGTTGAGAGAGATATGCGAAATATCCTATAATTTATGTTTATTAGATAGTAGTTCTTTTAAAAATTTCGCATATTTGGGCATTTGCGAGATAGCCTTACAAAAAGGAACATTAATATGAATTTGTTTTAATAATAAAATAAATTTTTCATATTGCACGTACTTACGCTCGTTTTCTAACCTAAGTGGATACGATAAGGCCTTGTTTAAAATAATTTTTTTGTTTAAAATCGGTAAAGGCAGCATAATCGTTGAAGGGGGAAGAGGGGTCGGAGGAGAGATATGTACCTTAGGATCGATCCGTTTTGGATCGAATACCTCCTTTCCGCTACGAAGGGTTATAGCGTTGAGGTTCTCCAGTAGATTTGGCTCCGTATTCCTTAGCAGTTCCCCTTGCGCGCGTTCTGACATGAGTCGCGCCAACTGTCGAACCTGTAATTCTAAAATTTTTAGCGATTCGGTTATATTCCGGATATTGGAATCATTTGACGCGACATATTTGTAAGAATTTTCCTCAACAGACGAAGGTTTCGGAGGAGGAGGCAGAAAGAATGTGGGCGTAGAAGAAGTAGGGGGACGTTACGCATTGCTCGGGTTGCTACAAGAGAAATTGGGGTGATTCCTTCAACCCGGATTATAGTTATTACTATAAGGGTTGTTGTTGGGGTTGAAGGAAGGGCGAGCCGAATTTTTTAAGAAGTCCACAAACTCTTCAACCACACAGACGTTAAGGGGAATAAAACAAGGCGGAGTGGAGGAGGCATTAGTCATCTCTGCCACCTGCTTTGTTAACCTTTTAACTTGAAGGGTTAACAGAGCAGTGGCATCCACATCAAAAAGGCCAGTCGCCGACTTCGGGCATCCCCACAGGACATTCCATTGATAGACGTTCATAGCCATGTCTTTGAATAAAGTCTGGGCGGCCTCGGGGGTCTTATTATAAAGGGTGCCCTCGGCAGCCGCGTCAATCATTTAACGCGTCTGAAAATTAAGGCCATTATAAAATATTTGTACCTGCAACCACATTGGCAATGCATGGTGCGGGAACCGGCGGAGGAATTCCTTAAACCGTTCCCAAGTCTCATATAGAGACTCAGAATCGTTTTGCATAAACGAAGAAATGTCCGCCTGCAACTTTGTTGTTTTTGCGGGCGGAAAGTACTTCGTTCAAAACCGTTCCGTTAATTCAGCCCATATGGCTTTGGATTTGAGGATGAAGGGAAATAAGCACAAACGAATGGAATCATTAGTGACGCCATTAATTTTTAACGTGTCACAAATATCCAAAAAGTTGGACAAGTGGACATTAGGGTCCTCATCCGGCAGTGCATCGAACTGTACGGAATTTTGGATCATTTGGATTACACTTGACTTTATTTAAAAATTGTTATTCGCCACCGTAGGGAGAATAACACTCGACCCGGTATCATCCAAATTTTGCCGGACGTAGTAAGACATTGTACGCTCCGCGGCCACATTTGGTACATGGTCGGTCATAAAAACACAAGGGGGTTCTCCGATAGATACTTCGGGTTCTAAAGTATGATCTTGGATTTGAGATCGAATGTGCGCAAGGGTGCGGTCGATCTCAGGATCAAAATTAAAAGATTTAGAATCCGAAGGCTGTCCACGGGTCATACACCCTAAAAAAAATAGAAATAAAGATAATTAAGACAAGGGGGAATTTTTTGGTTGTTTTTAAGTAGTTTTTAAGTACAAATATATTTTTTATTTTTTATTTTGGTTTTTTATATGAAAATAAAGTAAAAGTAATCGATTCCAGGATTCGAAATAACGATGAGGTTGCTCCCCAGCAACGATGCCAAAAACTTGATGGGCGAGCGAGCAGGCTCTTATGGGGGTGGTTGGTTCGATGATTCGACCGTCGCAGACTTGCTAGAAAATCAAAGTTTCTAACGAAAGGAGGCAAGTGAACCTATCGCATGCAGTACTCGATATTTGTGAGAATACCGAGGTCATATTGTTATCGGGGTTAGGTTGATTATTCCTACTCCTCCAGGAGGACTATTATTTTACTGAAAGTAAGGTGGATTTTTGTTTGTCACTAACAACGGAATGAAAAGAAAGCTGAAAATTACTAGATTATTCGATGACAGGTTGATTCTCGGCACCAAATCGGATTAAGACTAAAATAATTCTTAATAATTATTGAACTTAATTTTCAAATTAATAAAAGGAAACTTGGCCGTGGAGGTTCCATAAGTATGAGCCCACTTATCTCTAGGAATATTGCTCACCTGAACGCTAAGACTATTCGACTGAATGTTAGTCTGATGAAGGATTCCTCTTAACACCCACTTTACGCTAAGAACCCCGCTTATGGGTGGGGAACCCAATCGATAGAACTATGCTTCTCCTCTCTCGAGGGTATGTACACAATTCTATTTACCCAAGGGGGATCGGTCCATACGCACGGCCTCTCGGCAAGCTAGCATATGGATAACGAAAATAGAGCCCACACAATGATTATGTGGTCCTACGCTTCGTTAACCCGGGGAAAACCTAAAGTCCTTAAATTAAAATTAAAATAAAGAACTTTAATTATTTCAAATAATTTTATATGTCCCAATGCTCTTCGATGCCAAGGGCTAATAACGATTAGTCACTCATCGCTATGGGGACGGCTTTATAGTTTTAATGAGGCGCGAGTTCGAGACTAAACACTAAAAGATTATAAGAAGAAAACATAAACAACACAACGTTAGAAAAATTGAAAGCCTAACTAAAATGAGAACTCACACACACTTCAAAACCATAAATAAAGAAAAGACAAGTCCTACTCGAATGAGTAGGCAGGAAATAAAAACATGCAATTAACTCTTAACGAGTAGGTGGAAATAAATGAGTGTACAAGTCCTACTCAAATGAGTAGACGGTAAATGACAACTCCTACTCAAATTAGTAGGCGGTAAATGAAAACATGCCATTTAACTCTTAACGAGTAGGCAGAAATAAATGCGTGTACAAGTCCTACTCAACTGAGTAGACGGTAAATGACAATTCCTACTCGAATGAGTAGGCGGTAAATGAAAACAAGTCATTTAACTTTAACGAGTAGACAGAAATAAATGTGCACGCGCACACACTATACATGAATTGAAAGAAAGCAATAAAATTATCTCCTACACACACACACTCTACATAATTGAAGAAAGCGATAAAATAAAGAATGAAAATTTATCTCATACACTCACACACTCTACATAATTGAAAGAAAGCAATAAAATAAAGCATGAAAAATTATCTCATAAACTCACACACACAACATGAAATTTAAAAGAACAAAATTAAAACCTAACTCATACACTCACACACACAAATTAAAAACAAAATGAAAGTTACCTAAAAATTAAAACTACTTTTCTATTCTTAGAATTTGTTAAAAACACATAAAAAGATGAAATAAAAATAAAAAGAGCAAAAGTTTTTGGAAATTAAAGTTAAAATCAAAGGTGGCCAAAAATTAAAATTATAACTTTTTCATTCTTAAGAGTTCATAAATGTGATTAAAAAGTAAAAATAAAATTTAAAAGGACAAAAAGTTTTACAACTTAAACAAAGACTAAGTTAAAGAAAACTAAAATCACTTTTAAAATCTCTTTTACAAAACTCATTATGATGGGAAAGTTACAATTTTAAAGTATCATAAATGTTTGAAGAAAAACTATCCTAATAACATTTAATTTTTTGAAATAAAAACTATAATAAAATCTAACATAACAACTAATTAAAAGCATGAAGAAATTAACTAGTTTAACTCACACACACACGCACACGCACACACACACACACACACACACACACACACACACACACTTTTCATAATGAGAAACACTAAGAAAAACATGAGAATAAAAAGAAGAACAAAGTGGGAACACAAGTTCATTCTAAAACCATTTAAGAAGAGAAAAGCTAACATGTTTTTATTGATGTAAAAGAACAATTACAAAGCTAAGACAAAAATAAAAAGATGGGGAGAAAGTTCTCCTTACATAGCAATGGAACACACCAAGCAACCCACAAAACACACTAAATTTGGCTCAAAAAAGTGAACCCTTGGACTTTACAGAATTTTTTTATTTATAGAAAAAATTTCGGGCGTGACACGGCCTACAACACGGGCTTGTCGGGGGGGGTCACAGTTGTCGTGTTTGACTTGGCGAAATCCGGCAAGCTGGCTTATTTCTTGAAGCTTCGGGACTGCACACGTGTCCGACACGGACGTGTGGTGCTTGGACACGGGAATGACACGCTGGCGTTGAGTGTCGAGTTGATGGCGTTGAGTGGCATTGAGAGGTGAATAGTAAAAGAGTTCAGTGGTTAATAGCATTGAGTGGCATTGAGTGTCAACTGGATGAAGGCATTGAGTGGCTGAGAGGTGAACAATAAAAGCGTCGAGTTGCTGATAGTGTTGAGTGGCATTGAGTGTCGACTGGATAAAGACGTTGAGTGGATGACACGGCCGTATCAGGTCTTCAGGCACGAGCATGTCCATCTAGGGTTGATGAAGCATTGAGTGTTGAGTTGGGGTCGACGATGGTTGATCGTCGAGGGGTGACACGGGGGTGTTGGTTAGCATGGCACAGGGGTGTCAGGTCAATTTTTGACCATTTTCTTAAAAATTTCAGGAAAAAAAAAACTAAGTTAGATCAGTTTTTACAAAAAGAAGCATATTTATTAATGAAAAATAACAGAAAAATTATTAAAACATTCTAAAACTACTTAAATAAAATACTAAAAAATGCGTATATTTACAACTCATCAAATACCCCCATACTTAACCTTTTGCTATTACAGAGCAAAAGTTTGCGGTGAACTTATAAGGAATAAAAAAAACTCTAAGTTTAGCTACCGTTTTAAATTAATTATAAGAGAGATCTAAATAAATATATGGGGTATAAGAGTTAAATCCTAAAATTATGTAGATGATTTAAATAGGGTAAAAGTTTTGGCCAAAAGACTTCTTGATGTAATCAAATAGAAAGCAATAGTTGTAATGGTTAGGTTAACAAGAATAGTTTGGAATTATATGAACTCTAGCTAATATGAGTTTTACCGGAAATAATGCAATTTACAAATTATGCTCTCAAAAAGATTTTTGAATTAATTTTAGAGTCGTGAAATTGGCTAAGGGGGTTTGGCAGTTTATGAAGTGGTTTGGATTTTGAGGCGTGGTAATTTTTTCTCGAACCTCCATTTTTGGTTTTATTTTTGGATTATTAGGAAAATGAAATCTTATTTTCCTAATGTGATTTTTTTTCAACTTCATAATAATAAAATTAACCCAATGTACATGTGTAGGAGTAATGAATTTTATCATCTTACTCCATAACATATAATCATTTTAAATTATTGGGTGCCTATGTTTACGGAACGAAATCTTATTCCCATTGACATATGATCTTTTAAGGGTAAAATTTTTATCATGTCATGCTGGACATGATAAATATGGGGAAGAAAAGAAAACTAGATTTTGAGCCACTAAATTTTTTGAGAGCAACCTTTATAAATTGTATGCTCCAATTTTTCAGAAAGCTAAAAGTAAGATTAATTGAATTCTATAGTCATTATTTTCATATTCTTGAGCTGAGCATAATTGATGAACATCATAAGAACAGTAAATTCTAGGCTCAATGGCAAGCTGGGCTTAGGTTCTTCATCAAGACAACCTCATTTGATTCAGAATAACATACTTTCTACACCCATAAAATTTATATCAGAAAATGGTAAAGAAAAGGTAGATGAGAATAATAAACCAACTGAATTAAAACAGAAACCTAAGAAAAAGAAAAAGAACAAGAAAAACCTTAATCATAACATTGTTCAACAGATTTCATCGAAATCAGATCGAAAAAATATGTACAGTTCGTCGAACTCAAGTCGACGAACTCCGAACGCAGATTTCTATTATAATTATTCTTCGAATAACGATCGAAGAAATCAATATGGTTCTTCGAGCCGAGATCAATAATATTGGGGCACAGAGAATGAATATTTCCATTCTCTGAGCAGAGTTCGATGAACTCATCCCTATTCGTCGAACTCAGATCGACGAACTTATCATAATTCGTCGATCCCAGTTACTTTTAACAAAAACTCGAATTATTTCAGAATATTTAATCAACCAAAATAATTTGTTAACCCATTTACCCAATGGATAATTCCACCTAGTAAATTTCACCCTCTAGGATATAAGAACCAACCTGAATACTCTTATATTTCTAGATTTAAATTTGAAAAGAATCAAGGACCCCAGGTTACCTGGGTTAAGAACACCTAATTTTTCATTTTGCAGGTAAAACACTATCCTACCATAGAGGAACTATTGGATCCCTAGTTTGGATTTGGGCTAAGGTTCACTATTTGGTTTTGGCCCATCATGTATAGCCTAGGAAAGTCTACCTAGGTCAATTTGTTAGTTCTAAGGTTAGGAAAGTCTGACTAGGTTAGACATCTTATGATCCAGCCTTGAGAAGACTTCAGAGATCCAGACTTAGAAGAATTATAGTTTTTAAGAGAGTTCAAAAATCAATTCGAAGTTCTTTGAACTCAGCTCGACGATCTTCGATCGCAGATCGACGAACTCAGATTTCCTTCTCTGAGTTGAGCCAGACGATATTCGAGCTCAGGTTGACGAACTCCCTTCTCTCTCAGTTAATCTGGTCGACGATATTCTACCTCACTTCGAAGAACTTGGAGCTCGGCTTTGACAGCTTCTTTCAGATTATTATTTTTTTCTCTGAGCTCAGGTCGGCGAAGATGATTTCTCAGCTCAACGAACTTTGAGTTCAGGTCGACGAAATCTGTTGTGAGGTCGATGATTTCTGTCAGTTTCAGTTTGACGATTTCTTTGTCATTTTGATTTGAATTGGTATTATTTAAAGGAAATAATTCTCTGATAATTAATGCTTATATTCTCAAGAAAATATCCGTTGGTAGGCAGCATTGATTATGGATTTCACAGAGTTAATTACTTGACTTATTTATTGGGACAATTGAGGAAATACATTAAAGGCATATTCCAACCGTTTCAACTCCAAGAATCTCAGCAACAATCAAGGATATTATTTTCAAATTCAAAGGCTGAAATCCTCTGAGAATATATATATATATATATCTTTTTCAAAAAGAAAGACAGTTGTTTTATAGATATACAATAACTGATATAGAGAAAACTACTGCTATCATTCTTACAGGAAATTGAAGAACATCAATACCCAGTTCTTTAGTCTTCTTCAGTTTCTTCTTCAAGCTTCAAAGGGACAACTAATCAACACCAGTCCAAGAAGTTTCTGAAGACCTTCATCACAGCCTACACCCTGAGCAAAGCTCTCTTCTTCCTGAACCATTCAACATCTCAGGGGGAGCTTTGATAATAATATCCACGAAAGGCTTCTCAGTTGTTTGAGAAAGAGAAGACAATAACACTTTTCATTTCCCACAATCAAAGGGTTTCTAACTCCCTTCAAAAGTTATCACCTTATTGACAAGTATCCTTTTCAAAAGAATTGAATTGGTTTTTGGGCACCTTATCAAAAGCTCTAAGGGTTGCTATATCTCCCTTAGAAAATAGATATTGTGGTGACAAGGCACTTGAGCAAAAACCTATGGTGGTAGGGCACCTGATCAAAAACCTGTTATTGGATTTCTACTAAGGTGGTAGAAGAGTGGATGTACCCAGTTTTGGGGAACCGCTATAATTTTCTTGTGTCGTCTGGTTGTTCTTTTCTTTATTTCTGCTATACTGTGATTGTTTCTTTTTCTTACTTCTCTTTATATATATACTACTACTATCACTTATTTTAATTCTGCTATAAAAACTAATTAAGTTTTTAAAATACTCTATTCACCCCCCTTCTAGAGTTAGTCAGATCTATCCCCTCACTTTAAATTGGTATCAGAGGGTGTGTTTCATTTGATTTCATAGGCTAATACCTGAATCAAAAGTTCCTTTTATAGATCTTAATATCTCTAGCGTCTCTCCTTTATCATGGCACAGAATAAAGAATATTCAAGCACCAGACCTCTAGTCTACATTTTAAATAAGTTTGTAATCTGGAAGGCAAGAATCAGATTATATATGAACTCCATTGATGAAGATATCTACAATTCTGTTTTGACAGGTCCTCCAACTCAAGAGGCTACTACTTCAACAAGCACATATGCAGTCCCACCACCTGAGTGGACTGATGTACAGAAGAAGTCCAAGGTTGCTGATGCAAAGGCCATGAACATTCTTGCACAAACCATGTCAGATGACATATTTCAAAAGATGGTTGAATGCACTTCAGCTAAAGCCATTTGGGACCCTCTAAACCAAATGGTTGCAAGATCAGCTGATGAGAGAAAGGAAAGGAGATCCCATCTCTCTCTCAGTATGAAAAAATCCAGAAACATGAATCTGAGTAGTTGACATGAAAAACAGACAAAGCTTAATTTTCAATGAGCTGAAGAACCTGGATAAACACATCTCACTAACAGAGAAAAATGAAAAGATTTTTATGTGCTTCCCAAGCACATGGGATTCCAGGATCTGGCCAATCAATGAGGCCAGAAGCCTGGATGAAATATCCACTGAGTCTCTTCTAGGCAAGCTCAAGTATTATGGGCAGCTAATAAAGACAAGAGAAGCAAATGAGAAGAAGACCTCCTCATCAGGAAGGAAAGAGCAAAACATTGCTTTCAAAGCATCTGATGGACCAGAAGCTCCATCAATAAATGATGAACTCATAAGCTTACCGGCCAAAAGATTCTACAAGATGACCAGAAAGGATTTCAGAAGGAAGTCATCAAGATAAGATGACAGACTAATATATGATAAAACTCCTATAAAGGAGATTGTCTTCTTTGGTTGCAGAAAACCTGGACACATTCTTCTTGAGTGTCCATAAAATTCAATAAAGGAGAAAAGAAGAAAAAAAGACTCCAAAAAGAAGTACAGCAAGCCCTCCTCAAGCAAGCACAAGAGGAAGGAGAAAGGTTTTGTTGTAGAAACCTGGAGTAAAACAGAAGAAGAATCTTAATCTTCCAGCTCCAGTGAAGATGAGGAAGAAGCTAAGGCAAAAGAAGTTTGCTTAATGGCTATAAATGCATCAGGAAGACTTTCAGAAGCTAAAAATTCGGAACATGGAGATTTTAAATTAGAAGAGGATCAGGTAATTTCCTCATTTGATTTTAATTTAGAACAATTTAAATCTGAGTTTAAATTATTATGTAATGACCTTATAAAATCTGGGAAGGAAATCAAACGTCTTAGAGAAAGGCTAACTGAACATGAAAACCTGTTATCTGAAAATATTAAACTAAAAGATAAACTAGTTATAGCTTCAGAAGAAATTATTTCTTTAAAAACTAAACTGAATGAGGCTAAGCAACTTGAAGAATCCCTTAATAAGAGAAGCATCAAATTGATGAACATCACAAGCACAGTAAATGCCAGGCTCAATGACAAGCTGGGCTTAGGTGGTCCATCAAGACAACCTCATATAATTCCGAAAATTATACGTTCTACCCCCACTAAATTTATATCAAAAAAAGTTAAAGAAATGGTTCATGAAAATAATGAACCAACTGAATTAAAACAAAAACCTAAAAAAAAGAGAAAGATTAAGAAAAACCTTAATTATAGTAATGTTGAACAGATTTCATCGAACTCAGATCGACAAAATATGTACAGTTTGTCGAACTCAAGTCGACGAACTCCGAACGCAGATTTCTATTATAATTATTCTTCGAACTGCGATCGACGAAACCAATATGGTTCTTCGAGCCGAGATCAAAGATTTTGGGGCTCAAGAATGAATATCTCCATTCTCTGAACAGAGTTCGACGAACTCATCCCTATTCTTCTACCTCAGCTCGACGAACATATCAGAATTTTTCGATCCCAGTTCAGGCTAACAGAAACTTTAATTATTCTAGAACATTTAATCAACCAAAAGATTTTGTTAAACCATTTCCCAATGGATAATTCCACCTAGGAAATTTTACCCCTTAGGATATAAGAACCAAACTGAATACTCTTAAATTACTTGCTTTAAATTTGAAAAGAATCAAGGACCCAAGGTTACCTGTGTCAAGAACTATTAACTTTACATTTTGGAGGTGAAAGACAATCCAACCACAGAGGAACAGTGGTATCTGGATAGTGGATGCTCAAAGCATATGACAGGAAGCAAAGAAAACTTAACAAACTATAAGTCCAAGCTTGGTCCAAAAGTGATATTTGGTGACTCCAACTATAGCAAAACTGAAGGCTATGGGATTGTCAAGATTGGAGCTGTCACCTTCAGAAAAGTAGTATATGTGAGTGGTCTAACACATAACCTGATATCTATAAGCCAATTATGTGATAAAGGTTATCAGTTATCATTTAATCAAACTTCTTGCATTATATCTTCTGTAGATAATAAAACCTTATTAACTGGCCTTAGGAAGTAAACATCTATATAGTTAATTTCAAATCTGCTAGGTCAGAAATCTGTTTATTTAATCAAATTAGTAACAATAATGAACTATGGCATAAAAGATTAGGACATGTTAATCTTAAAAATATTTCCAAACTCTCTAGGGACAACCTTGTTAGAGGATTTCCTTCTTGACCCTACAAGAAGGAAATCCTTTGAAGGGCTTGTCAATAAGACAAGCAAACTAAAAATAGCTTTTAATCCATTAATAAGAGTGATTCACCAGGGATTCTGTATTTGCTTCACATGGATCTATTTGGACCCATTATTGTACAGAGCTTGGGAGGGAAATCTTATACCTTGGTTATAGTAGATGACTTGTCTAGGTTCACTTGGGTGTTCTTCTTGAGACACAAGTCAGATAACTTTAAAGTTCTTACAAATTTTCTTAAGAGCATAAAGATTGACTATTCTACTCAAGTTGCATTGATTAGAAGTGATCATGGTACTGAGTTTGAATCTCTTCCTATGCAAGAATTCTGTGAGACTGAAGGTATCAGGCATTGTACCTCTGCTCCTAGAACTCCTCAACAAAATGGTGTAGCAGAAGGAAAAATAGAACCCTGAATTAAGCTGCAGGAACATTGCTTGCAGATGCTCACATGTATCTATCTTTTTGGGAATAGGCTATGAGCACAACAAATTATGTCTTGAACAGAAGTTTAATACATATGCTTTAGGTCAAGACTCCCTATGAACTACTCAAAGGGAAGCAACTGAAAATAGACTAATTTAGAATATTTGGTTGTATTTGTTACATTCATAATATCTACAAGGAACATCTTAGAAAATTTGAAGCCAAAGCTGCAATAAGAATTTTTCTTAGATATTCCCAAGTCAGCATGGCATTTAGGGTGTTTAATAAATCAACCTTGAAAATGGAAGAATCTGTACATATTACATTTGATAAAGCTAACATGTATTACAAGGAGAAGGATTCTTCTACCAAAGACTTATTACAGGTTCCGCAATTATGTGAGAAATTGGATGATCTGAACCTCACCAATGAGGTTGTATCACATCCTTCCCCAAAAATTGATGAAGACAATGAAGAAGAGGTCAGTGATATAATTGTTGAAACTTCAATAACAAATTTAATTCCACAAGAGTAATTAATTCCCAATGCTGTTGCTGAACCAACTCCTCCAACTAATCTTGTCACACTTAGAGATCAACCTGTATCTCAAGTGATTGGAGACATATCAGTTGGTGTGCAAATAAGGCATCAACTCAACCAAGACTTGATGCATACTTGCTTCATATCTCAACTTGAGTCTCAATCCATACAAGATGCTTAGCAGGATCCACACTGTATTATTGCAATATAAGAGGAGCTCAATCAGTTTGAGAGATGTAGAGTTTCAAACTTAGTTCCTAGACCCAGAAACTCACAAGTTATTTGAACAAAGTGGATTTTATGAAATAAATTGAATGCACAAGGAGCCATCATCGGGAATAAAGCAAGACTGGTAGCACAAGGATACAGTCAGGAAGAAGGGATTGACTATGATTAATCCTTTGCACCTATTGCAAGACTGGAAGCTATCAGAATTTTCTTACATATGTAGCTTACAAAAAGTTTAAGGTCTACCAAATGGATGTCAAGAGTGCCTTATTGAATGGTGAACTCAAAGATGAAGTATAGGTTGAACAACCACCAAGTTTTATTTCTCCAACTCATCCCACTTTTGTCTTCAAATTTCATAAAGCTCTTTATGCTTTAAAGCAATCTTCAAGAGCTTGGTATGAGACCCTTGCTAGCTTTCTTTTAGAGCATAAGTTCACCAGGGGCATTGTTGATAGGACCTTGTTTACTAAGCATCATAATAATAACATATTGTTAGTAAAAATATATGTAGATGACATCATTTTTTACTCTACTGATTCCAAGCTATACAAAAGGTTTTCTGACCTTGATGCATTCAAAGTTTGAAATGAGTAGCATGGGTGAGCTTTCTTACTTCCGGTTCCAACGCGCATAGGTTCAAGAGGTACAGTCCCTGGTATCCAAATGAAGCAATCCCCTGATGGAGTTTTTATCTCCCAATCCAAATATGCTAAGGAATTAGTTAAAAGATTTGGGATGATTGATGCCTCAGCCAAGAAAACACCCTTGGCTTCCAATGCTGTGATTGATTCTGATGACCATGGCTTGCTAGTTGATCAGAAGACATATATGGCTATTGTTGGCTACTTATTATATCTTACAGCTAGTAGACCATAAATAATGTTTGCTACATGTGTTTATTCTAAGTTTCAAGTGAACCCTAAAGAATCTCACCTTATTTTCCTAAAAAGAATTTTGAGATATATAAAGGGTTGCCCAAATCTAGGACTCTTTTAACAAACTGAGTCAAAATTTGAATTAACTAGATCTCAGATGCTGACTTTGCTAGATGTAGAGTTGAATGGAAAAGCACATCAAGAACATGCCAGTTCCTTGGTGACAGTCTTTTGTCTTGGTTTTGTAAGAAACAAACATTTGTGTCCACCTCAACTACAGAAGCTTAATACATTGTAGCTGGCAGTTGTTGTTCACAAATACTATGGATTCAAAACGAACTCCTAGATTATGGATACAATCTAATTAATTCAACTGTATTTTGTGATAGTACCAGTGCAGTTTCCATTACACAAAATCTAGTGCATCATAATAGGACAAAGCATATAGAAGTAATACATCATTTCATTAAGGATTGTGTGGACAAAATGAAAATTAATCTTGTCTTTATCTCTTCTGATTTACAAAGAGCAGACATCTTCACCAAACCATTGGATTAGAAGAAACATCTGTTATTTCTGAATCAGCTAGGTATAATTAATGGAGAAGCATTAATTAAATTTTCTGTCTGAGCTCGAAGAACTTGTCACAGTTTGTCGAATGGAGATCGACAATCCAAGGACAGTTCTTCAGAAAATTCATCGAACTTAGATCGACAAACTCTCTATGTGAAGTCATTTTCGTCGAGCTAAGATCGACGATCATGCTTCAAACAAATGTTTGTCGACCTGAGAATGACGAAAACTTTTCCCCTCTTTAGAGTGAGATCAATGATATCATTTCTTCATGAAATTTTTCGTCGACCTGAGATCAAAGATTTCTTTTTCTTTCGCAGGACAGAGTCTAGCATTTCATATTCTGAAAACCTTATAACTAGGTTTTCTTTGAGCTCCATCCCGTGCTTTCTTTTCTCTTGCACTTGATCTCTCTTTCTCTTTACAGGAAACCCAATGACGATTCCAGCGATCTCTCTTTTTGGCATGAAGTTTGACACTGGATTCGACATTGATTTCAATTCCTTACGTCACTCCGATCAGATCTTCATGGACATTTTGCAGTCGTTTGAGGAACAAAGATTGAATAAATTTATGAGCACCAGAATTAAGTTAGAAGCAACAAAAATAGGATAATGGGTTTATACTTCATCTACTCCTGATGCAGATATGATGACTGGAAACATCTCAGGAAATCAGGTTACCCTAACCCCTACCGTTTTAACAAAGATTTTTGGTTTGGTTAATGGAGATGAGGATATTGAGATAGATAGTTCTGATTATGATAATATGTTGATCAAATGGGTCATTCCGATGGAAACCCTAACAAACTTCTTAAAAAGAATTTATCTGCTGAATACAAATTTCTTGCTGATGTTGTGGGTAAAGTATTGCTGGGCAAACACATAGCCCATGATTACATTACCAGGAACTAGTTCTTAGTGATGTGTGCTATGTTGAACAAGAATGTAGTAAACTAGGGAAGGTTACTATTTGATTTGATCAAAAAGAAGAATACTAAGAAGGAAGTATGTTTTGGGAGGATTTTAGGCATTTTCCTCCAGGCCAAGGCATCTGAATCACTGGTCTCTCAGACCATATTCATAATGCGTCAAAGAGGCTGACTTATTCCTTTTTTGGCAGATGGGAGAGGATCATCACTAAGCCATCAATGGATTCCTCCTCTTCTAGGACTTCTTAGGACATAAGGGCAGTAATAGCCACTCCTCCACCTCCAAAAGGATATCTTCCCTCCATTAGAATTCCTTCACCTCCTTCTCAACAATAACCATCTTACTCTTCACTTAATATTTTCACTTCTACCCCTCCATCTTCACCTCTTCTACCACCATCACCTCCTCAGTCAACTATCATCATTCATGAGGATGAAATTATGATTGATCTTATTCCTCCTCTATCTCCACCTCCAAATCATCTGGATGTCATTCTATCTACATCCCCTCAACCCAACTTCAATCTGTTATCTCCACCTCCACCATCTCCATATCAATCCCCAGCTCAATCTCCCATCCAGGAAATCTCCACAACATCAGTTCCTACCACAATAATTCCCTCTACAACAATTCCAACCACATCTACTACCATTCCATCTGACATTCCTTCTAATCCTACCTCCTCATTCCCTGAATTCATACATACAGATTTCCCTAATGCATTTTCTGTATGTTCCAACAGTGGACATCATTCTTCCTATAATCCCTCTGCTCCTGAACCCTTATATCTAAATTTGTCTGACATTGCCAAGGATCTTCTTAAATTCATCTCTCCTACTCTAGAGCAATTAATAGCAAATGAAATTGATCCTCTCTCTGCCATAATTGCTTCTCTCCATTTTGTCCCTTCTTCTGGGGGCCTGGCTTCAGGATAATCTGAAACCAGGCAGGGGGACATGTCTTGTGAAGAAGTTCTAGTTCCTCCCCTACCAGCATCAGCAGCAGTAGTAGCAGTAGTAGTTCCAGTTCCTCTTCTAGAAGCAGCAGTAGATTCCCCTGATGTAGACATTTCAATAGATATTATAGTTATTATAGATGATTCTGATATGGATATAGATTATGATATAGTTGATGATATAAGCACTGTTGGTTATTTTATCATAAATCCCACAGTTGATTTGATTTCTTTACTTTATTCTTTCAATCCAATTTAAAGAATTTAAAGAAATGCTTGGCTAG
Source organism: Platanthera zijinensis (assembly GCA_039513925.1). Classification (NCBI taxonomy): domain Eukaryota; kingdom Viridiplantae; phylum Streptophyta; class Magnoliopsida; order Asparagales; family Orchidaceae; genus Platanthera; species Platanthera zijinensis. The sequence continues at coordinate 83,984,559 of CM077086.1, forward strand.
TTTTGATGTTGATTACTCCAAGGCAATTGTTTATTATACTGCTCCTATAAGTCCGGAAGTTATAGATCAACTAAAGGAAAGCTTTGCAGCTCCTATAATTTTAGAATTATTAGTTTTTGAAAAGGTTTGCAGTGCTCCTCCTCGTCTGTGGGCTGAGACCCCAATGCCAGATCTTGATGATATCATGTTTGCAGATATAGAAGAAGAGGAAGGAAATCAGATTGTTACTGAAAGTTTTGCAGAACCAGAATTTCAAGTACAGCGTCAGGCTTAGAAGCAGATCTCCAAAGCAACTCTAAAGGAAATTGATGATTTATATGACAATCCTCCTGGATCATCTGATGATGATGATGATGAGAATTCTTATTACTCTGGCCCTAAGAAAATGAAATCTAAGAAGAGAAAGGTTCCTGCTAAGGCTGTTCCTTAGCCTAATCCCACTGCTGACACTCCTTACTATATTCTGCATAATATCACTCCATATCTAGATATGCCTCAATGGATGTGGTTTTCCAATAATGAATTAAAGGAAAGAATGAAAAGAAGAAGATATAGTCCTCCACCAAGGAATACCAGGAGAAGACCTCCTTCTCCTCCTCCTCCTCCTGCAGGTCCTTTAGGAAATGTTGTAAAAACAAAAAAGCCAGATTATTGCAGCTCTAAATCTCTCAGGCTAGCCTCCTATAATCCTTTAGACCTATTGGAAGGTACAATCAATATAGACCTCCAAAGTCTTATTACTCAGGCAAATATTCACAGTCTCTTCCTACAACCAACTTTCAATAGCAATCAATAATTTTAAGAAATTCTCAAAAGTCTGCTCTATATGCTTCTAAATCAGATCTAGAGAGACCACCATCTCCAGTTTATTAACCTAAGTTAGATCCTAACTTCAGAATGGCTAGATTTCAAGAATTGATTGGCTTGTCTCAGATGAACAAAGCAAGGGAGGAAGGATCAGATCCATCACAATTCACTACTATGTCTACCTACAGGCAAAAAGAACATGACAAATTTCAGGTAGACAGATATTTATTTGATCCAAATGTGTATTTGCAGGTACATCCAGAAGCTGTTATTCTGAGAGCCTCATCTATTATAGTTCTTGGAGTTCAAGATATGAAAATGTCTCAGAAAGAAGCTGCAGATCCTCTAAGAAAAAATTGTGTTTTCTAAATCATCATCTGCTCCTCCCTCTGAGAATCCTTGAACATTTATTTCTCTGAGATATATATGTGTATTGCACTTAGCTATATCATATCTGCTGATTAGTTTAAAATTCTTTCAAATATTTATATTGCTTTGTGTTTTTATGCTTTTCTATTTTTTGTTTAGTAACCTCACCCAAATAGGAGGAGATTGTTGGATGCCTAGTTTGGATTTGGGATAAGGTTCACTGTTAGGTTTTGACCCATCATGTATAGCCTAGGGTCAATTTGTTAGTTCTAAGGTTAGGACTGTATAACTAGGTTAGACATCTTATGATACTGCCTTGAGAAGACTTCAGAGATCAAGACTTAGAAGAATTATAGTTTTTAAGAGAGTTCAGAAATCAGTTCGATGTTCTTCGAAACCAGCTCGACGATCGTCAATCGCAGATCGACAAACTCAGAGTTCCTTCTCTGAGTTGAGCTCGACGATATTTGAGCTCAGGTCGACAAACTCCCTTCTCTCTCAGTTTATCTGGTCAACGATATTCTACCTCAGTTCGATGAACTTGGAGCTCAACTTTGACAGTTTCTTTCCAGAATATTATTTTTTTCTTTGAGCTAAGGTCGATGAAGATGATTTCTCAGCTCGAAGAACTTTGAGTTCAGGTCGACGAAATCTGTTCTGAGGTCAACGGTTTTTGTTAGTTTCAGTTTGACAATTTCTTTGTCATTTTGATTTGAATTGGTATTATTTTAAGACAGTAATTCTCTGAAAATTAATACTTATATTCTCAAGAATATAACCAGTGGTAGGCATCATTGATTATTGATTTCACAGAGTTAATTACTTGACTTATTTACTGGGTCAGTTGAGGAAATACATTAAAGACATATTCCAGCTGTTTCAACTCCCAGAATCTCAGCAGTAATTAAGGATATTATTTTCAAATTCAAAGGTTGAAATCCTCTCAGAAAATATATATATATCTTTTTAAAAGAGAAAGACAGTTGTTTTATAGATATACAATAACTGATACATAGAAAAGTACTGCTATCATTCTTACAGGAAATTGAAGAAGAACATCAATACACAGATCTTTAGTCTACTTAAGTTTCTGCTTCAGGCTTCAAAGGGACAACTAATCAACACCAGTCCAATAAGTTTTTAAAGACCTTAATCAAGGCCTACACCCTGAGCAAAGCTCTCTTCTTCCTGAACCATTCAACATCTCAAGGGGAGCTTTGACAACAATATCCACTAAAGTCTTCTCAGTTGTTTGAGAAAGAAAAGACAATAACACTTTTAATTTCCTACTATAAAAGGGTTTCTAACTCCCTTCAAAAGTTATCACCTGGTTGACAAGTCTCTTTTTCAAAAAACTTGATTTCGTTTTTGGGCACCTGATCAAAAGCCATAGGGTTGCTATATCTCCCTTAGAAAATAGATATTGTGGTGACAAGGCACCTGATAAAAAACCTGTGGTGGAAGGGCACCTAATCAAAAACCTGTTAGTGGATTCCTACCAGGGTGGTAGAAGAGTGGTTGTACCAAGTTTTGGGGAACCACTATAATTTTCTTGTGTCGTCTGGTTGTTCATTTCTTTATTTCTATTGTGCTGTGATAGTTTCTTTTTCTTACTTCTATTAAAATATATACTACTCACTTATTTTAAATCCGCTATAAAAACTGATAAAGTTTTAAAAAATTTCTATTCACCCCCCCCCCCCCCTCTAGAGTTTGTCAGATCTATCCCATCACTTTTAGGAACAGTGGTACCTGGATAGTGGCTGTTCATAGCACATGACAGTAAGCAAGGACAACTTAACCAACTCTAAGTCCAAGCTTGGTCCAATGGTGATATTTGGTGACTCCAACTGTTACCAAACTGAAGGATGTGGGAATGTAAAAGTTGGAGATGTCACTTTCATGAAGGTATCATATGTAAATGGTATCAAACATAACCTGATATCCATAAGCCAATTATTTTATGAAGGTTATCAAGTATCATTTAATCAAATTTCCTACATTATTACTTTTGTAGATAATAAAACTGTCTTAACTAGCCTTAGGCAAGGAAACATTAATGTAGTAAATTTCAAATCTGCTGGGTCAGAAATTTGCCTATTTAATAAAATTAGTAATAATAATGAATTATGGCATAAAATATTAGGACATGTTAATCTGAAAAATATTGCTAAACTCTTTAGGGACAACCTTGTTATATGATTGCCTTCTTGCCCCTACAAGAAGGAAAGCCCCTGCAGGGCTTCTCAATTAGGCAAGCAAACCAAAAATAGTTTTAAATCTATTAATAAGAGTGATTCACCCAGGATTCTATATTTGCTACATATGGATCTATTTTGACCCATTACTGTACAGAGCTTGGGAGGGAAATCTTATACCTTAGTTATTGTAGATGACTTCTCTAGGTTCACTTGGGTGTTCTTCTTGAGAAATAAGTCAGATAACTTTAAAGTTCTTACTGATTTTCTTAAGAGCATAAAGATTGAGTATTCTACTCCAGTTGCATTGATCATAAGTGATCATGGTATTGAGTTTGAATCTCTACCTATACAAGAATTCTATGAGATGGAAGGTATCTGGCATTGCTTCTCTTCTCCTAGAAATCCTCAACAAAATGGGGTAGCAGAAAGGAAAAATAGAACACTAATTAAAGCTACAGGAACATTGCTTGCAGATGCTCACATGCCCCAATCCTTTTGGCAGAGGTTGTAAGCATAGATAATTATGTCCTGAACAGAAGTTTGATACATAAACTTAAGGGAAGACTCCCTATGAATTACACAAAGGGAAGCAACCTAAAATAGACTATTTTAGATTGTTTGGTTGTGTATGTTACATTCATAACAATAACAAGATACACCTTAGAAAATTTGAGGCTAAAGCTGCAATGGGAATTTTTCTTTGATATTCCCAACTCAGCAAGGCTTATAGGATATTTAATAAATCTACATAGAAAATAAAAGAATCTGTTCATATTTCTTTTGATGAAGCTAACATGTTTTACAAGGAGAAGGATTCTTCTACCAGTAACTTATTGCAGGTTCCCAAACTATATGAGAAATTGGATGATCTGAACCTCACCAATGAGGCTGAAATACACACTTCTCCACTGGATTATTGCAAAGCAAGAGGAGCTCAATCAATTTGAGAGATGCAGAGTTTTGGACTTAGTTCCTAGACCCAAAGACTCATAAGTTTTCGGAACTAAGTGGGTATTCAGAAATAAATTAGATGCACAATGAGCCATAATCAGGAATAAAGCAAGGCTGGTAGCACAAGGATACATATAGGAAGAAGGAATTTACTATGATCAAACCTTTGCACTTGTTGCAAGACTAGAAGCTATCATAATTTTTCTTACATATGCAGCCTACAAAAAAATCAAAGTCTACAAAATGGATGTCAAGAGTGCCTTCTTGAATGGTGAACTCAAAGAGGAAGTATATGTTGAACAACCACCAGGTTTTATTTCCCCAACTTATCCCTCTTTTGCTTTCAAACTGCATAAAGCTCTCTATGGTTTAAAGCAAGCTTCAAGATCTTGTTATAAGACCTTAAATAGCTTTCTTTTAGAACATAAGTCACTAGGGGCATTGTAGATAGAACCTTGTTTACTAGGAATCATAATAATAACAAATTGTTAATAAAAATATATGTGGATGACATCATTTTTGGCGCTATTGATTCCAAGCTATGCAAAAGGTTTTCTGACCTGATGCATTCCAAGTTTGAAATGAGTAGCATGGGTGAGCTTTCTTACTTCCTTGGTCTCCAAGTGAAGCAATCCCCTGATGGCATTTTCATCTCCTAATCCAAATATGCTAAGGAATTTGTAAAAAGATTTGGGATGACTGATGACTCAGCAAAGAAAACACCCATGGCTTCCAATCCTGTGATTGATTTTAATGAACATGGCAAGCCAGTTTATCAAAAAACATATAAGGCTATTGTTCGGTCCTTATTGTATCTAACAGCTAGTAGGCCAGACATAATGTTTGCTGCATGTCTTTGTGCTAGGTTCCAAGTGAACCCTAAAGAGTCTCACCTTATTTTCTTAAAAAGAATTTTGAGATATATAAAGGGTTGCCCAAATATAGGACTCTTTTTTCCAACTGAGTCAGAATTTGAATTAACTGGATTCTCAGATGCTAACTTTACTGGATTTAGAGTTAATAGGAAAAGCACATCAGGAACATGCCAGTTTTTTGGTGATAGGCTTGTGTCTTGGTTTTGTAAGAAACAAACATCTGTGTCCACCTCAACTACAGAAGTTGAATACATTGCAGCTGGTAGTTGTTGTTCACAAATATTGTGGATTCAAAACCAACTCCTGGATTATAGTTACAATCAAAAAAATTCAACTGAATTTTGCGATAGTACCAGTGCAATTTCCATTGCATAAAATCCAGTACATCATAGCAGGACAAAGCATATAGAAGTAAGACATCATTTCATTAGAGATTTTGTGGACAAAAAGAAAATTAACATTATCTTTGTCTCTATTGATTTCCAAAGTGCAGACATATTCATTAAACCTTTAGATGAGAAGAAACATCTATTCTTTCTGAATCAGCTAGGTATGATCAATGAAGAAGGTTAATTTAATTTTCTGTCTGAGGTCGAAAAATCGGTCACAGTTCATCGAACGGAGATCGACGATCTGAGAACTATTCTTGAGAAATTTCGTCGACCTGAGATTGACGAACTCTCTGTTTGATGTTATTTTCGTCGAGTGGAGATCGACGATCTTGCTTCAGAAAATTATTCATCGACCTGAGAACGACAAACAGTTTTCCCATCTTCAAACTGAGATCGACGATATCATTTCATCATGAAATTTTTCGTCGACCTGAGAACAAAGATTTGTTTTCTTTTCGCAGGACAGAGTCTGCCGCTTCATATTCTGAAAACCTTATAACTAAGTTTTTTTCTAGCTCCATCCCGCGCTTTCTAGTTCTCTTGCACTTGATCTCTCTCTTGTTTTGCAGGAAAACAAAGGAGATTCTGGAGATTTCCCTCTCCAGCATGAAGTACGATACTTGATTCGATATCGACTTCGATTCTTTCCGTCATTCCGATCAAATTTTCTTAGACATTCTGTAGCTGTTTGAAGAACAACAACTGAAGAAAATCATGACCACCAGGATCAAGTTACCAATGAATGAGATAAGGGAATGGGTTTATACTTCAACTTCTCTAGACGCAAATACTAAGACTAGTACAATCGTAGGCAATCAGGTTACCCTAACCCCTGTTATTTTAAATGAAATTTTTGGTTTGGCTAATGGAGAAGAGGACATAGAAATAGACATTTCAGAGTATGACTCTATGCAGATTAAGATGGGTCACTCTGAGGGAAACCATAATAAATTGTTGAAAAATAATTTATCTACAGAGTATAAATTTCTTGCTGATATTGTTTGGAAGGTATTGCTAGGCAAGCACACAGCCCATGAATACATAACTAGGCACCAATTCTTGGTGATGTGTGCTCTGGTAAATAAGAAAGCTGTAAATTAGGGTATGATATTGTTTGAGTTAATCAAGAAGAAGAATTACAAGAAAGAGGTTTGTTTTGGGAGGATATTAGGAATTTTCCTCCAGTCCAAGGCGCCTGAATTTTTTTCTGTCTCCCTGACCATATTCATTAATGCCTCCAAGAGGCTTACATATGCCTTGTTTGGGAGATGGGAGTGGACCATCCCTAAGCCATACAGGGCTTCCTCCTCTTCCAGGACTTCTGAGGACACCAGGGAAGTCATAACAACTCCCCCACCACCAGAAGATGTTATCCATTCCATCAGTATTCCTTCACCTCCTCAACAACCAAAACCATCATTAATTATCCCTTCTTCTTCACCTCTTCCATCACTATCACCTCCACAATCACCAATCACAATCCATGAGGATATTCCATCTCCACATTAGGATGAAATTATGACTGATTTCATTCCTCCTCTATCTCTAACTGAAACTTATCTGAATGATATTCCATCCACATCTCCATAGCCCAGCTTCAAATTACTGTCTCCTCAACCCTCTCCATAAAACTATCCAATCCATTAATCCCCAGTTCAATCACCCATTCCGGAAACTACTACCACAATAATTCCTACCAAAATAATTCCTACTATTCCATCCAACCCTACTTCCATATTCCATGAATATGTTCATAAAGACTTCCCCAATGCTTTTTATGTATGTTCTAATTATGTCCATCATACCACTTATACTCCCTCTGCTCCAGAACCTTTATATTTAAATTTCTCTGATATTGCCAAAGATCTTCTTATATTTATTACTCCATCTCTTAAGCAGCTAATAGTTGAAGCTATTGCTCCTCTTTCTACCTCCATTTCCTCTCTCTACTCAAATTGCTGCTCTCCATTCTGTCCCTTCTTTTGGGGGCCTGGCTTCAGGACCCTCTAAAACCAGGCAGGGGGAAATGTTAAATGAAGAAGCTCTAATTCTAGTAGCTCACGTTCTAGTAGCAGCAGTTTCTCCTCCAGCTCCTCCTCCAGCAGTTTTTCTAGAAATTATAACTGTTGGTGATTTCATTTTAAATACCACAGTTGACTTGGACTCTTTATTTGATTCTTTCAATTCAGTTTACAAAAATGCTTTACGTAGTTTTGATGTTGATTACTCTAAGGCTATTGTATGTTATTCTGCTCCAATAGGTCCTCCAGTTGTTGATCAACTAAGAGCAAGTTTTGTAGTTCTAGAAGTTACAGAAATATTAGTTGTTGAAGATTTTTGTGAGCCAGTTCATGTTTCGGAGCCCAAGGCTTTCTCCCCTCCATCTAATATATGGGCTGACTCCCCTATGTAAAACTTGGATGATATTATGTTTGTAGACATGGAAGAAGAAGAAAGCAATCAGATTATTACTGAAAATTCTATAAAGCAAACAATTCTAGTACACCCTCAGGCTGAGAAACTCATTTCTAAAGAAACTCTAAAAGAAATTGATGATCTGTATGATAATCCTCTTGAATCATCTGATGATGATGAGGATGATGATTCTGATGATTTTGATGAATCAAGTTCCAAGAAGATAAAATCTAAGAAGAAAAAGGCACCTCCTAAGGTTATTCCTAAGCCTAATCCTACAGCTTACACACCTTATTACATTCTATATAATATTACTCCATATCGAGAAATGCATCAATGGATGTGGTATTCCAAGAATGATCTCAAAGAAAGAAAGAAGAGTAAAAGGTACAGCTCCCCACCAAGGCAGTCCAGGAGAGGACCTCCTCTTCCTAATACAGGTGCATCAGGAAGTGTTGCTAAGACTCAAAAGCCAGCCTCTAGCAGCTCTCAGACTCCAAGGACAGCCTCCCATCAGTCTTCTAGAAATGTTGGGAAGTACAGTCAATACAGACCTATGAGGTCGTATTACTCAGGCCAATCTCAGCAGTCTCTTTCTCAAACAAATTTTCAACAACAATCTATTTTATTCGGAAATCCACAAAAGTCTTCTCGGGATGCTCCAAAAACTGATCTAGAGAGACCTCTCTCTTCAGCTTATAAACCTGAGTTAGATCAAAATTTCAGAATGCCCTGATTTCAAGAGCTGATTGGTTTATCTCAGATGAACAAAGCCAGAGCAGAAGGATCAGATCCATCAAAATTCACTATATTGTCTACCTAAAGATAGGAAAATTTTGATCAATTCTAGGTAGACAGAAATTTATTTGATCCCAATGAATATATGCAGGTACATCCAGAAGCTGTAGTTCCCAGAGCTTTATCTGTTACACCACTTGGAGTTCAAGACATGAAAATATCTCAAAAGGAAGCGGAGAATCCTCACAGGACAATTGGGTTTGATAAATCATCATCTACTCCTCCCTTTGACAAATATTTAACATTTATTTCTCTGTGATTCATTTGTGTAATGAACTTAGCAATATTATATCTGCTGAATTGTTTAAATTCTGTCAGATATTTATATTGATTTGTGTTTTTATGCTTTTTCTTTTTTGTTGGTTAGTGACCTCATCCAAATACGGGGAGATTATTAGAACCCACGTTTGGATTTTGGCTAGGTTCACTAATTAAGATTGTTGACCCATTATGTATAGTTTAGGTTCAATTTATAGGTTCTTAGGTTCGGTCAGTCTGATTAGGTTAGACTCGTATTTTCCAGCCTTCAGAAGACTCCAGAGACTCGGACTTAAAAGAAATGCAGTTTTATAGAGTTCAGAGAATAATTTCGAAGTTCTTCGAACTCAGCTTGACGATCTTCGTTCGCCGATCGATGAACTCAGAGTTTTAACTCTGAGTTGAACTCTACGATATTCGAGCTCAGGTCGACAAACTCCCTCCTCTACTCAGTTTCTCTGGTCGACGAAATTTTACTTCAGGATGACGAACATGGAGCACAGCATTGTCAGATACTTTCCAGATCAATTATCCCTGAGCTCAGCTCGACGAAGACGATTTCTCAGCTCGACGATCTTTAAGTTTAGGTCGACGAAATCTGTTCTTAGTTCGACAAATTTTGTCAGTATCAGTTTGATGTATTCTCTCTCATTTTGACTTTAATTCTTTTATTCCAAGGCAGTAAATCTCTGAATAATTAATGCTTATATTCTCAAAAATATAGACGTTCTAAGGCAGCATTGATTATGGATTTCACAGAGTTTATTACTTGACTTATTTACTGGGATAGTTGAGGTAAAAAATAAAGACAATTTCCAGCCATTTCAGCCCCCCAGATTCTGAGCAGTAAATCAAGGATATTATTCAAAATTCAAAGTCTAAAATTCTCTCATAATATAAAAGATATTTTTAAAAAGAATAACAACCAGTTTCTACAAACACACAACAACTGATACAAAGTTTTTCAGAGAAAAGCACTGCTATCATTCTTATAGGAAATTGAAGAAGAACCTCACACACAGATCTTTAGTCTTCTTTAGTTTCTGCTTCAGGCTTTAAAGGGACAACTCATCAACCCCAGTCCAAGAAGTTTTTGAAGATCTTCATCAAGGACTACACCCTGAGCAAAGCTCTCATCTTCCTGAACCTTTCTTAATCTCATGGGGAGATTTGACAATAACATGCACTAAAGTCTTCTCAGTTGTTTGAGAAAGAGAAGACAACATCACTCTTTATTTCCCACTATAAAAAGGTTTCTAACTCCCTTCAAAAGTTATCACTTAGTTGAAAAGTCTCCTTATCAAAAGACATGATTTGGTTTTTGGGCACCTGATCAAAAGCCTAAAGGGTTGTGAGATCTCCATTAAAATAGATCTTGTGGTGATAGGGCACCTGAGAAAAAACCTGTGGTGGCAGGGAACCTAATCAAAAACATGTTAGTGGATTCCTACCAGGGTGGTAGAAGAGTGGATGTACCCAGTTTTGGGGAACCACTATAATTTTTTGATGTCATCTGCTTGTTCCTTTCTTTATTTCTGCTGTGCTGTGATAGTTTTATTTTTCTTACTTCTGTTTATACATATACTGATATCACTTATTTTTAATTCCGCTATAAAAACTAATCAAGTTTTTAAAATACTCTATTGACCCCCCCCCCCCTCTAGAGTTAGTCAGATCTATCCCATCACTTTCAGAGTTGGTCGAACTTAAAGTACAGTTGTAGGAACTGTTGGAGTAGGGGTATATTAGACCCAATTCTTCAACATGGAGCGCGCCGGTGTTGATTGTGAAGAAGAAAGACGGTAGTATGCGGTTGTGCATAGATTACCGAGTGTTGAATAAATTGACCGTCAAGAATAAGTATCCGATTCCATGTATAGATTACTTGTTCGAACAGTTGGGGGGGGGGTCAGTGGTGTACTCTAAGTTGGTCTTGAAGTCTGGATACTATAAGTTGTGGATTCGAGATGAGGACATACCCAAGACAGAGTTTGGTACGAGGTATGGTCACTTTAAGTTCTCGGAGATGTCGTTCGAGTTGACGAACACGCCACCAGTAGTCATGAATCTGATGAATCGAGTATTTCGAGAATACTTAGATTCTTTTATAGTTGTCTTTATTGACGATATCCTTTTATACTCCAAATTGGAGGCAGATCATGAGACTTATTTGAGAGTAGTCCTGCAAGTCTTGAGAGAGAACCAACTTTATGCAAAGTTCTCGAAGTGTGAATTCTTGTTGGAGAAGGTGGTGTTTTTGGGCCATGTGATTAGTGGTGTTGGGGTGACGATAGATCAGGCAAAAGTTGAAGCCATCAAGGATTAAAACGATTTTGAGAACTGTGGCCAATGTCCGAAATTTCCTTGGACTAGCCGGGTACAACAGATGGTGTGTGGAAAACATTTCACGGATAGCTCTACCCCTCACTTCTCTAACTCGTAAGGACCAGGCATTTGTTTGGACTCAGGAGTGCAATCATGCGTTTGACACTCTAAAGGAAAGGCTAATGAAAGCTCCAATCCTAAGTCTGACTACAGGGACTGAAGGATTTCAGATTATCAGTGACGCATCAGGATACTGTTTAGGTTACGTGTTAGTGAAACATGGCAGTGTGATAGCCTTTGGGTCTAGGCAGTTGAAACCTCATGAAAGGAATTACCCCGTCTATGACTTGGAGTTGGCGGTGGTAATTTTTGCATTGAAATTATGGCGGCACTATGTGTATGGCGTGAAGGTGGAGATCTTCACGCACCACAAAAGCTTGAAGTATCTTCTAGATAAAAAGGATTTGAATATGCGGCAGCGCAGATGGGTCGAGTTGCTTGGGTACTATGATATGGCGATTCAATATACGCCAGGCAAAGCCAACGTGGTGGCGGACTCCTTAAGTAGAAAGTTTTCTTGACAGTGGAATTGGATTGAAGCTCATGATGAGCAGTTGGTGCGAGACTTTGAGTCTCTCGTCATCGTTTGTGTAGCAAGAGGCGAGTCTAGCATGGCTCAGTTGACCTAGATTGAGTTACAAAATGACTTAACTGATCGTGTTCGGGAAGCAACTAATTTGGATATAGAGTTCCAGCCATTCGCAGTGGAAGCTCAAAAGGGTGAAGGTAGCGCCTGGGAGATAATTGATGGGATCTTGAGGAAGGACGAACGGATATGTGTACCACAGTTCGACATTCTATGTGAGGAGTTGATGTTTGAGGCTCACTTTACGAAGTACTCCAATAATATGGGCAGTACAAAGATGTACTTATATATGAAGAAATTTTTTTGGTGGCATGGTTTTAAGCGGGATGTAGCTTTATATGTGAGTCGGTGCCAAACTTGTACCTTAGTGTATGACGAGTTTTAGATGCCAGGCGAGTTCCTAAATCAACTTCCTATCCCCGAGTGGAAATTTGATGACATCTCCGTGGACATTGTGCATGGGTTACCTCGATCGCAGCAGGGTAATGACGCGATTTTGGTGATCGTGGATTGCTTGACCAAAGTGGCTCATTTCATCACAAATCGAAAAGAGGACAGCGTGGAAAAACTAGTAGTTTTGTATGTTCGCAACATTGTGTGACTACATGGGATTCCTAAGAGTATAGTTAGTGATCTCGATGGATGATTCACGTTTAAATACTGGAGACTGGATCAGAAGAGTTTGGGCACGAAGCTCAAGTTCAGTACGGTGTTCCAAGCTCAAACTGATGGACAAACCAAAAGAATTAATCGTACAATGGAGGATATGCTTAGGATGTGTACCCTTGACTTTGGGAAAAAGTGGGAAGATCACCTCTTCATGGTGGACTTTGCCTATAACAACAGTTACCAGGCAAGTATAAAAATGGCACCATACTAAGCTTTATATGGAAGGCGATGTCGAACGCCGATGTCTTGGATAGAGGCAGGAGACACAAAAATTTTGGGAAAAGAAGTGGTTGTTGATGCATGCGAGATGGTGCGAAAAATTTACGAGTGCATGAAGGTTTCCTAGTACTGGCAAGCAAAGTATTTTAATGCTTACCATAGGAATGTGGAGTTTGAGGTAGGAGAAAGGGTTTATCTCAAGATTAATCTATTCAAAGTCGTTTTGCGGTTTCGCTGACTCAAGATGTTGAGTTTGAGGTTTTTGGGACTGTTCGAGGTTATAGAACGTATTGGAGAAGCAGCATACCGGTTGGTGCTGTCCTTGGAGCTGAGTGGATTACACGATGTTTTCAATGACTCCGTCTTGAGGAAATCCTTGGTGGAGGCTAGCGTGGTGATCAAACCGGTGACGGTGCCGATAAAAGAGGACTTGAGGACGAAATTCCATCTGATGGGCATAAAGGATTCAGAAGTTTGGCAGTTGTAGAATAAAGAGGTTAAGCTAGTAAAAGTGCGTTAGGACAACTGCGAGTGAAACGAGTTCTCTTGGGAGCGTGAGCAAGCAATGCGGGAGGACTTCCCAGAACTTTTCACTTCAGGTATGCTTTTGTTTTGAGTGAATGCTTAATTTCGAGGACGAAATTCTTCTAAGGGGGGTGGATTTGTAACACCCAAGTTTTCAAGACCTTTATCAGGAAGCTACCGCGCGGTGATAGTAGCTATCGCCCGGTGGTAGCCTTGTTTCGTCGAGTGCAGCTCGATGATAGACGTTCAGTGAGTGTCGAGAGGGCTATCTCCCCGTGGTAGTTAGTTACCGCATGGTGGTAACCAATTCGATGAAAGCCATTCGACGAAAGCCGATCATCCAGCATTGATAGGACTATCGCTCGACGGTAGTTGGTACCGCGCAGCGGTAACCCTAGGGGTGGCGTCGAGAGCATTTAGTTCGTAAGACCATTAAGTTCTCGAGAAAGAATCAGCCGCGCCGCGTTAGACATATCTCCGGCATTAGCGTGATACTATTTTTCGACATGGCGCTCGGGAAACTAGCGCTCAGCGGTAGGTAGTTACCTCCCGGCGGTAGCGAACGGAAGAAGTTCCGTCGTTTGGCTTTTTAGCCGTTCGATTACACTAATGTTTTCATCCTAAATCCCAAGACTCTCCCTCCAGAGTGCTTATATAAGGCTGAGCGGGATTTATCCCTCATTTTCATCTCTTTTTGGAGTTGAGTTAGGTTTTGAAGAGAGAGTGGGAGGAGGAAGAAGACAGCTTTCTTCTGCCAATGTCGGAGCTACGGAGCCCCAATCATTGATCTGAGTCAAGATCCATGGAGAGGACTTGGAGGAGCTCGTTTTCATCTGTGCAAGACAAAGATTCCATGGCTAGGTAGAGGAGTCGAAGGGTAACAACACTTCTCCTCTCGTTCTTTAGGATGCGTGCATGTCATCTATTTTGTTTTTTCTTTCTTTCAAGCATTTAGGAACCAGATCTCTCAATTGAGAGGGATTCAGGTCGCCATGGTTCAAGAGGAACCACCGGGTCGATTGTGTTCGTCCCTGATATGATATTGCATTAGAGATCCGCTTCGCTAGTGGATTAGGCATTGTGGATGAAGTCATAGTCACGACATTTACTCCGACTCGGTGATGTTCCATAGAAAACTTAAGGATTTTGGTAGAAATATGTTGCGGCAAGATGCTATTTTTGATGTGCTAAGGCGTGGCTTTGTCTCCATGGTCAGTTGGCTATCCCATGACTTGCAAGTCATGTGGGGAGAGAGTCCCGGCGAGACAAGTCCACATCTATAAAACTTACGAGAATGCCAAGCATTGGACAAGCCCGGCAAATGAAGCCCACGAGCGGGTGAGGTCCTGCGAGGGTTCTTAGTATTGGTTTGTTTGTTTGAGATGGAATCCTGACGAGAGAAGTCAGAGTCTGCAGGCAAGCCCGAGTTTTGAGACCCACGAGCGGGTGGGGCCTTGGCAGGAATTCTGTGTAGCGGCTTAAATGTCGTTTGGGGAAATTAGAAATACCTCTGGGTTTGCGGCTCGAACGCCAAAGTGGAAATTGAAAGTACCCGATTGATGATTGCGTGATGATGTGTTAGATTCATACACTGTAGGGTGGCTTGGGTGCAACCCAGGATTGCATACATGCTGCATTGTAGGCCCCCTTTTCTTTATGCTCAATTTAAAAACATGTTTGTTGAATGAGACATCAAATTCTATTTTATATCTTTATATGAAAGTATCGCGTGTCGACTAAGTCCACCAAAGGGGGGGAATAGGTGTCGTGCAGTCTTTTGCGGAATTAACTTTACCTGCACAATTAAACAAACACTGCACAGAAAATACACAAAAATTATAGTGGTTCCCCGATTTGGGTACGTCCACTTTCCCCCTTCGACCTATCTCCCACCAAGGGACAACTCAGTCACTTCTCCAACCGGATTGAAATCCAATCCTCACACTACGGAAGGAACCATTCCAACCAAAGGAGTCACTACTCCTCCACCACGGGTTGCACCAAACCCTTACAACTAGGAATAGAAATTCCTTTACAATAAATCAAAAATTGAATGTAAGAAAATACAAACAAGGCTTTTGGAAAATCCGATGTCCTTCTTCGTTCGGTGAAGCTTTCTTGGAAGTAACGAAGAATAAACGACCAGATTTCTCTCTTGGAGAGGATCTTGTCAAGATTGGCGGCGGCAAGTGATTACGGCGGCGATGCTTTGTAGATCCAAACTTATTGACGAAGAAAGCAAGGTCTACAAATGATCTAAGTCGGACAGTCATCTCAATCGATTCAGAATGAAGAACAAACCTCCTTCAACGAATCGAGAGATAAGAGATCTCAAGAGAGATGCGTGAGATGCACTGCTAGCCTCGGTACTGTCGTCGTAAGATCAAAGAAGCTTTGAGATCTGCGACGGCGACAAGCTTGCAAGCGGCGATTTTCCGCGATCTGCTAGGGCACGACGTCGGCTTTTTGATTTTGCGTGAATGTGTTACTGTAGAGGTTCAAAATACGCACGTATATATACCCGAGCCAACCCAAAAAGACCGTTGTGGGACCCATAAGGAGAAACCCTAGCACCGACCGAAACAGCGCACGGTCTCTTGGTTCGGTCCAGCGAACAGGCAAAAATTGCCTAAGGCAAAATCGGCGAGAATCGTTGGTGATTCCCGTCGAAGTCGGCGGGAATCACTCACGATTCCCGTCGATTCTGCCTTAGCCAAATTCCAGTTGGAAACCTTGTCAGCCGGTGGGAATCGGCGGGAATGCAAACTGATTCTCGTCGATTCGGCGGGAATCACAATGATTTCCTTCGAAGTCGGCGAGAATCACTTGGTTATTCCCGTCGATTCTGCCTTAGCAGAATTCCTGTAGGAAAACAGTCATCCGGAAGAGCTCGGCGGGAATACAGACTGATTTCCGTCGAATCGGTGAGAATCACAAGTGACTCCCGTCAAAGTCGGCGGGAATGACTTAGTGATTCCCGTCGATTTTAACTTAGAAGATTATTCTCTTCCTTCCTATGAATTTGGTCTTTGACCCATCTTTGCTCCTCTTCTGCTCTTGATCTATCTCGAACCTGTACTTGAAAATAAGTACACCTCAATAAAGAGAGCACACGTGAGCCAACACGCTGATCTGCTCAACGAGGGATTACGTTGCACAGACCCGTTTATATTGACCCACTGCACCCTGACATTGGTGTGTACTTAGCATGGAATAGCTGCAAGCACAACTTGATAGAAGATCATCAAATACATTGTCAATTCAACTTAGCTTGTTCAGGGGCTTCTTCAAATCAGGTACATTATGGATACAATACCCAATAATCTCCCACTATTTGAAGAAGCCTAAACCCTACAAGCTAAGGTGAATAGAACAGATGGGAATGAAAATAATAAACTAAAAATTCAGTTGAGAGTGAAACTCATTACCATTTTCCTGAGAGCATACTTAACATTGGCAGCCACCTTAGCCTTAGCAGAGAGGGTAATATCCCCCTTTTTGGCTTCTGCAAATCTGGGACTTCACTTGGAGCCAAATGCTCCACCTCAGTTATTGCATTCATGCTCGATCTTGAGTTCCTAGCTTATGCTCCACCTTGATCCAAGAGCCTTGAGCCCTTAAGTCTTCAATCTTCATAGTTCAGCATAACGAGTTTAGTTTTGAAGAGACTGAACTTGGCCTCGTCAAGGGGCTTTGTTAAGATATCTGCAATCTTATCCGTGGGGACATAGCAGAGAGAGATATCTTTGTTTTCCACATGCTCTCGAATGACGGGGTAGCGCACTTCAATATGCTTTGCTCTGCTGTGTGACACGGGATTGTTCGCAATTGTAATTGCGCTCGAGGAGTCGCAATACATCGAAACTTCTCTGAACTGCAAGTCATAATCTTCGAGTTGATTTCTGATCCATAGAAGTTGTGCGCACTAGCTGCCTGCTGAGATGTACTCAGATTCAGTCGTGGAGGTTGCGACACATTTCTGCTTTTTACTGTTCCATGAAATAAGCCTTCTTCTGAGGAATTGGCACGTCCCCGAAGTGCTTTTTTATCATCCCTGCTTCCTGCAAAGTTAGCATCTGAAAAGCCTATCAGCTCGACATCATTGTTTCTTGGGTACCACAAGCCAAGATTTGGTGTACCTTTAAGGTATCTAAGAATTCGCTTTGCAGCGATATAATGAGATTCCTTAGTGTTCACCTAATATCTAGCACAAACGCATGTGGAAAACATAATATCCGGTCTACTAGCAGTAAGGTAGAGCAGGGATCCAATTATGTCTCTGTATTTGGTTTCATCAAAAGGTTTCCCTTTCTCATCCTTGTCCAGAGACACAGTGAATCCCATTGGAGTCCTCATAGAGGTTGCATTCTCTATTCCGAATTTCTTGAGGAGTTCATTTGTGAACTTCGTCTGAGAAATGAAAATTCCATCCTCAGATTGTTTCACTTGAAGTCCCAAGAAATACTTTAGCTCTCCCATTCTGCTCATTTCAAACTTTCCTTGCATAAGTTTAGAAAACTTCTTGCAAAGATTGTTGTCCGTTGAGCTGAATATTATGTCATCGACATAAATTACCTTTGACTTCCCTAAGAAGCAATGTCTTATATATTTTTCCTCTCGAGAACTTTTTCTCAAGAAGAAATCTAGACAGAGTCTCATACCAAGCTCGAGGTGCTTGTTTTAAGCCATATAATGCTTTATTAAGAAAATAGACCTGATTAGGGAGCAATGGATTAACAAAACCTGGGGGTTGCACGACATATACTTCCTCTTTCAAATTTCCATTTAGAAACGCAGATTTCACGTCCATCTGATACACAGTTAATCCTTTGTGAGAGGCATATGCCAGGAATAATCTGATCGCCTCCAGCCTTGCAACTGGTGCAAAGGTTTGGTCGAAGTCAATACCCTCCTCCTGTATGTAACCTTGAGCCACAAGTCTGGCCTTGTTCTTGATGATGACACCGTGTTCATCCAGTTTGTTTCTTAAGATCCACTTCGTGTCGATCACATTCTAGTTCTTTGGTCTGGGAACAAGCGTCCAGACGTTACATCATTCGAATTTAAGCAGTTCATCTTGCATGGCCAATATCCATGACGCATCTTTGTTCGCTTCGTCGAACTTCTTTGGCTCAACCTGTGACAGAAAACTAAGGTACAAAATCTCGTTAATTGTACCTCTCCGAGTTGTGACACCATCACGAGGATCTCCTATGATCTGATCTCTGGGATGAACCCTCACGTGTCAGAGCTCTAGGAGTCTGGCATCTGGAGCTCTGATAGCTTCTCGGGCTTCTCCTTCTTCAGGGAGATTTTCTCCATCCTGATCGTCAACTTCTCCAGTTGGCATTGAGGTGGAAACCTTGATGTACTTGGGAGTTGCACCTTTTGCAGTCTCATCGAGACTTAGCTGTTCAAGCCTTGAACCTGCATCTTCAAGAATGCCACTGGAAGAATTGCTATGAAGCAAGCTTCCTTCAACAAAAACAACATTAATGGACTCCTACCACTAGGGTTTTCTTATTGAAGACCCTATAGGCCCGACTATGGCTACTATAGCCCATGAAGATGCCTTCGAAGCATTTTTCTCCGAATTTAGTACGTGGGTACTTCCAATTATTGAGTATATAGCATTTTTAGCCAAAAATCCTTAAATAGGACATGGTCGGTTTCCTGCCTTTCAGTAGCTCATAAGGCGTCTTACGATGATTCTTTTTGTTCAATGCCCGGTTCTGCACATGACAAGCCGTATTGACAGCCTCTGCCTAGAAGTACTCTGGAAGAGAAGCGTCATTCAACATTATCGTACATGCTTCAATGAGCATTCTATTTCTCCTCTCCGTAACTCCGTTTTGCTGAGGAGTATGCGGGGAGGAAAACTCATGAAAGATACCATGTTCTTCACAGAATTCTGTCATAGCACCAGACTCGAATTCTGTTCCATGGTCACTTCTGATTTTGACCACGGAGCAGTTAAGTTCGTTCAGAATCTGCTTGATAAAATTAGTGAGGATGTCAAACGTATCTGACTTTCGTTTCAAGAAGAACACCTACGTAAACCGAGAGTAATCATCAACAATCACTAGCGTATACGATTTGCCTCCTAAGCTATGAACTTGCACTAGTCCAAACAAGTCCATATGCAGAAGATAAAGACATCTGGAGGAGTCTTTGTCTGTAATGCCATTAAAGGTAGCCCGAGTCTGTTTTCCCTTCTAGCATACAGGACAGGGGCTATCTTTGATGCACTTAATAGTAGGGGAATCCCTTACTAAATTCTTGGAAAACAACATATTAATAGTCATGAAATTAATATGTGCTAATCTCTTGTGCCATTGCTCACAAAGAGATGTACTGCCTTTTGCTACTAGGCACACGGGGGTAGAAGAGTCTAAGCTAAGAAAATCTAAGCAAAAGATATTTCTGCTCCTAATGCCAGTTAATACCGTCTCCGAAGAGGCACACGATATTATCAAGCACTTTTCCTTACAAAACTTAACGTCGTATCCTTTATCACACAACCTGCTTACACTGATCAGGTTATGGTTTAACCCATCAACATAGGCCACATCAGTGATAGAGAATACACCATTGGAAATCATACCATAACCCCTGGTGACTCCTCGATCAGATCCTCTAAAGATGACTTTGGGTCCATTTTTGACTGGGGAGTAATCACACAACAGGCTTCTTGTCCCTGTCATATGCCGGGAACATCAACTGTCCAAGTACCAGATTGGCGTTTTGGTGGCCTTTGGACATACCTGCAAAACAGAATTAGTTTCCCTTAGGAACCCAATCGAACATGGGTCCTAGATTCCTTGATAGCACACTCCCCCTCGGGTAGTTAACCCTACGAGTGGTCGGCCTCGCATTGCTAACATGAGGAGTCTCGTTTAATCTTGTATTAAACCAGTAATCCATGGCAAAGTGACCAACTTTGCCACAACACCAACAGTCAAACCTGTTATACCGCTTCCTAGGCTCCAGCTTCACACTTGGTACGGTTGGTCCAGTCGGGGCCTTGGATCTAGAGGTGGAGGCATCATGATGACAACAGTCACATGATTTCTTCACTTCCTGTTCCTTTAGTATAACAGGCTTGGCTTTTGGTGCCTGCTTCCTATTATGGCCGCTATAGAAGTGGCCATAATTCTCCACTTGGATTTTCTCATAAGGTGCCTTGAAGACACTCTCACCGTAGTTTCGGGGGAAGGTCCAACCATCATACCGGCTCTTGGTCTTTTCAACCGAGGGCCGGAAGAAGTGACCATAGGTTAAATTAAAGTCCTGCTCATTGCAAGGAAAGCCAGGCTTTCTGAATAAGACAGGATCGAGTGGGGCCTTTCCATTTTTTTGCAGCAGAGGCGTTCTTGGCAGCCTTATTTTTCCTTTGTTTTCTGTTTCTCCTGGATGATTTACCAGACACACCCACATGCCCTAAGCCAGCCCCTTTAGCCTGAGCAGATAATTCATCAACCAGAGGAAGAACGGTCTTGGGCATAGAGAAGCTTTTGATAATCTTCCTTTCTGCCGCAAGCTGTTCTTCCAACTTGTTGATTTCTTCCTGTTTTTGGTCAAGGAGTCTTAGAAACTCTGAGTGCTCAGAAGTCAGGTCCAGGTGTTCCTGTCGGAGAGAAATCAAGCTAGTGATCTATTCTCTTAGGGACACACCCTCAGCCTTAAGTAATTTGACTTCCTTTTTCTGAGCCCTCAATCTCTTGCGGCATTCCTCAAAGATATTAAGCAGAAGCTCATACTTTTCGAGGAGCTCAGCTTCACGAGCAGATGGGCTATCCTCGAGATCATCATCAAGAGACTAAGAGTCAAATTCAGAGAGGGGGGTACGATCTTTTACCTTCCCAATAAATGGGGGGTAGTCTCCTTCTGAGTCGGAGCGATCCATTAGCCCAAAGTAGGCTTCCTCATCATCACTGGAGTCTGAAGAATCAGATTCACTCAGTATCTTTGGCTTTTTTGTAATGTTGCTCCTCTCCTTCTTCTTATCTCTAGAGGACCTATGCTTCTCTCCCTTCCCCTTGTCTCTCTTGCTTTGGTGGCAGTCAGCAACGACGTGGCCTGGCTTATTGCATCCAAAGCAAATGATGTCAGCAGAGCGATGTTTGTTCTATTATGATTCATATCTGTTACAAGAGTAGTTCTTCTTCTGATGTCTGGAAGAGGAGCCATCTCTCTTTCTTTGATTCCTTAACTTGAGGAACTTTTTGAACTCTCGAGTGATGAGGGAGAATTCTTCTTAAGATAGCTCTGAGCCAGAAGAGCATGGCTCAGAGTCTTCTTCCTCATCCTTTTTCCAAGAGCTGGACGAGGATGCACCCTTGCCTTTCCTTGAGTGATTGGCTTTATGGGCTACAGTATTTTCTTTGGCAGCGGCTTTATCTGCTTCTACTTCAGCTTTTCTGGTGTTCAGCTGAAGCTCATAGGACATAAGCTTCCCAAACAAAATTTGGGGATCAGTTTCCGCCAGCTTTCTAAATTCTCTGATGGCGCAGATCTTGGTGTCCCATTCCTTAGTAAGGGATCTAAGGAATTTGTCATTTAATTCACCATTGGTGAATACTCTGCCATAACCCTTCAGGGCATTGACGATCTTCAGGAAGTTCTCGAAAGTCACTCTAATTTCTTCCTTGGGACTTTGCATGAAGGCCTCATACTTCTAGTTCAGAAGGGATCTTCGATCATCCCTTACTTCATTTGTGCCTTCCATTAGAATGATCAGGCAGTGCCATATGTCCTTGGCAGTCGAGCAGTTGCTGAAGTTCTGCATCATGGAGTCATCGGCGGCGCTGACAAGAATGTTCTGAGCCTTCTTGTCTAGACCGACTAGCAACATCTCATCCTTATCCATTTCAGAGAGCTTCTTCGGCACCATCTTGGTCGGATCAATGGTGGAGGCCTTAGTGGGGATATAAGGTCCCTCCACTACCATGAAGAGTCGAGGGTCGACTGCTTCCATGTAGAACCTGATCCTTTCCTTCCAGATAGGAAAGTTCAGCTTGGTGCACACTGCGATCTTTCCTGAATACTTGAGTCCGTCCATTCCCAAGATCATCTTTCCTCTTAACACTAGACACGGGATCTTACTCAAGGTGTTAACCTTATTGACGAGTAACCTCGCTCTGATACCACTTGAAAGTATCTAGTGTCGACTAAGTCCACCTATGGGGGGGGGGGGAATAGGTGTCGTGCAGTCTTTTGCGGAATTAACTTTACCTGCACAATTAAACAAACACAGCACAGAAAACACACAAGATATTATAGTGATTCCCCGATTTGGGTACGTCCACTTTCCCCCTTCGACCTATCTCCCACCAAGAGATGACTCAGTCACTTCTCCAACCGGATTGAAATCCAATCCTCACACTACGGAAAGAACCCTTCCACCAGAAGAAGTCACTACTCCTCCACCACGGGTTGCACCCAACCCTTACAACTAGGAACAAAAATTCCTTTACAATAAATATAAAATTGAATATAAGAAAATACAAACACGGCTTTTGGAGAATTCGATGTCCTTCTTCGTTCGTTGAAGCTTTCTTCGAAGTAACGAAGAATCAACGACCGGAGTTCTCTCTTGGAGAGGATCTTGTCAAGATCTGCGGTGGCAAGTGATTGTGGCGGCGATGCTTTGTAGATCCAAACTTCTTGATGAAGTAAGCAAGGTCTACGAGCGATCTCAGTCAGATCAGTCGTCTCAATCGATTCAGAATGAAGAACAAACCTCCTTAAACGAATCGAGAGACAAGAGATCTCAAGAGAGATGTGAGAGACACACTGCTAGCCTCGGTACTAACGTCGGAAGATCAAAGAAGCTCTGAGATCTGCGGTGGCGACGAGCTTGCGAGCGGCGACAGCGATCGGCGATTTTCCGCGATCTGCTAGGGCACGGCGTCGGCTTTTGATTTCGCGTGAATGAGTTACTGTAGAGGTTCGAAATACGCACGTATATATACCCGAGCCAACCCTAAAATACTATTGTGGCACCCACAAGGAGAAACCCTAGCCCCGGCCGAAACAGCACACGGTCTCTTGGTTCGGTCCAGTGAACATGAGAAAATTGCCTAAGGCAAAATCTGCGAGAATCATTGGTTATTCTCGTCGAAGTCGGCGGCAATAACTCATGATTCCCGTCAATTCTGCCTTAGCTGAATTCCAGTTGGAAACCTTGTCAGCCGGTGGGAATCGGTGGGAATGTAAACTGATTCTCGTCGATTCGGCGGGAATCACAACAATTCCCGTCGAAGTCGGCGAGAATCACTTGGTGATTCCCGTAGATTCTGCCTTAGCAGAATTCCTATAGGAAAACAGCCATCTGGAAGAGGTCGGCGGGAATACACACTGATTCCCGTCGAATCGGCAAGAATCACAAGTGACTCCCGTCGAAGTCGGCGGGAATGATTTAGTGATTCCCGTCGATTTTAACTTAGACGATTTTTCTCTTCCTTCCAATGAACTTGGTCTTTGACCCATCTTTGCTCCTCTTCTGCTCTTGATCTATCTCGACCCTGTACTTTAAAATAAGTACACTCCAATAGAGAGAGCACATGTGAGTCAACACACTGATCTGCTCAACGAGGGATTACGCGCAGATCCGTATATATTGACCCACTGCACCCTGACATTGGTGTGTACTTAGCATGGAATCGATGGAAGCACAAATTGATAGAAGATCGTCAAATACATTGTCAATTAAACTTAGCTTGTTCAGGGCTTCTTCAAATCAGGTACATTGTGGATACAATACCCAACATTATATATTATGTAAATTGTATACGAAGTGCTGATCTTCAGGGTGGTGGTGTACAAACTTAACTAACTTAGCTTGTTAGTTACACAGTTGAGGTCAGCCAATTGCTAACCCACGTTACAACCAATTTTTACAGGGATAGGATTGCAAGCAGGATCTAGCTCACCGACCAAAAAGGCCAAAGCCTCATGAAGTGTTTCAAGTTGTGTAATAACTCTGTTTTGTAGAATTTTATGTTTGAGACACTATGTTTTCGGCTTGCATGTCGAGGTAGTCTAGGAGTTCTTATGCAAGTTGACGTTTGTTGTTTTTATTTGAGTTTTGGACTCTTAATTGTTGTAAGGCCTTAAGGCTGTGTTGATACTTATATGTATGTGGATAACTTCTAGCCTTGTTTTCTGTTTTCGCTGTGTTAGTCTGAGTTTTGAGATGGGTAGTTTGTATCATCTTTTTAATGCTTAAGCTGTGGCATGTGTATGTTGTGGGGCCCCGGCTGGAACCATAATATACTGTCATTAAAGAGGAGGTGTAATATTATACCTCTTACATATGGACTTGTTTGGGCCTATGCCAATTCATAGTCTCGGAAGGAAAGTCTACACTTTTGTGATTGTTGATGATTATTCCAGTTTTACATGGGTTTTCTCTCTAAGGAAAAAAGTCTGAAACTCCTGATGTCTTCAAGAAATTTGTGAAAATAATATAGAATGAATTGAATTATTCTATGGTCAAAATCAGAAGTGATCATGGAACTTAATTTCAATCTGAATGCATGATAAAGTTTTGTGAATAACTTGGGATTCAGCAAGAGTTTTCCACTACAAGAAAACCACAGCAAAATAGAATTGCTGAGAGAAAGAACAAAACTCTCATTGAAGCTAGAAGAACCATGCTGAGTGATTCTTCTCTCACAGAATATTTCTGGGCTAAAGCAATTCACACATGTCATGTTCTTAATAGAGCTTCAATCAACATAAGGTTTAATATGACTCCTTATTAACTAATGAAGGGCAGGAAACCAAACTTGGCCAATTTTAGAATCTTTGGATGTAGATGTTTTGTCTTAAATAATGGGAAAACAAACATAACTAAATTTGCTGAGAAGCCCTATGAAGGCATATATATTGGCTATAGTAATTACAGTAAGGCCTATAGGGTCTACAACTTGAGGGATCAAGTTTTGGAGGAGTATGTTCATGTTGTATTTGATGAAAGTTCTATGTTTTATAATGATAAGCCAGGTACATCAAGCAAAACAGGAGAAGAATTGAAGCTAAATGAGCTGTCAATAGAAGATTCAGTTCTAGCAAGCCAAAATGGAGTCAACATTGTTGAAGAAGTGCTTGCATAGGAATAGCAAGAAGAAGAAACTCAAGAACAAAATGAAGCTGGTCCAAGAGATGTAGTCACATTACCTATAGCTGTCAGACATCTAAGGGATTATCCATGGGAATTGATCATTGGAGATGCAGCTCAGGGTGTAACCACAAGAATCAAACATCACAATAATGTGATATACTCAAGTTTTCTGTCTCATATAGAACTAAAGAAATTCAAGAATCCGATGTAGATCCATTTTGGATAGGTATAATGTAGGAAGAATTGAACCAGTTTAAGAGATATAAAGTCTGGAAACTGATTCCCAAACTAGATGACTGTAACATCATAGGAACTAAATCGATATATAGGACAAATTGGATGAGAATGGTGTTATAGACATAAATAAGTCTAGATTGGTTGCAAAGGGTTATAGACAAGAAGAGGGTATAGACTTTGATAAAACATTTGCACCAATGGATAGATTGGAGGCTATTAGACTCTTCCTGGCATATGTATCCTATAAAGGATTCAAAGTTTACCAAATGAATGTGAAGTCAGCCTTCCTAAATGGTAACCTTAAATAAAAGGTCTATGTTGAGCAACCATCAGGTTTTGTTGACTCTGTTAAACCTAATCATGTTTATCTTTTATTAAGATCTCTCTATGGGTTAAAACAAGCCCCAAGGGCTTGGTATGAGACTCTGTCTAAGTTCCTTCTGGAGAATAAATTCTTAAGAGGGAAAATAGACAAAACACTATTCCTAAGGGAAGTCAAATGCAAGACCATCTTAGTACAAATATATGTAGATGACATAATATTTTGTTCTACTGATGGGTAACTTTGCACTAAGTTTGACAAACTTATGCAAGGTAAGTTTGAGATGAGTAGAATGGGTGAACTCAAGTTTTTCTTGGGTCTCCAAGTTAAGCAAACTATAGATGGACTTTTCATTATTCTATCTAAGTTCACCAAGGAGTTAATCAAGAAGTATGGCATGGAAACAACCACTTTAATGAGAACTCCTATGGTGTCCAATATGTCTTTAGACAAGGATGGTACTGGCAAGCCAGTTGATATCACCTTGTAAAGGGGCATAGTTGGATCACTGCTCTATCTAACAGCCAATAGACCAGACATAATATATACCACTGGTGTCTATGCTAGGTATCAAGCATGCCCTAAAGAATCTCACTATATAGTAGTTAAAAGAATATTGAGATATCTAAAGGGTACACCTAATCTTGGACTATAGTATCCCAAGAATATTTATTTTGAACTGACGTGCTTTTTAGATGTTGATTATGCAGGTTGTAAGGAATACATGAAAAACACATCAGGTTAATGTCAATTTCTTGGGAGAATGCTAGTATCTTGGAGTAGTAAAAAACAAACAAGTGTAGCAATATCCACTGCACAATCCGAGTACATTTCAGCCGAAAGTTGCTGCAATCTAGAATCAATTACAAAATTACAACATAAAGATAAGTAAAATTCCTTTATTTTGTGTTTCTACTAGAGCTATTTCTATTGCAAACAACCATGTGTCACATAGTAGAATAAAACATATTGAAATTAGATATCATTTTAGTAGGGAGAATGTAGAAAATGAGAATATTAGTTTAGAATTTATTCCAATAAATACAAAATTTCTAATATTTTTACTAAGCCCCTAGAAGAAGAAAAATTAATTTTCTTTATGTTTGAACTTGGAATGTTGAATCATGAGTAATTGATGCACAAATAAAAACTGATGCAAAATTAGCATAATGTAATTAGTCAGTAATCAAGTTTACTTATTTAGATATCAAAGATAGACCTCATAAATGTCAAGTATCTTTAACTTAGAGAACAAAATTTTTACTAAGTTAAAAGTTTTGTCGAGACATCGAAGAAAGTTTGGAGACACTAGAAAGTGTGTCGACACTATAAATAGTAATGTGTCGAGACACCAGAAAGTCAGTCGACATAGCATAACTACAAAGTGTCGAGACACTAAAGTAAGTGTCGAGAAATAAGGGTGTCGATACCCTAAGGTGTGTGTCGAGAGATATAATCCTTGTGTTGACTTGTGTCGACAAATCTCGACAGACAAATTTTCCCTGTATCGACACTAGGTAATTGTTGATGCGTAGAAATGGAGGGGCCGCGGGCACCAGCAGATAACAGGTGTTCATTCTCACAAGCGAGGTGAAGAGATTGAGTGGATAGATGAGAGATTGATGAGGAACTGTCGAGCAAATGGTTACTTTGACGGTTAGCTCTGATGGTTGATGTTTTGCTAAGATAGGAGAGGAGTTGAGAAGAAGAAGGGGCTTCTTCCAGCGGCAAAAGTAAACTACGGCCGTCGTGGCTTAAATGCCACTCTTGCAACGGGCTTTCCTTTGATTAAGAATAAGTATTACAGCTTGAGATTGCACCTTCATATGGAAAGAAAATAAATGGTACAATGGGAGAAGCTTGCGGCTAAGGAAAGAGGTTGTTATAGGCCCAGCAAAATGAGTAGAGAGGTCGGCAGGCCGAGAAGATAGGCGAGGTCGCGCGGACTGAGAGACTGAGTCTGCAGGTCCTGATGCCTTGGTTGTCCACTCCACTATGCTTGCTAAATGTGAGGTATGGGGCCTATTTATAGGCCCGAGGAGGTAACGGTCTTGGTAACGTTACCCCCGGTAGAGCGGTAAGTTGTGCGAGTAGAGAGGAGTCCGCTAATTATGCACCACGTTGTGCAGATGACTTGTCTACATGAGTTGATCTGCTGTTGGCGGACTGGGACAAGTCTGCCTCTATTGCCCTGAGCGAGCCTGCGCCGAGCTATACGAGCTGTGGAGCAGTCTGCCTCTTGCTGGTATATGGCCGGAGCTCAGAAGCTAGGTTGTTGAGTGGCGGACTGCATATTGAGTCCGCCGAGCCCGCGGCAGATAGGAAGAGTCCGCCTCCTGCTGGAGGATTGTCCCCCCTACTAGGAAACAAGTGGCTTGGCGAACTGGCGGACTGGAGAGAGCAAGTCACGCATGCTATTGGTTTAAGTGAGGTTGTTAACCCCTGGCGGATAGAAGGAACTGATCGTCCTTGCAAGAGTGAGTTAGCTCGCCATCTTCTAGCGGGCTGGAGTTGAGTCCCCATCGTTATGTGATGTCTATTGTAGAGTAGTGGGCCAGGCTACCATTTTTCTACAGGCCAGCTGAGACCGAATCTGCCCATTGCTTGCAGATAGGAGAGTTGGTCGCCGTCTAGGAAACCTGGCGGACTTAAGGTATAGGTCGCGCAAGTCACCCCTGCTGCAAAACATCTCCTGTTTGATGGAAAGGTTTTTCGTGTACTGTCGGGTGACCTGGAGGCAAGTCGCATGTTAATGTGTCGGTCTGGCTGGATATCAATGTCAGACCGCCATTTTGTTAGATAGCACCTGTTTTAAAGAACCATTGCGCGGTTAGCTGATCTATATCGCGTGGCCTGCAGAGGCGGAGTGAGGAAGCGGTCCCCACCCCCTGCAGTACAAGCCGTTGCTACGCGACCTGGGCGGTCAGACTGGGTAGACCGCCCAAGCCACGTGGTGATCGCTTTTCCACTGGAGAAAAAGGGAGCCGAACTAGCAATCCAACTAGGCAAGTATTCCTATCAAACTGTAGCTAGGGGACATAAGTGTCGTATTGAAATCCAGGAAATGTTGAGTAAATCTACTCAAGCGAAAACTATTATCTTATCGAAGGATAGTTTTAGGGTTAAAGAGAAATCTAATTGCGATTAAGAAAAGAGATATAGAGCTAAAAAGATAATTACTTGCAGTTAAATAAAGAGCTTTGGAATGTGATAGCAATGAAGGGTTGAAACTATGAAATAGAAAATCACTCGATCGAGAATCACCTCGGCAAGAGTTCACTAAAAAAATGTGATAATAAACCTAAGCTTAATAGGGTAAAGGTTTGTGAGAAGCGAACTAAAACAAGCCGGAAATGGTATAACTGAAATTTTATTATCAGAAAAAGGTATCTATTACAAATGTATGGCCTCCCTTATATAGAATGGAGGAGAGAAGATAGAATACAAATAAGAGATGTGGGACTAAAACTATACAAAAAAATCTGGGCGGCTAGAACAACAGACCGGAACAAGCCGCGCGGTTAGACAGAAGGGCTAACCGCTCGGCCACTGCCAGAGAGAGACAAGCCGCCATGTGAGACCGTTAGACCACCCGGTCTCCTAGTCGCCAGTAACAGACCGCTAGACCATTTGGACCTCAGACCTCAACACAACAACCAAACCGCTGAAGGCAAACCGCCAGACCGCCCGGTCAATAACCCGCCAAGCCAGACCGACAGACCGCTCGGTCTCTAACTCCAACACTCCCCCTCAAGCTGGAGCATATATGTCGATCATGCCCAGCTTGTCACATATATGAAGAAACGAGGTGGATACTGGCTTGGTGAAGATGTCAGCCAGCTCTTTTTCAGACGTGACGAAGGGAGTGCAAATTTGTTCCTTCAGAATCTCTTCACGAATGAAATGACAGTCGACCTCAATGTGCTTGGTTCTCTCATGGAAGACTGGATTTTTGGAGATGTATATAGCAGCCTTGTTGTCACAGAACATAGGTAGAGGATGGTTGTAGACCTCTCCTAAATCCAACATGAGAGCCCGTAGCCACTTTAGCTCGCAAGTGGTCGATGTCATACTCCGATACTCAGCTTCAGCACTGGACCTGGAGACAACAGATTGCTTCTTGCTCTTCCAGCTTACCAGATTGCCCCCAACAAAGGTACAGAAACCGGAGGTAGACTTGCGGTCCCCTTTGTCATCAGCATAACTCGCATCTGAGTAAACTTCAACCCTCAGATGATCATTCTTCTGAAAGAGCAATCCTTTCCCAGGGGCTGCTTTGACGTACTCCATGATCCGTAAGGCGGACTGAAGATGGCACTCCCTAGGAGCTTGCATGAATTGACTCACCTTGCCCACAGCATAGGAAATGTCGGGCCTAGTCACGGTGAGGTATATGAGCTTACCAACTAGACGCCTGTACCGCGAAGCATCTGAATGAAGAGGCGAATCATCTGTCCAGGTTTTGTCTTCTCCAATAGCCATGGGACATCAGGCAGGTTTGGCCCCAGTCAATCCTGCTTCTTTTAAAATATCAAGAGCATACTTACGCTGAGAGAGGACTAAAGAGTTGGGCTTCCGAGAGATTTCGATCCCCAAAAAGTACTTCGGAGAACCCATATCTTTCGTGACTAGATGTTGGCGAAGATGCCGCTTTGTCAAGGCTACCCCTTCCTGGTCATCACCAGTGAGAAGAATATCATCCACATATACTGCAAGAATCACCAGTCCCGAAGAGGTTTTGCGAATAAATAGAGAGTGATCAGCAGCGCTGCGAGCAAAACCAACGGTCGCCACGATGCAGCTGAACTTGTCAAACCAAGCTCGAGGGCTCTACTTGAGGCCATAGATTGCCTTCTGTAGCCGGCATACTCGTGTCTCCCCCTGAGCAACATACCCTGGAGGTTGCTCCATGTAGACGGCCTCCTGAAGATCACCATAAAGGAAGGCATTCTTGATATCCATATGGGAAAGTGGCCAGTCTTTGTTAACCGCCACAGAGAGAAGGACCCGTATAGTGCTGAGACGAGCCACGGGAGAGAAGGTGTCAAAGTAATCAACCCCATAGGTTTGAGTAAAGCCCTTAGCCACCAGGCGAGCTTTGTAACGGTTCACAGTGCCATCTGGGCCAAACTTGACTACAAAGACCCAGCGATAGCCAACAACATCTGTATCAAGGGGAGGAGGGACAAGAGTCCAGGTACCCCGCTCTGTGAGGGTCGCCATTTCCTCATCCATGGCCAGCTTCCAGTGAGGAATGGCAAGGGCCTCCTGGTAGGAACGAGGTGTGGTAGTAGCAGAGATAGCCAGTGCAAAGGCCCTGCGAGAAGGGGTAAGACGATCATATGAAACAACAGCAGCAAGGGGGTGTAGGGTACACGTCCGCACCCCTTTGCGAAGAGCTATAGGAAGATCCATGTCGGCGGGCTCCTCGGCATCCAGAGCATCCGTGGCAGAGAGAGCTGGCCCGAGAGGAGAGAGCGATGGCAGCAGAGATGAGGGAGATGGAGGCAGAGAGAGAGGTAGAGGGAGAGGCGTGGGCGGAGACAGAGGAGGAGCGGATATCGCAGTAGTAGACGAGGGAACGAACGGAATAACAGGAGAATAAGAGGTGGGGGGAAGAGAAGAGGAGTCATCCGAGAAGTAGGAGGCATTCTCGAAGAAGGTAACGTCAGCGGAGACGAACTGCTTACGAAGAACAGGATCAAAGCAGCAGTAGCCTTTCTGAGTGGCCGAGTACCCCAGAAAGACACATTTGGTGGAGCGAGGGGAGAGCTTATCACGGGTGGCAGATGGGACATGCACAAAAGCAGTGCACCCAAAGATTTGAAGAGGGAGAGGAAAAGGCTCCTTGCCTGGATAAAGGATGGAAAAAGGGGTTTTTCCCTTGAGAACGGAGGAGGGAATGCGATTGATGAGATAGTAGGCAAGAAGAACAGCATAGCCCCAATATGAGCGAGGGACATGCATTTGAGTCATTAATGTGTGAGCAACATCGAGGAAGTGACGGTTTTTGCGTTCCGCCACCCAATTTTATTGGGATGTATAGACACAACTTGTCTGATGAATAACGCCATGTTGCACACAGAAAGAGGTAAAAGCATGACTTAAGTACTCTTTTGCATTATCAGAGCGAAAAGTTTTAACACTAACACCAAACTGATTTTTGATTAAATGATAAAAGGAGGTCCATACATTAAAAAGTTCAGAGCGATCTCGTAAGAGATACACCCAAGAATATCTAGAAAAATCATCAATAAAGGTTACATAATAAGAACTACCCCGACCAATAGTAAGGGTAGGAGCAGGTCCCCAGATATCGGAGTGGACTAGATCAAACAGACGGGTAGAGCCCCGACCTTGCTTCGGCGGGAAGGAGGAACGATGATGCTTGCCAAGTTGACATGCTTCGCAGTGGAGAGGAGTAGTGGAGGGAGGGAGGTGGGGCAGAAGCTGATGTAGAAGCCGTGGTGGAGGATGACCGAGACGGAGATGCCACTGGAGAAGATCCGTACAAGAAGAAGAGAAGGCGGACAAAGCGGAAACGTTGTCGAGGAAGTAGAGGCCGCCGCTCTCAGTCCCAATAGCAATCGTCCGCTGGGAGCTCGGATCCTGAAAAGAGCAAGAAGATGGAGTAAACGTTACAGAACATTGAAGCTGCTTGCACAAAGAAGTAACCGACAACAGATTGCATGGAAACTTGGGCACATAGAGAGTGTCCTCTAGCCGAAGGGACGGAGTAACATGAACCACTCCTGACCCATGAACCGGGGAGGGAGAACCGTCTGCAATGAGGACCGGGGGCAACCGATCATGCTGTTCGAGGAGAGAGAAGCACTGAGGATTGCCCGTCATATGATTAGTAGCACCGGAGTCGATAAGCCATTTACCTTGAGTGACTACATGGGCACTACCTGATGATGTGACCACGGAAGCAGACGACTTGGAAGAAGAGGCGGAAGAGTCACCCGAGGGGCGAAGATGGGGATGCTTTGTCCAGAACCGGTCAAGAGTGTGTCCGGTGCGGCCGTAGTGAGAGCAGAGATAGCGGGAAGAAGGACGTCTGCAAGAATGATGACTGCGGCTACCAGAGCCACTCCACTGAGTTTGATGAGCATAGTTATCTGGAGGAGAAGGAGTGGGCAGAAGCGGGCACTGAAGGAGAGAGGTGACAGCGGCGATGCGAGCAGCGGTGGCATCTAAAGTAGGAGATTCCGCCTCACCCAGAATTTGTTGGCGGATCATGTCATAAGTGCCAGGAAGACAGAGCAGATAACACACAACCAGAAGCTCCTGGAAGTGCTTGTGTTGTTGAGCCAGATCTGCAGAAAAGGGGCGATTCTGAAGAATCTCAGCCCCAAGAGCTTGAACTTGTTGGTAGGCAGCAGTAGGAGACAAGGTAGGCCGGGCAAAGAGGTCTGCATACAACGTATAGATGCGGGACGTCTGAGCCCCTTTGGAATACAAAGCAGCAAGATGAAGCCAAGCGGCCTTCACCGTCTCATCATGACGGATGACGGGAAGGCACTCATCGGATAGACTGTTAGCGAGCCAAGTACGCACAAGAGCGTCACTCGCATTCCAGTCATCAAAGAGAGGTGAAGTGGTAGGAGGAGGGTCATCAACGAGATGGTGGCGTTTGTGTTGCGAGCGAAGGAGAAAGGTGAAAGAGACGCTCCAATCCGGGTAGTTGGAGCCGACAAGCTTGGAAACGATGCCAAGGTTCCCGGAAGGAGTAGGAGGTAGAGGCGGAGCCGGATTGGCTACAGGGGTGGCGGCAGGAGTGGTGGTAGTGGAAGCATCAGAAAGAGCCATAAGAGCAAACAACAGAAAGCCGCGCGGTTAGAAAACAAGCCGCGCGGATAGGCAGAAGAGGAACTGCAGCGGTCAGGATGTCAAACACCAGCGGCCAGAAAGACCACGACCAAGCCGTAGTATCAAGCAAAGGGGAAGAAGTCGAGTGGCAAGCAGACAGTCCGCTCGAACAGAAGCACAAGAGAGGGCAAGGCACACGGCGATAGGTCGCGGCGAACTAGGCAACAGGTCGTGACGACCAGAGCAAGAGCAAACAGGAGGAGGCAAGGCACACGACGATAGGTCGCGGCGAACAAGGCGACAGATCGCAGTGAACAAGGCAACAGGTCGCGCACACAGAGGGCAACGACAAGGAGACCGCGCGGACAGGGCGCAAGCCGGAGAAGCAAGCCGCGCGGACAGAGAGAAGCACAGAATCAGGAGGAAAGGATCGATTGCTCTGATACCATGTGAAAAGCGAACTAAAACAAGCCGGAAATGATATAACAGAAATTTTATTATCAGAAAAAGGTATCTATTACAAAGGTATGGCCTCCCTTATATAGAATGGAGGAGAGAAGAGAGAATACAAATAAGAGATGTGGGACTAAAACTATACAAACAAATCTGGGCGGCTAGAACAACAGACCGGAACAAGCCGCGCGGTTAGACAGAAGGGCTAACCGCTCGGCCACTGTCAGAGAGAGACAAGCCGCCATGTGAGACCGTTAGACCGCCCATGTTGGTACCCTTGTTTGATTTGAGTTTAGTCTTGTCTTTTTAGTCCCTTGACCCAAGAAATATCTATGGTCAATGGTTAGTGGTCTAGCTGTAGAGTCCCCGCTTTTCCAGATGAAGAATTTGGTTAAGTAGTTTTTCGTTCGACTATAGTCGAACGTCGCTCGACTATCGTCTATCGGCTGATTGACTATCGTCTATCAGTTGGTCGACGCTCTGTCTGCGTTGATAACTCGACTATCTGTTGATAGGTCGACTATCTGCTTGGTTTGGTAGTTTGACTATCTGTCCTGATAGTTCAACTATCTGATAGCTCGACTATCTGTTGATAGGTCGACTATCGGTTCCGCTTTGATAGTTCGACTATCTGTTGATAGGTCGACTATCTGTCATCTTTGATAGTTCGACTATCTGTCCTGATAGTTCAACTATCTGATAGCTCGACTATCTGTTGATAGATCGACTATCTGCTTTGTTTTGATAGGTCGACTATCAGTTGATAGGTCGACTATCTGTTTTCTGTGATAGGTCGACTATCTGCTTGATAGGTCGACTATCTGTTTGTGTTTGATAGTTCGACTATCTGTCCGGATAGATCGAATATCTGATAGATCGACTATCTGTTCTGATAGGTCGACTATCTGCCTAGGTAGTTCAACTATCTTCTTTGATAGTTCGACTATCTGGATCGTTCGACTATCTGCCCGATAGTTCGACGATCTCCGTGCGTCGGTCGACGATCTCCGAGGGTCGTTCGACGTTTTCTGTTTGCCTTTTTATTTTGTATTTATTTATTCTATTTAATAAATTAATACATTATCTGGCATTTTATTTCAGTTGTTTTATGATAATATTTCCAGGCAATATCTGCTCCATCCCTCTTGCCTGAGTAAAATCTTTTTAGATAAAGTTGTTTGTCTTATTAGTTGACAGTGTATTTTACTTTATCTGCTGTCTGTCCTTTATAGCCGTTAGACTGAAAAGTCTTCCTTTTGCTATAAAGAGTTTGTCTCTGATGTGATTTTATTTAGTACCTTTATTATCAGATTACTTCCTGCAGCTTCCTTGAAGAAGGTTTATCCCTTTTATAGAATATTTTACTACAGAGTTTGTTTGTCTTTGTGATATTTGCAGCCCAGGTTTCAAGTTTCAGAAGAAGACAAACAGTTCAAATTGAAAAGAGCCGTTGCTTGTTGCTGCTATAAAAGGAATCCTTTGGAGAAGGATTTCAGCTAGCTAACCAGTTATTCTAAGAGTTATTCAATTAGCATTCAAGCTTTCATCAATACCAAGTTTAACTGCTCTCAGCAATCTTCAATTCAACTGAGAAGTGTTAAGCTCTTCTGCTCTTCTTCAACCTGAGTTCTCCTGCTTCCAGGAAGTTCAGACTCAGAGTTCTTTTGAAGATGAAGAAGAAGAAGAAGATAGCTGCTAGAAGATTTCTATTTTATATTTTATATCTTCTTGTAGTTTTTCCTTCAGTTTTTACTGAAGAGTTTCTGCACTGAAGCAAGACTTCACCTGGACATTCTTTGAGCCAGGGGGAGCCTTGATTCTTTTGAGCTCTCTAGCTCAGTGCAAGTCTTTGTGCTTCTCTAATCTATTGTAAAATAGAGAAGACTTTTTAACCTTCCTTCCCCCTCCTATACATGGTTATTACTCCCTTCAAAAGTATCCCTTGGCGGCAGGGCACCTGATCAAAAACCTGTGTTGGTTTTTAGACACCTGATCAAAAGTCTAAAGGGTTTCTAGATCTACCTGAAGCAGATCTTGTGGTGGCAGGGCACCTGATCAAAAACCTGTAGTGGATTCCTACCTTGTTGGTAGAAGAGTGGACGTACCCAAGTTGTTTGGGGAACCACTATAAATTCCTTGTGTCGTCTGGCTTGCGTAATTTAATTCTTGCATTGTGGCTGTGATTAGATATAACTAGGTCTGCTAGTTGCTGATTAGGATTTCCAAGTCTTAACTGTAATTACAGTTAGATTGAGTTTGTGCACAACACTTGTGTTAGGCTTTAGGGTTATCTCCTTATCTATAATCTTTTCATTCCGCATTTCACTCCAAGGGAGTTGGGTAGACTATTAAGTTTTTGTCTAGTGCAAAATTTGATAACTCTATTCACCCCCCCTCTAGAGTAGTATTTATCCCTTCACTTTCAATTGGTATCAGAGGGAGGTTGTCTGACTGTATAGGCTAACACCTAAGTCACAAGATCCTGATAGATACCAAAGTTTATAGATATTCACTATCACTATCATGGCCCAGTCCAAGGATTATTCTAGCACCCGACCTCCAGCATGCAACTTAGCTAAGTTTGGCATCTGGAAGGCAAGGATCAAATTATATATGAATTCAATTGATGAAAGTATCTTTGCTTCTATTTTGTCAGGACCCCCAAGAGCACCTGCTGCTGCTACTGCCTCATCATCTGATATGAGTGCAGTGCCCCCTCCAGATTACAATTGTCACAACCCGCATTTTCTCCGAATTAAGAGTTATCAGAGTAAGAGAAAACACGCGTCATGATGCCACGTCAAGCAGGGGATAACTGCTGACGCTCAGGCAAATCCAACTACAATCTTTATGCAAGAAAATCATGTGCTTAATGAATAGAAAATCAGTTATGTTTAGAGTCCGTATCCCTCGGCTCAGTGGATCATCTAGTCCACAAAAGAAAACTATATTTAAACGCTGCGGAAAATTACTTTAATTAGGTTTTACACCCTAAAGAGCGCATAAGGGTCCCAAGAGAACCACTCATGCTATGCAAGACACTACACTTAGTTTATATAATATATATAAGAAAACGGTTTTCGTACGTGATTTGGAATATAGTGATTAAGTTTATAAAAACATGCTGATCATGAGCTTCATTTATAATAATAATTATAGTTTAAAAATAACTAGCAACCTAGCATAAAACCTTCTCAAAGCAAGTAGACTATCTCCAGAAAAATAAATGGTAGCAGCAATAGTATATATCTAGTACAAGGTAAAAACTACTAGTGGGCGCCAACAACCTGACACGAACCCACCAGCACACATATATGTCTGTAAGAAAGTACTGAAAACAACCTCACAAACAAGGTAAACAAAACTCCAAAGTCCGGGAGTCCACCAACAACAACACCTCCAACTAGCCACCAGACTGGCTACAGCTCAGAACCTGGGGTATTCCAAAAGAAAACAGAATACCTCAGCAAGCAAAAATCAAGGTAAAACTGCATGAAAGAGTCAACCAAAAGGACAAAAATAACAGAAAACATGCAGTAGAAAGAGTCACAACTGTCCAAAACAGGACAACAAGAAATGCACAACGTGCAAAGAAACAGCAACGACCCAGCCCAGGAACAATATCCTGCAGGGCCTACTAGGCTACCAAGAGCCAGAATGCTGCAACACTACCAAAGAAGAAACTTCTAACACCCTAAACTGCGGGAAGTGATAGTAGCAAAAACAACAACGAGGAACCGGATCGAAGGCAAACGCAGTCCCCCAATCCACCATGTCCAAGTCAAAAGCTCGAGGGTCAACACGTGAAAACACAAGGGACCTTCCACCCGACATGCCCAGCCCGTACCTGGAGCAAGAAATCCATGGGTGGCCTTGGCTATATCACACAACTCCACCCCCATAAAGAGCTACAACCACCACTACTATCCACGACCCACGATTCGGCCTTTAGGAAAATAAAGAAAACGGCCGACAAGGAAAACCCAGAAATACAACTGGAAAAATCCACTCAGAAACGAAATACAAGGTAAAGGAAGAGTGTTGAAATAAACCAACACGACTAGGCGTTGAGTGAAACCCACTCAGTGCCTACCTAAACTTTGGCCTTGAGTGAGCTAGCCTCACTCGCCGCCAAAATTAAGTTACTACCCACAAACCCACTAAAGAAAACGGAGCTCGACGGCAGTCGAACGACCAAGGAAGAAGATCCAGAACTCAAGTAATTGCCTGCCACTTGAGTATCTAAACTCCCGCACTCGAAACCATCTAAATTCGCCTATCAAAAGAAATTATACAAAGCGCACGATCAGTGACGCACGATCAGTGGTCGTGCGCACTCATCGGCTGATGATCGTGCGAAACGAACCTGGAAACCTGACAGAAAACCTAGCAACTGCGCACGATCAGTGTCGCACGATCAGTGGTCGTGCGCACTGTTGCCAGCGCTCGTGCGATTGCCCGAGACAGAACTTTGGAAACTGAAATTTATACGCGCACGAACAGAGGCACACGACCAGTGGTCGTGCGCCCTAAAGGTTAATGACCGTGCGCGGCAAACCTGTACCGTTTGGAATTTTCCGAACGACACCGGAACGCGCACACGACTCACGCCACTGCAGAAGCAGTAGACAACTATCACGTCTCACGCTACTACCATATAAACTATGCCTAACCATTCGAATAATACCATAACGAAGGAAATTGGCAACCACACCCCCCTCCTAACTCTCCCTCTCGGCTACGCCCGAACCAGAGCATCAATCAAAATTAAAGGAAAACAACGGCTTCGCGCCGACAATTTGGATTCCAAACATCACAACATAGGGGGGGTTTCAGTAGGAAGAACTAAGCCCTATAGTTAGCAAGAAAACGAGAACAACAAGGCCTCTAACCTGGGCTAACCGGGATTTCAATTTCAGCAAATAAAATCAAAGAAAACACTTGGCAAGGGCAAGAATACCACTTGCCTCAAATCTCAGCGAAGCTTTGGACTGCTTTCCTCCTCTTCGCACGGATCAAGACGGCCGCAACACCTAGAACAAAGACTCGGCCATTAATGGCGGAAAACTTCCAAAACTGAAAATTCCAATCCTTCCAAAACTCCACGAAAATCGAATTTCTTACCGCAGGAATGAAGGTCACGACGAGAGCAATCCGTATCCACTCTCGGAATCGAATTCCGTCCACAAACGCTCCGGGAATCGGCGTCCGAAGGGAAGGCTCGGCGGTTACTCGTTTCTCTCGTACAAGGACCGACGGTTTTCTATCGGGGAAGAAGAATGATCGATGGTTTTCATTCTAAATATATATATATATATAATTATATAATTATAGTATTAATTACAAAATTACATAAAGCACCAAATTGACGCGAAAACCGATTCACCTCGGAATTCGACGAAATTCGCACCGTAGCTAAATACCCACGCTACGAACACAACGGCGAAGTCGAAATTAACTTTCGACGAACAGAACTCGAGTTATGCCCAAACAAAGCCAAACACAAACATCCCCCCGAGAGGCCACACCGGGTCACCAAAACGACTCGGTTTGCTAGGAAGATCTTGCCAACAGGCTACCAAACAGGGCACTCAGTTCTAAGGAGCTAAACCATACTCCACACATGGCACAAGCCACGGAAACGCGTCATCGTAACGCCAAACGAGAATAAAAATAATCGCTGAAAAAACGGGGCGTTACAGTCACTCCCCCTAAAAGAAAGTTTCGTCCCGAAACTTTACGCACAATCCTCCTACAAAAGAAGGAAAAAGTAATAAACGGAAGTTACAAAGGGAAACATACCGATCAAATCAGAGAAACAGGTGAGGGTACGCCCTCCTCATGGCCGACTCTAGCTCCCAAGTCGCGCTCTCCAAATCCTGATTTTTCCATAGAATTTTCACCATCGGTATGGACTTCTTTCGCAGCACACGCTCCTGAGAATCCAAAATACGAACTGGCACTTCAACGAAAGAGAGGTTGGGCTCTAACTGGGGCACAACATCCAAGAGTTGCCCACTGCTGCGCACACACTTCCGCAATTGGCTAACATGAAAAACATTATGAACACCAGGGAAGTTCGCTGGCAAATCCAATCTATATGCAGACACACCAATCCGCTCCAAGACCTCAAACGGGCCCACATACCTTGGGTCCAATTTCCGATTTTTACCAAATCTCTTCACACCAACCATTGGAGAAACCTTGAGGTATACATGATCCCCTACTGAAAATTCCAAAGCAGACCTACGCCGATTGGCGTTCTTTTCATACCTCTCCTGGGCTAAACGAAGCTTCTCCCGAATAAGCTTCACGGCGACTTCCATCTCTTCTAGAGCATCAGGACCCAACAAAGGCTTCTCACCAGCCTCAGCCCAAAACAACGGAGTCCTACAGCGCCTCCCATACAAGGCTTCGAACAGAGCCATCTGCAAGCTTTGCTGATAACTGTTATTGTAAGCAAATTCCATGAGTCGCAGACGCTCATCCCACGCTCCACCGTGGTCCAAAATATAGCACCGGATCATATCCTCAACAATCTGATTGACCCGCTCCGTCTGCCCATTGGTCTGAGGGTGGTACGCAGTAGAATACCTCAGATCCGTACCCAAACCCTCCTGCAGACTCTGCCAAAAACGAGAAGTAAACCGGGAGTCTCGATTAGAAATGATGCTAACTGGCACACCGTGGAGTCGGATGACTTCATTCAAGTACAACTCCGCTATCTTCTTCATCGGGTAATCAATCTTATAAGGCACGAAGTGAGCACACTTCGTCAATCTATCCACTATAACCCAAACAGAATCAAATCCTCTCGGGGATTTTGGCAAACCCGTAATGAAGTCCATAGATATACTCTCCCACTTCCAAGTCGGGATCTCTAGCGGAGTCAACTTACCACCAGGCCTTCCATGATCGGCCTTCACACGCTTGCAAGTGTGACACTCAGCAACATATCGGGCTATATCTCCTTTCATACCATACCACCAAGCAATTTGCTTTAAGTCACGGTACATCTTCGTAGATCCTGGATGGTAGGCAACGCTGGAACCATGAGCCTCACTGCAAATCATACTCTTAATGTCCCCAACAGCGGGAACGCAAAACCTGCCGCGGTACTTCAAAGTACCCGCATCATCAATAGAAAAATCTGGCAACTCTCCCTTCTCTGTCCTGGTAAAAAGGTGCAACAGATCCGGATCGTCCTTCTGATGCAATCTAGTCAAAGAAATCCAGGACGGCTCTTCCACTGATAAGCTACTCTGTAAACTACAGCATCCCACTGAAATATCCATAAGGAGGAACTCCTCAACTAATCGATCGGCGGAGAGGTTAAAGATCTTTCCCGTCTTTCGGCTCAGGGCGTCGGCCACCACATTGGCCTTGCCCGGATGATACTGGATTTCCACATCATAATCCGCCACATACTCAAGCCACCGCCGCTGACGCAGATTCAACTCCTTCTGCGTGAACACGTACTTCAGGCTCTTATGGTCAGTAAAAATCTTGCACTGAGCCCCATAAAGTAAGTGCCTCCACAACTTCAACGCATAGATAACCGCTGCAAACTCAAGGTCATGCGTAGGATAATTCCGCTCATGAGTTTTCAACTGCCTTGACCCATAAGCAATTACCTTTCCATCCTGCATTAATACGCATCCCAGACCTATATGCGAAGCATCCACATATACATCATAATCCACGCCCTCAGTAGGAAGGGTCAGAACGGGAGCAGTACACAATCTCCTCTTTAACTCCTGAAAAGCTTCTTCGCACTTCTCGCTCCAAACAAAAGCCACATTCTTCTGAGTCAGCTTAGTCAATGGTGCGGATAGAGAAGAGAAACCCTCCACGAATCTCCTGTAATAGCCAGCCAACCCTAAGAAACTTCTGATCTCCTTAGGAGTATTCGGCCTACTCCAATCTGTCACTGCTGCAATCTTTTCTGGGTCAACCGAGATCCCATCCTTGTTCACCACGTGGCCTAGAAAAGAAACCTGAGGCAACCAAAATTCGCACTTGCTCAACTTGGCGAATAACTTGTGGTTCCTCAACTCTGATAGGACCAAATGCAAATGCTGCTCGTGCTCCTCAGCACTGCGAGAATAAACCAACACGTCATCAATGAAGACCACAACGAACTTGTCTAGGAAATCCTTGAACACCCTGTTCATCATATCCATGAAGGCTGATGGTGCGTTGGTCAGACCAAACGACATCACCAGAAACTCAAAGTGCCCATGCCTCGACCTAAACGCAGTCCGTGGAATATCTGCCTCACGGATCCTGAGCTGATGATAGCCCGAACGAAGATCGATCTTGGAGAACACCGTGCTACCACGCAACTGGTCAAATAAATCATCGATCCTCGGCAGAGGGTACCTGTTCTTGATAGTGACCTTGTTCAACTCTCTATAGTCGATGCAAAGCCGCATCGACCCATCTTTCTTCTTTACGAACAAAACAGGAGCACCCCAAGGCGACGAACTCTGCCTGATAAAACCTTTAGCCAATAACTCATCTAACTGAATTCGCAACTCCTCTAGCTCACGAGGGGCCATCCGGTACGGCGCCTTAGCAATAGGACGCGTACCCGGCTCCAAATCAATAACAAACTCCACATCCCACTCAGGAGGGATACCAGGAAGATCATCAGGAAAAACATCGGCGAAACCACGAACAATAGGAATCTCCTCCAAGCGTGGCACGCTAACAACGGTTCCAACCACCGAGACTAAACAAACACAACAATCAGAAAGAAACAATCTCTGAACACATACCGCAGAGAGAACAGGAGAATCCTGACATGGATCAGCATACACGCTGCCGGGCTGACCGTCGTCCCTGATGAAGTCCAAGCGCTTTCCCTTGCACTGAATGACCGCATCATACCGAGAGAGCCAGTCCATGCCCAAAATGACATCGAAGTCCTCTAGATCAATCATCTTCAGATCCGCCTTCGCAAGAAAATCCC
Organism: Platanthera zijinensis; assembly: GCA_039513925.1. NCBI lineage: Eukaryota > Viridiplantae > Streptophyta > Magnoliopsida > Asparagales > Orchidaceae > Platanthera > Platanthera zijinensis. The sequence continues at coordinate 84,027,934 of CM077086.1, forward strand.
CCAACAAAACCGGGCAATCCAAAATACCCAAATCTGACAACACAGATTCACCAGAGGGAAACTTGACACGGAAGGAATCCCGAACACGATCTAGAGACAACGATGACGCTCCACAAAGGCTCTAGCCACGAACGAGTGGGTAGCGCCGGAGTCAAACAGGACACGCGCCCAGCGGTTCCGCACCTTAAATTTCCCTATAGGAACGCACAAAGCTAAGGAACTAGCACAACAGTACCGCAAACAATCTAGCAACTAAACTACCAGGCTAGAAAGAAAAACAACCAACTACTAACCTGAGATCACCTGGGTCGAAGTCTGAGCCTCCTCGGAAGAAATCACGTTCAGCTTCCCTTTTCCCTTGTCCACATGCTGAGGTGGAGGTAATGCCTGCAATGGAACTGCAGGAAGAGCTGACTGGACCTGAGGACACCTCGACTTAACGTGACCCTTCTGCCCACACTGATAGCAGACTCTTTCCCTGGACCAACACTGGGCTGCATCATGCCCGGATCGCTTGCAAACTGAACAGGAGACATCTCTCCCAGGAGCACCCTGAATAGCATGAACCTGCTCCTTCTTCTGAGCTGCCGCCTTCTTGAAACACCTCTCAACAGGATGGCCTGACCGGCCACAAAAACTGCACACCACCCTGCTCCTCTTTCCCGGAACAGCATCGGGTACCAGGGGTTTCTTCTCCTCTACCAACTTCCTCTTATCCTTCCTCAACTGCTGGCCTCTGCTCTTCGCCGTCTCAATGGCCTCAACCTTAAGAGCAGCCTCTACAACTCCAGCATAAGTCACTGACCCATAAGCACTGGCCAACTGCTGCACCTCACTCCTCAAACCACCGAGGAATCGCTTAACTCGATCAGCCTCCACGCTGACCAATCCAGGGGCAAAACGGCTCAACTTACTAAACTCTATCTCATACTCACCCACCGTGAGCTGCCTTTGCTTCAGATAGAGGAAATCATTCATGAGGCGGTCACGCTCGACCGAGGGTAAGAACTTCCTCAACAGCATCTCCCTGAACACTTCCCAAGAGCATCCAGCCACTAAGCTCTCCTTCTCTCTCAGCCACCAACTCTTAGCCAATCCTTTAAGCTGATAGGCGGCTATCATCACCCTCTGATCATCTGCAATCCCTGAGTACGAGAACATCTCCTCCATGGAGATCAGCCAATCGTCTATCACCATGAAATCTGCCTTCCCATCATAAGTGGGAGGGCTCAGCCTCTGAAACTGCGAGATGAAGGCCATCTCTGCTGGCACCACCACTGGAGGCCTCAAGGGTGCAGGAGGAGGAGGAACAGCTAACCCCCCTACAGGAACTTGCGCACCCTGAGCCTGCCCTGCCACAACTGCCACCAAAGACTGAATCTGGGCTTGCACTTCCTCCAACTGCCTCCCCATAGCTTCGCTACTCTGACGCAGACCCTCGATCACCGCATCGTTCTGAGCTCCAGAAGATTCACCCTCAGACAGGGGAGTCGATCGAGTCGCAGGACGCCTAGCCATCCTAAAAAAAATCAATACAACGCAAATCAGATCCAAATCCCACGACTAGAACCGACTACCAGTACAGACAATACATATGTAGATATAGACTTAAAGCTGCTAAACTTGCTCTGAGAGTTTATCTTCTTCACAATAATTAGATGATATGCCCTAACCTAGGATGGTTAACCACCACCTCACTAACTCTTGTGCCTAGATCGGATGCATGAACTTATGTTAGTTTGAAAACTTATGTGTGTACATATGTCATCCTGCAAATCTTTAGCTCGGCGCGTTGTGCTTATGCAATGATATGATATGCATGATTGTGCTATGCATTCTAAAAAGAAGGCCCTAATGCATGATATGAGCGGCGTACACATGAAAATGTTATGCATCCCATACTACATAACATTTCCATGCAACGAAAAAGAAACGTGCTAGTTGCAGTCATGTGGTGAGGTTATGCATCCCATACTACATAACCCTCACATGTAGCCCCTATGGTGGATCCATATACGAACACATATTATGCATCCCATACTACATAATATGCCCCGTATACTTCATGTTATGCTATGAGTGTAGTGTTCGTGCCTTTGCCAAGACGTGCTGATGACATATCGGTGTGTGAATGACATGATGCTGAACTACTAACAGCATCCAAGGAAGGTTGCCCAACTAACTTGTCAAGCAACCTCCCTCTGATACCAACTGTCACAACCCGTATTTTCTCCGAATTAAGAGTTATCAGAGTAAGAGAAAACACGCGTCATGATGCCACGTCAAGCAGGGGATAACTGCTGACGCTCAGGCAAATCCAACTACAATCTTTATGCAAGAAAATCATGTGCTTAATGAATAGAAAATCAGTTATGTTTAGAGTCCGTATCCCTCGGCTCAGTGGATCATCTAGTCCACAAAAGAAAACTATATTTAAACGCTGCGGAAAATTACTTTAATTAGGTTTTACACCCTAAAGAGCGCATAAGGGTCCCAAGAGAACCACTCATGCTATGCAAGACACTACACTTAGTTTATATAATATATATAAGAAAATGGTTTTCGTACGTGATTTGGAATATAGTGATTAAGTTTATAAAAACATGCTGATCATGAGCTTCATTTATAATAATAATTATAGTTTAAAAAATAACTAGCAACCTAGCATAAAACCTTCTCAAAGCAAGTAGACTATCTCCAGAAAAATAAATGGTAGCAGCAATAGTATATATCTAGTACAAGGTAAAAACTACTAGTGGGCGCCAACAACCTGACACGAACCCACCAGCACACATATATGTCTGTAAGAAAGTACTGAAAACAACCTCACAAACAAGGTAAACAAAACTCCAAAGTCCGGGAGTCCACCAACAACAACACCTCCAACTAGCCACCAGACTGGCTACAGCTCAGAACCTGGGGTATTCCAAAAGAAAACAGAATTCCTCAGCAAGCAAAAATCAAGGTAAAACTGCATGAAAGAGTCAACCAAAAGGACAAAAATAACAGAAAACATGCAGTAGAAAGAGTCACAACTGTCCAAAACAGGACAACAAGAAATGCACAACGTGCAAAGAAACAACAACGACCCAGCCCAGGAACAACATCCTGCAGGGCCTACTAGGCTACCAAGAGCCAGAATGCTGGCAACACTACCAAAGAAGAAACTTCTAACACCCTAAACTGCGGGAAGTGATAGTAGCAAAAACAACAACGAGGAACCGGATCGAAGGCAAACGCAGTCCCCCAATCCACCATGTCCAAGTCAAAAGCTCGAGGGTCAACACGTGAAAACACAAGGGACCTTCCACCCGACATGCCCAGCCCGTACCTGGAGCAAGAAATCCATGGGTGGCCTTGGCTATATCACACAACTCCACCCCCATAAAGAGCTACAACCACCACTACTATCCACGACCCACGATTCGGCCTTTAGGAAAATAAAGAAAACGGCCAACAAGGAAAACCCAGAAATACAACTGGAAAAATCCACTCGGAAACGAAATACAAGGTAAAGGAAGAGTGTTGAAATAAACCAACACGACTAGGCGTTGAGTGAAACCCACTCAGTGCCTACCTAAACTTTGGCCTTGAGTGAGCTAGCCTCACTCGCCGCCAAAATTAAGTTACTACCCACAAACCCACTAAAGAAAACGGAGCTCAACGGCAGTCGAACGACCAAGGCAGAAGATCCAGAACTCAAGTAATTGCCTGCCACTTGAGTATCTAAACTCCCGCACTCGAAACCATCTAAATTCGCCTATCAAAAGAAATTATACAAAGCGCACGATCAGTGATGCACGATCAGTGGTCGTGCGCACTCATCGGCTGATGATCGTGCGAAACGAACCTGGAAACCTGACAGAAAACCTAGCAACTGCGCACGATCAGTGTCGCATGATCAGTGGTCGTGCGCACTGTTGCCAGCGCTCGTGCGATTGCCCGAGACAGAACTTTGGAAACTGAAATTTATACGCGCACGAACAGAGGCACACGACCAGTGGTCATGCGCCCTAAAGGTTAATGACCGTGCGCGGCAAACCTGTACCGTTTGGAATTTTCCGAACGACACCGGAACGCGCACACGACTCACGCCACTGCAGAAGCAGTAGATAACTATCACGTCTCACGCTACTACCATATAAACTATGCCTAACCATTCGAATAATACCATAACGAAGGAAATTGGCAACCACACCCCCTCCTAACTCTCCCTCTCGGCTACGCCCGAACCAGAGCATCAATCAAAATTAAAGGAAAACAACGGCTTCGCGCCGACAATTTGGATTCCAAACATCACAACATAGGGGGGGTTTCAGTAGGAAGAACTAAGCCCTATAGTTAGCAAGAAAACGAGAACAACAAGGCCTCTAACCTGGGCTAACCGGGATTTCAATTTCAGCAAATAAAATCAAAGAAAACACTTGGCAAGGGCAAGAATACCACTTGCCTCAAATCTCAGCGAAGCTTTGGACTGCTTTCCTCCTCTTCGCACGGATCAAGACGGCCGCAACACCTAGAACAAAGACTCGGCCATTAATGGCGGAAAACTTCCAAAACTGAAAATTCCAATCCTTCCAAAACTCCACGAAAATCGAATTTCTTACCGCAGGAATGAAGGTCTTGACGAGAGCAATCCGTATCCACTCTCGGAATCGAATTCCGTCCACAAACGCTCCGGGAATCGGCGTCCGAAGGGAAGGCTCGGCGGTTACTCGTTTCTCTCGTACAAGGACCGGCGGTTTTCTATCGGGGAAGAAGAATGATCGATGGTTTTCATTCTAAATATATATATATATATATAATTATATAATTATAGTATTAATTACAAAATTACATAAAGCACCAAATTGACGCGAAAACCGATTCACCTCGGAATTCGACGAAATTCGCACCGTAGCTAAATACCCACGCTACGAACACAACGGCGAAGTCGAAATTAACTTTCGACGAACAGAACTCGAGTTATGCCCAAACAAAGCCAAATACAAACATCCCCCCGAGAGGCCACACCGGGTCACGAAAACGACTCGGTTTGCTAGGGAGATCTTGCCAACAGGCTACCAAACAGGGCACTCAGTTCTAAGGAGCTAAACCATACTCCACACATGGCACCAGCCACAGAAACGCGTCATCGTAACGCCAAACGAGAATAAAAATAATCGCTGAAAAAATGGGGCGTTACAACAATGATGAGTACAAGAAGGCAAAGATAGCAGATGCCAAGGTGATGAACATTCTGGCTCAGACAATGTCTGATGAGGTATTCCAGAAGGTAGCTGACTGCTCTTCAGCAAAAGCTATGTGGGATACACTGAACCAGATTGTAGCTGGTTCAGCTGATGAAAGGAAGGACAGAAGGTCCAACCTTATCTCATAATATGAGAACTTCAAGAAAACTGATGCTGAATCAGTTGAAGCCATGTATACAAGGCTCAGCTCAATCATAAATGAGCTGAGGACCCTTGACAAGGACATATCATAGACAGAGGTCAATGATAAGATTCTTATGTGCTTCCCTAGCACATGGGATCTAAGGATCTGGCCGATCAAGGAAGCCAGAAGTACAACAGAGATCTCAACAGAAGCACTTCTCGGCAAGCTCAAATCCTTTGAGCAAGTGCTGAAGACAAGGGAAGCAGAAGTTGAAGCAAAGACCCCTACTCCAACAAGAAAAGAGCAATCTCTAGCTCTTAAGGCTGATGATGCTTCTGAAGGCAGCCAATCCAATGAGGAGCTAATGGAATTATTTACCAAGAGGTTCCTCAAGATGGGGAGAAAGGAATTCAGAAAGAAGTCTTCACGCTATGAAGACAAACCAAGGTATGACCGTTAACCTGCTAAAGAAATTATCTGTTATGGTTGTAGGAAACCTGGACATATATTACCAGATTGTGCAGAGGAGAAGAACAAAGATAAGAGGAAAGAAAAGGAACAGTACAGGAAGCACTCCAAGCCATCCTCCTACAAGAACAAGAAAAAGAAGAGAGGTTTCATTGCTGAAACCTGGAGTGATTCTGATGAAGAATCTTCCTCCTCTAGCTCCAGTGAGGATGAGGAAGAGAAGAAGGCAAAGGAAGTTTGCCTGATGGCAATAGATGCCTGCAGCAATCATTTAGCTGTAGAGATTTCAGATTCAGAGGAAGAAATGCCAACAGAAGATGAGGTACTATCGTCTTATGATTTTACCTCAGCAGAATTCAAATTAGATTTTAAATCTTTATGCTTAGATTTAATTAGTTCTGAAAAAGAGATTAAAGAACTTAGATATAGGCTAGCTGAATCAGAAATCATATCTACTGAAAATATTAAGTTAAAGGAAGATCTCACTAATTATAGTGAAGAAATTAAGTTTCTTAAAATTGAGTTAGCTAAATCTAAGAGGTTAGAAGAATCTCTAAATGGTAGAAGCCTTAAGTTATTGGAAATAACCAGCATGACTAACACTAGGTCAGGCAATAACAAACTAGGCTTAGGAGCTTCTCCCAGTGAACCCCCAGTTATTCTTAAAAATAATCTTTCAACTCCAGTGAACTTCATTTCAGCTAGTGGAATGAAGAACACTGAGCAAGTAAACCAAGTTAATAAAACTTTAAATAAAGCTAAGAGAGAAAAGAGGAAGAAATTTTTTAAAGAAATACAAAGAGCGTCGAACGCTGCTCGACGATCGGAAGCTCAATGATCGAACGAAGCTCGACGATCTGAGCGCCCATCGTCGAACGTCGATCGACGTTTTCAATATGATTTTCAAAATCATCATCAAACCCATAGAAATCTAAATGAAAATAGAAACCCTAGGTTTGTTGACCCATCATCTGCATGGAGAATCCCACCTAGGAAATCTCACCCATTAGGTTATCACCCTCAGCCTGCATTTTCATTTATTTCTAGCTTTTCTTATGTGAAAAATAAGTGACCCAAGGTTACCTGGGTCCACAATGTCTAAATGAATGTCTTGCAGTGAAGGCCTATCCTATCACTCAAAATAAGTGGTATTTGGATAGTGGATGCTCCAAGCATATGACAGGAAATAAAAATCATCTGTCAAAATTCAAAGCTAAGCTCGGCTCAAAGGTTATCTTTGGAGATTCAAGCTGTGGTCAGATAGAAGGCTATGGCAGGATCACAATTGGAGATGTTACTTTCAAGAGAGTTGCATATGTGACAGGACTGAAGCACAATTTGATCTCAGTCAGCCAGCTAAGTGTTGCTGGCTACCAGGTTTCATTTTCTAACTCTTCTTGTAATATTACTTTAAATAATAATGTTGTTTTAGTAGGCATTAGAATATGTAATATTTATTTAGTAGATTTCAATTCAACTCATTCTGAAATCTGTTTATTTAATGAAGTAACAATTAATAATAATTCTTTGTGGCATAAGAGGCTTAGTCATGTTAACCTTAAAAATATATCTAGGTTATCTAAACACAACCTTGTTAGAGGTTTACCTTCTTGCCCCTACAAGAAGGAGAGCCTATGCAAGGCTTGTCAGCTAGGCAAGCAAACCAAGAATTCTTTTAAATCAGTAAATAAAAGTGATTCTCCTAGAATCTTGTACTTATTACATTTGGACCATTTTGGCCCAATAAATGTACAGAGTTTAGGAGGGAAGTATTACACCGTAGTAATTGTAGATGACTTCTCTAGGTTCAGTTGGGTTTTCTTTTTGAGAACTAAGGCTGATAACTTCAAAGCCCTTACAGACTTTCTATTATGTGTGCAGACTGAGTACTCCACTCATGTGGCCTTGATCAGAAGTGATCATGGTACTGAGTTTGACTCTCTTCTCATGCAAGAATTCTGTGAGAGAGAAGGTATCAAACATAGCTTCTCAGCTCCTAGAACTCCCCAACAAAATGGGGTAGTTGAAAGGAAAAATCGAACACTCGTTGAAGCTGCTAGTACATTGTTGGCAGATGCTAATATGCCTCTTTCCTATTGGGCAGAAGCTGTTAGTACAGCCAATTATGTCTTGAATAGAAGTCTGATACACAAGCTTAAGTGTAAAACTCCTTATGAGTTGCTTAAAAGAAAGAAACATAAAATTAATTAGTTTAGAATATTTGGTTGTGTAGTGTACATTCATAATAACAATAAAGAATACCTTAGAAAGTTTGAAGCAAAAGCTTCAATGGGAATTATGCTTGGATATTCCCAAGTAAGCAAATCTTATAGGGTTTATAACAAATCAACCTGTAAAATTGAAGAATCTGTGCATGTATCTTTTGATGAGTCTTAGATGTTTTACAAGGAGATGGAAAATTCTCCTTCCTCTAGTTCATTGCAGGTACCTGATGCTACTCAAGAGATTCTTCAACTATCAACTCTTCAGATCACTGAATCAGACAGTGATGAAGACATTGCAGAAGCTGTCGTTGTTCCACCAACAGTAGATCAAATTCCTCCTGAGGAATTAATCCCAACTGTTGCTGAAGATCACATCCCACCTACTGATATGGTCACACTTAGAGATCACCCCACATCTCAAGTGATTGGAGACATATCAGCTGGTGTTCAAACAAGACATCAGCTAAGACAGGATGTGATGCACGCTTGTTTCCTCTCACAGATTAAGCCCCTCACCTTTAAAGATGCTGAGCTAGATCCCCACTGGATCATTGCTATGCAAGAGGAACTCAATCAGTTTGTGAGATGTAAAGTTTGGACTTTGGTTCCAAGACCTAAAGGCCAACTGATCATAGGCACCAAGTGGGTGTATAGAAACAAGTTGGATGCAAATGGAATTATTGTAAGGAACAAAGCTAGGCTTGTAGCTCAGGGCTACAGACAGGAGGAAGGTATAGATTATGACCAAACCTTTGCTCCTGTTGCAAGGCTAGAAGCAATAAGGATCTTCTTGGCCTATGCAACCTACATGAAGTTTAAGGTCTTTCAGATGGATGTCAAAAGTGCATTCCTAAATGGTGAACTTAAGGAAGAGGTGTTTGTTGAACAACCACCAGGGTTTGTTTCTTCAACTTAGCCCTCACATGTTTTCAAGTTGCAAAAAGCTCTATATGGACTAAAACAAGCACCCAGAGCCTGGTATGAGACTTTAGCTAGTTTCCTGTTAGAGCACAACTTTACTAGGGGAGTAGTTGATAGAACCCTTTTCGTCAAGCACCACAAGGACACAATCCTGTTAGTTCAAGTATATGTGGATGATATTATATTTGGTTCCACTGATCCCAAACTTTGCAAAAGGTTCTCTGACCTGATGCACTCTAAGTTTGAGATGAGTAGTATGGGTGTGCTGTCTTACTTTCTTGGTCTCCAAGTTAAGCAAGATGTTGATGGTATCTTCATCTCCCAATCCAAATATGCCAAGGAATTGGTAAAGAAATTTGGGATGGCTGATGCTTCAGTAATGCCTACACATATGGCTACTAATGTAGTTATTGATTCTGATGATCACGGCAAGCCAGTTGATCAAAAGAATTATAGGGCCATTGTTGGTTCCCTATTATATTTAACTGCAAGTAGGCCAGATATAATGTTTGCTACATGCCTTTGTGCTAGATTCCAGGTCAACCCCAAGGAATCTCATCTGATTCTTCTAAAGAGAATCTTGAGATACCTGAAGGGATGTCCAAATCTAGGACTTTGGTACCCAGCTGAGTCAGAATTTGAATTGATTGGATATTCTGATTCTGATAATGCTGGTTGCAGAGTTGACAGGAAGAGCACCTCAGGAACTTGTCAGTTTCTGGGAGAGAGATTGGTCTCTTGGTTCTGTAAGAAGCAGGCTTGTGTCTCAACTTCAACTGCAGAGGCTGAATATATAGCAGCTGCCAGTTGTTGTTCACAGATCCTATGGATTCAAAACCAGCTTGTGGATTATGGTTACTCACACAAGAACACCAAAATCATGTGTGATAGTACCAGTGCTATCTCAATTGCACAAAATCCAGTGCACCACTCTAGAACGAAGTACATTGAGATTCGGCACCATTTCCTGAGAGATTGTGTGGAAAAGAACAAGATTTGTCTTGAGTTCATATCCACTGAGTTTTAAAGAGGTGATATATTCACCAAGCCCTTAGATGAACAGAAGCATCTGTTCTTTGTGGTTCAAATAGGCATGATCAATGGAAGAGACTAAGTGTGACTATATCTGCCAATGTTGAAACTTGTTTGAAGATAGTCGAACAACGTTCGAAGATAGTCGATCGGGTCAAGCCCATCGTCGACCTATGGTTGATGAAAGCTTGCCTGGTTGAAGATCGTCGACCGGCGTTCGACCATCGTCGAACAAGTCGAGCTCATCGTCGATCTCTGGATAACGACAGCTTGTTGTTTGAGAAGCCAGAAATAGTCGAACGATTGCTCGACTACTCTGCTTCTGGACCGATCGTCGAACGACCGTTCGACCATCGTGTCCAGTATCTTTTAAATAGATCGACTATCTCTGGTCTAATATAAAGCCGATAGTCGACCTAGGTTAAAAGATCTTCGCTTTTATCATCGACAGAGAGCGTCCTTTCGCATTCCGTCTTCCCGCTTGCTCCGTGTCTTGCGATTTTCTGCCGATTCGTCTTCTCCGTTCCTCTCGCGCCTTCTCCAGCAAATCGATGGCGATTTCTCCAGCGCTCCTCGCAGTAGTCAAGTTTGACGCAGGTTTCAGCGTGGATTTTGATGCATTCAGCTGCTGTGAATTAGATATCGTGGAAATTCTCCAGCTCTGCTAAGATCAAGGTCTAGAAAGGCTCATGTCTACAAGGATCAAGTTAAATATCCCAGAGATAAAGGAATGGGCATTTACTTCATCTTCTACTGAAGATTCAATGACATGATCTATTGGCGGAGTAGAGGTAGTTTTGACTCCCACCGTCTTGACTGATTTATTTGGTTTGACTAATGGCGAAGAAGAATATGAGCAAGATGCTCCACAGTTTGGAAGAATGTTGACTGAGCTGGGACATGCAGAAGGCATTCCCTCAAAGCTGCTCAAGGTAAATTTTCCTTTTAAAATTAAATTTCTTGCTGAGATTGTCGGAAAGGTGCTGCTAGGCAAACACTCTGCCCATGATAACATTATAAGACAATAATTTGCACTCATGTGTGCAATTGTCAACAAGAAAAGGATCAATTGGGCAGGTGTTCTGTTTGATTTGATAAGGAAGAAAAACAGTAAGAAGGAAGTTACCCTAGGCAGGGTTATTGGGATTTTTCTGAAGGAAAGAAATCCCTAGCTGCTGATTTCAGCTGCTACAACCATTAATGCCAGCAAGAAGATGGATCCCAACTTGTTCTCAAAGTGGAAGAGGACATTCCTGAAGCCCGCTCCTGCAGGGGCTGCTCCAGCTGCATTTGAGAGCACAAGGACTGACTCTGTCGCTCCCCACCCTCAAGAAGTTGGCTCAGCTCCTTCATCTTTTCCTTCATCTTCTTCTGCGTTGCCGTCTACTGCAGCTGAAGTTCCTTCAACTTCAACTATAGTACGACATTCTGGCTCTCCTCCTACATCTTCTCACCCAACTGATCTTGCTGGGACTTCTCAACCCAGCTTTGATCTGTTGGCGTCTGATTTTGCCTCTCCAGTTCATTCTCCCATTCCAACTCCTCCTCACTCACCTTCTCCACATAATTCTCCAGTTAACTCTCCAGTTAACTCTCCAGTTCGATCTCCAGTCCTCACCACAATTCATCCTGCCACATCAACCATTTCTGCTGCTCCTCCATCCACTGTAGTTCCACCTTTTAAAATAACTCCAGAATTTATTTCCAGTATTGTGGAGTTAATTACCCCTTCAATCAAAATCATGATTGAATAGGCAATTGCTCCACTTGCTTCCTCCATTGCTTCTTTGACTGATGCCATCAAAATTCTCTCCAACTTTGCTGAGCCCTCTCCATCCAGGGGCCTAGTTTCAGTTCCCACTGAAATCAGGCAGTGGGAGATGTTCAATGAAGATGTCTCTGAGCAGCTCCCAGCCTCCCCTCCAGCAGCTCAATTTGCAGTATCAGAAAAAGTAGCAGAAGTTTCAGCTCCTCCTCCTTCTGACAAAGAAAATGAAATATCTGATGCAATAATGTTGTCTGAGTTTGTTGTAAAAGTTTATCTGGAAGAAGCCTCAACTCCCCTAGTTGCCCTGTTCCTAGAAGGAATAATCACTTCCTTTCTAGATGATTTATGGGAGTTAGGTCATCCTGAAGAAAATCCAGAAGGTATGTCTCTTTCCCAATTTGTAGATTACTTAATTGATAAGTTAGTATGGGAATATCTGGAAGGGATGACTAGATATCATTTAGCAAGATTTTACTCCAAATCCTACAGATTTAATGGAAGAAGTAGCTGTTGTCAAAGAGCCTGAATCTGTATCAGCTCCTGATGTCCAAGTGACTGTAGACCAATCAGTGTTATCTGAGGCTGTAGAGCCTGTTCTAATTTCTGAGGCTGCTGAACCTGCTCAGCAAGCAATGCTATCTGAACTGGTCCCCTCGACAGTTCCTGAGCATCAAGAAATGGATCCTGAAAGCCAAGTTGGAGGTTCTGATGACACCCCAAAACTGAGTTTGGAAGAAGAGAAAGCAAAAGCTGATTGGCAGCAAAGAGTAAAGGCTGATTTGGAAGAGAAAGAAAAAGCTTGACAAGCTGAAAAGTCTACAGTATGGGATGATTCCCCTGGTTTAGATTTGGATACTCTCCTGGCACAGGATGCCATTGAAGAAGAGAAAGAGAAGGCTGCTCTGAAAGAAAAGGAAAAGGCTGTATCAGAAGCTTATGATCCATATGATCATCCTCCCTCATCTCATTCTGAGGATGAAGATGACTCAGATCTGTCTGAGGATTCAAAGAAAAAGAAAGCTGCAAAGAGGAAAAGAAAAAGTGTAGCTCTTCCTCCTCCTAATCTTGATAATGATATTCCCTATTACATTCTGAAAGGGATTGATCCTAAATCCAAAGAGTTCCTGCACTGGATGTGGTTCTCTAAGAACCAGCAAAAGGAGAGAAAGAAATCAAAGAGGTATGATAGTCCTGCTCCCAGATGGACTCCCAGAGGTCCTCCTCCTCCACCTCCCGGTGCAGGAGCCTCTGGCAATTTATCTGCTAATCCATCTGCTCCATCTGCAAAATCTGCTCCTTCTCAGCCTCATTCAAGGAAAAGTTCTCAAAGCCACCAAGGCAAATCATATACTGGTACTCAAAGGCATGATACTGAGGTTAAAGAGCAAGTAAAGGAGTTTGTATATCAAAAGCCAACATTTTCACCTCCTCCTTCTCCCAAGAAAAAGGTTTCTCCTGCTATACCAGTTCATGTTGCTAAGGATATTTCAAAAGGTAAAAGAACTGTTTTCTCTGAAAAATCCAGTAAGAAGTTTGCTGAGTTTGCTCCTCCATCATCTTTAGTTATTCAAGAAGTTAAAGATACAGCTGAAAGTTTATTAGATTTATCTGTTAAGTTTAAAGCTGTGAAGCCTATTGATACATCATCTGAAAATGTGTATGAAAGCCAAGAGTTAGATCCTGATTTCAGGATGGCTCGATTTCTAGAACTTGTTGGATCATCCCAGATAAATAAAGCTAAGGCTGAAGGAAAGGACTCTGCAGGACTTTCTACAATGTCAAAGTTCAGAATGAAGGAACTCGATAAAATCCAGGTTAGTCCTGAAGTTTTTGACCCTTCTAAATATATGGAAAAGCACCCAGAAGCAGTTGTTCCAAGGGCTGCAGAACTGAAGATTATTGGCGTGCAAGATTTGAAGATGTCTAAGAAAGAAGCCATTGATCCCTTGCGGAATGTTTCTTTTGTTCCTAGCTCTTCTGATCCCAAGCCTGATTCTGTAGATTCTTAATTTTGATTGACTGCGGTTATATATATCTGACTGATTGTTAATTGCTAGTTAGTTGCTTAACTATTTCCTGTATTGATTTTATTGTTCTATAGCTAGTTCTGTGTTTTAGTTTTTGAGAGACTTAACTCAAATAGGGGGAGATTGTTGGTACCCTTGTTTGATTTGAGTTTAGTCTTGTCTTTTTAGTCCCTTGACCCAAGAAATATCTATGGTCAATGGTTAGTGGTCTAGCTGTAGAGTCCCCGCTTTTCCAGATGAAGAATTTGGTTAAGTAGTTTTTCGTTCGACTATAGTCGAACGTCGCTCGACTATCGTCTATCGGCTGATCGACTATCGTCTATCAGTTGGTCGACGCTCTGTCTGCGTTGATAGCTCGACTATCTGTTGATAGGTCGACTATCTGCTTGGTTTGGTAGTTCAACTATCTGTCCTGATAGTTCAACTATCTGATAGCTTGACTATCTGTTGATAGGTCGACTATCGATTCTGCTTTGATAGTTCGACTATCTGTTGATAGGTCGACTATCTGTCGTCTTTGATAGTTCGACTATCTGTCCTGATAGTTCAACTATCTGATAGCTCGACTATCTGTTGATAGATCGACTATCTGCTTTGTTTTGATAGGTCGACTATCTGTTGATAAGTCGACTATCTGTTTTCTATGATAGGTCGACTATCTGCTTGATAGGTCGACTATCTGTTTGTGTTTGATAGTTCGACTATCTGTCCGGATAGATTGACTATCTGATAGATCGACTATCTTTTCTGATAGGTCGACTATCTGCCTAGGTAGTTCGACTATCTTCTTTGATAGTTCGACTATCTGGATCGTTCGAATATCTGCCCGATAGGTTTACGATCTTCGAGGGTCGTTCGACGTTTTCTGTTTGCCTTTTTATTTTGTATTTATTTATTCTATTTAATAAATTAATACATTATCTGGCATTTTATTTCAGTTGTTTTATGATAATATTTCCAGGCAATATCTGCTCCATCCCTCTTGCCTGAGTAAAATCTTTTCATATAAAGTTGTTTGTCTTATTAGTTGACAGTGTATTTTACATTATCTGCTGTCAGTCCTTTATAGCCGTTAGACTGAAAAGTCTTCCTTTTGCTATAAAGAGTTTGTCTCTGATGTGATTTTATTTAGTACCTTTATTATCAGATTGCTTCCTGCAGCTTCCTTGAAGAAGGTTTATCCCTTTTATAGAATATTTTGCTACAGAGTTTGTTTGTCTTTGTGATATTTGCAGCCCAGGTTTCAAGTTTCAGAAGAAGACAAACAGTTCAAATTGAAAAGAGCCGTTGCTTGTTGCTACTATAAAAGGAATCCTTTGGAGAAAGATTTCAGCTAGCTAACCAGTTATTCTAAGAGTTATTCAATTAGCATTCAAGCTTTCATCAAGACCAAGTTTAACTGCTCTCAGCAATCTTCAATTCAACTGAGAAGTGTTAAGCTCTTCTGCTCTTCTTCAACCTGAGTTCTGCTTCCAGGAAGTTCAGACTCAGAGTTCTTTTGAAGAAGAAGAAGAAGAAGATAGCTGCTAGAAGATTTCTATTTTATATTTTATATCTTCTTGTAGTTTTTCCTTCAGTTTTTACTGAAGAGTTTCTGCACTGAAGCAAGACTTCACCTGGACATTCTTTGAGCCAGGGGGAGCCTTGATTCTTTTGAGCTCTCTAGCTCAGTGCAAGTCTTTGTGCTTCTCTAATCTATTGTAAAATAGAGAAGACTTTTTAACCTTCCTTCCCCCTCCTGTACAGGGTTATTACTCCCTTCAAAAGTATCCCTTGGTGGCAGGGCACCTGATCAAAAACCTGTGTTGGTTTTTAGATACCTGATCAAAAGTCTAAAGGGTTTCTAGATCTACCTGAAGCAGATCTTGTGGTGGCAGGGCACCTGATCAAAAACCTGTAGTGGATTCCTACCTTGTTGGTAGAAGAGTGGACGTACACAAGTTGTTTGGGGAACCACTATAAATTCTTGTGTCGTCTGGCTTGCGTAATTTAATTCTTGTATTGTGGTTGTGATTAGATATAACTAGGTCTGCTAGTTGCTGATTAGGATTTCCAAGTCTTAACTGTAATTACAGTTAGCTTGAGTTTGTGCACAACACTTGTGCTAGGCTTAAGGGTTATCTCCTTATCTATAATCTTTTCATTCCGCATTTCACTCCAAGGGAGTTAGGTAGACTATTAAGTTTTTGTCTAGTGCAAAATTTGATAACTATATTCACCCCCCCTCTAGAGTAGTATCTATCCCTTCACTTTCAGCCCGGTCTCCTAGTCGCCAGTAACAGACCGCTAGACCGCTTGGACCTCAGACCTCAACACAGCAACCAAACCGCTGAAGGCAAACCGCCAGACCGCCCGGTCAATAACCCGCCAAGCCAGACCGACAGACCGCCCGGTCTCTAACTCCAATAAGGTCCTTGACCGTGGAGGTTTCCAAACCTTGAACACGCTTCTCTCTAAGTCATGCCCAACCAAGTTTAGGAAGGTCCGACCGAACTCTTGTCCAAATAGGAGGCCTTAAATTCTCTTTACGCGGTGAACCTCATTATTAGATTTCACTCCAATCCAGCAGATTTGGACGCCTGCCTCTCACGAGGGGTGTGTGCAACTCTCTTTACTCTTAAGTGTTCACTTCAAACTACGAGCCTCTCGGCTAGCTAATAGTGAAAATAAAGATGGAAATTATATATCGATGATATAATTCCAAACAAGAATAATCAAGAGTAAATTGAAGGCCTAAACCCTAAAAAGAAAAGGTAAATTCAAAGCATCATAACTTAATCACTCGAACCACGGATAATCAAGATTGAGTACAAAGAGGATTAGTTAATCATGGAGAAGTGGATGAGGATGGATGAGTAGAAGAGCATTAAGAACACAAAGTAAACAAAGGGAACTTTATATTAATATTGAAAGAGAGCTACAAATTAAAATGAAAGATTTCACTTACATTGAATAAAAACCTAAACTAGCATTACATTTAGCAACTAAAGCAATTACAAAAGCTATAACGAAAGATTACACTAAGCTAGGGATAAGAAAAACACAAAATGAGAAAGCGAGAAAGAGAGAGAAAGTATGAAAAATACTAAGAAATAAAAGGGCAACACCTCACCTCTCAAAACCAAGACTTCTTCTGGACACAAATTGGTACCACTGTATTTATAGGCAAAATTCTCGGGTTGGTCACGCCCTATGTCACGCCCAGGGAGGGCGTGTTAGGGGGGTGTGACATGCACAGATTTGACCTCAGGCTCTGGATTCTAGAGGGAATGAAGATTGCTTTTGTACGTCAGTGGACACGCCCTAGGCCACGCCCATATAGGAGGGGCGTGTAAGGCACGTCAAGTCTCAATCATTGGTCGGAAATCCGTCAGTCATGGAAAAAGGTGGAACACGCCCCAGGGCCACACCCGTGTAGGGGGGCGTGTTAGTACTGTTGACGTACAGCAATGGAAAATCTTTAAATGCGGTAGTAGGCTTTAGGATGAGGGTGACACGCCCCGTGACACTCCAAGGAGGTCGTGTCAGGGGGGCATGATATCAGTTTTTCTCGTTATGTTGGCTCTGGCAGTAGACTTCCTCGGGATCGAGTCACATGCCCTGTGATACGCCCAGCGAGGGCGTGTCAGTGGGGCGTATCAGGTCATTTTTGGCTTAAATCTCTAGAAACCTGCAAAATGATAATAAAACATTAATGGCAATAATATATACATAAGGAGGTCAATATATAAGCTTACAGGACATGATTCGTGTATTAAAAACCTAGAAAATACCCTAATAGTTTAAACTAAAAAACGTACTATCAAATTACCCCAAGCTTAAGCTTTGCTTGTCCCCAAGAAAAGATATAAAAACTAGCAAACATAAAAAGTGACTAATAAAAAAGTTCAAATTATGGTTACATAAATACTATACAAAATTCTAAGTAGGGAGAAGGTGAAACATAAACCTAAAACAATTACTTAAACATGGTTTACAATTTACAAAGTCTACTAACAAAAATAATTCATACAATATTTTAACAAAATTCTTTAAATAAATTTAAGCAAAGCAATAAAATGAAAAAACACATTGAGTTGTTACTAGATCCAAGCAACACATTATGACTATATCAATTAAATAAAAAAAATCTAAATTTAAATCCAAAACTGATATTGGTTTACTTTTCTTCTTTACTTAGCTAATAAATAAAATTCAAAAGAATGAATCAAAAGGACTTATTAGGACCGAAACGTTTGATTTAGGATTATGATTAGGAGTGGAATTCAAAGATAAACAAGGAGCCTTAAAAATCACACTAAACAAAAACAACAAGTTTCAAAAAATTTATTAAAATATTTTTCTTTTTCTTTTCCATTTTCTTTTCGTTACTTTTTTTTCTTTTCTTTTCAAAACAAAGGCCAAAAAAAATTTTCTTTTCATTTTATTATTGGCCAAACAAAGGTAAACACTTTTTTTAGCATACTTTTTCAAAAAATTCTCCAAATGTATCACAAAATAACCCTATCATAATCATGAAAATTTTTTAATGAAGCTAAAAAGGTTAGTGTTATTAGATAGGTTGGAAAATTTGGCTTTGGTGAAGATGAAATGATGAGTGGAGCTATCAATTGAAATTGGAAAAAGGCTCAAAAGCGGTTGACTAGGGGTAAAAAAAAATTTAGGTTGGCAAGAAGGATCAAAGGAAAACAAAAACAGCCTAAATTATTTTCAAGCTTTTAAATTTATCTAAAACATAGTTTTGAAAAATTTCAAAAAATAAGTCCTAGATAATAAAAAAGATTAATGAAATTATCATGAAAATAGAAATAATAGGCGACTTGGATCGTTCACATCTATTACGATAATCAAAAGTCGACATTATCAAAATTATCCAAAAATGAAAAGGAAAATAGTGGATGAAATATTTTTAATTAAAGAAAATAAAGAACAAAAATAATAAAAAATACGAGTTTTAGAAAAAACGTTTCACATTAACATACTACCGTGAATTAAAAACACAGCATGACCAACATTTTACTTGTGAAACATAATTAAAAAGAATGATTAGAAAAATATTATAATTAACTAAGTTCTTTATATGAGATTTTGAGAAAAACAAAAAAAAAGCAAGGGGTATTATTGGAATACCAAAAAAACCGTCTAAACTATTAAAGTAAAAACAAGTAGTAAATATTTTTTATATTTTGAAATATTCTCTTTTTTGGATTTTGAAATATTTCTATTTTTTTGTATTTTGAAATTTTTTCTATTTTTTTTTTGGATTTTAAAGATATAAAAATAAAATAAAGACAAGAAAAGGAGGAAATCCTCCCCCAAGCTTAAAATAGATATTTTCCTCAATGGAGAAAGGAGGGTAGAGAGAGAGAGAAATTAAAAAAGAAATGAAAGTACAGAATTGAAAAATAGGTACTTCCTCGGATTTATGTGTCGTGAAAGTTGAGTGATGCCGCTCTACCATGCTTGCGCTTTGAATCTTCATGAAATGTCTTATTTGGACTTCATGATGGATTCAACAGCATTGGAGCAGGCGATCACAGAAGCTTCAGCATGTCAGAGCCGTCCGGGGCAAAAAATTGTAAAATAAATAAAACAGAAAAATAACTTGTGTTGCCTCCCAAGACCGCCCTTTGATTAAAACGTCGTTTGAGCTCGACATAACAAAATAATATTGTCCAAAAATAATTTGTACAAAATAATAATTAAATTTTTTTATTAAAAAAATAGTATTAATTTAGTTACAGTTCGTGTAGAAGAAAATTAACAATATTCAGACAAACATCACCATAGAAATACAGTTTAAGACGCTGACCATTTACTTTGAAATCACCCTTATCACGGTGTGAAATTAAAATAGTACCATATGGAAAAACTTCTTTAATAGAAAATGGCCCAGACCAATGAGTCTTTAACATTCCAGGAAATAAAAGTAAATGAGAATTATAAAGAAGAACTTGGTCTCCCAGTTTGAAGGATTTTGGGTGCATTAGGTGTTTGTCGAGAAAACTTTTCATCCTCTCTTTATAAAATTTGTTATTTTCATAAGCATAAGAGCGCCACTCAACGATCTCGTTAAGTTGAAATTTTCTAAGGTTGACGACAGAGTGGGGATCGAAATTTAGAAATCACAAGGACCAAAAAGCGCGGTGTTCTAATTCTACGGATAAATGGAACGATTTTGTATAAACCAACCGATACGGCGTACATCCGATGGAGGTTTTGTATGCTGTTCGATAGGCCCATAGGGCATCGTCTAATTTGGCTGACCAGTCTTTCCTAGAAGTTGAAACAGTCTTTTCTAAGATTCTTTTTATCTCTCTATTCACTACTTCGACTTGACCGTTAGTTTGGGGGTGGTAGTAAGTTGAAAGCTTATGTGTAACGCCGTATTTAATAAGGATTTTTGAAAACTACGTGTTAAAAAAATGTGATACCTATCGCTAACAATGGCTCGCGGCATACTGAATCGAGAAAATAATTTTTTTAAGAACGCAATTACGGCACGGGCGTCGTTAGTAGGAAGAGCTTGGGCCTCAGCCCAACGAGAAACATAATCTACGACAACTAAAATATATTTATTCCCGATGCTAGAAGGAAGGGGGCCAACAAAATCAGTTCCCCAGAGGTCGAAAACTTCGCACTCGAGGAAATAATTTTGCGGCATTTCATTTTTATTGGAAATATTTCTCGACCATTGGCAACTATTACACCTACTCACTAAGGCTTGCGCGTCTTTAATCAGGCTAGGCCAGTAAAAACCCGCGAAAAGAACTTTGTGGGCTGTGCGAGCAGCTTGATAGTGACCATCAGTCGATCCTTCATGCAAATGTTTTAAAATATCTAAAACTTCTTCAAAAGAGACACATCTCCTTATCACTTGGTCTTCACAGACTGTTGGAACCCTTGTTTGGATTTGTGCTGGGTCTACTCTTAGGATGTTTTGACCCACCTGTATAGCTAGGGTATTTTTCTAGTCTAAGCTAGTTCCATTTAGGTCAGGTTTCATCAGACCAGCATTGTAGTGGACTCAAGATTTAGACTCAGAAGAATTCTGTGAAGAATTTATATCAGTTCGACTATAGCCGAACTCAGCTCGACAATCGTCGATCTCCCATCGATGATATTTTGTTTTTCAGTAGTTATCTCAGATCTACGATAGTCGTTCTTGGGTCGACGATCTCTTAACATAGTTCGACGATTTTACGCTATTTGTAGATATCAGTTTACCGAAATTGTCTGAAGTATTTATTCTCTTTATGATCAATTATTTTATGGCAATTATATTCTGATAATTAATGCTGATATTCTCAAGGCTAATAGATGTATTTCACAAGCATTAATTATGGTATTCACAGAATATTTTAAGAAGACAGTTTAGGAAGTGCATTTATGTTGCCAGCCATTCTAACCGTTTGAGCTCCTAGGATCCTGCAAAGAATTAAGAATTGCCTTGGAAAATTCAAATAGAATGTAATTTTCTTTCTGATGATCATAATAGAGATAGAAAAGTGAGAGCAATACAGTCAATCAGATATTTAGAGAAAAAGATACAATCGACAAAAAGTTTTTCTCCTGTAGTATTCATTGTTTTCTCACAGGAATTTTTGCATTGCTTTCAAAAGGAAGAAGAAGAATATATTAAAAACAATTTTCTCAAGTCGTATTCATTCTTTAGCCTTCAGAGATCTATAGAGACCTCTAATCAATATCAGTCTAAAGATCCAAAAAGGCTCTACAACATTTCTTTGAAAACCTACATCCAGGACCAAGTTCCATCATCCTGAAACTATACAACATCTCAGGGGGAGCTTGGGCTTTCTACAACAATCCACATAGTCTTCTCATTTGCTTGAGAAAGAGAAGACATCCTTAAATATTTCTTTTACCACCATCTGTACAGGGTTATCTCTCCCTTCAAAAGTAAACTCTTGGTGATAGGGCACCTGATCAAAAACCTATTGGATTTTGGTCTCCTGATCAAAAGCTCAAAGGGTCTCTGAAAGAGATCTTGTGGTGGCAGGGCACCTGATCATAAACCTGCAGTGCTTTCCTACTTGGGTGCTAGAAGAGTGGATGTACCCTGATTTGGGGAACCACTATAAATCTTCTTATGTTGTCTTGTTTGCTTTGTGTTTTCTTTGTGTGTTGTGCTGTGTTATCTTAGTTTGTTTTATTTTCTTTCTTACTTATAAGTATCAGTATTTTAATTCCGTAATAAAACTAAGTAAAAAATTTTAATACTCTATTCACCCCCCCTACTAGAGTAAATATTATTGATCCACTCACTTTCAATCGGTATCAGAGGGTTATTTTAAGGTTGAACAAGCTAACACCTGAACCTAAGATCTTTGATAGAAACCATTTTACTCTATTGTCTTTTTTATCAAACCATGGCACAGTATAAGGTCTTTGCAAGCACCAGACATCCAGTTTGTAACTTGCAAAAGTTTGGAATCACGAAGGCAAGAATCAAGCTTTATATGAATTCTATTGATGAAGACATTTATACTTCCATCTTAACAAGAGTACCACCACCAGCTGCCCCTCTAACTGCTTCTACAAGCATGAATGTAGTACCTCCTCCAGACAACAATGATGCTTACAAGAAAGTAAAGGTTGCTGATGCAAAAGCTATGAACATACTGGCTCAAACAATGTCTGATGACATTGTTGGTACCCTTGTTTTGATTTGAGTTTAGTCCTCTCCTTTGTGCCCCTTGACCCAAGAAATATCTATGGTCAATGGTTAGAAGTCTAGCTGTAGAGTCCTCACTTTTCCAGATTGAGAATTTGGTTAAGTAGTTTTTTCGTTCGACTATAGTCGAACGCCGCTCGACTATCGTCTATCGGCTGATCGACGATCGTCTATCAGTTGGTCGACGCTTTGTCTGCGTTGATAGTTCGACTATCTGTTGATAGGTCGACTATCTGTTTTGCATTGATAGTTCGACTATCTGTTGATAGTTCGACTATCTGCTTGGCGAGGTAGTTCGACTATTTGTTCTGATAGATCGACTATCTGATAGTTCGACTATCTGTTGATAGGTCGACTATCTGTTTCGTCTTGATAGTTCGACTATCTGTTGATAGTTCGACTATCTGTTGTCTTTGATAGTTCGACTATCTGTCCTGATAGTTCGACTATCTGATAGTTCGACTATCTGCTGATAGATCGATTATCTGGTTTTTTTTGATAGTTCGACTATCTGTTCTGATAGATCGACTATCTGTTTTCTGAGGTAGTTCGACTATCTGCTTGATAGGTCGACTATCTCTGTGCGCTTGATAGTTCGACTATCTGTCCAAGATAGATCGACTATCTGATAGTTCGACTATCTGCTCTGATAGTTCGACTATCTGCCAGGGTAGTTCGACTATCTTCTTCGATAGGTCGACTATCTGGATCGTTCGACTATCTGCCCGATAGTTCGACGATCTCCGTGCGTCGTTCGACGATCTTCGAGGGTCGTTCGACGCTTTTCTGTCTGCCTTTATATTTTGTATTTATTTATTATATTTAATTAATTAATACATTTTCTGGCACATTATTTTAAGCTGTATGATAAAATTACCAGGCAATATTTGCTCCATCTCTTTTGCCTGAGTCAAATCTTTTTAAGATAAAGTTGTTTGTCTTATTAGCTGTCATTATAAATTACTTTATCTATTGTCAGCCCTTTATAGCCGTTAGACTGAAAAGTCTTCTTTTTGCTATAAAGAGATTATTTCTGATGTGACTTTATTTAGTCCTTCTGTTATTTGATTTAAGCCTGCAGCTTCTTAGAAAGAGGTTTATTCCTTTTATAGAATGTTTCTGCTGCAGAGTTTGTTCTGTCTTCTTGATATTTACAGCCCAGGTCTCAAGGCTCAGAAGAAGACAAATAATTCAAATGGAAGAGAGTCGTTGCTTGCTGATGTTATATAAAGAACCCTTTGAAGAAGGATTCAAGCTAGCTAATAGCTAACCGGTTGTTCATTCAAGCTCTCAAGCCTTCATCAAGAAAAGGCTTTCTGCTCTCAGCAATTTCCATCTAACTGAGAAGTGTTAAGATCTTCATCTCTTCTTCACCTGAGTTCTCCTGCTTTCAGGAAGTTCAAACTCAGAGTTCCTTTGAAGAAGAAGAAGAAGAAGATAGCTGCTTGAAGATCTTTGATTTTATTATTTACTTTCTTCCTGTAGCTTTTCCTTCAGAACTTTCTGAAGAGTCTTTCTGCACTGAAGCAAGACTTCACCTGGACATCTTTGAGCCAGGGGGAGCCTTGATTCTTTAGAGCATTCTAGCTCAGTGCAAGCTTTTGTGCTTCTCTAATCTTTGTAAAATAGAGAAGACATCTTAACCTTCTTCCCCCTCCTGTACAGGGTTATTACTCCCTTCAAAAGTATCCCTTGGTGGCAGGGCACCTGATCAAAAACCTGTGCTTGGTTTTTAGACACCTGATCAAAAGTCTAAAGGGTTTCTGGATCTACCTGAAGCAGATCCTGTTGGTGGCAGGGCACCTGATCAAAAACCTGAGTGGATTCCTACCGTGTGTGTAGAAGAGTGGACGTACCCAAGTTGTTTGGGGAACCACTATAAATTTCCTTGTGTCATCTGGATTCCATTGTTTAATTCCTGCATTGTGGCTGTGATTAGATATAACTAGGTTGCTAGTTGCTGATTAGGTTTTCCAAGCCTTAACTGTAATTACAGTTAGCTTGAGTTTGTGCACATCACTTGTGTTAGGCTCTAAGGTTAAGTCAATATCTATAATTTTTTCATTCCGCACTTCACTATAAGGGAGTTGGATAGACTATTAAGTTTTGTCTGTGCAAAATTTGATAACTCTATTCACCCCCCCTCTAGAGTAGTATCTATCCCTTCACTTTCAATTGGTATCAGAGGGAGGTTGACTGACTGAATAGGCTAACACCTAAGTCACAAGATCCTGATAGATACCAAGAGCTTATAGATATTCACTATCATGGCCCATTCCAAGGATTATTCTAGTACCAGACCTCCAGCATGCAACTTAGCAAAGTTTGGCATCTGGAAGGCAAGGATTAAATTATATATGAACTCTATTGATGAAAGCATCTTTGCTTCTATTTTGTCAGGTCCCCCAAGAGCACCTGCTGCTGCCACTGCCTCATCATCTGATATGAGTGCAGTGCCTCCTCCAGATTACAATGATGAATACAAGAAGGCCAAAATAGCAGATGCCAAGGCAATGAACATACTGGCTCAGACAATGTCTGATGAGGTGTTCCAGAAGGTTGCTGACTGCTCCTCAGCAAAGGCCATGTGGGACACACTGAACCAGATTGTAGCTGGTTCAGCTGATGAAAGGAAGGACAGAAGGTCCAACCTGATCTCACAGTATGAGAACTTCAAGAAAACTGATGCTGAATCAGTTGAAGCCATGTACACCAGGCTCAGCTCAATCATCAATGAGCTGAGGACCCTGGACAAGGACATATCATTGACAGAGGTCAATGATAAGATTCTTATGTGCTTCCCTAGCACATGGGATCTAAGAATCTGGCCCATCAAGGAAGCCAGAAGTACTAATGAGATCTCAACTGAAGCTCTCCTCGGCAAGCTCAAGTCTTTTGAGCAAGTGCTGAAGACCAGAGAAGCAGAAGCTGAAGCCAAGACCCCCACTCCAACAAGAAAAGAGCAATCTCTAGCTCTTAAGGCTGCAGATGTTTCTGAAGGCAGCCAATCTAATGAGGAACTTATGGCATTGTTTGCCAAAAGGTTTCTCAAGATGGGGAGAAAGGAGTTCAGAAAGAAGTCTTCACGATATGAAGACAAACCAAGGTATGATCGCTCTCCTGCTAAAGAAATTATTTGTTATGGTTGCAGGAAGCCTGGACATATCTTGCCAGAATGTCCAGAGGAGAAGAACAAAGAAAAGAGAAAAGAAAAAGAACAACACAGGAAGCACTCCAAGCCATCCTCCTACAAAAACAAGAAGAAGGAGAGAGGTTTCATTGCTGAAACCTGGAGTGATTCTGATGAAGAATCATCCTCATCAAGCTCCAGTGAAGATGAGGAAGAGAAGAAGGCAAAAGAAGTTTGCCTAATGGCAATAGATGCCTGCAGCAACCACTCTGCTGCAGAGAGTTCTGATTCTGATGAAGAGATGCCTACAGAAGATGAGGTACTTTCTTCTTATGATTTTACTTCAGAAGAATTTAAATTAGAATTTAAATCTTTATGTTTAGATTTAATTAGCTCAGAAAAGGAAATAAAAGAACTTAGAAATAGGTTAGCTGACTCAGAATTAATAGCCTCTGAAAACATTAGGTTAAAGGAAGATCTCACTACTTGTAGTGAAGAAATTAAATTTCTTAAAATAGAGTTAGCTAAGTTCTAAGAGATTAGAAGAATCCCTTAATGGTAGAAGCCTTAAGCTGTTAGAAATTACCAGCATGACTAACACTAGGTCAGGTAATGATAAACTAGGCTTAGGAGCTTCTCCCAGTGAACCCCCAGTCCTTCTTAAAAATAATCTTTCAACTCCAGTGAACTTTATTTCAGCTAGTGGAAAGAAGAACACTGAGCAAGTAAATCTAGTTAATAAAACCCTAAATAAAGCTAGGAGAGAAAAGAGAAAGAAATTCTTTAAAGAAATGCAAAGAGCGTCGAACGCTGCTCGACGATCGGAAGCTCCATGGTCGAACGAAGCTCGACGATCTGAGCGCCCATCGTCGAACGTCGATCGACGATTTCAATATGATTTTCAAAATCATAATCAATTCCATAGAAACCTAAATGAGAATAGAAACCCTAGGTTTGTTGACCCATCATCAGCATGGAGAATCCCACCTAGGAGATCTCACCCACTAGGTTATCACCCTCAGCCTGCATTCTCATATATTTCCAGTTTTTCTTATGTGAAAAACAAGGGACCCAAGGTTACCTGGGTCCACTCTGTCTAAATAATTGTCTTGCAGGTGAAGGCCTATCCAATCACTCAAAATAAGTGGTATTTGGATAGTGGATGCTCTAAGCATATGACAGGAAATAAAGATCTTCTGTCAAAATTCAAAGCTAAGCTCGGCCCAAAGGTTATCTTTGGAGACTCCAGCTGTGGTCAGACAGAAGGCTATGGCAAGATCACAATTGGAGCAGTTACTTTCAAGAGAGTTGCTTATGTCAATGGACTGAAGCATAATCTGATTTCAGTCAGCCAGCTATGTGATGCTGGCTACCAGGTTTCATTTTCTAATTTCTCTTGCAATATTACTTTAAATAATAATGTTGTTTTAGTAGGTATTAGATTAGGTAATATCTATTTAGTAGATTTCAATTCATCTCATTCTGAAATCTGCCTGTTTAATGAAGTAACCCTTAATAATAATTCCCTATGACATAAAAGGCTTAGTCATGTAAACCTTAAAAATATATCTAGGTTATCTAAACACAACCTTGTTAGAGGTTTACCTTCTTGCCCCTACAAGAAGGAGAGCCTATGCAAGGCTTGTCAGCTAGGCAAGCAAACCAAGAATTCTTTTAAATCTGTAAATAAAAGTGATTCTCCTAGAATCCTGTATTTATTACATTTGGACCTTTTTGGCCCAATAAATGTACAGAGTTTAGGAGGGAAGTATTACACATTAGTAATTGTAGATGACTTCTCTAGGTTCAGTTGGGTTTTCTTTTTAAGAACTAAGTCTGATAACTTCAAAGCCCTTACAGACTTTCTACTTTGTGTGCAGACTGAGTACTCTACTCATGTGGCCTTGATCAGAAGTGATCATGGTACTGAGTTTGACTCTCTTCTCATGCAAGAATTCTGTGAGAGAGAAGGTATCAAACATAGCTTCTCAGCTCCTAGAACTCCCCAACAAAATGGGGTAGTTGAAAGGAAGAATAGAACACTAATTGAAGCTGCTAGTACATTGTTGGCAGATGCTAACATGCCTCTATCCTATTGGGCAGTAGCTGTTAGTACAGCCAACTATATCTTGAATAGAAGTTTGATACACAAAATTAAGTGTAAAACTCCTTATGAGTTGCTTAAAGGAAAGAAACCAAAAATTAATTACTTAGAGTTTTTGGCTGTATTGTTTATATTCATAATAATAATAAAGAATATATTAGAAAGTTTGAAGCAAAAGCTTCAATGGGAATCATGCTTGGATATTCCCAAGTAAGCAAAGCTTATAGGGTTTATAACAAATCAACCTGTAAGATAGAAGAATCTGTGCATGTGACTTTTGATGAGTCTCAGATGTTTTACAAGGAGAAAGAAAATTCTCCTTCCTCCAGTTCTTTGCAGGTACCTGATGTCCCTCAAGAAATTCTTCAACTATCAACTCTTCAGATCACTGAGTCAGACAATGATGAAGACATTGCTGAAGCAGTTGTTGTACCACCAACAGTAGATCAAATTCCTCCTGAGGAATTAATCCCAACTGTTGCTGAAGATCACATCCCACCTGCTGATATTGTCACACTTAGAGATCACCCCACATCTCAAGTGATTGGAGACATATCAGCTGGTGTGCAAACAAGACACCAATTAAGACAGGATGTGATGCATGCTTGTTTCCTCTCACAGGTTGAGCCCCTCACCTTTAAAGATGCAGAGCTAGATCCCCACTGGATCATTGCAATGCAAGAGGAGCTCAATCAGTTTGAGAGATGTAAAGTTTGGACTTTGGTTCCAAGACCTAAATGCCAACTGATCATAGGCACCAAGTGGGTGTATAGAAACAAGTTAGATGCAAATGGAATTATAGTAAGGAATAAAGCTAGGCTTGTAGCTCAGGGCTACAGACAGGAGGAAGGTATAGACTATGACCAAACCTTTGCTCCTGTTGCAAGGCTAGAAGCAATAAGGATCTTCTTGGCCTATGCAGCCTTCATGAAGTTTAAGGTGTTCCAAATGGATGTCAAAAGTGCATTCCTAAATGGTGAGCTTAAGGAAGAGGTGTTTGTTGAACAACCACCAGGGTTTGTTTCTTCAACTCAGCCTTCTCATGTTTTTAAGTTGCAGAAAGCTCTTTATGGACTAAAGCAAGCTCCTAGGGCCTGGTATGAGACCTTAGCTAGTTTCCTGTTAGAGCACAACTTTACTAGGGGAGTAGTTGATAGAACCCTTTTCGTCAAGCATCACAAGGACACAATCCTGTTAGTTCAGGTGTATGTAGATGATATTATTTTTGGCTCCACTGATCCCAAACTGTGCAAAAAGTTTTCCAACTTGATGCATTCCAAGTTTGAGATGAGTAGCATGGGTGTGCTGTCTTACTTTCTTGGTCTCCAAGTTAAGCAAGATGCTGATGGTATCTTCATCTCCCAATCCAAATATGCCAAGGAATTGGTAAAGAAATTTGGGATGGCTGATGCTTCAGCAATGCCTACACCCATGGCTACTAATGTAGTTATTGATTCTGATTATCACGGCAAGCCAGTTGATCAAAAGAATTATAGGGCCATTGTTGGTTCCCTATTATATCTAACTGCAAGTAGGCCAGATATAATGTTTGCTACATGCCTTTGTGCTAGATTCCAGGTCAACCCCAAGGAATCTCATCTGATTCTTCTAAAGAGAATCCTGAGATACCTGAAGGGATGTCCAAATCTAGGACTTTGGTACCCAGCTGAGTCAGAGTTTGAATTAATTAGATATTCTGATTCTGATTATGCTGGTTGCAGAGTTGACAGGAAGAGCACCTCAGGAACTTGCCAGTTCCTGGGAGAGAGATTGGTCTCTTGGTTCTGTAAGAAGCAGGCTTCTGTCTCAACTTCAACTGCAGAGGCTGAATATATAGCAGCTGCTAGTTATTGTTCACAGATCCTGTGGATTCAAAACCAGCTTGTGGATTATGGTTACTCACACAAGAACACCAAGATCATGTGTGATAGTACCAGTGCTATCTCAATTACACAAAATCCAGTGCACCACTCTAGAACGAAGCACATTGAGATTAGGCACCATTTCCTGAGAGATTGTGTGGAAAAGAACAAGATATGTCTTGAGTTCATATCCACTGAGTTTCAGAGAGGTGATATATTCACCAAGCCTTTAGATGAACAGAAGCATCTGTTCTTTTTAGTTCAACTAGGCATGATTAATGGACGAGACTAAGTGTGACTATATCTGCCTATGTTGAAATCTGCTTGAAGATCGTCGAACGATGATCGAAGATCGTCGAACGGATTAAGCCTATCATCGACCTCTGGTTAATGATAGCTTATCTGTTTGAAGATCGTCGATCGACGTTCGACCATCGTCGAACAGGTTGAGCTCATCGTCGATCTCTGAACGACGACAGCTTGTTGCTTGTGAAGCCAGAAATAGCCGAACGATGGTTCGATTACTCTGCTTCTGAGCCGATCGTCGAACGGCCGTTCGACTATCTGGTCATGTATCTTTTTAATAGATCGACTATTTCCGGTCTAACATAAAGCCGATAGTCGACCTAGGTTAAAAGATCTTGTGTTTTATCGTCGACGGAGCGTGCCCTTTCGCATTCTGCTTTCCCGCTTGCGATTTCGGGCGTTTCGTCTTCTTCGTTCTCTGCAGCTTTCTCGAGCTTTCTCCAGCGAATCCATGGCGGTTTCTCCAGCAGTTCTGGTAGTCGTGAAGTTTGATGCAGGATTTAGCGTGGATTTCGACGCGTTCAGTAGCTGCGATGCAGGAATCGTAGAAGTTCTACAGCTGTGCCGGGATCAGGGATTAGAGAAGTTAATGTCTGCAAGGATTAAGATAAACATCCCAGAAATCAAAGAATGGGCTTTCACGTCGTCTTCCACAGACGAATCGATGACTGGTACCATCGGCGGAGAAGAGGTAATCCTGACTCCGGCCGTTTTGTCTGAAATTTTTGGTTTAGTTAATGGTGACGAGGATTATGAGCAAGATGCTCAAGAATTCGGAAGAATGCTAGTTGAGCTGGGACATGCTGAGGGCATTCCCACGAAGCTGCTCAAAGTGAATTTCCCCTTCAAAATCAAGTTTCTTGCTGAGTTAGTAGGAAAAGTGCTCCTGGGTAAGCACTCTGCTCACGATAATATAACAAGGCAGCAATTCGCACTCATGTGTGCGATTGTTAATCGAAAAAGGATAGATTGGGCAGCAGTTGTGTTTGATTTAATCAGCAAAAAGACTGGCAAGAAGGAAGTTACCCTAGGAAGGGTCATTGGAATCTTCCTTAAGGAAAAATACCCCCAGCTGCTGAGTTTAACTGCAACAACAATCAATGCGAGCAAGAAGATGGATCCCAACCTGTTCTCCAAATGGAAGAGAACTTTTGTGAAACCTGCTCCAGCAACATCTGAGGACACCAGGACTGAATCAGTCACTCCTCACCATGTTGAAGCTGGCTCAGCTCTTCCATCCTCCTCCTCTGTTTTGCTGTCTGCTTCAGTTGAAGTACCATCAACTTCAGCTGAAGTACGACCTTCTTCCTCTTCTGCTCCAGAAACAACTACGGTTGTTCCTCTTTCCCCTCCAGCTTCTCCTCTACCTGCTCATCTGGCTAGGATATCTGCTCCTAGCTTTGATTTGTTAGGATCTGAGAGAATTCCTACTCCTCCTCTGTCTCCCGTTCATTCCCCAGTTAATTCCCCAATTAACTCTCCGCTCCATCTCCTGCTCGATCCCCTGTCCACACCATTTCTCATCCCAGCACCACTACCATATCTGCTGCAGCTCCATCCACTTCACATCCTTCATCTCTTGAGATCTCTCCTGAATTCATCTCCCGCATTGTGGAGTTGATTACCCCCTCAATCAAAACCATGATTGAAGAGGCAATCGCTCCCTTGCAGCCTCCATTGATATCTTATCTGCCTCCATCAAATCCCTTTCAAAATCTGCTGAGCCATCTTCCTCAAGGGGCCTGGTTTCAGTCTCCACTGAAATCAGGCAGGGGGAGATGTTCCATGAAGATGCCTCAGACCATCCTGCCTCACCTCCAGCTATAAAAGATACAGTCATGTCAGCCTGGAAGAAATAGCTCCAGCTGAGAAAGAAATAGCTCCAGCTGAAAAAGAAATAGCTCCTGCTGAGAATGAAATAGTTCCAGTTTTGTCTGATAAGGAAATAGCAGATGGAATCTTGCTATCTGAAATTGCAGTTAAAGTCTGCTTAGAAGATCTTACAACTCCTGTGATTGCTAGATTCCTAGAAGGAATTATAACTGCATATCTAGATGAATCATGGGAGATGGTCAAGTATGAAGGTAACTCTTTCATCCGTTTTGTTGATGAGTCGATTAATTTGTTAGTTTGTGAATTCCTGGAAGGAATGATTTCTGTTTATTTAGCAGATCTGTATTCATAATTCTACAGATGTTATTAGAGAAGATTTAGCTGCTCAGATCGTAGCAGTTGTTTCTGAAGCTGATCCAAGTGTTCCTGATACTCAAGTAGATCCTGAATTGGAATCTTTCTTAGATGATAGAGAGGATGAATCTGAGAATTAAGATAAAGTCAAGGATGACTCTCCTATTCTGAATTTGGAAGAAGTTCAAGCAAGAGCTGCCTGGGATTTAAGAGTACAATCTTTAAAAGAGAAGGAAAAAGATCTGCATGTTGAAAAGTCAACCATCTGGGATGACTCACCAGGGTTGGACTTAGATTCCCTTCTGGCTCTGGATGCCATGGAAGAGGAAAGAGAAAAATCTGCTCTTAAGCTTAAAGAAAAGGCTGTCTCAGAAGCCTATGATCCTTATGAAAATCCTCCCTCATCTCATTCTGATGATGATGATGATTCTGATGTTTCTGAGAATTCAAAGAGAAAGAAAGCTGCCTCAAGGAAAAGGAAAGCTGCTCCTCCTCCTCCACCTCCCAGTAAGGATAATGATACTCCCTATTATATTTTGAAAGGCATTGACCCTAAATCCAAGGAATTTCAGCACTGGATGTGGTTTTCAAAGAATCAGCAGAAAGAAAGAAAAAGAACTAAGAGGTATGATAGTCCTGTCTCAAGATGGACTCCCAGAGGTCCTCCTCCTCCTTTAGGTGCAGGAGCCTCTGGGAACCTATCAGCTAATCCTGCTGCCTCTTCTGGAAGATCTGCTTCTTTTCAGCCCCAGCCAAGACAAAGTTATCAAAGCTCGCAAGGCAAATCGTTTTATGGTTCTCAAAGACAAATGAAGGAGGCTGTGGTTCAAAGACCAACCTTTTCCCCACCTCCTTCTCCAAAGAAAAGAATTCCATCTCCAACACCAGTACAGTCTGAGGAAATTGTTTCAAAAGGTAAATAGATTACTTTGTTCTAAAATTTCTAGCAAGAACCTTTTGCTAAGTACTCTCTATTGTCTTATCTAGTTATTCAAGATAAAATAGCTGATGCTGCTTCTCCTGAGCCTGTGTATGAAAATCCTGAGCTTGATCCTAACTTTAGGATGGCTCGCTTTCAAGAACTAGTTGGAGCAGCTCAAATAAGAAAAGCTAGAGCAGAAGGAAAAGATACGACTGGTCTAACTACCATGTCTGCTTACAGAAAGAAAGAGTTTGAAAAGTTCCAGGTTAATCCTGAGATTTTTGATCCATCAAAATATATGGAAAAGCATCCTGAAGCAGTAGTCCCAAGAGCTGCAGAACTGAAGATCATTGGTGCGCAGGACCTGAAAATGTCAAAGAAAGAATCTGATGATTCTTTAAGGAAAATCTCTTTTGTTTCTAGCTCTTCTGTAGCTAAGCCTGACTCTGTTGATCCATAGTTTGATTAACTGCTGTGCTATATTTGTTTATCTGTTTGATAATCTGCTAGTTAATTATTAACTATTTCCTGTATTATTTTATTGCTCTTTAGCTAGCTTTATGTTTTAGATGTTGAGAGACTTAACTCAAATAGGGGGAGATTGTTGGTACCCTTGTTTTGATTTGAGTTTAGTCCTCTCCTTTGTGCCCCTTGACCCAAGAAATATCTATGGTCAATGGTTAGAAGTCTAGCTGTAGAGTCCTCACTTTTCCAGATTGAGAATTTGGTTAAGTAGTTTTTTCGTTCGACTATAATCGAACGCCGCTCGACTATCGTCTATCGGCTGATCGACGATCGTCTATCAGTTGGTCGACGCTTTGTCTGCGTTGATAGTTCGACTATCTATTGATAGGTCGACTATCTCTTTTGCGTTGATAGTTCGACTATCTGTTGATAGTTCGACTATCTGCTTGGCGAGGTAGTTCGACTATTTGTTCTGATAGATCGACTATCTGATAGTTCGACTATCTGTTGATAGGTCGACTATCTGTTTCGTCTTGATAGTTCGACTATCTGTTGATAGTTCGACTATCTGTTGTCTTTGATAGTTCGACTATCTGTCCTGATAGTTCGACTATCTGATAGTTCGACTATCTGCTGATAGATCGACTATCTGGTTTGTTTTGATAGTTCGACTATCTGTTCTGATAGATCGACTATCTGTTTTCTGAGGTAGTTCGACTATCTGCTTGATAGGTCGACTATCTCTGTGCGCTTGATAGTTCGACTATCTGTCCAAGATAGATCGACTATCTGATAGTTCGACTATCTGCTCTGATAGTTCGACTATCTGCCGGGGTAGTTCGACTATCTTCTTCGATAGGTCGACTATCTGGATCGTTCGACTATCTGCCCGATAGTTCGACGATCTCCGTGCGTCGTTCGACGATCTTCGAGTGTCGTTCGACGCTTTTCTGTCTGCCTTTATATTTTGTATTTATTTATTATATTTAATTAATTAATACATTTTCTGGCACATTATTTTAAGCTGTATGATAAAATTACCAGGCAATATTTGCTCCATCTCTTTTGCCTGAGTCAAATCTTTTTAAGATAAAGTTGTTTGTCTTATTAGCTGTCATTATAAATTACTTTATCTATTGTCAGCCCTTTATAGCCGTTAGACTGAAAAGTCTTCTTTTTGCTATAAAGAGATTATTTCTGATGTGACTTTATTTAGTCCTTCTGTTATTTGATTTAAGCCTGCAGCTTCTTAGAAAGAGGTTTATTCATTTTATAGAATGTTTCTGCTGCAGAGTTTGTTCTGTCTTCTTGATATTTACAGCCCAGGTCTTAAGGCTCAGAAGAAGACAAATAATTCAAATGGAAGAGAGCCGTTGCTTGCTGATGTTATATAAAGAACCCTTTGAAGAAGTATTCAAGCTAGCTAATAGCTAACCAGTTGTTCATTCAAGCTCTCAAGCCTTCATCAAGAAAAGGCTTTCTGCTCTCAGCAATTTCCATCTAACTGAGAAGTGTTAAGATCTTCATCTATTCTTCACCTGAGTTCTCCTGCTTTCAGGAAGTTCAAACTCAGAGTTCCTTTGAAGAAGAAGAAGAAGAAGATAGCTGCTTGAAGATCTTTGATTTTATTATTTACTTTCTTCCTGTAGCTTTTCCTTCAGAACTTTCTGAAGAGTCTTTCTGCACTTAAGCAAGACTTCACCTGGACATCTTTGAGCCAGGGGGAGCCTTGATTCTTTAGAGCATTCTAGCTCAGTGCAAGCTTTTGTGCTTCTCTAATCTTTGTAAAATAGAGAAGACATCTTAACCTTCTTCCCCCTCCTGTACAGGGTTATTACTCCCTTCAAAAGTATCCCTTGGTGGCAGGGCACCTGATCAAAAACCTATGCTTGGTTTTTAGACACCTGATCAAAAGTCTAAAGGGTTTCTGGATCTACCTGAAGCAGATCCTGTTGGTGGCAGGGCACCTGATCAAAAACCTGAGTGGATTCCTACCGTGTGTGTAGAAGAGTGGACGTACCCAAGTTGTTTGGGGAACCACTATAAATTTCCTTGTGTCGT
This sequence comes from Platanthera zijinensis, assembly GCA_039513925.1. NCBI lineage: Eukaryota > Viridiplantae > Streptophyta > Magnoliopsida > Asparagales > Orchidaceae > Platanthera > Platanthera zijinensis. The sequence goes on from CM077086.1 coordinate 84,063,483, forward strand.
CTGGATTCCATTGTTTAATTCCTGCATTGTGGCTGTGATTAGTTATAACTAGGTTGCTAGTTGCTGATTAGGTTTTCCAAGCCTTAACTGTAATTACAGTTAGCTTGAGTTTGTGCACATCACTTGTGTTAGGCTCTAAGGTTAAGTCAATATCTATAATTTTTTCATTCCGCACTTCACTCCAAGGGAGTTGGATAGACTATTAAGTTTTGTCTGTGCAAAATTTGATAACTCTATTCACCCCCCCTCTAGAGTAGTATCTATCCCTTCACTTTCAGACATATTCCAAAAAGTAGCTGAATTTGAATCAGCTAAGGCCATCTAGGATTCCTTAAACCAGATGGTTGTAGGATCAGCAGATGAAAGGACGGACATGAGATCTCATCTCCTCTCCCAGTATGAGAACTTCAGAAAGGAAGAAACTGAGTATGTTTTGGAGATGTACAATAGACTCATCATCATTGTTAATGAGCTGAATACTCTTGACAAAGACATCTCAGTAACTAAAATAAATGACAAGATTCTCATGTGCTTCACCAGCTCATGGGATTCTAGAATCTGGCCTATCAGAGGGACCAGAACCACAAATTAGATGACAACCGAATCAGTCATAGGAAAGCTCAAATCTTATGAACAGCTCCTAAAGATTAGAGAAGCTGAAGTACAAAAGACTCCTACACCAACTAGGAAGGAGCAGAACATAGCTTTCGATGCTTCTGAAGAATTAAAAGCCTCTCCATCAAATGAAGAATTGATGAGTCTCTTTGCAAAGATATTCTTCAAGATGGGGAGAAAAGAATTCAGAATGAAGTCATCAAGAAGTGATGACAAACCAAGATATGACAAAACTCCTTCTAAGGAGATTATTTGCTTTGGTTACAGGAAACATGGACACATTCTTCCAGAATGTCCAGAGAACAAGTATAAGGAAAGAAGAAAGGAGAAAGACTCCAAGAAGCACTACAGTAAATCATTCTCCCACAAGCAAAAGAAGAAGGAGAGAGGGTTTGTTGCAGAAACATGGAGTGATACTAAAGAATCATCTTCCTCCAGTTCTAGTGAAGATGAAGAAGAAGCAAAGGCCAAAGAAATTTGCTTAATGGCCATCAATGCTTCAGGGAATGTTTTAGAAGAAGAAGAATCTGAAGAATCTTCTGATTATGATCAGGTATTGGAAGGTTTTGATTTTACTTCTGAAGATTTCAAAAATGATTTTAAATCTATATGTAATGATCTAATAAGATCTGAGAAGGAAATCAAACTTCTCAAAGATAAACAACTTAATTTTGACTGTTTAGTTTCAGGAAACATTAAGTTGAATAATGAAATGAACATGTATAGTGAACAAATCACTTTCCTAAAGGTTGAGTTAATTAAAGCAAAACAGTTAGAAGAATCACTGAATGGAAGAAGCAAACAACTAGTAGAAATTACCAGCACACTTAATGCTAGGCTTAATAGAAGTAAATTAGGATTAGGTGCATCATCTAGTGAACCACCAACCATTCAGAAAAAAATCTCTCTAAACCTGTAAAGTTCATATCAGATAAGGATAAGAAGAACACATAACAAATCAAAAAGGTTAACAAAGTCTTAAAACAAGTTGAGATAAATAAGGAAAAACAAAAAGCTAAGTCTCAACAAAAATCATCGAACCAAGATCGACGATCTCAGTATTATTCATCGAACGATGATCGACGATCTCTGAACCCAGAGTTTGAGCTTAAACATTCAGCAAATGGGGATCGATGATATTATTATGTATCGTCGAACAGAGGTCGATGATCGTGGAACCCAGATAATAGTCACTATTACTCTGAGAACCAAAATCGAAAATATCAATGCTGGTCGTCGAACGCAGATCGACAATCTCAATATAAATCGTTGAACCCAAATCAGTTTCATCAAAACTATAACTTCAATAGAAATTTCAATAAGAACTCTAACCCTAAACCTGTCAATCCCTTCACTAACTAGAAAATTCAACCTAAGAGATTTCATCCCTAAGTTTATAAAAGTCAACCTGAATGCTCTTACATTTCAAGTTTTAAATATGAAGAGAAGCAAGGACCCAAGGTTACCTGGGTCCAAAACATATAAGCTGTTATTTTGCAGGTGAAGACCTATCCTACCACACAGGATAAGTGGTATTTGGATAGTGGGTGCTCTAAGCACATGATAGGAAACAAGGCCAATCTAAGTAACTACAAGGCAAAGCTAGGTCCAAAGGTTATATTTTGGGACTCAAGATTTTGTCAGACAGAAGGCTATGGATAATTTACACTTGAAGTTGTCACATTCAGAAAAGTTGAATATGTAAGTGGCTTGAAACATAACTTTATATCCATAGGTCAGCTATGTGATGCATGTTATCAGGTATGTTTTACTGAATCCAAATGTAATATTTCTTTAAATAACAACACTATGTTATCAGGTCTTAGACTAGGTAATATCTATTTAGTTGATTTTAATTCTTCTAGTTCAGAAATCTGTTTGTTTAACCAGGTTAGCAATAATAATACACTGTGGCACAAAATACTAGGCCATGTAAATCTTAGAAGCATTGCTCGGTTATCTAGGGACAACCTTGTTAGAGGATTGCCCTCTTGCCCATACAAGAAGGAAAGCCTTTGCAGGGCTTATCAAGAAGGCAAGCAAACTAAAAATAGTTTTAAATCAGTTAATAAGAGTGATTCACCTAGGATTTTATATTTGCTTCATTATGACATTTTTGGACCTATTGCTTTACAAAGCCTTAGAGGGAAGTTCTATACTTTAGTTATTGTAGATGACTTCTTTAGGTTCACTTGGGTATTCTTCTTGAGAAACAAATCTGATAATTTAAAAGTTCTTATAGACTTTCTAAAATGCATAAAGATTGAGTACTCTACTCTAGTTGCATTGATAAGAAGTGATCATGGCACTTAGTTTGAATCTCTTCCTATGCAAGAATTCTGTGAGAAGGAAGGTATCAAGCACTGCTTCTCTGCTCCTAGAACTCCTCAACAAAATGGGATAGTTGAAAGGAAAAATAGAACACTCATTGAAGCTGCAGGCATATTTCTTACTGATGATCACATACCTCTATCTTATTGGGCAGAAGCTGTAAGCACAACAAATTATGTCTTGAATAGAAGTTTGATACACAAACTTAAGGGCAAGACTCCCTATGAATTACTCAAAGGGAAGAAACCTAAAATAGATTACTTTAGAATTTTTGTTGTTGTATTTGTTATATACATAATAACAACAAAGACTATATTAGAAAGTTTGAAGCCAAAGCTACAATGGGAATCTTTCTAGGATATTTCCAAGTTAGCAAGGCATATAGGGTTTTCAATAAATCATATTTGAAAATTGAAGAATCTATGCATGATGCGTGGAAATCGACAAGTGCACTGGTCGCACAAGTAATAAAATTTGGGAATAAATCCCCGAGTGTCGGTCTCTTGAGAAATGCAATTATCATAGAGCGGCGACAGTTCAGAAAATATTGTTATGAGGGTTATACATAGAAAAGATTAAAAAAAGGGGCTTGTGAGATTGTTCTTTCTTGATCTAATAAACTAATTAAGACTATGCGGGTCGAAGGCACCACTTCGCAAAGTGAGGTGAGTGTATCGCCTGTGATGTCGAACTTCGGTTGGGCGAGTGGACAAAAAGAGAATGGATGGAAGTGTTCTTGTGCGGAGTGCAATTAGGTGAAGTAAGGGTATGGAGTGGATGTGGAGTGGGCGAGGCGCATTCAAAACACACAACTCAAAAGCCAATGAAAACTACAAACATCCAATTAGATATAAAGTAGAAAATGTAGTTCATTACAATATCAAATCATTCCATACAACGAAGGAAGGGCAAGAGGAGTAAACCACTAGAGGGTGAAGGTCCACCGCAGGTCGTGACCTGAATAGCGAGTTATCAATCCGCTTCCGGGCTCAGTCCGAGGAGGCTTCCGGTACCAACGAGTTGTCACCTCGAATGCTTTTGAGTCCGTTCTCTAGGCCGCCTTCTTCTCCAATTCCGATGGAAAGCTTGTAGTTGAGGTCATCAATGGCCGGGAGCTTTGCCGGAGGGTTTGGAAAGCTTCAGAATCAATGGCTACGGACTCCTGATGGAAGGGATGAAGCTGGAGGTGGCTAGACAAGCTAGATAATTAGAACGGCACTTCCCGCGCACTCTCCGATCGCAGAAATGACCAGCATTGACCTAAATCGCGGAGTAGGCCCTTAAATATGGAGGTAGAACAAGCAGAGAGCACGATCAGTGGCGCACAACCAATGGTCATGCACACTGTCGGTAGATGATCGTGCGTAATTTCCAATTAAACCTGCAACTTGGATAGAAAAGTCAACAAATATGCGCACGATCAGTGGCGCACGATCGGTGGTCATGCACACTGAATCCACTGATCGTGCGATTGGCTAAAACAAAACTACAAAAAACATGAGGTAAACGCGCACGAGTAGTGGCGCACGACCGATGGTCTTGCGCGCACTGGCAAGTGCTCGTGCGATTACCCGGGCAGAACAAGGAAAATGAAGAGGACAGAGCGCACGATCACCAACACAAGACCAATGGTTGTGCGCAATAGGTCCAATAATCGTGCGATCGTCAAGATAGAACTGGGGAAAAGGAGAATGTAATGCGCACGATCAGTGGCGTACGACCAGTGGTTGTGCGCAGTGAGTCCAATGATCGTGTGAACTGTTCCTCTATCGTCGGGGTCTCCCGAGCTGTTCCGGAGCATGCACATGGCCCATGCACCAGCAATAGAGGCAGAAAGGCCACTCAAAGTGCATACCACATTCTCAAGACACGGCGAGAGAACAAGTAAAACAAACGAAAACACAGAAACATCTAAAGCACACAAAAAACGGGCATAAAGTGCACTTAATCATGAAATAGGCAGATAAACGAATATAAGCGGTTATATCTCTCAAGTGGAATGTTAAGATGATAAAACTAGCCCAGATGAGTCCAAAAATAAGTGTAATATTTGGACTCATCAATGCACATTACCTTTGATGAAGCTAATATGTTCTACAAGGAGAAGGAAACTTCTACCAGTAACTCTTTGTAGGTACTTAACTTATGTGAGAAGTTGGATGACTTAAATCCTACCCAAAAGGTGATATCACATCCCTCTCCACAAGTTGATTAAGATAGTGAAGAATAATCTTTTGAAGTGGCTAAAATTCCTCCAACAATAAATATAATTCCATAAGAGGAATTAATTCATAATGCTGTTGCTGAACAAACTCCACCCCCTGAATATGTTACACTTAGAGATCATCATATATCTCAAGTAATAGGAAACATGTCAGTTGGTGTGCAGACAAGGCATCAACTCAACCAAGATATGATGCATGCCTTCTTCTTATCTCAAATTGAGCCTCTATCCATCAAAGATGTTGAGCAAGATCCACACTGGAATATTACAATGCAAGAGTAGCTCAATTAGTTTGAGAGATGTAGAGTTTGGAATTTGGTTCCTAGACTCAACGGCCATCTAATCATGGGAACTAAATGTGTTTTCAGAAATAAATTGGATGCTCAAGGCATAATTATCAGAAATAAAGCAAGACAAGTAGCAAAAGGCTATAGGCAATAAGAAGGTATTGACTATGATCAGACCTTTTCACCTGTTGTAAGGCTTGAAGCTATCAGAATATTCTTGGCTTATGCTGCATACAAGAAATTCAAAGTATATCAAATGGATGTCAAAAGTGCCTTTCTCAATGAGGAACTCAAAGAAGAAGTATATATGGAACAACCACCAGGTTTTATCTCTTCAACTCACCCCTCTTATGTTTTCAAATTGGATAAGGCTCTCTATGCCCTAAAGCAAGCTCCAAGGGCTTGGTATGATACCCTAACTAACTTTCTTTTAGAGCAAAAATTTTCTAGAGGCATTGTAGATAGGACTTTATTTATAAGACATCATCATGATAGGATTCTGTAAGTTCAAGTATATGTACATGACATTATATTTGGATCTACTGATTCTAAACTATGCAAAAGGTTTTCTGACCTTATGCATTCTAAGTTTGAAATGAGTAGCATGGGTGAACTCTCTTACTTCCTTCGTCTCCAAGTGAAGCAAGCACATGATGGCATCTTTATATCTCAATCTAAATATGCTAAGGAATTAGTTAAAAGGTTTGGGATGGCTGATGCCTCAGCTATGAAAACACCCATGGCTTCTAATGTAGTGATTGATTCTGATTAAAAGGGTAAACCTATTGATCAGAAAAATTATAGGGCCATTGTTGGGTCCCTATTATATCTTACTGCAAGAAGACCTGATATAATGTTTGCAACATGTCTTTATGCTAGATTTCAAGTCAACACTAAAGAATCTCATTTAATTCTTCTCAAAAGAATTTTAAGATATTTAAAGGGTTGTCCTAATCTAGGACTTTGGTATCCTACAGAGTCATAATTTGTCATAACTGGTTATTCTGATGCTGACTATGCTGGATGCAGAGTTGACAGAAAAAGCACTTCAGAAACTTGCCAGTTCCTGGGTGATAGATTATTGTCTTGGTTTTGCAAGAAGCAATAATTTGTGTCTACTTCAACTACAGAAGCTGAATATATAGCAGCTGGCAGTTGCTGTTCACAGATTTTGTGGATTCAAAAATAGCTACTGGATTATGGATACTCTCTCAAAAATACCACCATATTTTGTGACAGTATCGATGATATATCTATTGCACAGAATCCAGTCCTTCATTCTAGGACCAAGCATATAGAAATAAGGCATAATTTCCTTAGAGATTGTGTAGAAAAAAACAAAATTAATCTCAAGTTTATCTCCACTTATTTTTAAAAAGGAGATATTTTCACCAAGCCCATGGATGAGCAAAAACATCTGTTCTTTTTAAATCAGATTGGAATGATAAATGTCATAGATTAAATTGAATTTTGTCTAAGTGTGACGATTTTTTCAACGATCGTCGAACAGATATCGACGATCTTCGAACTCGTCTTGAGCTCTATCGTCGACCTGAGTTCGATGACAGCTCTGCGTGAAGACAAAAATCGTCGACCGGAGATCGATGACTATGCTTCAGAGAATTTATCGTCGACCTAAAATCGACTATCGATTTTCGCTTCTGAAATCAGAGGCCAACGATATTATTTATTTATAAATTAATTATTGACCTAAGATCGATGACTTTGGTTTTATCGTCGGACAGAGATCGTCATTTCATATTCCAAAAACCTATATGTAGGTTTTTCTTCGATCTCTATCCCGTGCTTTTAGAATTTCTCTTTGCACTAAATCATTTATCTCTTGAGTCTACAGAACTTCAATGGCGATTCTAGCGGTGATTCTATCTACAATGAAATTCGACACTGGCTTTGACGTCGACTTTGAATCCCTCAGCCATTGTGATCAAATATTCAAAAATATGCAACAACTGTGTGAATATCAGGGTCATAAGAAAATTATGATAACAAGGATTAAGCTATCTATTTTAGAGATAAAAGAATCGGTGTATTCTTCCTCCTCAACCGATGACCCCTCCATGATTGGATATATTTCTGGACAACAGGTGACTCTAAACCCTGAAATTCTTACTGAGATTTTTGAATTGAAAAATGAAGAAGAAGAGTTAGATCAGGATAGTGCTGAATACAGCAGGATGTTAGTTGAGATGGGTCATGCTGAGGTCATCCCATCTATGCTTTTGAAAAAGAACTTTTCTGTTGGTTTTAAATTTCTTGCTGATATTATGGGCAAAGTGTTGCTGGGCAAGCATTTTGCTCATGATAATATTAATAGGAAACAGTTTGTTATCATGTCTGCTATGGTTAACAAAAAGTCCATAGATTGGGATGGTTTGTTCTTCAATTTAATAAAGAGGAAAAATAGCAAGAAGGAAGTTTGTTTAGGAAGGATTCTGGGAATCTTCCTGCAGAAGAAAGTTCTTGAGCTACTGGTTTCTTCAACCAAAGCTATAAATGCTAGCAAGAGATTTGATTCTTCTATGTTTGGGAAGTGGGAGAGGACCATCCAAATGCCCTCCAAGTTTGGATCTTCTTCCAACATATGTGAGGACACAAGGGCTGTAACAACAACTTTCTTCCCTAGTGAATAAGTTTCCCTCCTGCTATCCTTCTTGCTTCTTCTCAACCTTCAGATGTTGTTCAAACTCCTCCATCATCCCCAGCTATACCTATTTCTCCTCCAAATTCACCAATTCCCCAACATCTTGTTGAAACTCAAACCTTCAACATTATGTCCCTTCCAAATTTTGACCTACTCTCACCTCATTCATCACCTATCCATCATCATGATTCTACCATTCACATTGATGTCTCAACACAAAACTCTCCACATAATTCACCTTCTCAGGATGATATCATGACTGATTTCATTCCTCCATCTTCTCATCATTGTGTATCAACTCAGACACCGTCTGAGTTTCTGCACTTTGATTCCCCTTTCATTGCACATCTTCTAGAGCTCATCACTCCATCTCTCAAATCTTTGATAGCAGAGGCTATTTCCCCTCTTGCTCAATCTATCTCAACTTTTGCTGCTTCCATTGCTGCTTTTTTGTCCCTTCTACATCTAGGGGCCCGATTCCAGTTCCTGCTGAAACCAGGCAGGGGGAGATGTCCTATGAAGATGCAGTAGGTCCAGCCTCAGCAGATCTTCTAGCCCTGTTTCCTCCAGCAGTTCAAGAAGCTGTTCAAGAAACAGTTCAAGAAGTAGAAGACTCTGAAATGTCATGTTCAGATATAGTTTAATATTCAAATCTATTTTCTTTTCTTTATTCAGAAGAGGACACTGATGTGTTAATTCATAATATATCTAGTGGTGATTGCTTTATAAATCCCACTATTGATTTACCATTTCTTTTGCATTCTTTTTCTTTGTTTAGATCAGTTTTGTCTCCAGTTGAGTTAAGCTTCTCCAAGGCCATGGTCCGTTATACCAGACCCATGAGCCCTCAAGCTGTGGACCAGCTTATACAAAATTTTGTTCAGCCTAGTGTTTCAATATCACAAGATGCAACATAATCAGTTGTTATGTCAGTTTCAGTTTGTACAGAAGTTCCATATCCTATGGTTGTTGAACCTACATCTGTTATAGCAGATAAGGTTGAGCTAGATGCTCTTTTGATTGTTTAAGAACTGATTTGTCTAGTGGCCTCTAAAAATCTTGATTCAGCTCTAAAGATAGAATTAATAAACCTCTGTGTGCCAAAAGCTCCTTTGGTTGAATTGACTCCAACCTCTATGGATATTGTTACTGTTGCTGTTATAACAGAACATGTTGATTTAGTTGTTGATCCAGTTTCAAGTCTCTCTTGATGATCGTATCCCATAGATGAAAGCCCCTTCTTTCTTTGGATGAACTCTCAGCTCTTGATATTCAAGAAGAAGCTAAAGAATTAGTTGTCAAGAAGATTTCTGATAAGTAGTTAAAAGAAATTAATGATTTATATGATAATCCTCCTTATTCATCTGATGATGATGAGGATGATGACTCAGAGGATTGAAGTCCTAAGAAGAAGAAAGTGTCAAGGAAAAGGAAGGATGTTCCAAAAGTTACTCCTAAGCCAGGAAACACAAATGACACCCCTTATTACATTTTGAAAGGGATTACACCATATCCAAGCATGGAAAGATGAAGTGGTTGTCAAAGAATGAGCAAAAGGCTAGGAAGAAGAGTAGTAGATATTCTCCTCCACCTCAAAAGTTTCAAAAAGGTCCTCCTCCTCATCCTCCTGCTTCTTCTGGAGCCTCAGGAAATGTTTCTTAATGTTCTAATGTTTCTTCAAAGCCGACTTCATTTGCAAGAACTTATCAAAGGCAGGACAGATCATCTAGACCTCAATCCCAAGGAGGTAGTCAGCAATAAAGAAATCTAAGTTCAGCTGAGCTTATAAAGGAAGTAATTTATCTAAAGCCAACATTCTCTCATCCTCAACAACAAGCTCCACCTAAAGGTCAGAAGACAACGCAATATCAATCCATAAGGCATGAGGAATCTCACAAGCCTAAAGTAAAGTACAGTGAAGCTGCTCCTCCCAGATCTCTCTATTCTCAAGATGATGAAAATCAAAGTGTGCCGAACTTTCAAGGTCAGTCTACTCAGTTCAAATCTGTTATCCAGTTACCTCCTCAAGATGATCAGCCACCTATTGATCAAGAAGTTAATCCAAACTTCAGGATGGCTAGGTTCCAAGAGCTGATAGTCCTATCTCAGATAAGGAAAGCTAGAGAAGAAGGCGACAACCCATCCATGTTACCTACTATGTCATCATTCAGAGAAAACGAACTTGACAAGTTACAAGTAAGCAAGAAAGTTTTAAACCCAGCTGAGTATATAGCACTGCACCCTCAAGCAGTTGTGCCCGGAACAGGATCTCAAAAAATTCTTGGTGAGCAGGACTTGAAGGCATCTAAGAAGGAAGCAGCAGATCCTAAAAGAAAGATAATTTTCTCTAAACCCTCTTCTTGTCCTCCTTCTGATAATTTTTAGTTTGTGTTCTTTAATTCTTAAATGATTAGCTGAACTATGTATAATGCATTGCTATAGTATATCTATTGATGTTATTTCATCCTATCAGTTATTTATGGTCTTTGTATTCTTATTTCATTTCAGTTAATTTTATTTTTTCTTGAGTGACCTCACAAAAATAGGGGGAGATTGTTGGAACCCTTGTTTGGATTTGTGCTAGGTCTACTCTTAGGATGTTTTGACCCACATGTATAGCCAGGGTCTTTGTCTAGTCTAAGCTAGTTCCATTTATGTCATGTTTAATCAGACCAGCATTACAGTGGACTCAAGATTTAGACTTAGAAGAATTCTGTGAAGTATTTATATCAGTTCGACTATAGTAGAACTCACCTTGACGATCGTCGATCTCTTGTTTCTTAGCAGTTATCTCAGATAAACGATAGTTATTCTCGGGTCGACGATCTCTTAACTGAGTTCGACGATTTTATGCTTCTTACAGATATCAGTTTAAAGAAATTGTCTTATGTATTTATTCTCTTTATGATCAATTATTTTATGGCAATTTTATTCTGATAATTAATGCTGATATTCTCAAGGCTAATAGCCGTATTTCCCAAGCATTAATTATTCTATTCACAGAATATTTTAAGATGACAGTTAAGGAAGTGCATTTATGTTGCCATCCATTCTAGCCATTTGAGCTGCTAGATTCCTGCAGAGAATTAAGTATTGTCTTGGAAAATTCAAATAGAATGTTGTTTTCTTTCTGATGAACATAACAGAGATAGAAAAGTGAGACCAATACAGTCAATCAGATAGTTAGAGAAAAAGATATAATCGACAGAAAGTTTTTCTCCTGTAGTATTCATTATTTTCTCACAAGATTTTTTGCATTGCTTTCAAAAGGACGAAGAAGAATATATTCAAAACAATTTTCTCAAGTCTTCTTCATTCTTGAGCCTTCAGAGATCTATAGAGACCTCTAATCAATATCAGTCTACAGATCCAAAAAGGGTCTACAATAATTCTTTTAAGACCTATTTCCAGGACCAAGTTCCTTCATCCTGAAACAATATAACATCTCAAGGGGAGCATAGGATTTCTACAGCAATCCACATAGTCTTCTCATTTGCTTGAGAAAGATAAGACTTCCTTAAACTTTTCTTTTACCACCATCTGTACATGGTTATCTCTCCCTTCAAAAGTGAACTCTTGGTGATAGGGCACCTGATCAAAAACCTATTGGATTTTGGGTTCTTGATCAAAAGCTTAAAGGGTCTCTAGATCTACCTGAAAGAGATCTTGTGGCGGCAGGTCACCTGATCAAAAACCTGCAGTGGATTCCTACCTGGGTGATAATAGAGTGGATATACCCAGATTTGGGGAACCACAATTTATCTTCTTGTATTATCTTGTTTGCTTTGTGTTTTCTTTGTGTACTGTATTATGCTGTGTTATCTTAGTTTATTTTATTTTCTCTCTTACTTATAAGTATCAGTTTTTTAATTCCGCAAATAAAACTAAGTAAAAATTTTTAATACTCTATTCACCCCCCCCCCTCTAGAGTAAATACTATCTATCCCCACTTTCATAGACGCTGAAAAGATGTGGGTCCTCCCAAAATATTTCTTCAACCCATAAAATAAGTTCTTCTTTTATTGAGAAGAGAACACTTTTGGGAGCACACGAGCCACTAAATAATTTGCTATGTGTGCAAACCAAGGAGAAGTAGAAGTGTTAATTGTAAAGCAGCTTTTCATCAGGAAAATAATCATTAAAAGATTTTTAATCTAAATTTTCAATATAAGGTTTATCTAATCGTGAGAGATGGTCGGCGGACAAATTCTCGGCTCCTCACTTATCATGGATTTCTAAGTCAAACTCTTAGAGGAGTAAGACCCAGCAAATAAGGTGCGGCTTGGCATCTGTCTTAACAAGAAGATATTTGAGGGTCGAGTGGTCCGTAAAAACAATAATTTTGGAAAGCGTAATATATGAACGAAATTTATTAAAAGCGAACACTACAACTAGGAGCTCCTTCTCGGTCGTTGTATAATTCTCTTATGCCAATGTAAGTGTTTTACTTGCATAATAGATGGGGTGGAAGTTTTTAGAAATTTATTGTCCTAGTACGGCTGCCACCCCGAAACTACTCGCATCGCACATAATTTCAAAGGGAAGGTCCCACACCGGAGCTATCATAATGGGGGCGTTAATTAATTTATCTTTTATTAATTCAAAGACAGACTGACAAAGGTCATCAAAAATAAACAGGGCAACTTTATCTAGGAGTTGAGTAAGGGGTTTGGTGATTTTGGAGAAGTCTTTTATGAAGCGGCGGTTGAAACCAGCATGTCCTAGGAAACTTCTTATTACTTTGACGTTCGTAGGCGGCGGCAGCTTCTCGATAACTTCTATCTTGGCTATGTCTACTTCAATTCCTCTCGCAAAAATATTATGACCCAAAACTAACCCTTCCCTAACCATAAAATGGCATTTTTCCAAATTTAGGGCAAGGTTCGTTTCTTCGCATCTTTCTAAAACTTTTTCTAGATTTTCTATACAACTATAAAGGCATCGCCAAACACAGAGAAATCATCCATAAATACATCCATAATGCTTTTTACATACTTTTCGAAGATAGCGAGCATACATCGCTGGAATGTAACTAGCGCATTGCATAATCCAAACAGCATTCTTCGGTAGGGGAAGGTGTAGAAGGGACAAGTAAACATAGTTTTCTCCTAGTCCTCGGGAGAGATGGGGATTTGAAAATACCCCGAGAGGCCATCGAGAAAACAGTAAAAGCTATGGCCGGATAATCGCTCTAAAATTTGATCGATGAATGACAAGGTAAGTGGTCCTTGCCGGTGACGTCGTTTAACTTATGATTGTCAATACACATTCGCCACCCCGTCATCGTCCATGTAGGGATAAAATCATTATTTTCATTTACAACTACAGTTATCCCTCCCTTTTTCGGCACTACCTGGACAGGGCTAACCCACTTACTATCCGATATAGGGTAGATAATTCCTGCGTCTAACAGTTTCATAACCTTTCCCATTAAGAATTCTTTCATGTTCGGGTTTATACGGTGCTGAGGTTGGATTGAATTGCATGAATTATTTTCCATTAAGATTTTGTGAGTGCAGAAGGATGGGCGTATACCCTTGATATCAGATATCTGCCAGGCAATAGCTTGACGATGTTTACGTAAAATTAGAAGTTGTTTGTCATTTTGGGCTTCAGTTAAGTAGGTCAAAACTATCACTAGTAGTTTGGAATTTTTTCTAGGAAGGCATACTTGAGATGTTCAGGTAGTTCTTTTAATTCTAGGGTAGGGGATTCTTCATACGAGGTTTTAGAAATTCTTTCTTTTTCAAAAACTATGTCTTTGTAGACTTTTTTATATGGAAAATTAAAAGGGATGGGGCTAGTGGCCATGGCGGTTTATTATAGACTTTCAGTAGGAAGAGTTTAGGGAGAACAAAAATCATTAAATTCATCGTCAGAAATGTTGTAGGAAGATTCATCACTTAAGGTATATAAGAAGAAACAGGAGTCGTCATTCTCCAAGGTATTTTTCATTGAAGGGGTGATAAAGATGGTCACTTCATCGTCGCCTACTCGAACAAATATCTTGTCTTTCCTTACATCAATGATAGATCGAGAGGTGGCAAGTAAGGGTCGGCCAAGGATAAAGGGAACCTCGACGTCTTCTTCGATGTCCAATATGACGAAATTCACTGGGAAGATGAATTTATCCCCTTTGACTAAGACATCCTCCACTATTCCTAATAAGTACTTAACTAATCTATCGACGAGCTGGATACTCAAGCGTGTGGGGTTGAGTCAACCAATTCCTAACTTCTTGAACAATGAGGAGGGCATCAGGTTGATACTCGCACCTAAGTCGGCTAATGCGTGCTTGACAAAAAGATCACAAAAGACACAAGGAATAAAAAAACTACCCGGATCACAGATCTTCTTTGGCAAACCATTTGTCAAGACCGCAGAGCACTCGGGATTTAGCGTGACATGCGACAAGTTCTCTAACTTCTTCTTATTCATCAGAAGGTCCTTAAGATAATTAACATACTTCAGCATTTTGAAAATAGCTTCATGGAAGGGTAGGTTTATGTGGATTTGCTTAAAAGTTTCTAGGAAGCGGGAGTATTGATCATCCTGACGTTGTTTGTTACGTGTGGAAGGGTATGGTGGAGCTGGATTATTTTCAAAGATAGGTAGTGGAGCGAGATCTTTTTCTAAAGAAGAGAGCCGAGTGATAACTTCTTTTCGGCGGGTAGCGGAATTTTCAAAACGGGAGCGAAGCTTGACACGGGCTCTTCGCTAACCATTCCAGAAAACTTTTTCCCACTCTAAAGAGTTATAGCTTTCGCTTTCCCTCTTGGATTGGGTTTGGTATTTGAAGGAAGAGACCCCGCGGGTCGCTCAGAAATAATTTTTACGAGTTATCCTACATGATTTTTTAGATTTTTAACGCTTTCGGTTAAGGTTCTTATAGTAGAGTCATTTGTGGTTATATATTCAGAAAGTAACTCCTCCAAGCATGGAGGTTTTGAATAGTTTTGAAAAGTTGGAGGTGGTGTAGAAAAATCATTTTGTGGTGGCAGGCGCATTGCATTCGAAGGATTACCCCACGAAAAATTTGGGTGGTTTGGTAAAGCAAGATTATAACTATTCGGAAAAGTAGAACCAGGAGCATGAAAATTTGCAGTAGAAAATTATTAAATGCATTTCTATGCATATTATTAACATAATCTAATTGTTTGGGAGCAGGAGTTGCAGATTCCCATACCTGAGGGGGGAAGGCAGAAGTCATCTCGGTAACTTTTTTACTTAAAATTTCCACTTGCATAGCTATCTGAGAGACGTTACCCACTTCAAATATACCTGCAGGTTTGTTTGGGCGGGACCTAGGCACATTCCACGAATAAGTGTTCATGGCCATGTCCTCGAAAACAAGAGCTACTTCTGGGGACTTATGGTTTAAAGTACCACCAAAAGCTGCCTCTATCATTTGCTTTATATTTTAATTTAGCCCATTATAAAATGTCTGCACTTGTAACCATACAGGCAGCGCATGATGGGGCATCTTCTTAACAGTTCTTTAAATCTTTCCCAGGTTTTATATAAGGTTTCAGAGTCTATTCATCCAAAGGCAGAAATATCGTTCCTAAGTTTTGCATTTTTAGCTGGCAGAAAATACTTCGTCAGACATTTTTCAGTTAGTTGATCCCGAGTGGTGATGCTCCCTCTTGGCAGAGTCATCAACCATTGTTTAGCTTTGGTTCTTAGGGAGAAAGGAAATAATCTTAGCCTAATAGCATCATTTGTGACACCATTTATCTTGAAGGTGTCACAAATCTCAAGAAAGCTTGTTATATGCGCGTTTGGATCTTCATCTTGAAGTCCGTCATATTGAACATACTGCTACACCATTTGAATTATGCTAGGCTTTAGTTCGAAATTATTATTAGCTATAGCAGGGTGAATGATGCTTGATTCAGTTCCCACTAGATTCGGTCGTGCATAATAGGACATAGGCCTATGCACGGCTTCCTCCACATGGGGTTCTTCATTTCTTAAAGTTGAAAATGACTTGGAATCCTCAACCGGTATTTGGAGAGTAGGGCCTTGAAATCACGATCTTCTCCGAAGAGTACGCTCAATTTCGTGGTCTAAGTCCAAAATAACTGACGGACACCCGCGGGTCATGCACTAGAAGAACAGAAGATAAAGATGAGAAATAAATAAACTAGAAAAAGAGAAGCTAAATTTTTTTGAAATAGATTTTTTTATGTTTTAACACCCGAACTTCCCAAGGGCTACCAGATGAAGGTTTTGTAAGGTACTAGACAAGATAGTGGTATTTAAGCCACTTTTCCCTTTTCGAGAGAGTTAGGTGGTGTAGAAAAATTGTGAAGTGGGTTTCTATTAAGTGCGTTAATAATTTATTGAATTTTTGAATTTTTTTTAGAAAGAGAATGAGAAAGAGAAATAATAAAAGTAATAGGTTTGTGTTTTCAGATTATCAACAAAAGTTGCTCCCCAACAACGGCGCCAAAAACTTTGTGATCACTTGTCTGCTGGAGAAAAAGAGAGCCGAACTAGCAATCCAACTAGGAAAGTATACCTATCGAACTGTAGCCAGGGGACACAAGTTTCGTGTTGAAATCCGGGAACTGTTGAGTAAACCTACTCACACGAAAACTATAAACTTATCAAAGGATGGTTTTAGGGTTAAATATAAATCTAAATGTGATTAAGAAAAGAGATATAGTGCTAAAAAGATAACTTCTTGCTTTTAAATAAAGAGCTATTGAATGCGATAACAACGAAGGATTGAAACTATGAAATAGAGAAGCATTCGATCAAGAATCACCTCGGCAAGAGTTGACTAAAAAAATGCGATAATAAACCTAAGCTTAATAGGGTAAAGGTCCTTGACCGTAGAGGTTTCCAATGCTTGAACACGCTTCTCTCTAAGTCATGCCCAACTGAGTTTAGGAAGGTCCGACCAAACTCTCGTCCAAATCGGAGGCCTAAAACTAGCTTTACGCGGTAAACCCCACTATTGGATTTCAATCCAATTCGCGAGATTTGGACGTCTGCCTCTCTCGAGGGGTGCGTGCAACTCTCTTTACTCTTAAGTTTTCACTTCAAACTATGAGCCTCTCGGCTAGCTAAGAGTGAAAACAAAGATGGAAATTATATATCGATGATATAAATCCAAACAAGAATATTAAAGAGTTAATCGAACAATCGCGGGCAAAATGCCCCGTCTTTCCACAAGTGTAGCAAGTGCCCGGGGTTCTGTTGGTAGTTGCCCCCGAGGCACTTGAAGAAGCGGCTAGACCCGAAGTCTTAGCCATCTTGTAGAACCTTCGATATCAAGACTTCGAAGTAGTCGGGACTTTAAACTCCGATATCTTGCCACCGGATTCCTTCTTCGCTTGAAGATTCTTCATGTCCTTTTCCAAGGACCGGGCCGAGTTGACCAAGGTCATGAAACCCTGCGCCATAGGCCCCGAAAGTAACAACCTCAAATCATCTCTTAACCCTTCATAAAAACAGTTCGTCTTGCTCTCCTCATCGGCAAAGGTAGCACTTGCGTATCGTCCCAAACGAGTGAACTCATTGAGATACTAGTCCACGGTGCTGTCTCCTTGCACCAACTTTTGAAACTCATTTTCCAACGCGATCCTATGAGCTGAGGGGAGGTATCGAGCCATAAACAACCTCGAAAAATCCTCAATAGAGACATAAGCCAACTGCCTTCCCCTCAGGTTGTGTAGCTCCAGCCCTTCCCACCATAACCTCGCGTCCCCGTCCAGCAAGAACGTCGCAATCGTGGTCTTCTGCCACTCTTCAGTCTTCGTTGCTGTCAGCACTCTCTTGACTCTTGATAGCCAATCCTTTGCCTGAGTCGGGGTTCCCGTTCCCAAGAACACTTGCGGATGGAAACCTATCAAATGCTTTAGTTTTTTCTCAGTTTCTCTCTGAGGCAACTCCGGCTCCACCATCACCTATTCAACCCTCCTAGGCTCTGCCGCTTGGAGAGGTACTTGCTCCATAGTAGGAGCAGGCTGCTGTACCTTCCTTGAAGGTTGTGCATTGATAATTACAAATACAGCTTCCGCAACCAATCTAATGGTCTTGGCAGAAGGAGGTATTGTAGGCGCATCATTTGGAGCGCTGCTTGCCTCAAAACCTGGCCATTCCGAATGTCCAAGACCACTCCTGGTAGCCTATAATCGTGCAAAACACAGATAAGCGACCAAATAATATTGCAAACAGAAATTATAGGAACACGCAGGTTCCTCAAACATGTGTATTTTCATTCCTAAGTGGACATTCATGGGTTCTTTTCATGTTATAACGATGATGCACACACATGTGCTCACCACCCCTTAAAGTGAATTCGCCCACAAATTCTTTTAAGCCTGAGTGAAACCGGTAGTCTGATACCAAATTTTAACACCCCTATCCGTCACATAGCATATAGCAGTAGGTCCGGCCGGGGCCCGACGCCATATATTTCTGACAGACTTGTTAGTTACTTATTGAAACCAATCAACCAATCACAATGACCTACACAGAGCACCTAGCGGAAGCAAATTATTCAGTTACAAAGATAAAAGAACCAAGCCAAGCATGAATGTCCACTACTATAAACCCATAGGAATGTATAATACACAAATGTTGGCCTTATGGCCTTACAAAAGTTAGCTCAATAAACGTGTCTTCCAAACCTCGGTACGCAGGCCGGTCACACATGAGTACATAAGAAAAACACTCAAAATTTGGCCTTCGAGGGACGGTACAGCAACATGGGCTTTAGCCCTCTATTTATCGCTCGACTCCGCAGCACCTGTAAGTAACAATCCACTGCACGGTGGTAAACAAAAGAAACGGTCAGCTATGCTGACCAAATTATAACGACCCCGCCCCCAACTCGGGGCGGCAATGCTCTTCCCTGCATTTTGTTAGCATAATCAAGAGGTATAGTGTAAACACATACTTCATCACAGGTGCAGGCACGCATGGCCACACACCCCGTGCACTCAGGGCACATTCACGGCGAACCAGCCAACATCACGTCAATTTAAGCCATAGACATTCCTGTCTCACCACCGTCCCTTGGACGGCCAACCATATGAGCATTTTGTCTTCCTGGCATTGGTCACGTCAATTTAAGCCATAGACCGCCGAAGACCCTCATTTATGCCAACGGTTCCACCGAATTACATAGATCGGGTACGGTTCCGCTTGACCCGTGCTCATACCACAATGACAATTTAAGCCATATGCACAGGTCAAGACTCCCCGAGTCCCATTTCCATCACAAAATTCACATAACCCGGTTATGTTCAAGTTGGCTCCCCGGCCACCATGTTGGCAACATCCCGCATTTGCCCAGTTTTCCGAGTGCACCTTGGAGTTAGTCCCCAAGGCTCCCTATTGCAATCTACCTCATAGAAAACACGAAAAATAACTATTCACACGGAGTCTTCTCCGGTTATTATGCAATACAACATCATTGATCCAGACCAACTTGTCCGGATAGGGTTCACACATCATTCCTATGTCCGTTTTTGCATACGGACTCTACACAAGGGGGACTTTACATATCTACCCCAAGGAATGCCTCAACTCATCGCACTCTCGCATGAGAGGGCTTCCTATGCAAAGAAAAAGAGGACTTCACATGTCCTAGGATGAGAATCATTGCCCTAGCATTTCTTCTTGGCTCCATGGAAATCTATGCGGATGGAAAGTATCGCAATCTCCTTGCCTCCGCAGATCCAAAGTCGGCTCGTGATTTGGAGCACCGAAGCTCCGCCAGTGACCGGATCTAGCTCTCCTTCTTCCTCCTTGCTCTCTCCTCTCTCTAGAACTTAGAAAGAGATTGATTCAAAGCAAATGAGGAAGTTACACCCCTGAACCGGCCTTAAACCTAAGGGGAAAGAGCCTAAACCATTAGATCCAAAAGCAAGGAAACGAACGACTGTGATTCAGCCCAAATCTCCAAAACCTAGGCCGAACACGGGTTCCGACACACCCGTGTTCAGGGTCGTGTCACCCATTCGCCGTCGAAACCGAAGTATCCTGAAAAGAACACGGTCACCCGACACGCGTGTGTCAGGCTTGACACACCCATGTCAGCCAGTACACGCCCGTGTCGCTGGGCATGTTCCCTCAACGACACAGGCCCAAAACAACCTGAGCACCACACGGCCATGTGACACACCCGTGTCACACGCCGTGTGCTAGACACGCCCTGGGACACGTTCGTGTCCCAGGCCGTGTAACTGCCTTAGCACAGACTGCCGTACGACCCGAGGAGGACACGGGCATTCGACACGCCCGTGTTAAATTGCACATGCCCGTGTCAGACCCGAACACGCCTGGGCTCAGGCCGTGCGCCCCTCACTCAACGATCGTTGAGTGTAAGGCTCTGAGTGACTGACATGCCCTGGGACACGCCCGTGTCCCAGGCCATATTCACCCCCCCACCCTTGACGATCATTGACTCAAAAATCATCGACCACGCGACCAATGCCAAACCCGAGCACGACACGCCCTGGGACACGCCCGTGTCCCAGGCCGTGTCAACCCTACCAAAACTCATATATGGCTTGAAATGCCACCCATCACCCTTTTGTGTTTTGGGGCATTACACCGTGCAGCCTGAGTGGATAGAGAAGTTTTTCCGCCCATCCTCTAAGAGGATAAGTCGCGACCTCCAGGTGGAACTAGGAGTAGGTCGCGACTTACAAGCTAGCTGCATTGGGAGGGATCGCCGATTTCTAGGTTAATAGTAATTATCTTAAAGTTTTATAAAAGACAGAATACAGCGCGCCCTTTCGTCTTCAAAAATATTAGACTATAAAAAGGGTGAGAGAGTAGGAGTCGACTATGCTTTCTAGATTTCTTGAGCTTTTGATTCTTGAGTGTCGAGACCTAGAATCCTGATTAGTCGACACTAATCAATCCTTTCTCTTAACTCTAATGGCTCCCAAGAATGACGACAACATCTTTGAAGGTTATGAAATCGTGCGCAATGGATTTGTCTCGGCACAAGAAGAAATTAGGAATGTCATTGAACTAATCACTAATGCAGGTCTGGAATATCTACTTTCAGACCCATCAACAATCTGGAAACGTGAAGTTTCAGTGTTCTTCTCGAATGCTAAACTGCATTCAAACTAAGTAAAGATAAATTCTAAAGTGAATGGAGCTAAGGTTAAACCCACAACCAAAAGGCTGCCAAGGATATTTCACATACAAAGAATCGATCAGGAAGATGACATATACTCCGCCAGGACTGCAGAAGCATTGGTGTGGTTTCGTCCCAATCACTAAGATTGGAAGCACCTTGAACAGGAAGGGTTTGAATTCACAAGGAAAATTCCTGTACGAAATAATTGGGAAGGTAATGTTGTGTAAAACAGGAGCACATGACAGTATATATGCATAGATGTTGCAACATATGATAAGAGTATTTTTATAAATCAAGACTAGCTGGAGTAGAGTGGTCTTTGACAAAATTGCTAAAAGTATTCATAACCCCAAGATGGGCAGAATTATATGTCTATACTTGGTTCATACAATTCCTAATAGACTCAACCTCAAGATTGGATCCAAGATCAATCACTTTAGGAGAATGGACATGAGGATACTGGCAAGGTGGGATAGAGTCCTATTCAAATAAACACCTGTAGTTGAGAAAGAGAAAGAGAAAAAGAAGAAAGCTATAGTGGTGGAAGAACATTCTTCCAGTGAATCTGTAGAACAGGAAAGTTCAAGCTCTGAAAAATAGGATGATACAATAGCTGAGAAATATCCAAGTCCCTCACCTGGAACTATTGATCAGATTTAGGGGAGAATATATAAGAGAAGTATCAAATTAAGGGGGAGAACCTCAATGTACTGTCAGAAATAGATATGGATAGTGTTAACACTATTGTAATGGAAGTTGTACAAGAGCTAGACACTTCTCTGAAGCAAGCAGAGGTTCCTGAGCAAGAAATTCCTAACAGAGAGATTTAGGTTACTGTCTCCAAGGAAAATGAAGAGGAAATTATTCTAAATACATATCTAAATATCCAGGGGGAGATAACTGCTACTCCAGAGGACCCTGTTCCTGATGCTGAAGTTTAACAAGATGAGGCGAAATTGGAAAACATCTATATTGATGAAGAAGGTACAATGGTTGAGAGGGAGTTAGTAGTTCAGGCCCAAACTACTGACACAGCTAAAGAGCCTAAATCTTTTGAGGTGGTTAGTACCTCAAAATTTGAGGAGAAAGAAGCCTCTCAATTAAAGAAGAAAAAATATCTGAACTTAAAAAGAGAAGTAGAAGTTATAAAAAAATAATTCAGTCTGGATCAACAGCTGCTCCTGCTCTGGATTTAAGTTCACTTATAGTTCTACTACAAATTAGGTTAGATCAACAAAGGACTCCACTTGATAAGTATGTAGATGAAAGAAATAAGAATTTGTAGTTTTAGCTAGCTCAGGAAGTAAAATCTATTATATTTAAAGTAAATCTACTAAAGAAACATATGATTGATTTCTTCTAGAGGGGAGATAATGATGTAGTATACATTACTAAACAGCAAGTGGGGTCAAAGAAAGCTGAAGATGAAATATCTATTAAACAAGGCTATGTCCATGAAAATTAGAATAGAATGAATGAGAAATGGTAATAAAGCATGATGCTACATTATTAAAAATAGCTAAGCAAACTACTGATTTGGAGACCAAGATAACCTCTACCTCCAAAGAGATTGAAACTCAGCTATCTACACATGTAGATTCTATGATTAAGTGAAGGACTCTCATAAAGAATTAGATGTCCATTTGCTCAAAGTAAAGATTTCTGTATCCTTAGGAATTCATCATATAGATGGTCAAGTAAGATTTCACAAGAATGAATTAAGAGATCATGTTGATAGAGAAGTCATAAGGGGGGAGAGAGTAATAATAAATGCAAGCTCTGAGTATGCTACTTTGATTTCAAATAGCATTAGAGACACTCTAGGCAATCCACCCATATGGTATGATGGAGACCAAACAATTAATTCTAGTTGCCAACCAGCTCATTTTAAAGGAATTCAGATTGCTGTCCAGACCATGTACAGTCCTCCAGCCTAGATTCAAAATATAGTATGTGAGGAGGTGGAGATGAATCCATCTTCTTTGCTTAAAGAAAAATAAGCTCAACTGTCAAAGAAAATATTCAGGGAACAGGCTGAAGCTAAGCCTAATTTTGAGTAATGGAGTCCAACTTCTAGATCAGTTATTCTCACTGCATGGAAAGCAGTCAATAATAATGCAGTTGAAAGGGGAAAATGGTATTCAGAGCAAGAGTGGGCCAAGCACAAAAAGTAGCAGGAGATCATCTAGAAATTTAGAAAGGATCTGAAGGCAGGGAAGATTTCAGCTGACTCAATAGAGCCCAGCATGTATTTCTCCAATCCCTATCACTATTTTGAGATGCAGAGGCTCAAGCAAGAAGAAATTTCTAAACCTAAGGATGTCAAGGGAAAGGAGAAAGTGGCTGATGACAAAGTGCCAGAAGTCAAAGCAAAAATTCAATTAGGAAAAGGCATTATCATCAAGGAGCCAGAACAATCTTAGGATATTATTTCTTTTTCTAAGAATTATGTAATTTTGTTTTTAGAACTTTATAAAAATTAAAAAGTGTAATCTTTCTTCATATTATAATGAAAAAGTTGGTTACACCTGGTGACAACTGTGTTATTATTGTTGTGATCCTATTTATTTTGTTCAGCATTTTTTCTTATACATCATAAATAATATATTTTTGTATTGTTGTGTATATCATTGAAATGGGGTTATGACTTCTCCAAATACGGGGAGATTGTTAGGTATATTGGAAATAATGTACTTGATTTGAAGAAGCCCGTTCAACTCAATGATATACACAAATATGTATTTGATGTATATTTTAGTTCATGCTTGAAGGTTGCCTATGTCATATTGATTTTAAAGGTAGTACAAGTTACATTGACAGGTGGACTCTAAGAAGCTGACTAAAAAGTGAAGAAAATTATCTAAGTACAAAAGTGTCGAGTGAAGTTATTGTTTGCTAATCGTGAAGAGAATAAAAACCGAACTAGCAATCCAACTAGGCAAGTATACATATTGAATTGTAGCTAGGGGACACAAGTGTCGTATTAAAATCCGGAAACCATTGAGTAATCTTACTCACACGGATACTATTATCTTATCGAAGAAACTTTTAGGATTGTTAACTAATTTAAAAGAAGAGACTACTTGCATAAAGAAAATCACTTGCACTTAATCCGAGAGGCCACAACTAGCGATTAAAACGAGGGGTTAAACAAAGATAAAGAAAAGCACTCGATCGATTATCACCTAGGCCTAAGTTGATCAAAAATGCGATAATACACTCTAACTTAATAAGGAAAAAGACCTTGAACGTGGAGGTTCCTAAAGCATGAACACGCTTCTCTCGAAGTTGTGCCCACCTGAGTTTAGGAAGGTTTGACCGAACTCTCATCCAAATCCGAGGCCTGAAGCTCGCTTTACGCTATGAACCCCGCTATTGTATTTCACTCTAATCCGGGAGATTTAACGCCTGCCTCTCTCGAGGGGTGCGTGCAACTCTCTTTACTCTTGAGTGTTCACTCCAAACTACTAACCTCTCGGCTATCTAATAGTGGAAACAAAGATGGAATATATATATGATATATCTCCAAACACGATTATTCAAGAGTAAATTAAGGTCTAAACCTTACAAAGAAAAAGCAAACTAGATTATCATAACTTAATCAACTCGAACCTCAGATAATCAAGATCGATTATAAGGAGGATTAGTTACTCATGGTGAAGTGGAGGAAGAGAGATGAGTAGGAGTGTATGGAAACAAAACATAGACAAGAGAAAGCAACAGGCTTTATATTAATTCAAATAGAGAGCTACAACTTGAAATATAAAAACTTACACTTGCAGGAAATGAAAACAAAGCTAGCACTAAAAGTGCGACTGAAACTAAACTAAACTATTACAGAATAGTAATACTGAAACTAAAACTAAGAAAAACTGAAATGAGATAGGGAGAGAGGAAGAACAAAAAGGAAGAACTGAAAAAAGAAGCACTTCCCCTCTGCCAAAATTCTATATTTTTTGACAAGGGGAAGGACTCTATTTATAGATTCTTCAAGGAACAGGAAATGCCCGTGCGTCTAGCCATGCACGGGTGTTGACCTTGGTACGAATTCTGGCAGGAAATGATGATTGCCTTGTTACGAGTGACATGCATTTATGGCAGCAAAAAGCTTTTGTGAAAAAGCGGGACTTGTCCTCTAGCAGCATGTAAGCTTGATGAAAGAAGGAGAGAGGGCTCGACATAATCATAAGAGAAGGAGGGAGAGCTCGATGAATGGAGAAAAGAGAAGGTGGATGGGAGGTCAACGAATTCTAGCGAGGTCGACGAACGTCGAATGTTGAAATTGGATGGGAGGTCGACGAATTTGATTTGAAGGCGAGGTCGACGAACGTCGAATGTAGAAAGTGGACGGGAGGTTGACGAAATTTCCTGAAGGCGTGGTTGACGAACTTTGAACTAAAGGCGAGGTCGACGAACTGAGGTCGACGAATGCTAGCAAGCTCGATGAACTGGGGCTAAAGGAACCGTTCGTCGAATGCAGAAGATGAGGTCGACGAATGCTGAGGTTGACAAATTCTAAGGTCAAAGAATGCTAGCGAGCTCGACAAACTAGGGCTGAAGAACCGTTCATCGAACGCAGAAGATGCGTTTGCGAATGTTGAGGTCGACGATCGCTTAGGTCAACTAAATCTGGCGAGCTCGACGAAAAGGGTGAGAAAACTGCAAACCTGTAAAAGAAAGAAAACAATCATTAGTGTTATTAAAATATACAATAGGAGGTCAAAATAAAGCTTTAAAAGATATGATTTACGTAATAAAAACCTGTAATTACAGAAGTAGCTTAAACTACAAAACGTATTATCAAACTCCCTCAAGCTTAAGCTTTTCTTGTCCTCAAGCAAAAATATAAAAACTAGCTAACATAAAAGTGACTAATTAGAAAAATTCTAATTATTCTAACTCAAGTATTATGTGAAATTCTAAATAGGGAGAAGCTGAAACGTAAACTTAAAACAATTTCTTAAACATGGTTTAACCATTTATAAACTTTACTAACAAAAATAAATCATCCAAAATTTTTACAAAATTCTTTAAATAAATTTTAGCAAAGCAACAAAATGAAAAAATGCATTGAGTTGTTACTAGATCAAAGGGACACATAATATCTACATCAATCAAATAACAAAAATCTAAATTTAAACCCAAAACTTTACTATTTTACTTTTCTTCTTTACTTAGCTAAAAAAAATTCAAAAACTTGAATCAAAAGGGTTTATTAGGATCGAAACATTGGTTTAGGATTATGATTAGGAGTGGAATTCAAAGATAAACAATGATGCACAAAAATCACACTAAATATAAATAAAGAGTTTCAAAAATTTCATCATAAATATAATATTATTTTTTTCTTTTTATTTTCCATTTTCATTTCTTTTTTTTTTCTTTCTTTTCATAACAAAGGCCATAAATAATTTTTCTTTTTGTTTTGAAATTGGCCAAACAAAAGTAAACACTTCTTTTGAGCAAATTGTTTCAAAATGTTCTCCAAACATATCACAACACAACCCTATCTTAATCATGAAAATTTTTAATGAAACTCAAAAGGTTAGTGTGATAAGATAGGTTGGAAAATTTGGCTTTGGTGAAATATGAATTGATAAGTGGAGCTATCAATTGGAATAGGAAAAAGGCTCAAAAGCGGCTAACTAGGGGAATAATTTTTAGGTTGACAAGAAGGCTCAAACGAAAACAAAAACAACCTAAATCATTTGCATGTTTAAAATTTAACTAAAATATAAGTTTTGAGAATTTTCAAAAAGCAAATCATAGATAATAAAAGAAGACTAATGAAATTATGTTGAAAATAGAAATAATAAGTTACTTTGATCATTCACATCTACTACGCTAATCAAAAGTTTACATTACAAAAACAATCCAAAAACGAAAAGGAAAATAGTGGATGAAAGATTTTCGATCAAGTAAAGAAAATAAGGAACAAAAACCATATTAAAAAAACGACTTTTAGAAAAATGTTTCGCATTAACATGCTACCGTGAATTAGAAACACAGCATGACCAACATTTAACCTGTGAAACATAATTAAAAAGACCGATTAGAAATATTATAATTATCTAAGTCATTATAGGTTATTTTAGGAAAACAAAATAAAAAGCAAGGGGGGACTAATGAAATACCAAAATTCATTTAAACTATTAAAGTAAAAACAAATAATATATATTTTTATTTTAAAATATATTTTTTTATTTTAAAGATATTATATTTTTTTTTTGGATTTTTAAGATATAAAATAAATTTATTTAGGTTTTTTTAAAAGGAAACAAAATAAATATAAGAGAAGGAGGAAATCCTCCCCCAAGCTTAAAATGGGCATTGTCCTCAATGAAGAAAAGAGGGGAAGGAGAGAGAAAAAATAAAACATAAATATAAGTACAAAATTGAAAACAGGTACTTCCTTGAATTTACGAGTCGCGAAAGGTTGCATGATGCCGCTCCCTGATGCGTTTGAACGGCAAGTATACCGGTCACACAAGTAATATAAAATGGTTGAATTTCCCCAAGTATTGATCTCGAGGGAACACAGTAAGGGGGAGTTAATATTGAGGAGGACTTGAGATTGAAGTCCTTTGGTCGGATTTAACTATGAGGGTTTAAATTTTCTCGGAAGAAGAAAATAAAATGCTAACAACTACTCCTATGCAATGCCGCTATGCATCGCTTCGCCAGGCGGGATGGAAGACTACACTGGCTGCTATGCACTGATTTGCTGGGCGGATGGACGAGTAGGCAAGCGTAAGAACCAAAAAGATAGCGGAATTTTAGGGTCGTAAGTACCTCTTCGCTACGCATGCTTCTAGCAATCGCTAGAATGAAAAAATCAGCTGTGGTGGCGGATGGAAATAAAGGCGCAACTCAAGCAACTTAAGCATAAACAATACAAGTTCACAAAGACATGAAACTAATAAAGTTTACAACTAAGAGCACATCATAAACACAAAAGTTCTAACCGCACAAAAACAACAATAAAGGAAAAACGAGTCAAGAGATCGACCGAATCTGAAGTCTTACTTAGGATTCACTGTAGGATTTGCCGGGTTATCATTTTGCATCCTAGCTCGGTCCTTAACTATGTCCTGGGTAGAGAAGGGTTGTCACTACCGTCCAATGAAACCGTCTTCTTCGTGTCACGATCTGGAAGAAAGTTACAAGCTTCCCTTTGCTTGTTATCTATGGCGTCGAATCTTGAAATAGAGCTTAGAAGATTAAGGAGAAGGCCGAGAGCAAGCACAAACAAGGTTTAGGCTTCACGAGCATGGCCAAAGCTTCTCTCCTTGGGTGAAGATGAAAGGTGGATGTTGAAGGGCAGAGCTTTGCCTTAAAAGGCTGCTAGATTGGCTCAAAATGAAGCTGTCTCAAATGGCAGGAAATCTACACTTAAATAGAAAAAGATCAGAAAGTTTGTCACGCACGGTTTGGTGCACGACCGTGCGTGAACCGTGCGATTTTGGTGGTAAGAAAATTGCCTGCGGGAGAGATGCGTTGACCCATGCATTTCCTCTCGCACGGGCTCTTCCGCCCGTGCTTGAAGGAAATCGCACGGGTAAACACAGAGCGTAGAAAACAAGGTAAAACAGGGGAACCGTGCATTTTACTCGCGCACAGGCGCATTTTCCCGTGCGTGAAGGAAACGCACGATTATCCACAGATCACAGGAAAGCTTTGCAAAAAATGCTGGTCGTACGATTCCTTCTCGCATGGTTTTGCTGAAACCATGCGGGAACAAAACGCACGTGTAGAAGCAGATGCCCCCAGGAATGATGTGTGAAACGCACGATTGTAGTTAAACCATGCAGGAAGAAATGCGCACGACCGTGCGTTTTATACAGAACTGAAAATGGAATTCGGGACATCTCGACAACCTGCAAAGCAGTGAAACCAACTGGAAAGAACAACGTGGGGCACTATGTGCTTACCCACGAAAATAAGATGCGCAATTGCACACCCTTGGGCCAAAATAGTGCACGAAATTGTCAATGAGCGAACGATGCAAATATTTCAAAAATCTTGTTGAAATGCAGTGCACGAGTGAGAAAATGAGCCCAGATGAGTCCGAATAAACCTATAAATATCGGACTCATCACACCACCAGACTTACCTGTTTGCACGTCCCGAGCAAACAAAATCTATGAAGATAGGGAAAATGATTTAGCTAATAAGGAAGTTGTGATACGGAGTACCATGCGAAGTCGCATGCTCGTATGCGTACAAATATAATATAAGAAATTCCTACGTAGACAAAATAGTTTATACTTTTCACGATGTGTATCAAAAGTTTATTACTACTCAAAAATGGAATCACGGTGAATTTACCAGTCACGCATAGGAAGAAAGTTTGCAGGACACTAAGGTGAGCTTTGCCAAAGACTGGGGCTCAGGATCACCTCCAAAGGAATCCACCAATGTCAGGGACCATACGCTTGCCCATTCACACTCTCCCTACGGCATTGGTTCGACTCAAGCGTGAATCCGTAGGACTTTAGGAAAAGATATGGGGCTTGGGTTACGGTGAGGTAAACAAAGATAAACAGGAAAACTATGCACCTAACCCATATTAGCTATCATAAAAAGAATACCTCTACTAAGCAAAATACACACGGGTACACCACACCCCCAGACTTAACTTTTAACATATGGGTGTGTTCACCACCTACTCTAAATATAATCACATCTCCAAAAGGATTTTCAATCAAACTATTTCTTTTCACTATTCTTTTTCACAGATATATATTTTTTTAAATCAATTTTTTAACAATTTCAGCAAATAAAAGCCTTGGAGCACTTTCACAAATTCACATGTAATATCACCACATCAACACCCCAAAATGAAAATGTACAACACTAAAGCTCGACTTGGGTGTGTGACAAGGATCAGCTATGAGGCTTTGGTGAAATAATTGTGGAGCTGAATCAAAAGAATGGGTAGGCACAATGGGGCTTAGTGCAGATAAGATGTTAGGAACGGTACAAAGCTCAACCGAGCCAAAATGATGGCCTACATCACGCTCACGCTAAACTAACCATGCATCAATGCTTTAAGAGTAGCTTAGGGCATGTTCTTAGCCACCGAGAAAGATGATCCTTCCTCCCGATTCGAGCAAAATGAGTCTAGTGATGGCTACACACATTCCTACACTACCGTTCGATTCACACCAGATTCACAAATTTTTGAGTAGAATAAAGATTATTTACGCAAATAGAAAAAATATAAAACTATAAGCATACAGAGAAATTAAATCTACTCGAATTTCTGTACGAGACGAGAGCACTCGAATAGGAGCACAACAAGAGTCAACATTTTACTCCGTCTCACAATCCTATGCAGCCCAATAATTTTCCCAAATCATACAAAATAAACGAGTTTAACTCGCAGCACGCTAACAGCTAAGCACGCGCTCATGTGGGTGTAGTGGTGTGCGATGCAATGAACTAATCAAAATAAAACGATAAAAACTTCTATTATGCACATGAAATGTGCGTGAGCAAAAGGTAACAAATAATGTCTCTCCCCCAGACTTAAACTAAACTACAAAGCATAATAATGAAATTAAAATCTGATATAGCTAAGGGAAGAGGTTACCCAATGCTCAGCTAGTGAGCATATTGGGAGACGCTTGAAAAATCGAGGCAGGCCTGCCATACAAAGAATCACAACCCCACCAATACAAAGTTATCATGAATACCTGCAGGGGTGAGCTCCACAAAAACAAAAGAAAAATATACAAAAAAAAATACTAAAACTAAAATAGAAATTAAAAATAAAAATGCAGGAAATATAAGATGACTACTGGGGTTATTGTCATCCTAGTATGACTTATTGAATTCTATACATTTATAGCTAATAAGCCTATGAAAAGAAAAGTGCACAGGCAACTGTTACATTATACGTTGCGGTAGAGAGTATTGATACGGAGATAGAGAAGTTACCCCTCTGCCTAAGTAATCATACCTGCTCCTCGCAGGCAGAGGAAATAGGAAGTAAGAAGAGGAGGAGCGCTGGTCCTCACTCATCTCACCACAAAATATATCCTTGCCTAGCAAGGTATCGTCTACTACTGGGAGACGGCAGGAGGAGAAAGTAATCAATGGAGCTTCCTCGACAGAGGAGGAATCAACCTCCTCGCAAAAGAGGATTCTATCATCGATGACTAGAGCAGAAAGCTCCAATTCCTCCTGAGGCACCCGCGAAGGCTCAACCCGCATGGGCTCAGATATAGAAGGGGGATCAAGAAATAAATGAGAGGAGGAACTAAAATAATCAAAAATAGGGGGAGTGGTCCCGGTCTCACTCCCAGCAGGATCCAATCATAGATCACTGCCGGAGTTATTTGAGTCAAGACAAGGGGAATCTGAGAACAGGAGGTCCTCGATGGTGGTTTGGACCTCCTCATCTAACAATGAAGTGGAAACTTCCTCATCAGAGAGGATCTCCTCATTAAGGCATCGCGGTGCATCCATATGTTCCAAGATGTAATATTGTCCATTGATGAGAATAACATCCTCGTCACACATTGGCACAACCACAGGCTCAGAATCCCAGTCCGGCCTAACATCATCAACGACTAAATAAATATTTGGATAGATAATTCTTGCAGAGAACGCCGAGGAACAACAACATCAGAGAAAATTTGTGCGGGTTCCTCTAGGGGTGAATCCAAAAGAGAGGAAGAATACATTGGGAGAGACGACACCACAATATCGTCACACCGATCAGTAGAAAGTCTGATGGGTATATCCATAGCAGTCCCCCATAGACAAGGTGGTACTGCAAATATATCTTCAGAATCAGAAGGGGCAGCCGATTGAGAGGTGGATGGAACGAATCGGATATCCGGTTCATCATCCTCCTCCAACTGGTGCTGAAATTCTGCGCAATCTTTCAACACATAGTCGGTGCTACGATAACACAAACATCATTTTCCATTACTCCTCGGTCCATGTGGGACTGGAGAGGAATAAGAAAAAGGTGAAGGTGAACAAGAGAAGTGACCATAATACTAGGGTACGGTGTATGAAGTACCATAAGAGGATGGTGCTCTATATACAGAACTGCGAAAATTTTGCTCCCAATCTTCAGTGGGGCACTCATAGCTACCATGATGATAATCCCCACACCATATACAATGGATATTCATATAATAAAACATGGTGTAGCAAGCTAGAATTCACAACAAGAAATATTCTAAGCAAAAATTAACTACACACAAGAAGATAAAAGAGAAGGAATGCTTGCTACTGAAAAATTAAAACTAGAAAAGGAATAATGAAAAATAAGCAACGAATTCCAAAAAAAATAAAGCAAAGAAGAAAATGATATGAACAAATAGAAAAGGGCTTCTATCTCCTATCTCCCTCTCCAAAAACTTACACGACTGTGTTCCCCAGCAATGGCGCAAAAAACTTGATGCGTTTGAACGGCAAGTGTACCGGTCGCACAAGTATTATAAAATAGGTGAATTTCCCAAAGTATCGATCTCGAGGGAACACAGTAAGGGGGGAGTTAATATTGAGGAGGACTTGAGATTGAATTCCTTTGGTCGGAGTTAACTATGGGGGTTTAGATTATTATAGAATAAGAAAATAAAATGCTAACAACTACTCCTATGCAATGCCGCAATGCATCGCTTCGCCAGGCAGGATGGAAGACTACACGGGCCGCTATACACCGATTCGCTGGATGGATGGACAAGTAGGCAAGCGTAAGAACAAAAAAGATAGCAAAATTTTAGGGCCGTAAGCAGCTCTTCACTACACACGCTTCTAGCAATCCCTAGAACGGCAAAATCAGCTGCGATTGTGGATGGAAATAAAGGCGCAACTCAAGCAACTTAAGCATAAATAATACAAGCTCAAATAGACATGAAAAAAATAATGTTTACAACTAAGAGCGCATCATCAACAAAAAAGTTCTAACAACACATAAACAACAATAAAGGAAGAACGAGTCAAGAGATCGATCAAATCTAAAGTCTTGTTGAGTATTCACGCTAGGATTTGCTGGTTTGTCATTCTGCATCCTAGCTCGGTCCTCAACTACGTCCGGGGTAGAGAAGGGTTATTTCTACCTTCCAATGGACACGTCTTTTTCGTGTCACGAATTGGAAGAAAGTTGCAAGCTTCCCTTTGCTTGTTAGTTATGTCGTCAAAGCTTGAAATAGAGCTTAGAAGATGAAGGAGAAGGCCGAGAGAAAGCACCGGCAAGGTATAGGCATCGCGAGCATGGTCGGAGCTTCTCTCCATGGTGGAAGATGAAGGGTGGAGGTGAAAGGGCTGAGCTTTGCCCTAAAAGGCGGCTGAATGGGCTCAAAAAGAAGCTCTCTATTGGTAGGAAATCTGTACTTAAATAGAAAAAGATTAGAAAATTGGTCACGCACGGTCTGGCGCACGACCGTGCGTGAACCGTGTGATTTTGGCGTGCAGAAAATAGCCTGTGGGAGAAATGCGTTGACCCATGCATTTCCTCGTGCACGGGATCTTCCACCCGTACGTGAAGGAAATCGCACGGGTAAACAAAGAGCGCAGAAAAAGGGTAAAAAAGGGAACCATGCGTTTTACTCGCGCATGGACGCGTTTTCCCGTGCGTGAAGGAAACACACAATTAACCACAGATCTTCGGAAAGCTTGGCAAAAGGTGCAAGCCATGTTATTCCTTCTCGTACAGTTTGGCTGAAACTGTGCGGAAACAAATCACACAGGTAGAAGCAAATGCCCCCGGAAATGCTGTGTGAAACTCACGATTGCACTGAAACCGTGTGCGAAGAAATGCGCACGACCGTGAATTTTACACAGAAATGAAAATGGAATTCGGGACATCCCGACTACCTGCACAGCAGTGAAACCAACTAGAAAGAACTACGGGGAGCACCATGTGCTTACCCCCAATAATAGAAAGCGCAATTGCACACCCTTGGGACAAACAGTGCAAGAAATGGTCAATTACCGAACGATGCAAATATAACCGAAATTCGGTTGAAATGCAGTTCACGAGAGATAAAACTATCCTAGATGAGTCTGAAAAACACTATAAATATCGTAATCATCACTCCCCAATGCTTGCGCTTTGGAACTTAATGAAATGTCTTCTTTGGACTTCATGATGGATTCAATAGCATTAGAGCAGTCGATCGTAGAGGCTACAGCATGTCGGAGCTGTCCGAGGAAAAAAGTATAAAATAAAGAAAATAGAAAAATAACTTGGGTTGCCTCCCAGGAGCTCCCTTTCTTTAAAACTTCATTTGAGCTCGGCACAACAAAATAATATTGTCCAGCAAAAAGTGTCCAATAATAATATTATCCAAAATAATATTGATAGTTTTTTAAAAAAATAAAAAGTCTAAAGTTATCCATAATTTAGATCATGCTGAATAAAATTAATACAGTTTGGACTGACATCACCATAGAAATAAAGTTTAAGACGTTGTCCATTCACTTTGAACTCAGCCTTTTGAGGGTGTGAAATTAAAACAGTGCCATACGGAAAAAATTCTTTAACAGTAAATGGCCTAGCTCATCAAGACATTAACTTGCTAGGAAATAAACGTAATCGTGAATTATATAAAAGAACTTGGTCTCCCGGCTTGAAGGTTTTTGGGTGCCTTAGGTGCTTGTCATGAAAACGCTTTGTCCGCTATTTCTTAAATTTGTTATTTTCGTATGTGTAAGAGCGCAACACACCGTGTTCGTTAAGTTGAAGTTTTTAAGGTTTTCGATAGAGTGGGGATCAAAATTTAAAAACCTTAAGGCCCAAAAAGCACGGTGTTCAAATTCTACCAGAAAATCGTCGTTCGATTCCTTCTCGCACGGTTTGGCTGAAACCGTACGAGAACAAATCGCACGGGTAGAAGAAGATGCCCCCAGGAATGCTGTGTGAAACACACGATTGTACTGAAACCGTGCACGAACAAAGGCGCACGACCGTGCGTTTTACACAGAACTTAAAATGGAATTCGGGATATCCCGACTACCTGCACAGCAGTGAAACCAACTGGAAAGAACCACGGGGAGCACCATGTGCTTACCCCCAATAATAGAATGCGCAATGGCACGCCCTTGGGCAAAAATAGTTCACGAAATGGTCAATGACCGAACGATGTAAATATAACCGAAATTTGGTTGAAATGCAGTGCACGAGTGAGAAAACAAGCCCAGATGAGTCCGAAAACCCTATAAAGATCAAACTCATCACTCCCCATGCTTGCGCTTTGGAACTTCATGAAATGTCTTCTTTGGACATCGTGATGGATTCAGCAGCATTAGAGAAGGTGATCGCAGAGGCTTCAGCTTGTCGAAGCCGTCCGAGGAAAAAAGTCTAAAATAAAGATAACAAAAAAAACTTGGGTTGCCTCCTCAGAGTGCCCTTTGATTAAAACTTCGTTTGAGCTCGACGCAACAAAATAATATTATCCAACAAAAAGTGTCCATAATTCAGATCATGCAGAATAAAGTTAATACAGTTTGGACTGACATCATCATAGAAATAAAGTTTAAGATGTTGTCCATTCACTTTGAACTCACCCTTATTAGGGTGTGAAATTAAAACAGTGTCATACGGAAAAACTTCTTTAACAGTAAACGGCCTAGCCCATCAAGACTTTAACTTTCCAGGAAATAAACCTAATCGTGAATTATATAAAAGAACTTGGTTGCCCGTCTTGAAGGTTTTTGGGTGCCTTAGGTGCTTGTCGTGAAAACGCTTCGTCCACTCTTTATTAAATTTGTTATTTTCATATGCTTAAGAGCACCACTCGTCATGTTCGTTAAGTTGAAGTTTCTAAAATCGCCGACAGAGTGGGGATTGAAATTTAAAAACCTTAAGGCCCAAAAAGAACGGTATTCTAATTCTATGGGTAAATGGCACGATTTTCCATAAACCAACCGATACGGTGTACAACCGATGGCGGTTTTGTACGCTGTTCAGTAGGCACATAGAGCATCATCTAATTTGGTTGACCAGTCTTTTGTAGAGGTGGAAATAGTCTTTTCTAAAATTCTTTTATGCTCTCTGTTCACTACTTCGACTTATCCGTAAGTTTGGGGGTGGTAGGCAGTTGAAAGCTTATGCGTAACGCCATATTTTATAAGAGGTTAAAAAAACTGCACGTTATAGAAATGTGAACCCCTATTGCTAATGATGGCTCGTGGCATACCAAATTGAGAAAATAATTTTTTTAAGAAAGTAATTATGACTCGGGAGTCATTACTAGGAAGAGCTTGGGCCTCAGCCCATCGTGAAACATATTCGACAGCAATTAAAATGTATTTGTTCCCAAAGCTAGAAGGAAGAGGGCCAACAAAATCAATTCCCCAGAGGTCAAAAACTTTGCACTCAAGGAAATAATTTTGCGGCATTTCATTTTTATTGGAAATATTTCCCGACCGTTGCCAACTATCACACCTACTCACAAAGGGTTGCGCGTCTTTAAACAGGCTAGGCAAGTAAAAACCCGTGCAAAGCACTTTATGAGCTGTCCTAGCAACTTGATAGCGACCACCAGTCGTTCTTTCATGTAATTGTTTTAGAATATCTAATCCTTCTTCAAAAGAGATACATCTCCTGATAACTTGGTCCGCACAAAATAGGAAAAGATGCGGGTCCACTCAAAAATAGTTCTTCAACTTAGAAAAGAATTTCTTCTTTTGCTGAGGGGAGAACTCTTTCGGGAGTACACAAGCCACTAAATAGTTGGCAATGTTTGCCTACCAAGGAGAAGGGGATGTGTTAATTAAAAGCAGCTTCTCATCGGGGAAGAAATCATTAAAAGATTTTTCATTAAATTTTCCTATATATGTATTATCTAATCGTGAGAGATGGTCGGCGGCCAAATTCTCGGCTCCTCGCTTATCACGAATTTCTAAGTCAAACTCCTAGAGGAGTAAGACACAATGAATCAGGCGCGGCTTGGCATCCGTCTTAGCAAGAAGATACTTGAGGGCCGAGTTGTCTGTAAAAATGATAATTTTGGAAAGCGTAATATAAGGACGGAATTTATCAAAAGTGAAAACAACAGCAAGGATCTCCTTATCGGTCGTGGTTTAATTCTCTTGTGCTGATGTAAGTGTTTTACTTGCATAGTAGATGGGGTGGAAGTTTTTAGATATTCGTTGTCCCAGTAGGGCTCCCATCGCGAAACTACTCTCATCGCACATAATTTCAAAGGGAAGGTCCCATATCAGAGCTATCATAATGGGGGCATTAATTAACTTTTCTTTTATTAATTCAAAGGCAGATAGACAAAGGTCATCAAAAATAAACAGGGCCTATTTTTCCAGAAGATGAGTAATTTTGGATAAGTCTTTTATGAAGCGACAGTAGAAGCCAGTGTGTCCTAGGATACTTCTTATAGCTTTGACGTTCCTAGGCGGCGGTAGCTTCTCGATAACTTCTATCTTAGCTATATCTACTTCAATTCCTCTCGTAGAAATCTTATGACCCAAAACTAGCCCTTCCCTCACCATAAAATGGCATTTTCCCAATTTAGGACAAGGTTAGTTTCTTTGCATCTTTCTAAGTCTTTTTCTAAGTTTTTTAAACAACTATCAAAGGCATCTCCGAACACGAAGAAATCATCCATAAACACCTCCATTATGCTTTCTATGTACTTGTCAAAGATAGCGAGTATACATCGCTGGAATGTAGCTGGCACATTGTATAATCTAAATGGCATTCTTCGGTAAGCGAAGGTGCCGAAGGGACAAGTAAAAATTTTTTTACTGGTCCTCAAGAGAGATGGGGATTTTAAAGTAACCCGAGAGACAATCGAGAAAATAGTAAAAGCTATGGCCGGATAATCGCTCTAAAATTTGATCCATGAACAGCAAGGGAAAGTGGTCCTTGTAGGTGGCATCAATTAACTTACGATAGTCAATACACATTCCCCACCCCAACACCATCCGTGTCGGGATTAAGCCATTATTATCATTACTAACTACAGTTATCCCTCCCATTTTGGGCACTACCTGGACAGGGATAACCCACTTACTATCTAAAATAGGATAGATAATTCCTGCGTCTAAGAGTTTCATAACGTCTCCCTTTAAGACTTTTTCCATATTTTGATTTATACGACGCTGAGGTTGGATTGAATTACGTGAAATATCTTCCATTTGTATTTTGTGGGTGCAGGAAGATGGGCTTATTCCCTTGATTTCAGATATCTGCCAGGCAATAGCTCGATGATGTTTACATAATACTAGTATGAGCTTATCATTTTGCAATTCAGTCAGGTAGGCCAAAACTATTGATGAGTTTTAAATATTCATATTTTTACGTAGTTTATTTATGTAGTTTTAGTTTATTTTCGTTATTTTTAGTCATTTTTTTAATAAACTGCTCCTTTTTTGTATATATCTTCTAACTTAGTTTAAATTTGGTCTCTAAAGATTTTTAGGAAAAAGTCAAAAAAAAGGATCAAAGTACATGCCCATATGCAGCCTGACATGCCCGTGCCCGGGTTGAAGGACCACTTTCGTCTAGCAGCGCTCGACAAAATTTCTGCTCGACTTTCGTTGAGCAACGCTCGATGAATCTTTTCAAGCTCGATGAATTTTCCGTGTGTTCGTCGATCGCTGCTCGATGCTTGGCCTGTCACGCTCGTGTCCAGCCTGACACTCCCGTATCCAACAACTCAATGCCAGTCAACACTCAATGCTAGTCAACACTCAACTCCATCAACACGCTTGTGACCAGTCAACACGCCCGTGTCAATCCCGATCAACGTTCGTCGATCGCCGCTTGACGTTCGTCGATCGCCCCTCAACATTCAATGACAAATGTCCAGTCATGCCCCCTACACGCCCGTGACTCCCCTATCAGTCCCGTGACCGACACGTGCCCCCTCCTAGAAGCTTCTAGAAATCAACCATTCACCAAAATTTCGCCGTCTTCAGCAAGCCAGAATGACATGCCCCCCTGTCATGTCTGTGACATGGGCATGTCACCCCGATATTCTGCTTATAAATAGAACTTCTCTATAATGTCCATGGGTTCCCATTTTTGAACCATTTTTCTTAGGGTAGGTGCTGCCTGGGTGTATTTCCAAGCTATGTAAGGAGATTTTCTTCCCCTCTCTTTAGTGTTTTGTTTTAGCTTTCTTTGTAACTCTTTTTTTATATAGAATGTGTAGATTTTCTCACCTTATGATTGTTTTGGAATGCATATGAGTGCCCCTCCTTGAGTAATCTTATTTGTCTTTTATTTCCTTTATTTTTTTAAGTGTGTGTATGATTATAAGTATAAGCTTTTATGTTTTTGTTACTTAGTTTTGTTTAGATTTAGGATTTTTTTCTTTTTATTTCATCCTTATAAATTTATAAAAGTGTATTCAAGGTGGTTTAATTTTTCTTTAACTTAGATTTTCTCTATTAGGTTGTAAAAATTTTTGTTCTTTTTTAACTTTATTTCCACTTTTTACACACTTTTACGAAGTTATAAGAATGGATTTATAATCGTTTTAATTCTTCGATCACTTTGATTTTCTCATTTTTATGTAGAGTGTGTTAGTGTATGAGTTAGGTTTTCATTGCTTTTTTTTCCTTCAACTAGAGTACGTTTGTGTATGAGATAACATTTTCAGCTTTTCATTTTCTGCCTACTAAGTTGAGTAGGACTTGCCATTTTCACATTTTTATTTCCCGCCTACTCGTTTGAGTCGGACTCGCATTTTATCGCTTTCATTTCACGCCTACTCGTTTGAGTAGGACTTGTATTTTACTGCTTTCTTTACTACTTTAATTTTCCACCTACTCGTTTGAGTAGTACTCGCAATTTTTGGTTTTATTTCCCGCCTACTCGTTTGAGTAGGACATGTATTTCAATTATGTAATTTCTTTTCTTAAGCCGTCCCCATTCCGATGAGTGACAAATCGCTCATAGCCCTCAGTATCGAAGAGCATTGGGACAGATAAAATCTCTTTAAATAATTAAAGGTCTTCTTTTTATCGTTAATTAAAGCACTTAAGGTTTACCTCGAGTATATGATGCATAGGACCATATATCAATCTGTGGGCTCTATTTACGTTTCCCAGACACTAGCTAGCTGAGAGGCCATGTGTATGGATCAATCACCCTTGGGTAAAGAGAATTGTGTACATAACCTCAAGAGAGGAGAAGCGTAATTCTCCAGGATTGGGTTCCCCACCCAATAGCGAGTTTCTTAGCATAATGCGGGCATTAGGAGGAATCCTTCGTCGGACGAGAGTTAAGTCGAATAGTCTTAATGTTCAGGCGAGCGATATTCCTAGAGCTAGGTGAGCTCATTATTTTGGAACTTCCACGGCCAAGTCGCCCTTTAATTAATTTGAAATTTAGGATCTCTAGTTATTAAAAATTATTTTAGTTTTAATCGATTCGGTACCGAATGGCTATTTCTTCATCACCTTTTTCTGTTTTTATTTTCAGCTTATATATATATAACCCTACAAGTTATCTTCAGTAAAATAATAGTGCCTCCAGGGAAGAGTAAAATAATCAACCCGTCCCCAAGAACAATACAACCCCGATATTCCCCACCGGAATATCCTGTACTACACACGATAGGTGCACTTACCTCCTTTTGTTAAAACTCGGTTTCAACTTTTATATCTAATAAAATTCGCGATCCCCGCCATTCAAGCTAAATAAATCAGAAACCAAAATAAATAAGCCGCGAGTTTTGACACCATCAAGTTTTTGGCACCGTTGCTGGGGACTTTCCGTGTTGTTATTTCGAACATTTGAAAACTATTACTTTTACCTACTATATTTAAATTTATAACATAAATAATAATAATAATAATAATAATAATGAAAACTAAAAAAAACTTTAAATAAAAACTAAATATAAAAAATCTTTATAATTAATTTTACCTTTTTTATTATTATTAATATTTCATATATATTTATTAATATTTAAAAAAAATGAAAAAAATGAAATGGCGCCATTTCCAAATAAAATCTAAACAAAATAAAAATAAAAAATAAAAAACCAAAAAAACTAAAAAGCAACAAAATCAACAAAAAAAAATAAAAAAACCTACCTAAAAACAAACTAAATAAAAACCTACTTAAAAACACCATAAAAATTTGTTGCCTTAACTTTTTATTTTCATTTAAAAAATATATATAATAATAAAAAATTATTAATAAATAAAAAAAAATAAAATATGTAAAAATAATAATAAATAAATAAATAAATTTATATGTATTTTCTCGCTTCGGCACGCTTCACTACCGCCCCCTACCACCCAAACGCATATGGCCGAGTCGAGTTAGTACATTGATATATA
This sequence comes from Platanthera zijinensis, assembly GCA_039513925.1. Lineage (NCBI taxonomy): Eukaryota > Viridiplantae > Streptophyta > Magnoliopsida > Asparagales > Orchidaceae > Platanthera > Platanthera zijinensis. The sequence goes on from CM077086.1 coordinate 84,104,993, forward strand.
AGAAGCATATTAGAAAAAAAAAACTCGCGCCGCTAAATAAATTCCATATTAATGGAATTGTTTTTTTTATTATTTCTTAATAATGCTTGGATTCCAAGTTGGCCTCCCCGACCTCATTTTAGGGAAGCTTCTACCCTCCGTCTTTATTTTTGTTTGTCAATATTGCATTTTATTTTGTTTTTGTTCCTCATACTTATCTTGTAATATTGGGGACAATGTTGGAATTAAGTATGAGATATTTTCCTATTTACTTTATTGCACTTTTATATTCTGCACTCATTAAAAATACAAAAAAAATTAAAAACTCCAAAAAAAAATTTATTTTATCAAAAAAAATACAAAAAAATTCATAAAACAAAAATTTCAAAAAAATTTATAAAACAAAAATTCTAAAAACATTTTTTTTACTTTGTAAATTTTTAAATAAATAATTTTTGTAAATAATCTTTTCTCTTCCCCCCCCCCCTCTCTTCTTTGTAAATAACATCTCTTTCTCTTTCATTTCTTGTAAATAAATTGATAAAAATGTTAAAAAAACTTAAAAATATAGAAAAACCAAAAATCCCAAAAAAAGATAATAAATCTAAAAATCCAAAAGAAGGATAATAAATAAAAATACAAAAAAAAAGATAAGATAATAACCCTAAAAAAACCATAGTTTTTTTTGTTTATTATGAAACAAATAAATCGAATATACCATTCTTAACTCTTTTCGCTCTCCAAAAATCTAGTTGTCAGTTTATTTATAAGCGAATTTCATTAATTCTTTATTTACTATTTGTTTATTAATTCGAGACTGATAGATTTAAATATGTAGGGGTAACTTTTAAAGAATTTCTTATTCTTTTATTATTTAATTTTAGATAAGGGACTTATTTTTAGCACTACTTCTACTTTATCTAAATAATTGCACGTTTATTTTGTTATAACATTACCACCTTCGACTTCAATTATGTTTACTCCAACCTTTTTTTCTTAAATATAGGAACGTTCAATTTAGAAAAATTTGCTCTCAAATTTTTTTTATTAAAATCTAGTTTTCTTTTTGAAAAAAATATACCTATCTCCCCATTTTTTATCATGTCTTACTCGATATGATTAATTTTGATCCTTAAAGTAACCTTTGTCAATGAGAATACGATTTCATTCCGTAAACATAGACATCGAATATTTTAAAAGACTATATTTTATGGAGTAAGATGATAAAATTCATTACTTCTATACATATACATTCGGTTATATGAAGTTGTTCAAAAAAATAGAATGTTATGGAAAATTAGATTTCATTTTCCTAAACATAAAACATCAAAAAATTTCCTTAGAGGTTTGATAAAAAATTACGTCACCTCTAAACTCAAGCCCTCTTCATAAACCAAAACAAAACCCTTAGCCAATTTCAATGATTCTAGACTTAATTTAAAAAAAATTTTGAGAGCATATTTTTTAAATTGAATTATTTCCTTTAATTCTTACATGCTAAAGTTTCTATAATTTCAGTCTATTCTTATTAAACTAAAAAAAAATTCTGCTTTTTTTTTTGATTTTATCAAGAATTTTTAATTAAAACTCTTCCTCTATTTAAATTTTTTTCATAATTTAGGACTTAACTCTTATACTCCGGATGTTTATTTAGATTTCTTTATTAATTAATTAAACCGGTAGCTAAATTTAGGATTTCTTATAATTCCTTATAAGTTCATCTCCAATTTTTGCTCGGGAATAGCAAAAGCTTATGTATGGGGGTATTTGATGAGTTGTAAATATTCATATTTTTACATAGCTTATTTATGTAGTTTTAGTTTATTTTCATTATTTTTAGTAAATTTTCTTTAATAAACTGTCCTTTTTTGTATATATCTTCTAACTTAGTTTAAATTTGTATTCTAAAACCTTTCAGGAAAAAGTGAAAAAAAAGATCAAAGTACATGCCAGTGTCAAGCCTGACACGCCTGTGTCCAGCCTTACACGCCCGTGTCCAGCCTGACATGCCCGTGTCAAGCCTGACACGCCCGTGTCCAGCCTGACACGCCCGTGCCAAGGTAGAATGACCACTTTCGTCGAGAAGCGCTCGATGAAATAGCAGCTCAACTTTCTTCGAGCAGCGCTCAACAAATCCTTGCCAGCTCGACGAATTTTCCCAAAATTCATCGATCGCCGCTCGACGCTTTGCCCTTCATGCCCGTGTCCAGCCTGACGTGCCCGTGTCTAACAACTCAAAACCAGTCAACACTCAACGCCAATCAACACTCAACACCAGTAAACACGAAATGCCTGTCAACACTCAACGCCATCAACCAGCCCATGACCTGTCGACACGCCCGTGACCTATCAACACGCCCGTGTCAATCCCGTTCGACGTTCATCGATTTCCGCTCGATGTTTGTGGATCACCACTCGATATTCAACGCTAGATGTCCAGTCACACCCCCTATACTCCCGTGACTCCCCTGTCACGGCCGTGATGGACACGTGCCCCATCCTAGAATCTTCCAGAAATCGACCAGTAACCAAAATTTCGCCGTCTTAAGCAAGCCATCATGACACGCCCCCCTATCATGTCCGTGACCAGGGCGTATCACACCCAATTTTCTACTTATAAATAAAACTTCACTATAATGTCCAAGGGTTCCCTTTTTTGAACCATTTGCTTAAGGTAGGTGCTGCTTTGTTGTATTTCCAAGCTATATAAGAATAATTTCTCCCCCTATATTTAGTGTTTGTTTTATCTTTCTTTGTAACTCTTTTTTTATATAAAATGTGTAGATTTTCTCTCCTTATGATTGTTTTAGAACATCTGAGTGCCCCTCCATAAGTAATCTTATTTTTCTTTTGTTTTTCTTTATTTTTCTTTGGTCTTGAAACTCCTTTCCGCTCCTAAATTTGATTGCTTTTGCATGATCTTTTGGGTTTGTCTCAGTATTACCCGTAAGTGTTCCTTATTGCCTTTCAGATACCATCCTTGCGAGCTGACCAATCTGGTTCCCCAAATTTTGAATCGAGCCCTATTGATTCCGGAAAGCTACATCAGTAGTTTGCATGAACTTGGTAAGTACATCTTCTAATGTTGGCTTCCTTTGCTCTGGTTGTTGTGGTTGTCCAAACACAGGTTGATTGCTTTGATTTCCTTTCCCTCCCCAAGAAAAATTAAGGTGGTTCCTCCATCCAGGATTATATAAAAAACTATATGGGTTGTTTGTTGGGTTGAATGGTGGTCTAATATTATTGCCCATATAGTCAACATGTTCTTGCACTTGAGGTTCACAACCAGGCATTCCACTAAGTGAAGGGTCCCATTGTTGAGGTACCATGGAGGGTGATGCTAAAGGAAGATTATCCATCTTCTGGTGAAGCTTCTCCACTTGAATAGATATGGCAGTGGCGACATCCACTTCATATATTCCTTCAGGCTTATTAGGCTTTTGTCTTACGGTAGTCCATTGATTGTTATTCATTGTCATATATTCTATCAACTGCTGAGCTGCTTCAGGTGTCTTATTGTTCAAGGTGCCTCCACTAGCCGCATCGAATATCTGTTTAGTGGATTTATTAAGACCATTGTAGGTCTGACTCTAAAGCCAGGAAGGTAATGCATGATGGGGACACTTCCTTAGCAGATCCTTGAATCATTCCCATGTGTCGTATAACGATTCAGATTCCAATTTAACATACGTAGAGATATCATTCCTTACCTTCTCAGTCTTTGCCGGTGGAAAATACTTCATTAAGAACTTCTCTACCATCATATCCCATGTAGTAATCGACCCTCTTGGTAATGAGTTGAGCCACTGCTTCGCCTTGTGACTTAGTGAGAATGGAAACAACCTAAATCGAATGGAATCATTCGAAATGCCATTGATCTTGAATGTATCACATATCTCCAAGAATCCGGCTTAGTGTGTGTTGGGATCTTCATCTTGCAGGCCATCATATTGGACATACTGTTGAACCATATGTATAACACTCGACTTCAATTCGAAATTATTTGTGACAATTGGTGGTCTAACGATGCTTGACCCAGTACCCTGGAGATTAGGTCTACCAAAGTCAGACATGGTTTGCTCGTTCTGGTTTTCCATATTATCTAGATTTTTTGGATGGTGATCTCCGAAGTTAACCGTTTCCTCTTTTGAAAGTCCATTTAAATTATCTGTTGTATTAGTTCCTACGTTCCTTTGGTTGGTGTTGTGAATAATTCGTTTAGGGTCAGGATGAAATCGTGCTAGCCCAGAATTTCTCCCCTGGTCATAGAATAACAGACTACAAAATAGATATTAAGCGATATAATTATACAATAAACTAATTTATAGTTATATGTTGATAAACAAAAATTGGTAGATTAACAGAGTTTAAGCTTTCAAAATATTGAAAAATGAGTCCCCGGCAACGGCGCAGAAAACTTGATGGTTTCAAAGTAAACTTGATGTGGATTCATTCTACACTCTAGTATAAACTATGTAGAAGGGCATAAGCTAGATTGATTAAACTTTCAAGCAAGTGCACCTATCAATCATAGTATAGGAGAAATCTACATCTCATGTCGTATTCCACAGGGTCTTTTCAAATACTCGTACTCACTCTCACTCTATTATCATACCTATAATTAAAATTGATTTTTAACCTAGATTAACCTAACTAGGACTACTTGGATAATGTGATATTTGAGGATTAAAGATGATAAAAAGCCGAAAGCCTAAGAGAATTCACATGAAAATAATCACTCATTAATTCAATTCTATGTAATTACGTAATAACAAAATTATCAAATTCATTACATTGTAAGGGTTAACAATCTATCGAATTCTCTCTCGAGCAATTCAAAATCTAAACCTAAGTTAGATAAATTTTCTCTCAAACAATTTACAACCTTCATATTTGCATTAAAATAAAGTACCCTATCTACTACATAAATTCATGAAATCCTATCTCTAAAATACCATGAATCCATTTATCCGTACTACTATTATTCAAATGACATATCTCTTGATCATTAAATTTGAAATACAAAGAGAAATAACAACTAAATATGAACTATAAACATCATCACAACCTTCCAATTTCTCAATCTAGAAGTCTGTAATTCAAGTAAAATAAATAATAAATTCACATATAGGATGAATCTCTTTGGTTTAAAACCTACATACGAATAAAATACAACAAATTTGATATAAAAATTAACATATATGATTACCGAAATGTTCAAAAATAAAATTCATGCGAAATATAAGAAAAATAAAGTTATATCCATCAAGAGAAAGTTAAGATTAAAAGAGATACATGAAAGATTATAAGCATACAAATAATCTCCTTCAATTCCTCCTTCCCTTGGATGCTCCACTTTCGTCCTCAAGAAGTTCTCCAAATACTTTGATCCAAAAGTTCTGATTCTATTTTTTATAGGTTTTTATAGTCTCCTTGCAAACAGGGTCAGACACGGGTTCCAACATGGTCGTGTCACAGGCCGTATGGGCGGTTCAAAGGTGGTTGTACACGAATAGATGTGCCTGGTCGTGGGACGTGTCATCTGACATGGCTAATAACATGGCCTTGTTATTCTTCATATTCTTCGCACATGGGTGTGTTGGCAGTAGATTTTGAATTCATCTAGAAAAGGACATGGGTGGGCACACGGGCATGTTCCCACCCTTGTGGTGCTCTGTCTTTTCTTCCAATTCTTCTGATCTACCCCGAATAGGACACGGGTTGGGATACGGGCGTGTTCCTATCTGTGTGCGCCCAATTCCTATCCTGTCATCATCCATGTTGGATCCGTGAACTCCTTTGTTTGCTCCAAGACTTTTACTTCCACTGGTTTGCAATACCTGTCTTAAGAAAATGAAGGAATAAATGAATAGCTTAAAAGATGAAATAATTGAAACTGGATAATGTTCTCTTCTATTCATGATAAAGCAAATTCTTAACTATTCTCGTGTAATTGCTATAAAGGGAGGTAGAAAATAGTGGACATAATTACAATTATGATAGTAAAAAGACTATCATAATTGTACTCATTAGTAGGCCCTTTTACTATATGCTCAACATAAAAACATGTTTGTTGTATGCGACATCCAAACCTATTTTACTATTTTTGATGTTCATGTATATTTGCATATAAAGTACAGACCTGCAGGGTGATAGAGTTCCCCGGGGTCTGCTAGGGACGGCCGGGAGGAGATGTGTTGTTTACACAGTTGAGGTCACCCTTTGCTGACCCACATTACCACCAATTTTTACAGGGCAAGGATCGTAAGCCGGAGTAAGCTCGCCGGCCAAAAAGGACTAAGCCTCATGAAGTGATTTCTTTGTTTGGTAGCTATATTTGGGAGAATAATATGCTTAGTGCACCATGAATCCGGCTTGCATATCGAGGTAGCCTAGGATTGCTTTTGCACGTTGATAGGTTATTGTATCAGTTATTGATTCAAGAATGTTGTAAGTCCTTAAGGCCGATTTGGTACTCTTGTGCTAGTGGATAGCTTCTAGTGTTATTATTTGTTTCCGATATTTTTAGTCTGAGTTTTGAGTTGGGTAGTTTATATCATCTTATAATGCTAAAGCTGTGGCGTCTATATGTTGTGGGGCCCCGGCCAGACCAATATTATACAGTCATTACAGGGGAGGTGTTACACTCAGACTACTGCTAAGAAGAAGAAGACACCGTTCCTGCTACAGAGGAAAGTACCGAAAGCAGCTCATCAGAACAAGCTGAGGAAGAGCCCCATGACCCTTAAATAGAGACAAGGGGAGACAAAAGTGCTCAAGTGTTATTTTCTTCTGAGCTTGCATATTTGGTTCTAGTCAGCAGAATCTAGCCTTAAGATCATGTAGTTAAAGAGGAAATGGATATACCTCTAGTGGAAGTTGCTGAAAAGAATGTTGAAGAGATAATGAATAAGATCTCTGAGGAGATAGAAGTGGAGGCTTCCAAGTCACCAGCTCCAACTGAAGATACTCCTGCACCTTTGATTAAAGATAAACAAGTTTCCTTCAGTCCTCAAAGTGAGGGGGAGAATCTTCTGGATAGAGTTATAGAGGAGGTATTTGCTGAGGGGGAGCAATTCCAGGCTCCTCAAGAGACAAATCTACCTGCTAAGAATGTGGAAGAAGATGTTTCTACAAATCTAAATATCGTTGAGGACATTACAGAAGGTGAGGGGGAGCTTGACCCTGAACTCCCTGCTTAAGGAATGCTTTATGCAATAAATTCTTCTGCTTCTGAGAAAGACACCAGTGCTCTTAAAGTATATGAAAAAGATAACTCTTCTGAGCACAGAATGGCAGTTTCTAAAAATAGCCTTACTATCAGGAATGAAGATACTATAGTAGGTGACCAAGGGACCTCCCCAAAGGCTGATGAGATGTCACCCCTCCTTCTATCCTAGCTGAATGGGTTACTGGAAGATCAAAGAAGAATCCTTGAGAATTTATTTATTGATTCAATAAAGAACCTCAGGAATAAGCTATCAACAGAGATCAAATCTATCAGATTTGAGGTCAATCTGCTAAAGGCCCAAACTGTCAAATTCTTCATGAGAGCAGCCCCTGCTATTGACTATAACGCAAACAAGTTGGATGAGGTAAGCAATCTTAAAACCTTGGTAATAGAATAAAAAACATCAGTACTAGAAACATGCTGGCAGTTCATAATGCTAACAAAGTACTACGGGAAACACAAACAATGATTCCTACAACTAAGATGGATGCCTTCACAAAACTCTTGGATGATCACATGCTGCAAGTCAAGAACCAAATTACAGTATGAGTAAAGAATATTTATGTGAAGTTAAATAAGGCCAGTTCCTCGCAAACAAAGGAAATTTTTAAAGAAGCCAAAAGGGGGAGAAGGAGATAGTTAGGACTAATACAGAGAGTGTTATATTGGTACCAAATGTTATAATAGGATCCTTTGGTCTGGATCAAATTTAGTATGACAACATCCCCATGGTTCCTGAACAAGTTCAACAGGCACTGAATCAGGGGAAAATGTCTTATCATGATAATCAGTATCAGTATGATGAACAATACTATGATCAGAATGCAGATCAAACTACTATTCAACATGGTGCTCTGTATACTGAAGAGGGTGCACAGGGGGCTGAACCATCACAAGCTATTGTTCCTACATTCAGCCCCACTGCTGAAAAAATCTTGAGGTCTAAGGGCAAATCTACTACTGAAGATGAAGAAGTAATCAGATTAAGTAAAAAGATGTACATAAAATAGATGGAAGCCAGGCCTGACTTTGAAAAATGGAGTCCAAAATCTATTACCATCATTCTATTAGCCTGGGATCATATCAAGTCAATCAAAATTGAAAGGGGAAAGCTCCATAACTCCCTTGAAAGCGTAAAGATGGAAAAGAGTGAAAATAATAGAAGGAAATTCAGATGAGAAAAGAAGGTAGGCACATTTCTTCCTAATGCAATGGAGCCAACAAAGTACATTCCAAAGCCTTACAGTCACTTCCAGAGACAAAAATGAAAAGAAAACTGAAGATAAAGCTGAGGAGGCTGCCAAGGAGCCAAGGAGCATATTGGAACACCCAATTACTAATTTTTGTAAGGATCACTATGTGATTAGTTTTTTGTTTTGACCTTGTTGTATAGTATGATAGATCAAATAGAATGAGTCTTAGGGTTAGTACTTAGGTTTGAAAGCTGCTCTAAAGACATTTTATAGATCAGAATTCAAGTGTTGAGACAAAGACAATTTTCATCGAGCTAAGGTCGACGAAACGTCGAACATAGTTCGACGTTCTCTGGGCTCAGTTCAACAGGTCACTGAGCTAAGTTCGACGATCGTTGAGCTCAGATCGACGTTCTATTTCCAGCTATTTTACAAGTCGCTAAGCTCAGTTTGACGATCGTAGAGCTCAGTTCGACACTTTCTGTCTTAAGTTTAAATCCAATCTCTGAGCAGTTCGACGATCGTGGAGCTCAGATCGACGACTTTTCTAAGAGATCGATGATTTCAGAATTCAAATTCATGACAGTTATGGAATTCATTGAGATTTATTTTCAGCATTTATGACAAAGGATTCTGTAGCCGTTTCAAGCAATCTGGAGCAAGTTTCAAGGAAGAATAATTTGAATGTTACTTAGGAATTTCCTCAGAGATAGTTGTCAATTATGGAAGTCATTTATGACTGAGTAACGACCATCTAAAGTCAGAATCTGATATACCCCTTAGAGAATAATTTTCAGAACAGAACAGACAAGATTCGAAAAAGATATACAGAAGAGAGAATAAAAATTCACTTATCAAGAATTCATCTTCTGAGAATAGATTAAGTAGACAAAAGATTACAGAATTACTGAGTCAAAATTCTTCAAGAATACAAGGAACATCATTGTGAAGGATATCATCTGCTGTTCTACTCCTTCAAGCTTCAAGTGTTCAAAAGCTTCATTATCAAGGACTCGAGACAACACACATTTCAGCATCTGCTGAAATCATCTATTGTTGGAGATCTGAAGCAACTGAAGGCCTATCATCCTAAGCAAAGCTCATCTTCCTGAACCCGTATAGATCTCAGGGGGAGCTTTGACAACATCTTCCACTTGTCTTCTCTCATATTGTTTACAGAGAAGAACAACTCAACTGATTTTCTTTTTCCTTTCTCTCCTGTAAAAGGGTTTCTCAAAACTCCCTTCAAAAGTTTTGTGGCTGGTTTCTGAGACCTTGTCAAAACTCAGTGGTGGCAAGACACCTTATCAAGAAATCTAGTTTTGGTTTTTGAGCACCTTATCAAAAGCTCATTGGTGCCCAGGACACCTGATCAACTATTCCTGCAGTGGATTCCTACCTAGGGTGGTAGAAGAGTGGATGTACCCAGGTTGGTTGGGAACCACTATAGCTCCTTGTGTCATCTGGTTTGCTGTGCTTTTTTTACTTTGTTGTGTGCTGTGTGATTTCCTATTTCTTGCTTACTTAGTTTTTCATTTTGCAAGCACCTTACACATATACATAAATCAAGACTTCCACTGCTTTACAGTTTTTGAATTGTAAATTATTTTAAAATACTCTATTCACCCCCCCCCCCTCTAGAGTTAAGGTAGATCGTTCACTCACTTTCAATTGGTATCAAGGGGAGGTTGGTTACTCAACATCTAAATTTTCAAAAGATTGGTTGAACAGGCTAGCACCTGAACCAAAAGATCTCTGAAAAGATCAACCCTTTATAGTGGATAGTAATTTCTTTTGTGTATTATATATTTATTTTTAAACAAAACCATGGCACAGAAAAAAGATTATGCTAGCACCAGACCTCTAGTGTGCAACCTTTCAAAGTTTGCACTTTGGAAGGCAAGTATTAGGCTTTACATGAATTCTATTGATGAGGATATCTACAATTCTATTTTGAAAGTTTGTCCAAGACCCCCAGTAATTACAAGTACAAGTGCTGTTCCACCTCCCTCAGGAACAGATGTAGAAATAAAGAAATGGAAAGTTGTAGATGCAAAGGCTATGAATATCCTTGCTTAGACTATGTCTGATGAGATATTCCAAAAGGTGGTTGAATGCAGTTCAACAAAAGAGATATGGGACAAGTTTTCTGAAATTGTCTCAGGATTTGCAGATGAAAGGAAGGACACGAGATCCCATCTCATAAGCCAATATGAGAACTTCAAAAAGGGAGAAACTGAATTAGTGGCTGACATGTACAACAGGCTCAGCCTAATAGTCAGTGAATTAAAAACACTGGACAAGGACTTCTCTCTAACTGAACTAAATGACAAGATCGTAATGTGCTTCCCTAACACTTGGGACTCAAGGATCTAGCCAATCAAGGATGCCAGAAGCCTAACTGAGTTTACTACTGAAGCTTTCTTTGGCAAGCTAAAGTCTTATTAGCTTATCATCAAGAACAGAGAGGAAGAACAAAAGGTTGCTTCTCCAGCTATCAGGAAGGAGAAGAAAATAGCATTCAAAGCTATAAAAGATCTACCTGAAGGCAAGGTCATAGGCAATGAAGAATTGATGAGCTTGCTGGCCAAAAGATTCTATAAGATGGTCAGGAAAGATTTCAGAAAGAGGTCATCCAGAGGGCATGAGAAACCAAGGTATGACAAGTCAAATAATAAAGAAATAATCTGTTTTGGATGCAGGAAACCAGGCCATATTGTGCCTGACTGTCCAGAAAATCATGAATAAGGACAAGGACATGAAAGATACGAGAAAAGACAAGGACTCCATGGGAAACAATTACAACAAATCCTCCTCCAGCAAAAATAAACATACAAAGAAGGGATTTGTAGCAGAAACCTGGAGTGAAACTGAAGAAGAATCAGAGGCTTCATCAAGCTCAAGTGATGATGAAGATGATGCTGAAGAAAAGGAATTCTGCATGATGGCTATCAATGCCTCCCAACAAAATTATGATGCAAGAAAAGAGTTAGAGTCTGAATCTGAAACTCAAATTGAAGAAGACCAGGTAATAGACTCCTTTGACTTTGATTGAGAGGACTTTAGATCTGAATTTAAGGCACTTTGTTTAGACCTGTTAAAGTCTGAGAAAGAGATTATCTCTCTCAGAAATCAATTGTCTGAACATAGCACCTTAAAATCAGAGAACCTCAAACTCTCTGAGGAGTTAGAATGTTGTAGGGAGGAGATAGCTTCACTGAAAAGTAAGCTATCCCAGGCAAAGATGTTTGAAGAACCCCTTAATGGGAGAAGCATCAGACTGATGGACATCACAAGCACAGTGAACTCAAGATTCAACAGTACACTGGGCTTGGGTGCTTCATCCAGCCAACCTATAGTATTAACAACCCCAATTAAACTTATTTCTGATAAAGGAAAGAGTATTGTAGAGGTAGCTAGGAAGAATCTTGATTTACCTAAGGAAAACCAAGTTCAACAGAAAACGTCGAACAGAGCTCGACGATCGTCGAACAGAGCTCGACGATCCAAGGCTAAATCGTCGAACTCAGGTTGATGACTTCTGAACTCTTAACTCTTGTATAGTCGATCTTCGAACGGAGCTCGACGATCTGACCCAAGATCGTCGAACTCAGCTCGACGATCGTCGAACGGAGCTCAGAGCTTTGAACATTCTTTCATAGGTAAATCTAAAATTAATCCTAGAAGTCCCTCATCCCAAAGCTTCAACCCTTATACTGAATGGATAGTGCCTCCTAGGAGATACCATCCTGAATGATATAAGAGTCAGCCAGGGATGTCTTTTATTTCTGAGTTTAAAGGTTATAAACCTAGACCCAAGGTAAACTGGGTCAAAAACATATAAATTGTTTATGAGCAGGTGAAGACCTATCCAGCAATGAACCAACAATGGTATCTGGAAAGTGGGTGCTCAAAGCACATGAAAGGGAGCAAGGAGAATCTAACATCCTTCAGAACCAAACTTGCACCCAAAGTAATATTTGGAGATTCAAACTTTGGTCAAACAAAAGGATATGGTGCTGTTCAGATTGGCTCAGTCACATTCAAGAAGGTGGATTATGTGGAAGGACTAAAGCACAACCTAATCAGCATCAATCAACATCTGTGATGAAGGCTATCAAGTGATATTCAACAAATCCTTATGCAAGATCAAGTCAGAGGATAACACAACAATGTTAACAGGTAAAAGGAAAGGTAACATTTATCTTGTAGATTTCCTTTCAACCAATATATATATCTATTTATTTAATTCAATTTGCAAACCAAATGATCTTTGGCATAAGAGACTAGGGCATATAAACCTTAGAACCATTGCTAGGCTATCCAAGGACAACCTTATTAGAGGACTACCTTCTGGACCCTACAAGAAGGAAGGACTTTGCAGGGCTTGTCAATTAGGTAAGCAAACTAAAAATAGTTTTAAGTCACTTAATAAGAGTGATTCACCTAGGATCTTTTATCTGTTATACATGGAGCTTTTTGGACCCATTACAGTACAAAGATTAGGAGGGAAATATTAAACTTTAGTGATTGTAGATGACTTCTCTAGATTCACATGGGTATTCTTCCTGAGGAAGAAGTCTGATAACTTTAAGTGTTTGACACATTTTTTCAAATGCATACAAATTGAGTTCAATACTCACATTGCCCTGATCAGAAGTGATCATGGAACAGAGTTTTATTCTCTTCTTATGGAAGAGTTCTGTCAGAGTGAAGGGATCAGGCATACATTCTCAGCTCCTAGAACTTCTCAACAAAATAGGGTAGCTGAAAGGAAAAATAGAACCATAATTGAATTGGCTACTACATTGTTGACAGATGCTCACCTCCCTCTATCTTTTTGGGCAGAGGCAGTGAACACCTCCAACTATGTGTTGAACAAAAGTTTGATACATAAACTGAAGGGCAAGACTCCCTATGAATTTCTCAAAGGGAAGAAACCTAAAGTAGACTATTTCAAATTTTTTGGTTGCATTTGTTATATTAACAATAATGACAAGAAGTTATTAGCAAAATTCCAAGCTAAAGCTAATGAAGAAGTGTTTCTGGGATACTCTATGATCAGTAAAGCTTATAGGGTTTATAATAAAACTTCTCTTAAAATTGAAGAATCTGCTCATTTATCTTTTGATGAGACTAATATGTTTTACAAGGAGAAGAATACTTCTACCATAGAACTCTTGCAGGTAAACTCTCTTTCAGAAAACTTGGACAGGTTGCATATTGCAGAGAAGGATTTTGAAAGTCCACCTAGTGTCAACTACCTTCACCTATAGGGGGGATAGGTGACTTGCAGCGTATTTGCAGAATTAAAATTGTACCTGCAGAATCAAAACAAAACACACAGCACAGAAAATTACACAGGCAATTTATAGTGGTTCCCTGATTTGGGTACGTCCACTTTCCCCCTTCGACCTATCTCCCAATCCAGGGATGACTCGGTCACTTCACCAACAGGATTGAAATCCAATCCTTGCACTATCGGAAGGAACCCTTCCACACGTAGGAGTCAACACTCCCACAACACGGGTTGCACCCAACCCTACAACTAGGAAACAAATGTTCCGGAGTGTATAAGAAATACAAACAACTTGAAGATCTAGGTGTCCCTTTTCGTTAGACTACTTGTTCTTGTAGGCAACGAAAAGTCCATAACCCTTGATCTTTCTTAGAGAGAATCTCCCCGAGACCGGCGGCGGCAAAGGGCGACAGCAAGGCTCTCGGTGTAGGCGGCGGCAACTGAAAACAGAAGCTATGCACTGGAGATTCAATCTTCTTAGCAAAGTCGGCAAGGTCTACCAACGGTCACACTAGGATAGATCGTCTCAATCGATTCGGACGGGGATGGATTTCCCTATCTCAAATCAAGAGACAAAAGATCTCTGGTTAGACGCATGAGACGCTGTGCAAGACTTGGCTTCTATCACCGGGGATCTGGAGGAGATCGAGATCGGCTACGGTGACCACTGCACGAGCGGCGGCGACGGAGGCGGAGCAGGTTCGCGAATTTAGGGTTAGTCGGCGGCTCGACTTTCGTATGTTGTGTCTGTTGAACCACTATACACAAATACCTGTGTATTTATACAATAGGTCATGGAGATGACCGTTGTGGGCCCCACCAAAGCAAAGACTAAAGTCTGATTCAAATAGCTGCCGGTAACATGGACCGGTCCAGGAATTCGGAAAAATTGCCCAAGGTAAAATCGGCGAGAATCGTAGGTGATTCTCGATGAATCGATGAGAATCACTTACGATTCTCGCCGAATTCTACTTGGCGAATTCAGGCTGCACAGGTTATAGAGGCTGGGGAGAATCGGCGGGAATCACATTTGATTCTCGCCGAATCGTCGAGAATGCAAAGTCATTCTCGACGAATCGGCGAGAATCACTTAGTGATTCTCGACGATTTACACTTAGACGATTCTCGTCTTTCAACCCGTGAGCTGGTCTTTGGCCCATCCTTGCTCCTTGTCTGCTCATGATCTTTCATGACCCTGTGCTTGGAAATAAGTACACTCCAATAGAGAGAGTACATGTAAGCCAACACACTGATCTGCTCAACGAGGGATTACGTTGCACAGACCCGTGTATATTGACCTACTGCACCCTGACATTGGTGTGTACTTAGCAATGAATAGCTGCAAGCACAACTAGAAGAAATTCATCAAATACATAGTGAATTCACCTTAGCTTGTTCAGGGGCTTCTTCAAATCAGGTATATTGTAGATACAATACCCAACAATCTCCCCCTATTTGAAGAAGCCTAAACCCTACAAGCTAAGTTGAATACAACGGCTTGGAAGAACAGAACTTAAAATAAAAAGTTGAAATTCCATACTGTTATCTTTAGATCTTGTGGAGCTATCACCTTAGCACCTTAACCGAGAGGGTAATGGTAATCTCCCCCTTTTCGGCTTCTGCAAATCGGGGACTGAAGCATGAGACACCATGCTCCCCCCTCAGTTCTTGTACCTTTGCTTTCACTAAATTCCTAGCAGAGGCTCCCCCTAGACGCATGAGCCTTGAACTTCTGTAGTCTTCATTCCTCGTAGTTTAGCATCCCCAATTCAGTTTTGAACATACTGAACTTGGCCTCGTCAAGGGGCTTTGTGAAAATGTCTGCAATCTGCTTGTCAGGGGGAACATAGCAGAGAGAGATATCCTTGTTCTCCACGTGCTCCCGAATGAAATGGTAACGCACTTCAATATGCTTCGTTCTGCTGTGCGATACTGGATTGTTGGAAATAGCAATTGCACTGGAGGAGTTGCAGTACATCGGTACTTCCTTGAACTGGAGATCATAGTCTGCTAACTGATTTCTGATCCATAGAAGTTGTGCGCAACAGCTCCCAGCCGAAACGTATTCTGATTCCGCTATGGAGGTTGTAACACAATTCTGCTTCTTGCTATTCCATGAGATGAGCCTTCTTCCGAGGAATTGACACGTCCCGGAGGTGCTTTTCCTGTCATCCCTACTTCCTGCAAAATCAGCATCTAAAAAACCTATTAGCTCGACATCATTGCTTCTCGGGTACCATAAGCCAAGATTAGGGGTACCTTTAAGGTATTTAAGAATTCGCTTTGCAGCGACATAATGAGATTCCTTAGTGTTCACCTGATATCTTGCACAAACACATGTGGAGAACATGATATCCGGTCTACTCGCAGTAAGATAGAGCAGAGATCCAATGATGCTTCTGTATTTGGTTTCATCAAATGGTTTCCCTTTCTCATCCTTATCCAGAGACATGGTGGATCCCATTGGAGTCCTCATAGAGGTTGCATTCTCCATTCCGAATTTCTTGAGGAGTTCATTTGTGAACTTCGTCTGAGAAATGAAGATTCCTTCCTCAGACTGTTTCACTTGAAGTCCCAAGAAATACTTCAGCTCTCCCATACTGCTCATTTCAAACTTTCCTTACATAAGTTTGGAAAACTTTTTGCAAAGATTGTTGTCCGTTGAGCCTAATATAATGTCATCAACATAGATTTGCACCAGCAAAATCTTGCCTTTGACTTCCCTGAGAAACAATGTCTTGTCTATTTTTCCTCTAGAGAACTTGTTCTCAAGAAGAAAACTAGACAATGTCGCATACCAAGCTCGAGGAGCTTGTTTTAAGTCATATAGCGCTTTATTAAGAAAATATACATGATTAGGATAAGTAGGATTGACAAAACCTGGAGGTTGAGCGACGTATACTTCCTCTTTCAAGTCTCTATTCAAGAAAGCCGATTTCACGTCCATCTGATAGACTGTGAATCCTTTGTGAGAGGCATAGGCTAGGAATAGACGGATTGCCTCGAGTCGTGCAACTGGTGCAAACGTCTGGTCGAAGTCAATCCCCTCCTCCTATCTGTTTCCTTGAGCCACCAGTCTGGCTTTGTTCTTGATGATGACTCCATGTTCATCCAACTTGTTTCTGAAGATCCACTTGGTGCCAATCACATTCTGCTTTTGTGGTCTGGGAACCAGCGTCCAAACGTTGCATCATTCGAATTGATGCAATTCATCTTGCATGACCAAAATCCATGCAGCATCTTTGTTCGCCTCGTCGAACTTTTTTGGCTCAACCTGTGACAGGAAGCTAAGATGCAAAATCTCGTTAATGGTACCTCTTTGAGTTCTGACCACGTCACGAGGATCTCCGATGATCTGATCTCTAGGATGATCCCTCACGTGTCTGAGCTCAAGAAGTCTGGCGTCAGGAGCTTCAACTACTTCTTGGGCATCTCCTTCTTCTAAAGGATTTGCTCCATTTTGATCTTCAACTTCTCCGATCGACGCTGATGTGGAGACCTTGACGTATTTTCGAGTTGCATCTTTCTCGGGATCATCCAGTTGTAAATTTTCGAGTCTGGCACCTACATCTTCAGGAAGACAACTAGAAGTCTTGCAATTAAGCAAACTTCCTTCATCAAATACAACATTTATCGATTCCTCTACCACTAGGGTTTTCTTGTTGAAAACTCTATAAGCCCGGCTATGGCTACTATACCCCATGAATATGCCTTCGAAGCATTTTTCACCAAACTTAGTACGAGGGTACTTCCCATTATTCAGTACATAACATTTGCAGCCAAAGATCCTCAGATAGGACATGGTTGGTTTCTTGCCTTTCAGTAGCTCATAAGGAGTCTTACGATGGCTCTTGTTGATCAACGCCCGGTTTTGTACATGACAAGCTGTATTGACAGCCTCGGCCCAGAAGTATTCTGGGAGAGAAGCGTCATTCAACATTGTCGTGCACGCCTCAATGAGTGTTCTATTCCTCCTCTCCGCCACTCCATTTTGTTGAGGAGTGCGAGGGGAGGAGAACTCATGAAAGATACCAAGTTCTTCACAGAACTCTGTCATAGCCCCAGACTGAAACTCTGTTCGGTGGTCACTTCTGATTTTGACCACTGAGCAGTTAAGTTCGTTCTGTATCTGCTTAACAAAACTGGTGAAGATGTCAAACGTATCAGACTTGCGCTTTAAAAAGAACACCCACGTAAACCGAGAGTGATCATCTACAATTACTAGCGTATACGACTTCCCTCCTAAGCAATGAACTTGCATTGGACCAAACAGGTCCATATGCAGAAGATAAAGACATCTGGAGGAGTCTTTGTCTGGGATGCCCTTAAAGGTAGCCCGAGTCTGCTTGCCCATCTGACATGCAGGACATGGACAATCTTTAATGCACTTAATAATGGGAGCATCCCTTATTAAGTCTTTGGAAAACAGCATATTAATTGTCTTATAATTAATGTGTGCCAATCTCTTGTGCCATTGTTCACAAAGAGATGCACTGCCTTTTGCAACGAGGCATACTGGGGTAGAAGAATCTAAACTAAGAAAATCTAAACAGAAAATATTTCTGCTCCTAATGCCAGTTAATACAGTCTCCGAAGAATCACATGATATTATCAGGCATTTATCCTTGCAGAACTTAACGTCATACCCTTTATCACATAACTGGCTTACGCTGATCAGGTTATGATTTAACCCTTCAACATAAGCTACGTTAGTGATAGAGAGTATACCGTTGGAAATCGTACCGTAACCTCAGGTGACTCCCCGATCAGATCCCCCAAATATGACTTTGGGTCCATTCTCGACTGGAGAGTACTCCCGCAGCAGGCTTCTTGTCCCGGTCATGTGACGGGAGCATCCACTGTCCAAATACCAAATAGGAGTTTTGTTGGCCTTTGGACATTCCTGCAAAACAAAATTAATTTGCCTTAGGAACCCAATCGTACTTGGGTCCTAGATTTTTCGTTAGCATACTCCCCCTCGGTTGGTTAGCCCTACGAGAGGTCGTCCTCGCATTGCCAACATGAGGGGTCTCGATATTCCTTGGATTAAACCAACAATCCATGGCAAAGTGACCAATTTTGCCACAACACCAGCAGTCAAACCTGTTATACCTCCTCTTGGGCGCCTGCTTCACCCTTGAAACGTGGGGTTCAGCCGGGGCCGAAGACCTGGAGGTGGAGGCATCTGATGACCACAGTCACATGACTTCTTCACCTCTTGTCTTTTCAGTGTAACAGGCTTGGCCTTAGGTGCCTGCTTCCTATTATGGCCGCTAGAGAATTGACCATAATTTCCCAAGTGGATTTCCTCATAAGGTGCCTTGAAGACACTCTCACTGAAGTTACGGGGAAAGGTCCACCCATCATACCGGCTCTTCGGCTTTGCAACTGAGGGCCTGAAGTGATGGCCATATGTTGACTCAATGTCATGTTGGTTACAGGGAAAGCTAGGCTTTTTGAACTCAACAGGGCTGAGTGGGGCATTTCCTTTTTCAGCAGTAGAGGCTTTCTTGGTAGCCTTATTCTTCCTCTTATTCCTGTTTCTCCTGGATGAGGAGATAGATACCCCTACATGCCCCAAGCCATCTCCTTTGGCCTGAGCAGAGAAGGTATCAACTAATGGAAGAACAGTTTTTGGCATAGAGAAGCTCTTGACGATCTTCCTTTCTGCCGCAAGTAATTTTTCCAACTTGTCGACTTCCTCCTACTTAAGATCGAGGAGCTTAAGAGACTCTGAATACTTTGAAGTCAGGTCCAAGTGCTCCTGTCGGAGGGAGATCAATCTGGTGATCTCTTCCCTCAGGGATACACTTTCACCTTTAAGGAATTTAACTTCCTTTTTCTCAGCCTTCAGTCTCTTTCGACATTCCACGAAAGTATTGAGCAGAAGCTCATACTAATTGAGGAGCTCAGCTTCATGGGCAGAAGGGCTATCCTCAGGGTCATCATCCTGAGACTCAGGATCAGAGTCAGAGTCAGAGAGAGGGGTGTAAGCTTTTACCTTCCCAGTAAATGGGGGGCAATCTCCTTCCGAGTCACAGCGACCCATTAGCCCAAAGTAGGCTTCCTCGTCATCGCTGGTGTCTGATGTGTCAGATTCACTCAGCGTCTTTGGCTTCTTCGTGATGTAACTCCTCTCCTTCTTCTTGTCTTTTGAGGACCTATGCTCCTCTCCCTTTCCCTTTTCCCTCTTGCCTTGATGGCAGTCGGCCACGACATGTCCTTGCTTGTTGTAACCAAAGCAAATAATGTTAGATGAGCGGTGTTTGTTCGGTTTGGAAACATACCTGTCAGAAGAATAGTTCTTCTTCTGATCCTGATGCGTGGATTACGGCAAGCGCACCGGTCGCACAAGTAATAAAGTTTGGGAATAAATCCCCGAGTGTCGGTCTCTTGAGGAACACAGTAAGGGATGAGTTAATGTCGAGGAGGACTTGAGATTGAAGTCCTCGGGTCGGATCTACAAGGGGGGTTTAGATGGTTGCGGAAACAGAAAGTAAATGCTACAAACTACTCCTATGCAATGCCGCTATGCAAAGCTTCGCCAGGCGGGATGGAAAACTAGTCGGGCCGCTATGCACCGAATCGCTTGGCGGATGGAAGAGTAGGCTAGCGGATGGGGTGGAGAGAACGGCGGAAATCCTACTATGCAGGCCGCTATGCACTGCTTCGCCAGGCGGGATGGAAACTACACGGGCCGCTATGCACCGAATCGCTTGGCGGATGGAAGAGTAGGCTAGCGGATGAGGTGGAGAGAACGGCGGAATGAGGGTCGTGAGCACCTCTTCGCAACGCACGCCACTAGCAATTGCTAGTGCGGCAAGGGTGGATGGTGGATGGAATATTAAGGCGCACCTCAAGCAATAATAACGAAAATACACAAATCACATAGACATGATAAAGTGCAAGATCATTAACTACAATAAAATGTACTTCATCAATATAAAGAGTTAAACTAAGCTATCAAATACAAGAGGAAGAGGTGTGCGAATCGACCGAATCCGAAGCCTTATTGAGGGTTCACGGTTGGAATCCCGGGTTGTCAATCCGAGTCCAAGCTCGGTCCTCAACTACGTCCGGGGTAGAGGAGGCTGTCACTCACTCCCAATAGACCCGTCTTCTTCGTTGAAATGATCCGTAGATTGCGGCTCCGGCCCTTCCTTGCTTGATGGAGAAAGCTAGGTCAAAACTCCGCTTGAAGCTCTAGGATGAAGGAGGAGGCCGAGAGGATGCTCCGGCGTTGATTTGGCATTGAAAGCTTGCCCGGAGACCCTCCCTAAGGTGGAGGATGAAGGGGGACGGAGGAAACCCTCGTCCGAGACGAAAAACGGCGGAAGTGTCGAGAGATGGATCGATCTCCCAAAATAGGGCGGAACCTGCGTATTTATAGAAAGCAGAATTAAACAGCGCGCACGATCAGTGGCGCACGACCAGTGGTCGTGCGCGATATGGTCAGTGATCGTGCGATATGGAGGCAGAAAAGTGGAAAAAGATATAATGACTGCGCACGACCGGCAGCGCACGAGCAGTGATCGTGCGCGGTATGGCTGGTGATCGTGCGATATGGCGGGACAGAACTTTCCCAGGAGAGGTCATGACTGCGCACGACCGATGATCGTGCGCCAAAGAGGTCGATGGTCGTGCGTGGGTAAAAACGCACGACCATTGACTCCTTTGCCAAAAATGGGGAAAGTTCGATGCCGGACGCCCACACGATCCCAGAACCTGCAGGAAAACTGGACGGGATGTCGATCATGGCAGTCACAGACATAAATAATATGCAAACAAAAAGGGAAAATACACACACACAGAAATAGGCTAAAAGAGTGCACAAGACGTGGAAAACCGTAGCGAACCAAAAGAAGTGCAAATGACGCTAAACGGTGTGCAAAGACAAGAAAATAAGCCTAGATGAGTCCGAAAATAGGTATATAAAGAGGACTCATCACACCCCCAGACTTAACCGTTTGCGCGTCCCGAGCAAACAAAACCTAAGCAGACGGGGAAAATGAACTAGCTAACAAAGAAATTGCAAAACGGAGTACCATGCGAAGTCGCATGCTCGCGTGCATAAAAATAAAGTAGAGGAAATTTTTAAGTATACAAAATATTTTATATTTTTCACAATGCGTATCAAATATTTATTATTACTCAAAAGTGGAATCACGGTGAATCATCCGGTCCTACGCAGGAAGAAAGTAGACAGGCCACTAAGGTGAGCATTGCCGAAGACCGGGGCTCAAGATTACCCCAAAGGAATCCACCAATGTCGGGAACCATAAGCTTGCCCGATCGCACTTTCTCCACGGCACTAGTCAACTCAAGCGCAAGTCCGTAGGACTTCGGGTAATAATGGGGCTTGGGTTACGGTGAGGAAAACAAGGATAAACATGAAGGGTATGCACCTAACCCAAATGAGCTAACGTACAAAACTAGTAACCGCTGCCCACAAAATAAACACGGGTGCACCACACCCCCAGACTTAACTTTTACTAAATGGGTGTGTGCACCGCCTACTCCAAATCCAAATCATTTCAAATAAAGATTTTCAATCAAACTTTTTCTTTCTCTTTTTCTTTTCTCTTTTTTTTTCTTTTTCAAATATTTTTCTTTGTCAACTTTTTCTTTTCACAACATACAATTTCAGCAAATAAAACTTGGGCGCGCTTCCACATTTTCACGAATAAAAAATACCACATCACAACCCAACATGAAAATATAAAACACTAAGCTCGACTTGGGTGTGCGACTAGGATCAGCTATGAGGCTTTGGCGAATATAGTGGAGCTGAATCAAAAGGAAGGGTAGGCACAAAGGGGCTAGCAAGGGCGATGTTAGGAATGGGTACAAAGCTCAACCGGGCCAAAGGTGGCCTACATCACTCTCACGCTAGACTAACCGTGTACCAATGCTTCAAGAATAGCTTGGGGCAAGTTCTTAGCAACCGAGAAAGATAATCCTTCCTCCCGACTCAAGCAATACGAGTCTAGTGGCGGCTACACACATTCCTACGCTACCGTTTGATTCACACCGGATTCACCAACTTTTGAGTAGAATAAGAAATATGTACGCAAATAGAAAAATATAAAACTATAAGCATACAGAAAAATTAAATCTACACAAATTTCTATACAAAACGAGAGCAGTTGACTAGAAACACAGCAAGGCCAACATTTTACTCCGTCGCGCAATCCTGAACTAGCACAGAAATTTTCCAAATCGAACAAAGATACAGGTTCAACTCGTGACACGCAAACCGCTAAGCTCGCGCTCATGTGGGTGTAGTGGTGTGCGATGCAATGAACATAAACAAAATAAAATACGAAAAGCTTCTAGTATGCAAAAGAAATGTACACGTGCAAAAGGTAAACATGCTCTCCCCCAGACTTAAACTAAACAACACATCAAATGATAGAGAAATTAAAATCAGAATGAGCTAAGGGAAGAGGTTACCCAATGCTCAGCTAGTGAGCATACCAGAAGACGCGTGAAAACTAGGAGCAGGCCCGCCATACGAAGAATCACAACCCCGCCAATGCGTAGTATCCATGAATACCTGCAGGGGTGAGCTCCGCAAAAACAAAAGAAAAATATACAAAAAGAAATACTAAACTAAGCTAGACATAAAAAAAAAAGAAAAATGCAGAAAATGAAAGATAAGCACTGGGGTTATTGTCATCCCAGCACGACTTATTCAGCAAAAGAAAAGTTCTAGCTAATGGGCCTATGGAAGAGAAGATGAACAGGTAACTGTTCCATTATCCGTTGCGGTAGCAAGTACCGATACGGGGAAAGAGCAGTTACCCCTCTACCTGAGTAATAATACCTGCGACGCACAGGTAGAGGAAATAGGAAGTAAGATGAGGAGAAGCACTGGTCCTCACTCATCTCACCACAAAAAATATCCTTGCCTAGCAAGGGGTCATCCCACACAGGCGCGTAGGAGTCAACGGCTTGAGCACAAGGCTCATCGTCATCCCAGCACACCAGCGGAGAATCAACCCGCACAGGCTCAGATATGGAAGGGGGATCAAGGAATAAAAGAGAAGAAGGACACAAATAATCAGAAATCGTGGGAGTGATCCCGGTATCACCCCCAGCAGGATCCAAACAATGATCATCGTCAGTGTCATATGAGTCGTATTGGGGAGAATCCGAGAACTCGAAGTCCACGGTGGTAAGAAGAATGACCTCGTCCAACAAAGAGGTGCAAACCTCCGCATCGGAAAGAGGATATTCCTCGTCCCACCGGGGTGCGTCATAGTGGTCCGAAGATCCACATTCTCCATCGGAGATAGCAGAATCGTCATCCCACTTCGGCGCAACCTCGGGCACCGAATCATCCACAATAACGGCCTCATCAGACGACTCACAAGAAAAAGGAGTAGAAAACTCCGGCAAAAATTGCGGAGGGGCAAGGCTGCTCACAAAATCAGGCATAGAATGCGCAGGCCCCTTCGCAACATCATCCGCAGATGCCACCCCGTCGACGACCGGAACACTCTCCTCGTCCCATACAGGATCGTCCATGAGTTCCCGATCCACTCCTTGCGGGCTAACATCCGAGTGAGAGTGATCACTCAAAGGGAGCTCGTAAAAAGGGGTTGAGGAACCCATGAAGGAACTATATACGGCGAGAGATTCTTCCGTAATCTCAACGGGCAAAGATCGAGCAAGGTGCGCCATGTCAGTGTATGGGCCAGGCAACACCCTGGTAGGCCCATCCACAGTAGTCTCCCGCGAACAGGGGATTGCTGCGGATGCGTCCACAGAGGTAGAAGGCTTGCACAAGCGAGGGCAATCCTTCAACATATGGCCCACACCCTGACATAGAATACACCGAAAACAGTGCTCGGCATTAGAAACAGCCATGGCATCGATGCATCTCCGCAAAGCGTCAATAATACGGCACTCGGCAGCAGAATCCATCGCGAACAAAAATATTTACCGGAAATTACTACACACAAGAATAAAATAACTAGGATCTGCAATATTAAAAAAAGGAAAACAAGGAAGGGACAAGAAAAATAAAGTAAACAATTTCAAAAACTAAAATAAAGATAAAACAGGGTATGAACAAATGGACAAGGGCGACTATCTCGCATCTACCTCTTCAAAAAACTCAAACGACTGTGTTCCCCGGCAACGGCGCCAAAAACTTGATGCGTGGATTACGGCAAGCGCACCGGTCGCACAAGTAATAAAGTTTGGGAATAAATCCCCGAGTGTCGGTCTCTTGAGGAACACAGTAAGGGATGAGTTAATGTCGAGGAGGACTTGAGATTGAAGTCCTCGGGTCGGATCTACAAGGGGGGGTTTAGATGGTTGCGGAAACAGAAAGTAAATGCTACAAACTACTCCTATGCAATGCCGCTATGCAAAGCTTCGCCAGGCGGGATGGAAAACTAGTCGGGCCGCTATGCACCGAATCGCTTGGCGGATGGAAGAGTAGGCTAGCGGATGGGGTGGAGAGAACGGCGGAAATCCTACTATGCAGGCCGCTATGCACTGCTTCGCCAGGCGGGATGGAAACTACACGGGCCGCTATGCACCGAATCGCTTGGCGGATGGAAGAGTAGGCTAGAGGATGAGGTGGAGAGAACGGCGGAATGAGGGTCGTGAGCACCTCTTCGCAATGCACGCCACTAGCAATTGCTAGTGCGGCAAGGGTGGATGGTGGATGGAATATTAAGGCGCACCTCAAGCAATAATAACGAAAATACACAAATCACATAGACATGATAAAGTGCAAGATCATTAACTACAATAAAATGTACTTCATCAATATAAAGAGTTAAACTAAGCTATCAAATACAAGAGGAAGAGGTGTGCGAATCGACCGAATCCGAAGCCTTATTGAGGGTTCACGGTTGGAATCCCGGGTTGTCAATCCGAGTCCAAGCTCGGTCCTCAACTACGTCCGGGGTAGAGGAGGCTGTCACTCACTCCCAATAGACCCGTCTTCTTCGTTGAAATGATCCGTAGATTGCGGCTCCGGCCCTTCCTTGCTTGATGGAGAAAGCTAGGTCAAAACTCCGCTTGAAGCTCTAGGATGAAGGAGGAGGCCGAGAGGATGCTCCGGCGTTGATTTGGCGTTGAAAGCTTGCCCGGAGACCCTCCCTAAGGTGGAGGATGAAGGGGGACGGAGGAAACCCTCGTCCGAGACGAAAAACGGCGGAAGTGTCGAGAGATGGATCGATCTCCCAAAATAGGGCGGAACCTGCGTATTTATAGAAAGCAGAATTAAACAGCGCGCACGATCACTGGCGCACGACCAGTGGTCGTGCGCGATATGGTCAGTGATCGTGCGATATGGAGGCAGAAAAGTGGAAAAAGATATAATGACTGCGCACGACCGGCAGCGCACGAGCAGTGATCGTGCGCGGTATGGCTGGTGATCGTGCGATATGGCGGGACAGAACTTTCCCAGGAGAGGTCATGACTGCGCACGACCGATGATCGTGCGCCAAAGAGGTCGATGGTCGTGCGTGGGTAAAAACGCACGACCATTGACTCCTTTGCCAAAAATGGGGAAAGTTCGATGCCGGACGCCCACACGATCCCAGAACCTGCAGGAAAACTGGACGGGATGTCGATCATGGCAGTCACAGACATAAATAATATGCAAACAAAAAGGGAAAATACACACACACAGAAATAGGCTAAAAGAGTGCACAAGACGTGGAAAACCGTAGCGAACCAAAAGAAGTGCAAATGACGCTAAACGGTGTGCAAAGACAAGAAAATAAGCCTAGATGAGTCCGAAAATAGGTATATAAAGAGGACTCATCAGATCCCTTGAAGAGGAGCCGTTTCTCTTTCTCTGATTCCTCAGCTTGAGGAACTTCTTGAATTCCCTTGTGATAAGGGATAAGTCTTCCTCAGACAATTCTGAGCCGGAGGAGCTTGGCTCAGAGTCTTCCTCTTCATCCTTCTTCCACGCACGGGAAGAGGCAGCACCCTTGCCCTTTCTGGAATGAATGGCTTTCAGGGCCACCGTCTTTTCCTTGGCCGCGGCTTTCTCTGCTTCCTCTTCAGCCTTCATTGTGTTCAACTGAAGCTCATAAGACATCAGCTTCCCGAACAGAATCTGAGGGTCGGTTTCCACAAGTCTGCCAAACTCGCGGATGGCACAGATCTTTGTGTCCCATTCCTTAGTGAGGGACCTAAGGAACTTATCATTGAGTTCACCGTCAGTGAACACTCTTCCATATCCTTTGAGTGCATTGATGATCTTGAGGAAGTTTTCGAAGGTAACTCCGATCTCCTCCTTTGGCCCTTGCCTGAAGGCCTCATATTTCTGATTGAGGAGGGATCTTCGATCGTCCCTCACTTCATCTATGCCCTCCATTAGGACAATCAGACAGCTCCAGAGATCCTTGGCTGTCCTGCAGTTGCAGAAGTTCTGCATCATAGAGTCGTCAACTGCGCTTACCAGGATGTTCTGAGCTTTCTTGTCGAGTCTGAACAGCACCATTTTGTCCTAATCCATTTCCGAAAGTTTCTTGGGCACTTTCTTGGTAGGATCAATGGTGGAGGCCTTAGTGGGAATGTAAGGTCCCTCCTCCACTATCATGAAGAGCCGGGGGTCGACTGCTTCTATGTAGAATCTGATTCTTTCCTTCCAGATAGGAAAGTTCAGTCTGGTGCACACTGGGATTTTGCCGGAGTGCTTGAGTCCGTCCATGGAAGATATCGGTCTTCTTCTTGACACTGGTGGCAGGATTCTACTCAAGGTGTGAACTTTTTTGATGAGCAACCTCCCTCTGATACCACTTGAAAGTCCACCTAGTGTCAACTACCTTCACCTATGGGGGGGGGGATAGGTGACTTGCAGCATATTTGCGGAATTAAAATTGTACCTGCAGAATCAAAACAAAACACACAGCACAGAAAATAACACAGGCAATTTATAGTGGTTCCCCGATTTGGGTACGTCCACTTTCCCCCTTCGACCTATCTCCCAATCCAGGGACGACTCGGTCACTTCACCAACAGGATTGAAATCCAATCCTTGCACTATCGGAAGGAACCCTTCCACATGTAGGAGTCAACACTCCCACAACACGGGTTGCACCCAACCCTACAACTAGGAACCAAATGTTCCTTTACAATGAAAAAGAAATTGGAGTGTATAAGAAATACAAACAACTTGAAGATGTAGGTGTCCCTTTTCGTTAGACTACTTGTTCTTGTAGGCAACGAAAAGTACATAACCTTGATCTTTCTTGGAGAGAATCTCCCCGAGACCGGCGGCGGCAAAGGGCGACGGCAAGGCTCTCGGTGTAGGCGGCGGCAACTGAAAATAGCAGCTATGCACTGGAGATTCAATCTTCTTAGCGAAGTCGGCAAGGTCTTCCAACGGTCACACTAGGATCGATCGTCTCGATCGATTCGGATGGGGATGGATTTCCCTATCTCAAATCAAGAGACAAAAGATCTCTAGTTAGACGCGTGAGACGCTGTGCAAGACTTGGCTTCTATCACCGGGGATCTGGAGGAGATCGAGATTGGCTACGGTGACCACTGCACGAGCGGCGGCGACGGAGGCGGAGCAGGTTCGCGAATTTAGGGTTAGTCGGCGGCTTGGCTTTCGTATGCTGTGTATGTTGAACCAATGTACACAAATACCTGTGTATTTATACAATAGGTCATGGAGATGACCGTTGTGGGCCCCACCAAAGCAAAGACTAAAGTCCGGTTCAAATAGCTGCCGGTAACATGGACCGGTCCAGGAATTCGGAAAAATCGCCCAAGGCAAAATCGGCGAGAATCGTAGGTGATTCTCGACGAATCGGCGAGAATCACTTACGATTCTCGCCAGAATTCTACTTGGCGAATTCAGGCTGCCCAGGTTATAGAGGCCGGGGAGAATCAGCGGGAATCACATTTGATTCTCGCCGAATCGTCGAGAATGCAAAGTCATTCTCGACGAATCGGCGAGAATCACTTAGTGACTCTCGACGATTTACACTTAGACGATTCTCGTCTTTCAACCCGTGAGCTGTTCTTTGGCCCATCCTTGCTCCTTGTCTGCTCATGATCTTTCATGACCCTGTGCTTGGAAATAAGTACACTCCAATAGAGAGAGTACACGTAAGCCAACACACTGATCTGCTCAACGAGGGATTACGTTGCACAGACACGTGTATATTGACCTACTGCACCCTGACATTGGTGTGTACTTAGCAATGAATAGCTGCAAGCACAACTAGAAGAAATTCATCAAATACATAGTGAATTCACCTTAGCTTGTTTAGGGGCTTCTTCAAATCAGGTACATTGTGGATACAATACCCAACAGATTCAACACATTCACCTACCCAACAGAGAGAAGAAATCAGTGAAGATGAAGTGGATACTCAACATCTTGGTGTTCAACATCTTGGAGAAAACCATCTTGAAGAGCCAGTTGTTGTTCCACAAGAGGAAACAACAACACAGGTTGGTGAACAATCAACACCCCATGTTGATTTATTAACAATAAGAGATCATCCAATATCCCAAGTGATTGGAGACATCTCAGCTGGTGTGCAAACAAGAAATCAGGTCAACCAAAACCTAATGCACACCTACTTTCTATCTCAAGTTGAGCCTCAATCCATTCAAGATGCAGAACAAGATCCACATTGGATCATTACTATGCAAGAGGAACTATATCAATTTGAGAGAAACAAAGTTTGGGAGCTAGTACCAAGGCCTAAGGAACATTAAATTATTGGAACAAAGTTGGTGTTAAGAAATAAGTTGGATGATCAAGGAGTTATTGTAAGGAGAAAGGCAAGGTTAGTTGCTCAAGGTTATTCTCAAGAAGAAGGAATAGACTATGACCAGACCTTTGCACCAGTTGTAAGGTTAGAGGCCATAAGAATATTCCTAGCTCATGCAGCTCACAAACGATTCAAGGTCTACCAAATGGATGTGAAGAGTGCATTTCTAAATGGAGACATCAAAGAAGAAGTCTATGTTAGACAACCCCCAGGTTTTATCTCTTCAGCTTATCCTGACCATGTTTTCAAATTGCATAAAGCATTATATGGTCTCAAGCAAGCTCCTATAGCATGGTATGAGACCTTAGCATGCTTTCTTCTGAAAAATAATTTTATAAGGTGTAGAGTAGACCAAACTCTTTTTATTAGAATTCATAAGTCCCATACCATACTAGTACAAATATATGTAGATGATATCATATTTGGGTCTACTGATTCAAATTTGTGCAAAAGATTTTCCAATCTGATGCATTCTAAATTTGAAATGAGTAGCATGGGTAAGCTTTCCTTCTTTCTAGGATTGCAAGTCAAACAACATGCTGAAGGCATATTTATTTCTCAAACCAAGTATGCAAAAGAACTGGTTAAGAAATTTGGTATGTCTGAAGCATCTTGTATTAAAAAACCTATGCCTACCAATGCTGTATTAGATGCTGATGAACATGGAAAACATGTTGATCAGACAACATATAGAGCAATGATTGGCTCTCTATTGTACCTTACAGCCAGTAGACCTGATATAATGTTTGCTACATGTATATGTGCTAGGTTCCAAGTAAGCCCTAGAGAGTCACACCTAACATTAGTTAAGAGGATTCTTAGGTATGTAAAAAGTTGTCCAAATCTAGGCCTTTGGTATCCAAAAGACTCAGGATTTGATTTAACTGGATTTTCAGATGCTGATTATGCTGGATGTAGAGTTGACAGGAAAAGCACTAGTGGAACTTGCAAGTTCCTTCGTGACAGACTTGTCTCCTAGTTCTGTAAGAAACAAACAGCTGTGTCCACTTCAACTGCTGAAGCTGAATATATGGCAGCAGGTAGTTGTTGCTTACAGATTTTGTGCATTCAAAACAAGCTCCTAGACTATGGCTATAACTTAGAAGGGTAAAAATTATTTTGTGATAAAACACGTGATATTTCTATAGCACAAAATCCAGTCCTCCATAGTAGGACAAAACATATAGAGATTAGGCATCACTTTCTAAGGGATAATGTTGAGAAAAATAAAATTGAACTTCAGTATATCCCAACTGATTTGCAAAAGGGAGATATTTTCACCAAACCTTTGGATGAAAAGAAACATACCTTCTTCCTAAATCAGTTAGTAATGTTAGATGGAGGAAGTCTAAAATAAATCCCAAGATTTCAAAACTCTAAAAACAGACCAATTCGAGGCTAAAAAATTTTTTTTAATAGTTTCTGCAGGATGCTTCTAGTCTCTGAACTGCGCTCGACGTTTTTCCGAAAAAGCGTCGAACGGAGATCGACGATTCCCAAAATCTTCGTCCGGAGTTCAACGCCATTAGATAGTGCTAGGCTATTTTCTTTCTGGTCAGCAATCGTCGATCGGATATCGACGCTCTCCAATATCGTCGAACAGAGATCGATGTTATTGAAGACTCTTCAGATTCCTTTAGAAGCCCAGATCGTCGAATGGAGTTCAACGATCTTTCCTTTCTGGCGTCGAACCCTAATATAAAATCATTCTTTCGGCCGTCGTTCTTCTTTTGCGCTTTCATACTCTCTGCAAACTTTTTCTTTCCATCTAAACTTCTATACACTTGGTCATGTTTGTTCATCTTTGCAGGTACACAATGGCAGTGTCCATTGCTGCCCTTGACAAAATGAAATTCGACACAGGATTTGATATCGACATGGACTCCTTTGAAGGCAGTGACCAGGTTTTCAAAGATATTCTGGACTTATTCAAGGAACAGAAGTTAGCACAGATTATGATAACGAGAATGAAGATTGCAGCCGATGAGATCAAAGAATGGGTCTACATGGCGCACAATTTTGATCAGAATTCGATTGTTGGTACGATAGCTGGGACACTGGTATCCCTAACACCTACTCTCCTGACTGAAGTATTTCAATTGAGTACTAGAGATGATTCTATTGAGCTTTCTGGAGAGGAGTTTGCATCAATGTTAGATAGAATGGGACATTCTGCAGCAAACCCTAACAAATTGTTGAAAAAGAACTTATCAATTGAGTAAAGATTCCTAGTTGATGTTGTGGGGAAAGTGCTATTGGCAAAGCACTCAGCACATGATACCATCTCTAGGTATCAGTTCTGCTTGATGGGAGCTATTGTGGATAAGAAACATTTGAACTGGGGAGAGATCTTCTTTGACTTGATTAAGAAGAATGTGAACAAAAGTCTGGTAAACTTTGGGATGATAATTGGGTTATTCCTGCATTCTAGGTGCCCTGAACTGCTGGTATCAAGTGGGATGCACATCAATGCATCAAAGAGGCTGACCTATTCCCTATTTGGGAAATAGGACAGACAGATAGTCAAGCCAACCAGGACTACTACTGCCTCAGGCACAAGGACTGTTGCAGTCCCTTCACCTCAGGCCCCTGCCCTCATTGAAGAATTGCCTGCCTCCTCCTCTTCTCAACCTTCTCCAGTTCTTCCCTCAACCATTCCCTCATCCACTATAACCATCTCTACCTCCATCTCCACCTCAACAATCTCCACATTAATCTCCTCCCCATCACCATTTCATCCCCTCTGTCCACTGCCTCACCTCCTCCAGCCACTACAGTAGAACAATTCCACCCTCTACACTTTTATCCACCCCTTGATCTTCCCTTCTTCAACCTTATGGAAGATTCCTTCATGGATGATTCCCCCTCCTCACCTACTGAGCTTCCCTCAACTTCCTCATACCAAAAACTCCTTCATGATATTATCACCCAACCATCCTTCACCCCATCCATCTCCACACCCATAACCTCTATCTCCACCATCCCCATCTTTCAACCAACCATCCTACCATCCCCATCCACACCTCCTACAGCCCATCCATTACCAGCCACAGTCATTTCTTCCTCCACCTCTACTCAAGTTCCACTTGAGCAAGTGGATCTCTCAGCATTGGCAGATAAGCTCTACGGGATGCTGGCTCCCAATCTAGTAGCCCTGCTGGAGACCTCCATGGCTCCGCTCCTATTGTCCATAAAGGAGTTATCTGACAGGATCTCCACTCTCTCTACTCCACAGGCACTCCCTTCGATGGGGTGCCTTGATCAAGTTCTCACTGAATCAAGGCAGGGGGAGATTCCCTATGAAGTTGTGGTAGTGTCTATTGTTTTAGAGGAATTACTGCCAGAAATTGCTGCTGATGCTTCAGTTTCAGCCCCAGTACCAGTACTAGCAGTTGACCTCAGGTCACTATTATCTGATTTTGACTTTCTTCACTTCAGCTGCTTACTAGCTCAGGGAGTTAAAGACTTTACTAAGGCCATTATGCCTATTGCTTTCTGTGATCCCAGCCTAATTTCTTCTTATATCAGTTCTCTTAAGGCTGAGGAAGTAATTGTTTCTATTTGTGCTGCTGCTGCTGTTGAAGTGGTTGAACCTACTATTTCTGAGATTCCTGCTGCTCCTGTTATATAACAGACCCAAGAGGTCAGACAGTGACCAACTCCATACTGACTCTGATGACTCTTCTGGAACTATTGCAAAGAAAAGGAAAGTTAGAAGTAAATCTATGATGAGAGTACCTCCTGCAAAAGCAGAAGACAATAATGATATACCCTATTACATTCTTCATGACTGCCAAATCACTGAACCTTGGATGCAGTACTCTAAGAACCAACTTAAGGCCATGAAGAAAAGGAGAAAGCTTGACAAGTATGAAAAGGGATCATACCAATTCCCTCCTCCTCCTCCTCCTCCAGATGCTGGTACTGGTGGAGGATCTGCTTCTCAAACTTAATCTGCTTCAAAGCATAGCTCCTCTCAATCCTCACAAAGATATCAACAAAGGGGACATTTTAAAAAAGGTTATCAGTCTAGAAGAGGCCAACATAGAGGAAGTCAGAGGGATTACAGAACATACTCCAGACAACATCCTTACCAAAGGGAAGGACAAGGCCCTACTGATTCTATATCAGGTCCTTTCCCTTACAAGCTCAGAGATACAGTTGTCACCAAGGCTCCTCCTACTTTTTCAGATTCAATCAATAGATATGAACCCCCAGTTCCATTTGAGGACCCTGAGAACAATCCTTTATCATGGACAGCTAGAATGAAAGAACTTGCTGCATTAGATCAGATTAAGAAGTCTAAAGAGCAAGGCAAAGATACTTCCAACATCACAACCTTGTCAGAACATAGAAAGAAAGAATTAAAGAGATATGCTTCAAGGAAATTCTTTGATCCAGAAGATTATATGAAGCTGCATCCTGAGGCTGTAGTTCCAAGGCCAAGATCTCAAACCTCCTTAGGTGCAGATGATGATAGAAGATCCAAGAAGGAAGCCCTAAATCCCAACAGAGAAATTCTTTTCAAAAAGTGCAATGAGTAACTTGTGTAAGCTGATACTCATATTTATTTTCTGACTGAATCTGCGACTCTTACTGTGTTTCTGCAATGCTCAACATATGTTATCTGCATTGCTGTTTCTGTTTTTTTTTTCTGTTTAAATCCGATGTATGTTTGTTATTTCACATTTTGTCATGTAAATAGTAATCCTAACCCAAATATGGGGAGATTGTTGGAACACCCTATTACTAATTTGGGTAAGGATCACTATGTGATTAGGTTTTTTTTTGACCTTGTTATATTGTCTGATAGGTCAAATAGAATGAGCCTTAGGGTTAGTGCTTAGGTTTGAAAGCTGCCCTCAAGACCTTCTATAGATAAGAATTCAAGTGCTGAGACAAAGACAATTTTTGTCGAGCTCAGGTCGACGAAACGTCGAACTCAGATCGACGTTCTCTGGGCTCAGTTCAACAGGTCGCTGAGCTAAGTTCGATGATCGTTGATCTCAGATCGACGTTCAGTTTCCAGCTGTTTTCCAAGTCGCTGAGCTCAGTTCGACGATCATAGAGCTCAGTTCGACGCTTTCTGTCTTAAGTTTAAATCCAATCTCTGAGCTTAGTTCAAAGATCGTGGAGCTCAGATCGAAGACTTTTCTAAGAGATCGACGATTTCAGAATTCAAATTCAGGACAGTTATGGAATTCATTCAGATTTATTTTCAGTATTTATTACAAAGGATTCTTATGCCGTTTCAAGCAATTTGGAGCAAGTTTCAAGGAAGAATAATTGGAATGTTACTTAGGACTTTCCCCAGAGACAGTTGTCAATAATGGAAGTCATTTATGACTGAGTAACGGCCATCTAAAGTTAGAATCTTATATACCCCTTAGAGAATAATTTTCAGAACAGACCAGAAAAGATTCGAAAAAGATATACAGAAGAGAGAACAAAAATTCACTCATCATGAATTCATCTTCTGATAATTGATTCAGTAGACAAAAGCTTACAGAATTACTGAGTCGGAATTCTTCAAGAACACAAGGAACATCTTTGTGAAGGAGATCATCTGCTATTCTACTCCTTCAACCTTCAAGTGTTCAAAAGCTTCATTATCAAGGACTCCAGACAACACACATTTCAGCATCTGCTGAAATCATCTATTGCTGGAGATCTGAAGCAACTGAAGGCCTATCACCCTAAGCAAAGCTCATCTTCCTGAACCCTTATAGATTTCAGGGGGAGCTTTGACAACATTTTCCACTTGTCTTCTCTCAGATTGTTGACAGAGAAGAACAACTCAACTCATTTTCTTTTTCCTTTCTCCCCTGTAAAAGGGTTTCTCAAAACTCCCTTCAAAAGTTTTGTGGCTGGTTTCTGAGACCTTGTCAAAACTTAGTGGTGGCAAGACACCTTATCAAAAAATCTAGTTTTGGTTTTTGAGCACCTTATCAAAAGCTCATTGGTGCCCAAGACACCTGATCAACTATTCCTGCAATGGATTCCTGCCTAGGGTGGTAGAAGAGTGGATTTACCAAGGTTGTTGGGGAACCACTATAGCTCCTTGTGTCATCTGGTTTGCTGTGCTTTTTTACTTTACTGTGTACTGTGTGATTTCCTATTTCTTGCTTACTTAGTTTTTCTTTTTGCAAGCACCTTACACATATACATAAATCAAGACTTCCACTGCTTTACAGTTTTTGAATTGTAAATTATTTTAAAATACTCTATTCACCCCCCCCCCCTCTAGAGTTAAGGTAGATCTTTCACTCACTTTCAGAGCAGTGGCATTGTGATAAGAGAACCTGAAACATAAAAGTGTTTCTTGTTTATGTTAAGGGCTGAAGGAAATGTTATTTTGTTTTATACACAACTCAAAAATAATTAATCCTTCTATTAATGATTATAATTTTGACTGAATGAATAGTCATTATTTCCTCTGTGTTATGCAATATTATATCTATTATATATGTTGTATATGTGTCAGTGTATATCATTGTATAAGGTTTTGTCTTCTTTAAATAGGGGGAGATTATTGAGTTCATTTATCCTAATGTCCCTAAATTGAAGAAGGCCAACAAGACAATTGCATACACATGTGTGTAACTAATGTTTGCAATAAGTTTTATGTATACAGGTGATTACATGTTATAATGATAAGTCAAGTCAGGTGGACATAAGGAATGATGCAGGAAAGATAAAAATCTGTCTGAGCCCACAGGCATTGAGTGAAGGCAATTCACTCAATGCCAAAGAGCCAAAAATGTTGAGTACAGTAAGGACAGTAAAAGCCTAACTATTTCCAAGGAAGAATTTTTGTGAAGTCCAAAAGCATTGAGTGAAGGCAGTTCACTCAACGCTAGATGACAAAAACATTGAGTAAAACATAGACAATCAAAGCTAAACTATTTCCATGGCAGAATTTTGGTTAAGTCTAAAAGCATTGAATGAAGGCAGTTCACTCAGCGCCAGATGACATGAAGCATTGAGTCAAGCTCAAGCAGTCAATGTATCTAAGAATCATAAAAGGATTCTGGCCATGTCCAAAAGCATTGAGTGAAGTCAGTTCACTCAACGCCTAAAGAAGAAAGCATTGACAGAACAGAGTGATGTCAAAGCTTAAGAAGAAGTAGACAAAAATTCTTATTATGTCTAGAAGCGTTGAGTGAAGGCAGTTAACTTAATGCCAGGTCAACAAGAAATTCTACTAAGTATAGATGCGATGAGTGAAGACTGTT
Source organism: Platanthera zijinensis (assembly GCA_039513925.1). Classification (NCBI taxonomy): domain Eukaryota; kingdom Viridiplantae; phylum Streptophyta; class Magnoliopsida; order Asparagales; family Orchidaceae; genus Platanthera; species Platanthera zijinensis. The sequence goes on from CM077086.1 coordinate 84,141,700, forward strand.
CACTAAACGCCTCAATAAGATGGAATGCTAAGGTAGGAAGCATTGAGTGACAACAACTCACTCAATGCCTCTATTTAGAGAAGCGGCTAAGTCCAAATGCATTGAGTGATGAAGATTCACTCAATGCCTAATCAGTTAAGACAACTAATGTCTATATTCGTCAAGTAAAGACTGATCACTCCACACATAGTGTTGCAAGATAATTGACTAAGTGTTTCGGCACTGAGTAAAGGCTGTTCACTCAACACTTATGATGAATTGTCTGAAATTGACTAAGTTCACAAGTGCTAACATCAGAAAAAATTCTAAATGTTATGGGATGTCTACAGTACAGGACAAACAACGCTGCATGCCTCTAGTACAATCTTTAATGAAAAACCAATATTGTAGCTACCAAATCCAAGTGGGACCAAGGCTCAAAGAGCCATTGGATGTCAGGATAGAAAAGGGGATCAGATCGCTGAGAAGAAATAAACTTTTTGGGAAGTGCTAAACTTCATCTTCTTCCTCTCGACATTATTGTAGAGCCAAGAGAAGTTATTCAAACTACTGATCTTAAAGTTCTTGTAAGTTAGATGTTGTCTTTCTCATCCTCAATAGCAAGATCAGAGCGACATCTCTGAGAAAGAAGAAATAATAAATGCAAGACCTAGCTACAGCTACTTCACAATCTCAAGTTGAACATTCTTGAAGAACACATTATGGAGCTGTGAAGAAGACTGGGTTGAATTATCTCAGCATAGAAGAATGAAGACATAGAGTTTTTCTATGGTGTCTAAACATCACCAACAAACCATTAATCTCTCAATAAGATGATTTGATCTGAGTGTAAGCCTAATATATAAAAGTTGAATGTAGGATCTTCTGTAGATCTGAGGTAGGATTCAAGTGGTGAATCTTAGGTAGGATCTAGGTTTGGATCTGAGTGGTAGGGCTATCCTCCTAGCCTGAGTTGTAGGACTTAGAGATAATTAAGAGGTAGGTGGTATGTGGATCATAGAGTTGTAGGAGATTTGCTGGCTCTGAGTGGTAGGGATTTGTGCCTGAGGTAGGTCTTAAATGCAACTGAGAGATCCTGAGGGATCTATGTTGTAAGTTCTTTGGAGCTGAGTTTGGAGAAGAGGCCTTGTCTAACAAGCCGTTAGAAATATAGGATGACAGTGGATGTACCCATAATCTGAGGAACCATTATAAATCTTTTGTGTACTTGTTGTGTGATATTGAAAGATAACAACTCACAACACACCTAAGTAAGGAAAAACTAAAAAAACGCCTAAAACATATTCGCCCCACCCCCTCTAGGTGTTAACTACTCTAAAAACTAAAGACTTTCAAAGACAGCGAAATAAAATTTACCACTTTATCTAGACTCCCTTTGAGTTAAAATCAACTTTCATGAAATGCAAGATTCTAAATTATCTTCTTTGACTGTATAGGTTCCCAAAATACAAAAGCACTTCTCTCGAGAATACGCTTCAGACTAAACTTAGGTTGATTGATTAAGACCCCTCGGCCAGTCAAAACCCCTAAGCTTTCTTAAGGCAGTGAACCCCACTATTGTATTTGACTCCAATACGGAAGATTTATGTCATCCTCTCTCGAGGAGTGCATGCAACTCCTTCTACCTTTGAGTGAACTACTCGTATCCACAACCTCTCGCTTAATCTAGGATAAGAATCTAGGATCGAAAACATATTCATGAAATGTGAATTCGACATAACCAAAATCAAAGATAAATCGAAGTGAATAATAGAGCTTGACAAATAAGAAAAATTTATTTTATTCCAAAGTTTATCATGATCAAGTGCTAATGAAATTAGCTACTTAACATGATTAAGAAAATACTTAAAAGGAAGAGAAGAACATGACTACTAAGAAAAGATACTTGAATTAAAAATAAATAAAGTAAAAGTATACTATGAAATTGAAACGTACAAGAAAGAAATGCAAAATACTGAGAACTAAACTACTCCTACTGACTCTCATTTACTCCAAAACTTACTCCCCCAGCTCCTGCCAATGTCTAGAATTTATAGTAAATTTTCTGGAGAGTTGTGGCCCAAGGTCTCACCCGTAACTTAGGGGCCTATAAGGTACAAAACAGTCATCTCCCAAGGAGAGTTGGAGAAAAACTGCCAAAATTTGCAGTTTTACGGGTCATGCCCCTAGGTCATGCTAGTGACCTAGGGCTTGTCTTGACTGTTACTAGAAATGGAGGGAATAAGAAATGGAGGGAGTTAATCTGGTAGTTGTAGAAGAGGTCACGCCCCAAGGTCATTCCCGTGACCTAGGGCGTATAAGCTTGGAATGGCCTGGAGTAGAAACTGGCTTCTTAATGCTTCGGCATTCCCTAAGCTGGATGTCAAGCCTATTGGTCACGCCCATGACCTGAAGGTCATACCCATGTACAAGGCGTGTAACTTGAAAGTGATGTGTAACTGGAATCTGGAGCTCTTTCGGTCGGTCATGCCCGTGACTGTCGTCACTCCCCATGTCTCACCAGCGAAATGGGGGTGTGTAACTTTAAGTGATGTGGAATGCAGTTTTGGAACATTTGGTCGGAGCCACGATAGTGACAATGGTCACGCCCGCGACTGGGGGGGGGGGGGTTGCGGGTACTTATGATTTTTCCAGATTTTCTTAGCTTCTTCTCCTGATCAATCATTTAAGCTTCAATTTGATAATTGTAGCCAAGATTAACCTGAAATATAAAATGAAAGTAATTTAGGTTAATATTATTATAAAACTAAATAAAAAGTAAATATTAATTAAATAAAAACTACATTAAAATAACTATAAATATTGCATTATCAAATACCCCCATACTTATGCTTTTGCTATTCCGAAACAAAACTTTAAGAAGTACTTATAAGAAATTAATATAATTTTTTAACTAAACTAAAAATTTATTAAATCAAAAGAATGTTACAAATTAAATTTAAGGATTCAAAAATTAAGTCCTAAAATATGAAATTAAAATGAGAAGTGTAAAACATTTAACAAGAATATCTCATATAAATTAATTAGCCTTCAAAATTGAGTAGTTAAGCAAACAAAATTAGATTAGAATTATTAACACCCTTAACCAAAAGGAAAAATTCAAACTACTACTTATGATCTCTTAGTATTTTAATTACTCTAAAGCAATTATATTGCCTAATGGGTTTTAGGAACAAGCAAAATGAAGAGGTTTTTGGATTGAAGGTGATGAATTTAATCCTCTCACCCCACACAATATTTTTTTTTATTTGCATATATTTACCAAGAAAGTGATGAATTTTATCCTCTCATTTTCCATGATATGTGAACAAATATGCTTTTTCTCTCTTCATATAAAAACAAAATTAATTGGGAGTGATGAATTTTATCCACTTACTCCATCTTTTATTCTTGGGGTTGCATATGTGTACCAAGGAATGTTTGATTCTCATGACATATGGTCTAACCAAAAAGAAAAAATTGCATATGTTTACAAGGGGATAATGAATTTTATTCTCTTATCCCCGTGACATATTATCTAACAAGAAAATTAAAAAAAAAACTGGAAAGGCTAGAAAAATATTTAGATTAAATTTAAAAAAACTTATAGAGAAACTATAGTAAATTAAAATTTCCTAAGAAACTTAATGCATAAAGTGACTATAATTAAAATCTAAAATTATTAAGCTAGCACAACAAAATTTAAACTAATTAGAATTGAAATGAGAAAAAGGGCTAAATAAATTACTCAAAACAAATTTAATTCATAAGGTATTTCTTAAAATTAAACCACCTCAAAATTAAATCTAACTGACAATTATGAAATAAAAGGCTAGCAAATAAAAAATTAAAAAATTCTTATAAATAAACTCAAAATAAATTGTTGAAAATCAAAAAAAATTAAGCATGAGTTTATTATAGTTTTTTATTTTTTTAGATAATCAAACTAAAAAACATAAATTATAATCCCTATTTTTTTGTTATTTCTTGGACTTTTGAAGGACTACCTAGTGACGGGTTCGCAAGGTACTTGGTGGTTTTGTGGGATGAAAGCCCAATACGGCCCTTTCCAAGAAGTTAAATTTTCGATATTCTAATTTTTTGTATTTTTTGATAAATATAAAAAGATTTTTTTTTTTTATTTTTAAAGATTTTTCAACACTTTTTTTTTTATTTTTTAAATAAAAACAACAAAGGAGATCCCACCCCCATACTTGGAAATAAACATTATCCCTAATGTTTTATGCAAAGTAGGAGGTGGAAAAGAAAAAAAAACATAGAAAATTAAATTGCAAGAAATTAAAGATAAGAAAGAGGTGTCTCCAAATAACATTTTTCTCTTTCCCGTATTTAAGCTAGACGGTTATGGTTAAGAAAGATAAAATAAAAATTTAAATGAACGGTCAACACTCTTAATTCATGCTTTAGCAATCGTGCCAAAGTCGCTCGCCCGGCTACTTCTCAGCTTGATTTTTGATTTTCCTTGTAGCAGTTTTCTTGATAATATAAATCTAAATCACCTATACATACCTTAAGTGATTTGAATTTTTGTAGAGAAGTGGCAAATGGATCGTGAACGACGTTTCTCTTTTACCTGAAAATCATTAGTAGAAGAAAAATAAAAAATAAATGTATCAGAAAAATTTTTGCAAGGAGGAGGCTCTTGCGAAATTATATGATTAAACTCTGGTTGTTTATTTTGTAAAATAATTTTTTTATCAAAAATATCATTAAAAACAAAATCATTGGACACAAGATTTTCATGAATTTGAACACCCAAGTATTTATTGGTTTGGTTTGAAAATTCATGAAGAGAAAGAAAAAAATCGGGAGAAGGAGGAGAAGAAACATGCTCTTCTTCTATTTCAGCCATTGTGCTAATATAATGAATAAATTGTTGAAATAAAAAATTTTCTTCATCTTCGGAATAAGAAACCAAAGATGCACATGAAGCTTCATGTACCTCTAAAGGAGAAATATCTGAAGATGGAGAAAAATCATTAGAACTAATAAAATTTTCATCTAAATTTTAGGGAGGCGAATCAAATTGAAATTATGAAGCTTCCCCAAAATTACAAGAAAAAGCTTATGGCGCAGAAGAAGAACAAAAATTCGGATCTAAATAATTATTTTCATTACTCGGGAATCCTTTCGGTTGATCTTGCCAACAAGAAAAATTAACATCCGTGTTGGAAGAACAATTATTTAAATCACGAAAATTATTCTCGTTAAAACACGAAAAATTATTTTCATGAAAATTGGGAAAACTTGAAAAATTATTTTCATGAAATTTTGAAATAGAATTATCATTAAACTGAGAATAATTACTTTCATAATTATTATCAAAATTGTTTTCATAAGAAATATTTTGATAATAATTGTATAGATAACACTCCTCACTTCGATGAGAAGAACCACAAAAATAACAAGCAATTTGGTGCTTGCGTGCACCTTCCAAAAGATGTACTTTTGTTTGAAGCTCGACAACCTTAGTGACCAACACAGATAACATTTTTTTAATAAAGAAAATAAAAATAACCTTTAATTAATAAAAATGAATTTGAAAAAGAAAATTAAAAAGACAAATGGAGGTAGAGAAAGAGAATGATAAAATTAATAAAATTCGCGCTTTCTAAATATCAACAAAAATAACTCACGGGCAACGGCGCCAAAAACTTGATGCGTAAAATTTAGGATTAATAATATCTCCAATTTCTACGAACTTTAGGCAAGAGCACTTATCGTTCATAGTATAAGATATTTTAAATAAAATATCAAGTGACGTATTTTTCCAAGCAAGTTGACTACTTCTACTCACGCAAATTAATATTATTTTGTTGAATATAAAAAGTGGGTAATTAAATTATCTAAAGAAAATGACATAAAATTTAACACTTGATCTAGATTTCCATTGAATAATAATAAACTTTCATGAAATGCATGCTTATAAACTATCAACTTCGACCGTGAAGGTTTGAAAAATTCAAAAGCGCCTCTCTCAAGAATACGTTCCCGAATATACTTAGGTTGATAAATTAAGTCCCTTCGGCCAGTTGAAACCCCTAAGCTTGCTTTAGGCGGTGAACCCCACTATTTGATTTGACTCCAATCAGGAAGATTTATGTCATCCTCTCTCGAGGATTGCATGCAACTCATTCTACATTAGAGTGATCAACTCGTATCCACAACCTCTTGGTAAATCTAGGATACAGATCTAGGATTGAAAACATATTCATGAAATGTGAATTCGACACAACCAAAATCAAAGATAAATCGAAGTGAATAATAGAGCTTGACAAATAATAGAAATTTATTTTATTCCAATGTTTATCATGATTAAGTGCTAATAAAATTAGCTACTTAAAAAGATTAAGAAAATACATAAAAAGGAAGGGAAGAACATGATTACTAAGAAAAGAGACTTGAATTAAAAATAAACAAAGCAAAAGTATACTATGAAATGGAAAAGTACAAGAAAGAAATGCAAAATAATGAGAACTAAACTACTCCTACTAACTATCATTGACTCCAAAACTAACTCCCCCAGCTCCTGGCAATGTCTAAAATTTATAGTAAATTTTCTGGAGTGTCATGCCCCTAGGTCACGCCCGTGACTAGGGAGCATGTAAGGTACAAAACCGTCGTCTTGAAAGCTCGGGAACGTTAGAGAAAAAACAACTATATTTTCTATTTTACGGGTCACGCTCCTAGGTCACGGTGTCTTGACTATTACTGGAAATGGTGGGAATTGATCTGGCAGTTGCAGATGAGGTCATGCCCCTAGGTCACGCCCATGACCTAGGGTGTGGAAGCTTGGAACATCGTGGAGAAGAAACTAGCTTCTTAATGTTGTGACACGCCCTGAGCTGGATGTCACGCCTATTGGTCACGCCCGTGACCTGAAGATCACGCCCGTGTCCTAGGTATGCAACTTTAAAGTGACGTGTAATTGGAATCTGGAGCTTTTTTGGTCGGCCATGCCTTTGACTGTGGTCACGCCCCATATCATGCCCATGATATGGGGGCGTGTAACTTTAAATGACGTGGAATGCAGTTCTAGAACATCTGGTGGGAGGCACAGCTGTGACAATGGTCACGCCCCATGGTCACGCTCGTGACTGGGGGCCCTTCTCCTGATCAGGCCTGTCAGCTTCAATTTGATAATTATAGCCCAGATTAACTTGAAATATAAAAAGAAAGTAATTTAGGTTAATATTATTATAAAACTAAATAAGAGGTAAATATTAATTAAAAAAAACTACATTAAAATAACTATAAATATTTCTTTATCAGCATCCAGACTTGAGTAAATATTTCACACCTCTGGCTCTTCAAACAAGAGCCAGAGGTGTGACCGAACCTTTTACATTTTGCACACCTCACATAGGCGGTGGGTATCGCATTTTGCATGGTACTCAGTCTCCTACTAGACGAAGGATATGGTTTTTTCGATTTAACATGATTAGCGTTATGTTTCATAAACCGTTTAATTGGATTTGTTTGAAATGACCTATTGCCAGCTTTAGAGATTCTACCAGGCGGTAGCTCACTATGTTTATATCTAAGCCCGAATTTTCAAGATCTCTAACACTAATAACCCATTAGCATATCCGGAGATTTTTTCCCAATTCGAAATTTTATTATTGCATGGTTCAGGTCATGGATCTTCAGGTCACGGGAAGTTTGAAGCTACCTTTACAAGTCCTTCCTCTCTTTAGTGAGAGTGTCAATTTTGGAAAAAGTCTCGGATAGGTTCTCTTCTAATTCTTTTATTATGCACAAAGAGTGAGAGCACTTAACCTTCTCTTTTCCACAATTCACTAGTTCATTATTCACACATTTCAACTCCTTTCTCAGTTGTTTATTTTCAGATTTCAAAACACTATTCTTATTACCCACATCATCTAATTTATCACAAAGAGTTTCATATAATTCAAGGAGTTTTATGTAAGTGGGAGCAGTTACCTCAATGTCATTATGGACACTTGATTCACCATCTTAATCATCGTGATGTTCCCCCATTAGAAAGAGATTCGCCTCGTCTTCACTTCTTGAGCCGGAGGTGCTCTACTTGTCAGAAATAATATCATCCCATGTCGAGTCTTAAAGCACTTTCCTCTTTCCTTTGTCTCTGCCTTGCCACACTCTTTCTTCCTTTTGGAGCTTTGGGCAATCTTTCTTCATGTGTTCAAACTTGTGACAGTGGAAGCACTCGTGAATAAATTATTCTGTGTCGCTTTAAGGACCCCTTTGCCGATCTAGTCCACCTCCTCTTCTCTACTGTACATTTATTTAGAAAACTTTTGTACTTCTCTTGCATATTGGGATCCTTCAGGAATCATCTAAATTCCTGAACATATTATCTTTCTTCACCTTCGTCATAAGACTCTTATGTTTTCATTGCTAAAGCTTTATTCTATGGCTCCTTTGAGTATTCCTCACTTTGTATTTTCAACTCTAGTCCATGTATCTTCAGATTCCCAACGAGGCTTTCGATCTTCAAGGTGTTGATATTGTGTGACTCAACAATGACAGACACTTTTGGATTGAACCGTGGAGGAAGAGATCGTAAGATTTTCTACACCAAGTATCCATTTGAGAATGACTTTTTGAGAGATCTAGAGGCATTGACGATCTTCGTGAAATGTGTGTACATGTTATCCACCTCCTCATCGATCTCTATTCAAAATTATTCAAATTCAGATTCTAGTCAAGACAACTTGGTATCCTTTACCTGAGAAGAACCTTCATGCATTAGCTCTAGTAATCGCCATATTTCAAATGCAGTTTCACAATTGCAAATTCAATTTAATTCGATTTTATTTAGCGTATAGAAAAGAGAGTTCATATCTTTTGCATCATTGGTGCATTTTAGTTTATCAAAGTCATTCCATTTATCATGCGTGTTCACCAGAACTTGATCATCTACATTGGTAGTTGGTGCAATGTATTTTGTTTCGATCATGGCCTACACGTCCATGTTCTGTGTTATTAAGAAAATTTTAATGCGCGTTTTCCAATGGCTATAGTCACTCCCCATAAACAGTGGAGGTCTACTCACACCTTGTCCCTTAGGGAAAGCGTGAATCGAATTAGCCATCTTACTTCAGGATTTTAATCCCCTTTTGAAGTAACCTCCTCTGATACCACTTGTTGGATCTAGTGGACAACTTTAGAGGGGGATGAATGAGGTTTAATGCTTCAAATAAAAATTCAAAATATTTTGATCCAGAAAACCAAGTTCTGGAAGCTGCCACGGGGCCCTAGCTTTCTAGCGCACTACGGTAGGTCACATACCTCTTTTTCTGGGGCAAATTTCTCCTTGGAGAAATACGTACCCTTTAGGGATCCACCAGATAACACCCGGGACCTCATACGCAGAAATAAAAAAACAAATAATCTTATTCAATCAAAATCAAAAGTGTTTTACAATTACAAAAGTTTTATCGTCATAATGTTGGAGATCGAAGGGGGTGAAAGACGAATCTCTTATCATTTTCTATTTCAACCCACTGCCTAGACCGGTTGGCTCTCTCCCTTTCACTCAAAGAAAGGTCTTTGAGTCGGTTCTACACCCTCACATAAGGAAGTGTCTTAGAGCCCTGCTAGATACCATAATCTAGATGCCCCTTCCCTATGATGATTTCTCATGGAATCCTCACCGGATTCTGACGACCTTCACAGATCTATTTTCCTCACCACAATAACGTAGAAAAGATAAAAGTACAAAAATATTAAAGAATAATTTAGATTTAATCTCCCTCAAGACGATTCTTTCGTTGAGCAATCTGTGACCAGTGCTAACGATCTTCGTTTGGTTGCATTCGATCAACTTTTCGTAGTTGTTGTAGTCCTTGGCTCGCCAGAAATTTTTGTGTGCGAATGGGAGGGAGGAGGCTTTCTGTTCCTTTGACGGAGATGGCAGAACGGTGCTCAGAGATAGCTCACGAACCCTAGAAAGAATTACTTTTTGTCTCAATTCATCCGTATGTATGGAATGAGAAAAACGAATGCCTTTTATACGTCTTTGAAAAATAGACAATAATCGATGGTAAGTCTAGCACCCGATGGTATTTCATTGTGCATCAACATGACAGATATCCCGTGTATTTGGAAAAATATTCCGAAAAGATTATTTTTCGCTTTTTAGTGCTAGCACGACACGGTACCCAGCAATTGCCTGGCAGTAGCTCAAGCATCTCGACAAATCCATCTCGACAATAGTAGAGTGAGATATCACAACACGGTAGGAAGCTAAATGTGTGCGGTAGCTTCAAAAGCATTTATTCAAATTAATTTCAGAAGCTAGAGCAGGTGGTAGAGCTAGCACCACGCGGTAGGATCCAGAGCACTTTTTTGGGTTGAAACCAGGCTAGCGCTTAGTGGTAACACTTGCGCGCGGTGGTAGGTCACAAATTGGAGTTCTTCGCTTCACTTGAACCTTTAAACCTGTACACTATACCAAACACAAAATATGATGAAATACAACATGGGAATTGATATTATCAAACTAAGGATATATGAATCGTCGACCCCAACAACATCGGCTTCGCACCTAATATTATATCAATAGTGAAGTCGATCTCTCGTTGAGGTGGAATCTCATGGAGATCTTTAGGAAACACATCTGCAAACTCCAAAACAATTTGAACATCACTCAGAACGGGTTTTTGCCCTACAGCCTCCAATAGCGTGAAGAATAACTCTGTGCCCTTTTGAACCTCCTTGACCACTTGGAGAGCAAACATCAGTATCCTCTGCTAGATCCTCGTATACCAGCGAACTTAGTCTCACATTATATGGTCTTCCCATGTGTGACTTCCTTTGAGTTGCAATCATTATAGGAGAGTTGTTGTAAGAGCCTGTTCATGTCAAAGATCACATCTAACTATGATATTGGCAACATAGATGCCTTCAATCCAATGTCACGACTTCCTATCCGCCCCTGAACACAACAAGCTTTATCTGTGCGCATCAAGCAGCCGTTATGCAGCAATAAATCCAATCTTTCATTCGACACAAAATAAGGCACTCCAATACGCAACAAAAAATCTTCAGATAGAATGAAGTGAGAAGCCCCTATATAGAACAATGCTCTCGCCGTATAGTACAAAATCAGGATAAATCCTAGTTCAAACAAGTTACGAAATGAACATGGTAACAAGTATATACAGCAGTAAAACTTATATATTAAATCGTACATGTCACCACAATTCTTTGATTTATGGCCTCCTGCTGGCCGAGACTGTATACTCTGGGATGGGCTAGAGCATAATGAACGTAGTTCATTCCACTGCCTTTCCCTTATCAGAATAAGATGCTCCTACCTTTTTCTCCATCTTTGGAGGACTACTGCGACATTCTCGAGCCATGTGTCCTGGCTTGCCACAAGTATACCAAATAATTTGGCTTCACCTAGTAGTTGCTCTAGAAATAACAGATGAAGAAGCTATCCCAGAAGATTTTACTTTTTGTTCCACCTACTATGGTATTAAGATTTTGCAGAGCTCGGTACTTTAAACTATAGCTTCTTCACACCCAAGTACTTCTTACTTTTAACTCTTTTTAGATCTTGTTCCAGGGATCAGGCAGTATTGGCCAACGTTAAAAGGCCCTGCGTCTTCGAACTTGAGAGAAGTAGCCTCAGATCGTCACGCAGACCTTCATAGAATCTATTTGTCTTGCACTCCTCGTGAACAATTATAGAGCCCGTATACCGCCACAATCTTGTAAACTCATGAAAGTTGTAATCAACACCACTCTCACCCTGAGTTAACCTCTAGAACTGATTCTCCATAGCAATCCTCTATGCAGATGGGAGATACCTCGCCATAAAAAGCCTCGAGAACTCCTCCACCGAGATCTCAGACAGTTGCCTTCCAGTAAATTGACGTAGTTCCAGTATATCCCACTTGAGGCTTTCCTCTCCTTCCAAAAGAAAGGTAGCCATAAACACTTTCTACCTCTCCTCACTCTCCATCACCGTCAGGGTTCTATTTATTCTTGAGATCCAATCTTCGGCCTGAGTGGGGGATCTAATTCCCTCAAATGTTGGAGGATGAAATATAATAACATGCTTTAGGGTCTTTTTTGTTAATCGCCTCATCAGCAAAGGCTCATCGGGCACCTACTGCATAGCCACATGCTCAACTATGCCAACAAGCGCTAGGGAAACCTTAAAGGTAGGAGCTTTTACTTACCCCTTGGCTATGCATTGATCATTGTGAACACGACATCAACAACAAACCTTTTGTTTCAGAATAAGGAGGTGTTGGCATCTCAGCTGGTACACTACTATTCGTCGAGCAATAGGGATGATATTGCCACGCACCGCTTCTAGTCACCTATAATCATGAAACACATAATTAAGTGACTAAACATATTGAAAATAACAATTATAGGAATACGCAGGTTCCACAAACATGTGTAAGTTCATTTCTAAGTGGACATTCATGGGTTTTTTTATATTATAAAGGTAACACAAATACTTGTGCTCATCGCCCCTTAAAAGAATTCGACCACAAATTCGAAGAAGGAAGACCGAAATGAGAATTTGATACCAAATTATAACACCCCAACCCATAATGTAGAATGTAACAGAAGGTCTGGTTGGGCCCCACGCTATATTTCACTTACAATCAGTGGAGTTATTTATTAAAACCAAATCGTAAATGCATCCTAACTCAGAGTTTTAATCTAGCAGAGATTTTTAAATTAATAAGAACCCAATGCTAGGAATGTCCACTAACAACAACAAAGTAATGATAATAAAATACACAAAGTGTTTTGACCTTAAGGCCATAAAAACTGTTCTCTTCACAAAAGTATATTACATACACTGGCACATAGGCCTGCCACAAATAAAATCAGTAAAACACACTTCACTTGGCCTTCGAGGGCTGTAATAGCTCAAAGGGGTTTCAACCCGCTACTTCCTACTCGGCTCTCCAACACCTGCATAGTTATAATTCACCAAGAGGTGGCGAAACTAGTCAATGGTCAGCTTTAGCTTACCAAATTATAAGGACTCCACCCCTCACTTGGGGAGGCGGTGCTCTGAGAGTACTAAGCTGTTAGCCTAAATCACCTAGAGGGGGGTGACTAGGTGAAGTGCGTGTCAAATGCGGAATTAAAAAATAACACAACACATATCAAGCAATCACAGACGGCAAGAGATTTATAGTGGTTCCCCAATCTTGGGTACGTCCACTTTACTCACCGATCTAGCAAATCACTAGACTCGGCTACTCCACTATCTCGGATAGAAAACAATCCTACACCTCGGAACCACGTTCCTACAAACTCAATCCAAATCGGATCTACACTCGGAAGGTAAATCCTTCCTACAAATCTCAGAGAAAAACTCCTACAAAGAAATTTGGTTTGAAAATAAAATACAAACAGTAATATTCTCAGATCTGGATCTTGACAGTCTTCTTACTTGAGATCTTTAGCTTGATCAGAATATGTTGAAGACGACTTGAGAGAGATCCACAAATCTGAAAAACGGAATCACCTCGATCGAGGAAATAGATCTGAAATCTTTGAGGCTTGGCGAGATCGAGTGATTAACTTTCGTCTGGATCGCTGGAGAATCAGAGTTGAAAACAGCGATCAAGATCGTCGATCCACAGCTTCTTCCGTGAACGTCAATGGCGGCGGCGTGAGAAATTAGGGTTCACAGAGCTTTTTTTTCTCTTTCTTAAAATAAAATCTCTGTAAACTTGTTATTAGTCAAATCTGAGAGGACCTATTTATAGGTGGACTCCACCGATCAGAAAATTAAATAGGGATGACACGTGGACCAATCAGAAATGATTAATTTGAAATACACTGCGAAATTGACTTAGAGAATTTCAGGAAAATTTAAACAGATATACTCGAGTCATAGAAGAAACATACTCGAGTATCAGATGGTATATACTCGAGTGGATAGAAGGAGTATACTCGAGTATAGGAAGAGAAGCTACTCGAGTGATTCAAAGATCAGCACTCGAGTGAATTTAGAACTACTCGAGTATGAGAATATGTACTCGAGTAAAAACACTTGGAGAAAATTTCTGAGATAAGATAGGAAAAACTACTCGAGTGAAAGGATTGGAGATACTCGAGTGAGGGGAAAAAGAACTACTCGAGTATCTGGGGAAGATTACTCGGGTAATCACTAAGCTACTCGAGTATGAATAACAACTACTTGAGTACAGAGTCACTTACTCGAGTATATATGAAACTACTCGAGTATGTAGACTTAGAATTTTTCTGAGATGAGAAGCACAGATTTACTCGAGTATGAACAAAATATTTACTCGAGTAACTAACCAACTACTCGAGTGCAAGTTATCATCTACTCGATTATAATGCAGCCTACTCGAGTATATAACCCAACATACTCGAGTGCAGACTCACTTACTCGAGTGTAAAAGGAGGTACTCGAGTATATGGACTTAGAGAAAATTTGGATCTAATAACAGAAGGATCTACTCGAGTATAATATATGACTTACTCGAGTGAATAACTATATACTCGATTATAAACTTGTCTACACGAGTATAAGAGTCACATGAGTATGTCTGAGGATCTACTCGAGTACTAAGTCACTTACTCGAGTATATGAAGAAGGCTACTCGAGTATGTGGACTTAGAAAAATTTCTTCTGAGAAAATAAACTTCAATACTTCAGTCCACAAATCCAAGTGCATGTAGGAAGTGTATCACAATAGAGAGGCTATACATGCGCCAACACTTTGGATCACACAAGGAGGGATTATATTGTATGGTCCTGTGTTTGGTGACCCATTATAGACAGACATTGGTCTACACTTAGCAATAAAAACCTGCACACATACAACTTGAACACAATATCAAATACACCTTAATTCATCTTAGTTCAAGGTCTAACCTCCTACAAATCTGAGGTATTGTGGAGACAAATCCCAACAATCTCCCCCTATTTGTAGATGTCAGCACCCTCTATACTAAGGTGAATTACTTAAAGTAAAAAGAACAACACACATATACCAAAAGAATATGAACTGAAGCAGGATAAAGAGTCAAAAAGCCATAATCAGAATCAAAAATATATATATATAGAAATGTTTTTAACAGATTAAAATATCCATTTCCACATTCTCATAGACTCAAGAAGGGGCTCCTTTATGCATTCTTTCTCTCTTCAGCTCTTATCTCTCTAGGTAACTGAAAGGTTTGAGAAAATAAGTTCTGGGCCTAGGAGGAGAAGCTGGGTTGTTGTATCCCCAATTCCTGTCATGAAGTCTGATCTTGATCTAATCTTGTTACTAACTTCAGGGTATCAAGGATCAGAGATTTGGAGGTTGGACTCCAAACTTCAGAATGAACACTTTCTGATCTACCTTCAGAAGCATGGGCAGGCTCTTTTCTAGGTGTAGAACGGCTGGCAGAAGCACCATCACCATATTTTCTTTTCTTTCTTAGGGCACCTTGAGAACTGGGAGGAACTTCATCTTGCCACATATCAGAATAGGAGAGAGGGGGCTCAGTCACATCACCATCAGGTCTGGGTGAGAAGACTGGCACACCTTCTGGTATGGTTGCCTGAGCTGGGGCATCTGCTGGAGGTTGTTCTTCAAGAGGTCTAAGAACTTAGGAATGATGGTAGGGTTGAGTTGAGAATTTGGGAAGTTTTGATTATTTACCCATACAGCTGTATCATAGATGTAGAATTTGACAGATTGGAGCTGGGCTAGGATGTCTGCTTTCATACCTTTTACAAAACCATCCACAGAAGTTTGGGCTTGTTCAGACAGTTTTTCAACTACTTTTTCAACTTGTTCTTTTACAATTTTCTCCCCCTTGGTGATATCTACAGCTAGCTTGGCAATTGCTTCATCTCTGAAGGTGCCAACTTCTTCACATACTTTCATCACATTTGCTTCAGCATTCTTGTCCAATATTATCTGATTATGTGCAACAGTTTCTTGTTGATTTCTTAGTTCACCTATGCTTGTGATAGTGTGATCTAGTGCTTTTCCACCTAGCTGAAACAACCTCTTGAGCTCATCAGTATTGGCTTGAATTTCAGCAAAGCCTCTACTCATCTCCTTTTCAAGAGTAGTGACCTTGTTATTTACTGAGGCTAGAGATTCATCAAAGTACTTTCTCTGTTCAATGAGCATCTGTTCAATCTTACTCACCAGATCTGAAGAAGAAGAAGGAGCTGAGGTTGGTGTAGGGACTGAAGGAGCAGGAGTAATCCATGGAGGGATTTCAGTAATTTCCACTGAACTAACAGCTCTTTTGAAAGGTTCTACCAAATTTGAATCTTCAGTGTTGATGAAGGAAGGAAGGGTGAAGTCCAGTGTCTTCAGAGGATCATCCACTAGTTCTGGAGATACTTCCTCATCATCAGACAACAGAATCTGTTCAGACTGGCTGGACTCTTTAGCTGAGGACTGAACAGGAGATTGTATAGGAGTCTGAACTGGATCCTGAGCAGGAGATTGTACAGGAGTCTGAACTGGATCCTGAGCAGGAGACTTTACAGCTGATTCATTCTCAAACAGGGGAGCATCTGAGCTGAGCTCATCAATGAATCTATTTATATCTTCTGCTGTAGACAGTAAGGTTGCTGGATCTGGAATTTCTGAATCAGGATTTGCTGGAGGAGGAGAAGCTCTGACTTCTGCTAGTTCTGAAGGTTCTGAGGAAGCTGGGTACTTAGGATGAGAAGAGGCAGGCTCCCCCTCAACTGTTGCACCAGAGGTAGCAGCAGTTTGATGTAGAGGAGGAGTTGGAATCCTGTCTTCAGATATACTGGGTTCTTGGGACATTCCTGAAGGGACAGCAGCTTTGGATACCTGGGTAGAGTTCAGAATTTTAATGTCATATCTCTGGATGGAGGATATGGAAACTTTCTTCATGTGAAGGAGGGCAGTCCCTTTGGATAGGTCAAAGACTGATGGGTTAATCTCATGAAGCAGGAGGGAGATAATTCTGCCAAAGCTGGGATGCTTGATGCTGTCTCTGATTTTGTCTAGGATCAACAGTCCAAACTGGAACTGTTTGCGGCAGATGATAGCTTGCATTATGTCAAAAATTTCCATAGAAATGTCTCGAATGGAATACGTCTTGCACAACAGTACCTTAGCTATAACATCCACTAGGAATTTTCCTTCTGAGTTGAAGTCGGCCCTGCTAAAGGAATGGGCTTGAGGGTTAGCTCCACAGAATAAGCTAGTTCTTACTGAATCGTCTTCAGTCATTTCTTCATCTTCATCGACCACTGGAAGCTCTAACAGAGTTGCAAGAGAAACTTTGTCCAGTCGAATTTTTTCCCTCTGACTTTGGTTTTCAAGAGCTTTCCATTACGCTTTACCTTCAGATTTTTGATAGAACTCCTCAACTGCTGGGAAAATGACTCGGCACGGCGACAAGTGAACGAACGACAATCCTGCGATTTCGAACAAAATCAGAAGATTGCGGAAATCATCTAAAAGATCGGCTATACCCGCGGGGGCGAGTTCAGAGCCGATGCCGATTTTAGAGGAGGGGGCCATCTGCGATTCTGGAGGATGAGAGAAGCGAAGAAGACGATGCTCTGTGATTTTCTGGAAGATGAGGAGTCGGCGGCTACTCGAGTGAATGAGAAGTGGAAAGGGTTTCTCGATTTTTCTATATATATATATATATAATCCTAATTAGGTTTTAGGAAAAGTAAATATAATTTCATACCTGAATGAAGCGGCAAATAGCTCGGTGCGAATAGAAAAATTAGAAATCCAAAATGGAAGTCCGTATACTCGAGTAGATAGCATCATACACGAGTATTAGACGGAACATACTCGAGTAGGTAACACCATACACAAGTAGTAGACAAAATATACTCGAGTAGGTAGTGTTCATACACGAGTATTTTGTCAAATTCTCGAGTAGGTCAGACTTCTTACTCGAGTATTTTCCGTTTACTCGTGTAAGTCTTGATATACTCGAGTATCTAATACTTGAAAGACAATTTTAATTGGTAGATGTCTATTGCCACTGAAAACTTTATCTCTGATCAGCCAACACCACTGATTTCTTCTTGATTTGTGAGTCCATCACTAGTCTTCTTTGTTGAGCAGTCCGAGTTCCGTTTTGAAGAACGAGAACTTGGACTCGTCCAACGGCTTAGTGAATATATCTACAACTTGCCTGTCTGTGGAGACATATTGTAGATCTATGTCTCCATTTTCCACATGCTCCCGAATGAAATGATAACGAAGCTCTATGTGCTTGGTCCGGCTGTGGGAGACGGGGTTATTGGCTATTGATATAGCGCTGGATGAGTCGCAAAATAAAGGAATGTTCTGGAACTTCATGTTGTAGTCTTCAAACTGGTTCTTGATCCATAAAAGCTGAGCACAACAGCTGCCTGCAGAGATATACTCTGATTCAGCCGTTGAGATGGCTACACAGTTCTGCTTCTTACTGCTCCAGGAAATAAGTCTTCTTACGAGGAATTGGCAAGTCCCGAAAGTGCTTTTCCTGTCGTCTTTGCTACCTGCAAAGTCTGCATCTGAAAATCCAATTAGTTCATTATCATTACTTCTTGGGTACCATAAGCCAAGATTTGGTGTACCTTTGAGGTATCTCAGGATTCGTTTTGCAGCGATGTAGTGAGATTCCTTAGAGTTCACCTGAAATCTAGCACATACACATGTTGAGAACATTATATCTGGTCTACTTGCAGTAAGGTAGAGCAAGGACCCAATTATGCTTCTGTACTTGGTTTCATCAAAAGGTTTCCCTTTCTCATCCTTGTCCAGAGACATAGCTGAGGCCATTGGAGTCCTCATAGAGGTTGCATTCTCCATTCCAAATTTCTTAAGTAGCTCTTTGGTGAACTTGGTCTGTGAGATGAAAATTCCATCCTCAGATTGTTTCACTTGAAGCCCTAAGAAATACTTCAGCTCACCCATACTGCTCATTTCAAACTTCCCTTGCATAAGTTTAGAAAACTTCTTGCAGAGGTTGTTATCTGTAGAGCCAAAAATGATGTCGTCGACATAGATTTGCACTAGCAGAATCTTGCCTTTTATTTCCCTAAGAAATAATGTCTTGTCTATCTTTCCTCTTGTGAACTTGTTCTCAAGAAGAAAGGTGGATAGCGTCTCATACCAAGCTCGAGGAGCTTGTTTAAGACCATATAGTGCTTTTTGCAG
Organism: Platanthera zijinensis; assembly: GCA_039513925.1. NCBI lineage: Eukaryota > Viridiplantae > Streptophyta > Magnoliopsida > Asparagales > Orchidaceae > Platanthera > Platanthera zijinensis. The sequence continues at coordinate 84,160,857 of CM077086.1, forward strand.
TAAATAAACATAATTAGGAAAGGTTGAATCAACAAAACCTGGCGGTTGCTCTACATACACTTCTTCCTTTATGTCACCATTTAGGAAGGCGGACTTGACGTCCATCTGATAGACAGTAAAGCCCTTAAGTGCAGCGTAGGCAAGAAATAACATGATCGCCTCCAGTCTAGCTACTGGAGCATATGTCTGGTCGAAGTCGATTCCTTCTTCTTGACGATAGCCCTTGGCGACAAGTCTGGCTTTATTCTTTATAATTGTTCCATCTTCGTCCATCTTGTTCCGGTAGACCCATTTTGTCCTAATGATGTTCTTACTCTTGGGTCTAGGAACAAGTGTCCAAACTTTGCATCGTTTGAACTGATTCAGCTCTTCTTCCATGACTAGAATCCAGGATGCGTCGGAGTTGGCTTCCTCAAACTTCTTTGGTTCAACCTGTGAAAGAAAACTCAAGTATAAATTCTCGTTAGTTGTACCTCGACGAGTTCTGACGCCATCCCGAGGAACCCCTATGATTTGATCAATGGGGTGATCCTTCAAGTGTCTGAACTCTAAAGTCCTTGCATCTGGGATTTCTTCAGCCACTGGAGTTGCATCTTCAGCTGGGATGTGTTCTTCATTTTGATCATCTACCTCTTCAATGGGGGTTGTATAGGTGATCTTGATGAACGTCTCATCCTTATCTTTAGTAGTTTCATCCAGGCTAAGTTCTTTCAACTTTGTACTTGCATCTACAATAGGCACACTAGACAAGTTGCTTTGTAGCAGACTCGTCTCATCAAATACAAGATGTATCGACTCTTCCACCACCAGAGTTTTTCTATTGAATACTCTATAGGCCTTACTATGGCTACTATAACCTACAAAAATACCTTCAAAGCTTTTCTCGCTAAACTTGGTAGTGTGATACTTACCGTTGTTAAGTACGAAGCACTTACAGCCAAAGATTCTAAAATACGAAATGGTTGGTTTCCTGCCTTTTAAAAGTTCGTAAGGAGTCTTATCATGGTTCTTGTTGATGAGAGCTCGATTTTGCACGTGACAAGCGGTGTTGACGGCCTCAGCCCAGAAGTACTCTGGAAGTGAAGCATCACTCAACATGGTCCGGCAAGCCTCTATCAGTGTTCTGTTCCTTCTCTCAGCTACTCCATTTTGCTGTGGAGTGCGAGGAGAGGAAAACTCATGAAAGATACCTTGACTTTCACAGAATTCTGTCATGGCTCCAGACTTGAATTCCGTTCCATTGTCACTTCTGATTTTGACTACGGAACAGTTGTATTCATTCTGGATCTGCCTAACAAAATTAGTGAAAATACCGAAGGTATCTGACTTGTGTTTCAGAAAGAACACCCACGCAAAGCGCGAGTAATCATCCACAATAACTAACGTATATTCCTTACCTCCCAAATTCTAACCTGCAGTGGACCAAACAAGTCCATATGGAGAAGCTGTAAGCTTCTATTGGAATCCTTGCCTATTATGCTTTTAAACGAACTTCTTGTTTGCTTGCCTTTGATACAAGCTTGACAAGGACTGTCCGTAACGCACTTGACATTCGGTGCATCACGTACTAAGTTTTGAGAGAATAATTTATTGATAGTTTTGAAATTTTTATGTGCTAGTCTCTTGTGCCATTGGTCAGCAAGGGATGCACTACTTTTTGCTAAAAGACATACTGGTATAGAAGTGTCAATACAAAAGAAATTTAAACAGAAAATATTTCTGCTTCGAGTGCCTGATAAAATAGTTTCCAGGTTGTTAACCCATTTTATCAAACACTTGTTAGCATGAAATTCAACTACGTATCCTTTGTCGCATAATTGGCTTATGCTGATGAGATTGTGTTCCAATCTTTCAACATATGCTACATCCGAAAAGGATACGCTACCATTAGAGATCATACCATAGCCTGTAGTTATTCCTCGATCTGAACCTCCAAAGATGACCTTTGGTCCGTTGCAGACCGAGGTGTAATTCTGGAGTAGGCTCCTTGTCCCGGTCATATGCCGAGAGCATCCACTGTCCAAGTACCAGATTGGCATTTTGGTGGCCTTTGGACATACCTGCAATTACAATTATTTAGCCTTAGGAACCCAAACAAGTTTGGGTCCTTGGTCTCGAGTTAGAATACTCCCCCTACGAGTATTAGCCTCATGAGTGGTCACTCTCATGTTGCTAACTTTAGGGGTTGCAGCATTACTAGGATTGAACCAACAATCAATGGCAAAATGACCAATTCTGCCACAACACCAACAGTCGAGCCTGTTGTATCTTTGCCTTGTGTAGTCCTGCTTGACTTTCTAGAATGAAGGGCTAGCAGGATCTTTACTCTTGGAGGAAGAGGCTTCATGATGATGGAAATTATATGATGTCTTCTCCTTCATAGGCTTTTCTACAATGGGTTTTACTTTTGGTGTCTTTTTGATATTGTGACCATGAGCATAAGGTCCATAGCTTTGAAGTTGAATCTCTTCATAAGGTGCTTTGAAGGCACTCTCGCCGAAGTTACGAGGACGAGTCCAACCTTGGTATCTTGACTTAGGCTTCTCAGGGATCGGCCTAGAAAAGTGTCTATAGGTAGACTCATAGTCGAGCTCGTTTGTTGGAAAGATAACTTTCTTGAACAGAATAGGTTCCAAGGGAGCTTTCCCTTTTTCTTCTGCTAGAGCCTTCCGGGCAGCCTTATTCTTTCTTTTGGCCTTGTTTCTCCTAGAGGATTTACTAGAAGAGCCAATGTGGCCTAAACCAGCACCCTTGGCCTTAGTAGAGAACTCAGCAACGATTGGAAGAACTGTCTTAGGCTTAGAGAAACTCTCAAAAAGTTTCTTTTCAGCCTCGAGTTGTTGTTCCCATTCTTTGATGATTTCCTCTTTAAGGTCGAGGTGCTTGAGAGCTTGATTGTATTCATCCATAGCACTGTTTAAGATCTCTTGAAGAGAGTTAGTCTTATTGACTTCTTCTCTTAAGCTGTTCTCACTAGCCTGTAGAGATTTTATCTCTTTGGCTTGAGTTTTCACTACTCTACGACATTTCTCGTAAGTCATGAGCAACTCTTTGTACTAGGCCATGAGTTCAGATTCATCTTCAGAGGAATAGCCCTCTTGCTCATTACCATCATCAGACTCAGAGAGAGGAGTGTGAGATTTTACCTCCCCAGTGAACTGGGGGACTTGTTCATCATCTGAGTGAGCCATGAGCCCAAAGTAAGCTTCCTCTTCTTCACTCGACTCAGATGAGTCGGAGTCGCTGAGAGTTTTGCTCTTCTTGGCTACTAGACTCTTCTCTGTCCTCTTCTTATGGTGTGAGGATTTCTTTTCCTCTCTTCTTCCACCTTCTTTCTTTTTGTGAGGGCAGTCGGCGATGACGTGACCTGGCTTATTGCAACAATAACAAACGATGTCAGTCGAAATCTGTTTGTTCTGTTTAGAGTTATACCTGTCATGGCTACTTGACCCTTTCTTTCTCTGATCACCATCACGTCGTGATCTTCTGAATGAGGCATCTTTGCCTCTCCATTGCTTTTTCTTATTTAAGAATTTCTTGAATTGCCGGGAGAGCAATGAGAACTCTCCTTCAGATAGTTCTGAGCCAGATGAGCTTGGATCAGATGATTCTTCTTCATCAGCTTCAGGAACTGGGGCAGGAGAGCTAGCCTTTGTCTTCCTTGAGCTATCGGCCTTTAGAGCGACAGACTTCTCCTTGGATGCAGACCTGCTGATCTCTTCTTCGGCTTTTCTTGAGTTGATTTGCAGCTCGTAAGACATAAGCTTTCCGAACAGATTTTGCGGGTCTGTCTCAGCTAACCTTCCAAACACCCGAATGGCACATACCTTATTGTCCCATTCCTTGGTTAGGGATCTTAATAATTTGTCATTGAGTTCCCCATTGGTGAAGACACGTCCATAAACTCTGAGGCCATTTACTATCTTGAAGAAGTTCTCAAAAGTGTCAGCTATGGCTTCCTTATGACCCTGCCTGAAGGCTTCATATTTTTTGTTCAGTAGGGACCTTCGATCATCCCTTACATCTTCTGTACCTTCCATTAGAGTCACTAGGGATTGCCACATCTCCTTGGCAGATTGGCAATGAATCAAATTCTGCAGCATTGAGTCATCGACTACACTTGCGATAATAATTTTGGCTTTCTTGTCCAACGAGACAAGTGCAATCTCGTCCTTATCGAGATCCATCAATTTCTTTGGAACTTGCTTAGATGAATCTATGGTGGAGGTGGTCATAGGAATGTGGGGACCTTCTTCAACAATCATGAAGATCCGGGGATCTACTGCTTCCATGAAGAACTTTACTCTTTCCTTCCAAATAGGAAAATTGTTCTTGGTGCAGATAGGGAGTTTAGCAAAATCCTTGGTCTTACTCATGCTTGATACTATTCAAGAAACAACTGAGAAGGATAAGATCAAGGTGTTAACCTTTTAACGATCAACCTCCCTCTGATACCAATTGAGAGTACTAAGTTGTTAGCCTAAATCACCTAGAGGGGGGTGAATAGGTGAAGTGCATGTCAAATGCGGAATTAAAAAATAACACAGCACACATCAAGCAATCACAGACGACAAGAGATTTATAATGGTTCCCCAATCTTGGGTACGCCCACTTTACTCACCGATCTAGAAAATCACTAGACTCGGCTACTCCACTATCTCGGATTGAAAACAATCCTATACCTCGGAACCACGTTCCTACAAACTCAATCCAAATCGGATATACACTCGGAAGATAAAGCCTTCCTACAAATCTCGGAGAAAAACTCCTACAAAGAAATTTGGTTTGAAAATAAAATACAAACAGTAATATTCTCAGATCTGGATCTTGACAGTCTTGTTCCTTGAGAGCTTTGGCTTGATCAGAATATGTTGAAGACGACTTGAGAGAGATCCACAAATCTGAAAAACGAAATCACCTCGATCGAGAAAATAGATCTGAAATCTTTGAGGCTTGGCGATATCGAGTGATTAACTTTCGTCTGGATCGCTGGAGAATCAGAGTTGAAAACAGCGATCAAGATCGTCGATCCAGAGCTTCTTCCGTGAACGTCAATGGCGGCGGCGTGAGAAATTAGGGTTCACGGAGCTTTTTTTTCTCTTTCTTAAAATAAAATCTCTGTAAACTTGTTATTAGTCAAATCTGAGAGGAACTATTTATATGTGGACTCCAACGGTCAGAAAATTAATTAGGGATGACACGTGGACCAATCAGAAATGATTAATTTGAAATACACTGCGAAATTGACTTAGAGAATTTCAGGAAAATTTAAACAGATATACTCGAGTCATAGAAGAAACATACTCGAGTATCAGATGGTATATAATCGAGTGGATAGAAGGAGTATACTCGAGTATAGGAAGAGAAGCTACTCGAGTGATTCAAAGATCAGCACTCGAGTGAATTTAGAACTACTCGAGTATGAGAGTATGTACTCGAGTAAAAACACTTGGAGAAAATTTCTGAGATAAGATAGGAAAAACTACTCGAGTGAAAGGATTGGAGATACTCGAGTGAGGGAAAAAAGAACTACTCGAGTATCTGGGGAAGATTACTCGGGTAACCACTAAGCTACTCGAGTATGAATAACAACTACTTGAGTACAGAGTCACTTACTCGAGTATATAGGAAACTACTCGAGTATGTAGACTTAGAATTTTTCTGAGATGAGAAGCACAGATTTACTCGAGTATGAACAAAACATTTACTCGAGTAACTAACCAACTACTCGAGTGCAAGTTATCATCTACTCGAGTATAATGCAGTCTACTCAAGTATATAACCCAACATACTCGAGTGCAGACTCACTTACTCGAGTGTAAAAGGAGGTACTCGAGTATGTGGACTTAGAGAAAATTTGGATCTAATAACAGAAGGATCTACTCGAGTATAATATATGACTTACTCGAGTGACTATCAACTCGAGTATAAACTTGTCTACACGAGTATAAGAGTCACACGAGTATGTATGAGGATCTACTCGAGTACTAAGTCACTTACTCGAGTATATGAAGAAGGCTACTCGAGTATGTGGACTTAGAAAAATTTCTTCTGAGAAAATAAACTTCAATACTTCAGTCCACCAATCCAAGTGCATGTAGGAAGTGTATCCCAATAGAGAGGCTATACATGGGTCAACACTTTGGATCACACAATGAGGGATTACATTGTATGGTCCTGTGTTTGGTGACCCATTATAGACTGACATTGGTCTACACTTAGCAATAAAAACCTGCACACATACAACTTGAACACAATATCAAATACACCTTAATTCATCTTAGTTCAAGGTCTGACCTCCTACAATTCTGAGGTATTGTGGAGACAAATCCCAACATTCTCCTTCCCTGCAGGTAAACAACATGTATATATTATGCATCAAAACATGCAATTTAAGTACTATTCACCACATACGTTGATACGTACGGCCACACGCCCTGTGCACTCAGCACACATTATCTGTAATGCCGCAAAAATCCTTAAAAGGGAAGGATTAGAAGTTAACGCGTGGTGCTAGTGTTAACGCCAACGTTAGCCCTTGAATTAAATCGACTGTCATCTCGGGTATCTACCGCGTGGTGGTAGAAATGTATCGCTTGGAGATACAACTCGACGCACTCAACAATTTTGACGAATCGTTGAGAGACTACCACTGGGCTATAGTGAGCTATCGCGCGGCGAAAGGCTAATTAAAATGGCTTGTGCCTAGGGAAGGTACCGCTCGGCGGTAGTAAGTTAAAACTCGTGGTAGCTTGCTACGTGGCAGTATAGTGGCGGCTAGTTTGGGCGACAGAGCGATGTCAATTGGCCCAAGAGGCGACCGCCTTTGATAACGCGTGGCGGTAGCGGATACCGCGCGGCGGTAGCTTGCTGTTAAGGGCTGGATTTGAGATTTAATTCTCATTTTTCTCTCTAACACTCTCTCTCTTTGTTCTTGAGCTTCTTGATGGAAAAGGAGGAAGAAAGTATGGGAGGATTCATGGAGAAGCGATCTAAGGTATGCTTGTGATCGGAATTACGAGTCGACGCTAGATCCGAGGAGAGGAAGCAGTTGTTGGGTCCATTGCCCACAATTTCCTTGATTTGAGGAAGTCAATCTTGTCAATGATAAACATATAGTTGTAGTTGACAGTGATGGGATAGGTAGCCTAACTGGCCAAGTCAGATAAACACTTACCTAAGAGGTGGGTTGACAGAAATCTGTCTAAGTCCACAGGTGTTGACAGAAGGTGACTCACTCAACACCAGATGACTTATAGAACTGAGTGAGGCCTATACAGTCAAAGTCAAAGCAGTTGTAAGCTAAGAAAGTAGCTAAGTCCACAGGCATTGAGTGAAGGCAACTCACTCAACGCCATACAATAAAAAGTTGTGAGACAGGCTAAAGTAGTAAAAGCCTGAGAAGAAATGGGCAGAAAAGTGACGAATTCCACAGGCGTTGAGTGAAAATCACTCACTCAACACCATAGCTTCATAATCATTGAGTATCGCTCAGTCAGTCAACGGCACAGGAAAACTGTGAATATTTACTAAGTCCACATGCGTTGAGTGAGGCAAGTTCCCTCAATGCCATGTGATATTGCATTGACTAATTCTAAAAGGATGTGTTCTTCTTGACAAAAAAATTTGGCCAAGTCCAAATGCGTAGAGTGTAGCTCACTCACTCAACGCCAGATAATAGAAATGGTTGTTAAGTAGTTTTGCGTTGAGTGGATCTTGCTCACTCAATGCCAATTATCAGAAAATTGGCTGCTAAGGCATAAAGCATTGAATGAGGGATGCTCACTCAATGCTCTCAACGCTTAAGATGTTGGAGATGCAAAAAATTGGCTATGGCTAATGCGCTGAGTGAGGCATGCCCACTCAACACTCTCAATACCAAGCATACAGAAGTGGGTTAAGAATATGCTAAGGCAAAAAGCGTTGAGTAGAGCTTGCTCACTCAACGTTGTCAATGCCTAGATAGACAGAATTTGTCTAAGTGTTTTGGCGTTGAGTGAAGCTCATTCACTCAACACCTATTCTACTGATGCTCGATTTTGGCTAAGCCCACATATGCTGACATCAGCAAAATTGACAAAGTCAACTAAGTTCAAATCAAGTACGGAGAAGCTTTAGAAAACAACAAACTCTACCGAGAAGATATTATACGTCTTCTTCCGTTTAAGCAAGGCGTAGCTAGAAGCTGGAGCTGGGGCCCACTGATCTGTATGAGCCGTTGATTGGGGAACTACAAAAGGAAGAGATGGTCCAAGACACGATAAAACTTTTAGGGCCTTATCATTTTCAAAAAAGTTGCGGCTGGACTTCATCTTCCTCTCCATTACTGCATGTAAAAGCTTGAAGTCTCCCTGAAAAAAGTTCAGTTAGTTGTGTGTCTTCTTCATCAACACCATCAAGATCAGAAGGCTTTACTTCTGAGGGATAAGCATAAAAAAGTAAGAAGTCTCTGCAAATCAAGTTGCTTCTATGTTTAGCAAGCCCAAACCGGAAGATCTACTTCTGAAGCTGAGAAGAAGGAAGAATAAAGTAGCTGACTCTGTCCTAAGAAGGAAGAGGAAGCAAAATAGTTCCCTGCTAGTTACTTCAAGCTAAAGAACCTTGTAGCTATGAAGAAAGTTTGAGCTGAGATAACTCAGCTCAAGGTGCTGTCGCAGAGAAATTTTTCTATGAAAGATATAAATCTATTTCACTCCAGTAGGATCCTTTTGGATCTGAGTTGTAGGGCTCTCTAAGCCTGAGGCAGGGCAAGTTTTCCTGTGCTGTAGGATCCAGTTTGGATCTTAGTTAGGTGGTCAATTGCTCACTAAGCTTTAATAGAGGAATACTTTCTTAGGTAGGATCCCTAGTGGATCTGAGGTAGTGCTATCTTCCCAGCCTGAGTGTAGGGGTATTGGCCTGAGGTAGGTGGTTTGTTGACCACTGAGTTGTAGACCATTGTGGCTGAGCTATAGGTCTTGGAGGAGATTGAGAGATCCTGAGTGATCTGAGGTGTAATCTCTATGGAGCAAAGTTTTGGAGAAGTGCCTTTACTAAAAGAAAGTTGGCAAGATGGGAGGAGAGTGGATGTACCCAAAAGTTGGGGAACCACTATAAATCTGTGTGTACTTTTCTGTGGTGTTTTCTTTGTGCAGGTACTTGAAAGCAAATCACTGCTAACACACAAAGCTCTCAAGAAGATAAAATTAAAAGTTAAAAATAACAGTGAGACAAACAATTCACCCCCTAGGTTGTAAGCTACCATGAATACAAAGACTTTCAGCAGTGATGATCAGTTCCATCCGAATCAAAGAACAAGGGCATGGCTCCTAAGCAATCGATAAAGGTATCGACTTTCTTATGGACAAGTGAAGTACTCAATTTACATATGTGGATGGAACCCCTCACCAAAAGGTGGTTTCAAACGGGTAGATCATGGCGATCTCTGCCAAAACTTGTATGTAGATCTAGAATTAAAGTACGGAATAGGCATATTGCTTGAAACCCATCTGGACAGGATGGTCTAGATTGGTGATGAATTGATTTGTGTGCCAGAGAAGACTCCGTGGATAAAATGTGTGGATAAACATGTAAAATCCGGTGTCTGGGGGTGTGCAAGATACTGTAGTGATAGTATTGGGGTGATCTCTAGGAAAACACCCAAAAATGGGGAAGAAGCGGCTTCTATACCTACCGTGAGGCAGTAGTGCTACCGCCGGTGATATCTTCTAGTGATCTATAAGGCATGTCTATGGGAGACCTCGGGCACTGTTTGAAGCTGAGATCCTTGTGAGCCCAGCTAAGGTGGTTATGCGAGCCAACCTGAATGTTGTTGTGAATCCTGTGTCCGTAAGACAAGGTGTGTAGCATGAGAAGCTGTGAGCTTGGAGAGCCTAGCTATTGGCCATTAGAGCCATGATGATCATTGTAGGCTCAGGTCCTAGGGAAAAGTGAGCGGAAATTGATGTTGGGAGCCTGGAGTTCCCAAAAAAAAGTCCAGAGAGCCGAACGGGCGAGGGGAGGCTGACCTGCATCCAATCGTTTGCCATGATGGCTATGACCGTCGACGTTGACATGACGATTTGAGAATTGGGTTGTGGCAAGAATGTACCCGCGTTATGTCATTCGGACCAAGATCTCCTAAAGTAACTGGATTTCGTCATTTGCATAATGAGAGTATTAGGACTTTAGCCAGAAAGACTAGAATGCTCAACTATACCATCAAGTTTGGGACTATGGATGGTGGTGGTAACCAGGAAGTCCAGTACACTGAGAATGTGCCCTGAGTGCATGGGGCGTGTGGCCGATCGAGCCTGTATATGTGGCGAATGGTGCTTAAGTGCACGTTTTTATTTGCCAAAAGATATATATGTTGTTGCTTGTAGGGAAGGATAACCACCGCCCCGAGTGACGGGTGGGGTCGTTATAAATTGGTTAGCTAATGTTGGTTGTTGCTTTGTTTTCCACGTTTTGGTGGGTCGTGCTTTGCAGGTGCTGGAGAGCCAAGTGGAAGTAGCGGGCTGAAGTCCCTTATGCAGTAATTTTCTAGCCCTCAAAGGCCCAAAGGCGAATGTTTATTGTTTCTCATGTGTGGTCAGCCTGCGTGTTGATGTATGAAAACACTTTTTTTAAAGGAAATAGTTGTAAGGCCTTATGGCCAGAACATTTGGTATATTTGGTTATCATTCTTATATGTGTAGTGGACATTCCTATTCTATGGGCTCTATAACTTAAACTACATCCATTAGAATGCGTTCTGAGTTACGATACGTATACGATAATAAGGTATTAATGCATAACTTTGTCGGCTGTCTGTGAAATATGGCATGGGGCCTCTGTCAGACCCTCTGTTATATTTCATGTGACGGATGGAGGTGTTACAATTTGGTATCAGCTTCTGGTGTCGTTCTTTCTTATTTGAATTTGTGGTCGAATTCTTTTAAGGGGTTGTGAGCACGTGTATGTTCGTTACCGTTATAACATGAATGAACCCATGAATGCACACTTAGGAATGAAAATACACATGTTGAATGAACTTGCGTGTTTCTATAATTGCTTTTGGAAATTTTGTGCATTGTTTAATATTGTGTTTCATGATTATTGGCAATGAGAAGTGGTGCGGTGAAGCAGGAACCCCAGTGCTAGGTGGAGAGTAAAGCACCAACTGAGGTGCCAACACCTCCTCCTTCTGTGGAAACTATACGGTTGGTTGCGGATCTGTGTTCACATTAATCAATACACAACTAGGAGGGCGAGTACAACCTCCTACCCCTGCGGTGGTCCAGGAATCAATTAGCATAGTTGAACATATGGTGGTAAGACAAGTGGTCGTTTAGCTAGTGAACACTAGGCGAGTAACGGAAAAGCAATTGAAACACGTAATGAGTTTCAATCCTCCTGTGTTTGCGGGTATTGGAACCCCTACATAATCCAAAGATTAACTCTGAAGAATAAAGAGAATCCTGAAGGCAACTAAAATGGAGGAGTGGAAGAAAGTCACTGTAGTTACCTTTTTGTTATATGGTGAGGCAGGGGTATGGTGGGATGAGTTAGAGTTGCACTTGTTTGCTGGTCGGTCGTTGCTTCAAATCTCTATGGAGGAATTCTCGAGGTGTTTTCTGGCGAGATATATTCCATCTGCACAAAATATTATAATCGAAAACCAATTTCAAAGGCTAACTCAAGGCAAGAGTTATATGGATGACTACTTGCACGAGTTTATAAGATTGGGAAGATATGTAGGCTTTACATTTGTAGACGAGGAACGAAAAACAAATCAGTTCTACGAAGGGAAAAGAGATGACTTGCGACTATTTCTCCCAGGATCGATGACACAAGGTTTTCTTACCTTGGTCAGTAGGGCCCGTTCCCTCGAGCAAGATATAAAATGTGTGCAATGTAAGAATGACTTGCCGGTGAAGAATCCAGAGTTCAAAGTACTTAGATCAGGAAAGTTTGGGTATAAAAAGTAGAAGAAGAAGGCTCAGTCTTCGGGACCAGTGTCTTCTAATAAACCTGAAGTGACGACAGGGCGAGGTCCTCTCACTTGCTACACATGTGGCAAGATGGGATACATGGCTCGAGAAAGTCGGAGTGGCCCTCCAAAGATGGATAAAAATATGGATGTGACTTATGCCTAAAAGCGAAAAGCAGTTGAAAAGTCAACTGCATCTCAAGCGCAACCTCGAGTCGATAATCTTGGCTAGCTGTAGGCCATAAAAAAGTGATGTCGTAATAGGTATGATTTAAGATATATTTTAACTATTTTCCCTACTTAGTAACTTATGCGTTACTTGTGTATGATTTGTTTGAATTAGGCTTTGTCCTGTTATTGGAATATCCGGCGAGTGCACAACTTGATACATTTGCTTCTCATTCCTTTCTATCTATGGTCTTTCTGGTGCGTATCGAAGTACCTTCATTTATACCGACAGATTAAGTGAATGTGTTGTTGCCTTATGGGTGCTTGATGTTCATGGATCGAGCCTGCTATGTTGAGGTGTGGATAGGAAGTCATGACTTTGGTTTGGAAGCATCGGTTCTGCTGATATCGGAGTTCTATGTAATTTTTGGTATGGACTAGCTTTTGGAGCAGCGTGCCTATATAGATTGCAACTCTAAAGAAGTCATACTAGGGCAAAACACTGAATGAGAGACTAATTTTGTGGGTATGCGAGGATGGAGCAAGATATTGATGTCTACACTCCAGGTAGTCAAGGCGGTTCGGTAGGGCGCGGAATTTATTTTCACGCTATTGGAGGTTGTAGAGCCAAAGCCTAGTTTGTGTGGCGTTCTGGTTGTATCGGAGTTAGTAGATGTTTTGTTCCTAAGGATCTCCCTAGGCCTCCACCCTAACGAGAGATTGACTTTGCAATTGAGCTGGTGCCAGGTGCAAAACTTGTTTCACGCTCACCGTACAGAGTGGCGCAAAAGTAAATGGCAGAACTGAAAGTTCAGTTGCAAGAATTGCTAGAGTAAGGATATATACATCCGAGTATATCACCGTTGAGTGCACCAGTGCTCATATGAAGAAGAACGGAGGCTTGGGTCTATGCATTGACTATCGTGAATTTAAAAAGCTAATATGAAAGAACAAGTATCAGATTCCTCAAATCAAAGATCTGTTTGATCAGCTTGTTAGATTGATTGTCTACTCGAAGTTGGATTTGAAGTCCGGCTATTGGCAGTTGAGAATTCGAAAAAGTGATATTCTCAAGACAGCGTTTGGTACACGTTATGGACATTATGAGTTTACTGTGATGCCTTTTGGACTCACTAATACCCCATCAGTATTAATGGATCTGATGCATAGGACTTTTCGAGAGTATTTAGACCTGTTTGTGATTGTATTTATTAACGACATACTGGTATACTCTTAGTCTAAAGAGGATCATGCGAAACATTTGAGGTTGGTTTTGCATACCCTGAGAAGGAATAAACTCTTTGCCAAGTTCTCAAATTGTGAGTTTTGGCTGTCATCTGTGGCTTTCCTTGGCTATGTGGTTAGTAGAGAGGGTATTATTCTTGATCCGGCAAAGGTTGTTTCTATACGAGAGTGGCATATGTTGTCTACTGTAGCGGAGTCAGGAGCTTTCTTGGACTGGCTTGCTACTTCATTCGCTTCATGGAGTACTTTTCACGGATATCTTTACCTCTTACCACACTGACGAGGAAAGATCAGCAGTTTCTTTGTACGCCAGAGTGCGTACGGTCTTTTGAGAAGTTAAAGAGTCGCTTGACTATGATGCCTATCTTGAGTTTGCTATGTAGTACGGATGGCTATGAGATATATAGTGATGCTTCAGGGATCGGCTTAAGCTGCGTTCTTCTGTAATTTGTAAATGGTATAGCTTATGGCTCACACCAATTGAAAGTGCATGAGAAAAACTATCCAGTACACGACTTAGAGTTGGCGGCTGTGATTTTTGCACTTAAACTGTGACATCACTACTTATATGGCGTAAAAGTTGATATCTTCACAGACCATAAGATCCTTAAGTACTTAATAGATCAGAAGGAGTTGAATATGCGATAATGGAGATAGATGGAGTTCCTCGGGGACTACACCTTTGAGATACATTACACTCACGGGAAGGGAAATATGGTCGCAGATGCCTTGAGTCGTAGGACTCTAGTACAGGCAGGTTGGCTATAGGTGCATGATGAGCATCTAATCTAGGAGTTGGAGGCTTTAGATATTTCTTGTGTTGATAAGAATACCACTACAAATGTGTGCTTGAACTGGATGGAGGTGCAATATGATCTTGTGGAAAGGATTCGACAAGCAACGAAACTCGATAAGAGTATGAAATGTTGTGAAGCAGATAAGTCAGATTCCTAGTTCTCCTTGGATGACGGTCTTTTGCAAAAATACGGTCTTTAGTGCGTCCCAAATGTGGGTACACTACGGGAAGAGTTGATGTATGAGGCACACTTTACTAAATACTCAATCTACCCAGGGAGCACAAAGATGTACAAGGACATGATAATGATGTTCTGGCGGCTGGATTTAAAGATGGACATAGCTATTTACGTGGCGAGGTGTAATACTTACGCCTTGGTAAAAGCGGAATGTCAAAAACGTGGTGGTTTTTTGAATTCATTACCAATTCCAGTGTGGAAGTTCGATGACATCTTTATGGATTTCGTACATGTATTACAGAGATCACAGAGTCAGAATTACGCTGTGTGGGTGATCGTTGACCGGTTAACAAAGGTATCGCACTTCAAACAGAATAAGAGGGACGATTCAGTTGAAAAATTGGCTAAGTTGTATGTTGACAACATAATAAGGTTGCATGGTGTGCCCCGTAGCATTGTCAGCGACAGAGATGGGCACTTTACTTTTAATAATTATAGTCTAATCCATCAGTTGTTGGGTACTAAACTGAAATTCAGTACAGCCATTCATCCGCAAATGGATTGTCAGACCGAGAGGATCAACCGGACAATGGAGGATATACTCTGTATGGGTGCCTTGGATTTCAGTAAAAGGTGGGAGGAACATCTTTATATGATTGAGTTTGCCTATAATAATAGCTATCATACTAGCATTCAAGTGGTGCCCTTCAAAACTTCATATGGTAGGAAAAGTCGTTCTCCTTTAGCTTGGGATAAAACAGGCGAATTGAAGCTCTATAAGCGTAATGAGGTCGAAGATGCCAATTTAACTAAACGCACTATTCGAGAGCGGTTATTGATGGCTCATGATAGATAAGCAAAGTACTACAATGCCAAGAACTGAAACGTGGAGTTTGCGGTGGGAGATTGGGTATATCTAAAGATAAAGCTATTTAAAGGTGTGTCCAGGATTCGATGCTTGAAAAAGCTGAGTATGAGGTACCTTGGTCCATTTGAAGTGATTGACGAGTTCGTGAAGCTGCTTATAAACAAGCTCTTTTAACGGAGCTAAGTGGTTTGCATGATGTGTTTCATATCTCAGTGTTGCGGAAGGCTTTGCAAGCCCCTACGCATGTGATTGCGGATGGTCAAGTACCGGTTGAGAGTGGGAAAACCATGCAAGATGAATTTCCCGAGTTGTTTTTGTAAAATCATGTCATAAGCTTATATATTGATTTCCTTTCAATTAATAAAATTTTTGGACAAAATTTCTTAAAGGAGGGGAGAAATGTAATGCCCCAAAAATCTTGAAAAAAGGAAAGATTGGAAGTTAATGCATGAGGCAAGTGTTAATGCATGCATTAGCCCTTGAATTAAATCGATTGTCTTCTCGGGTATATATCGCGCGGTGGTAGAAAGGTATTGAATAGAGATACCACTCGACGCACTCAACTCTTTTGACGAATCTTTAAGATACTACCACGGGGTGGTAGTGAGCTATCACGTGGCGATAGGCTGATTAAAATGGCTTGTGCCTTGAGAAGGTACCGCTCGGCGATAGTAAGTTAACACTGGAGGTAGCTTGCCACGTGGAAGTACGGTGGTGGCCGGTTTGGGCGATAGATCAATTTCAATTGGCCCAAGCGACAACCTCCTTTGATACGACACGGTGTTAGCGGATACCGTGTGGCGGTAGCGGATACCACGCGGCGGTAGCTTGCTGTTAATGGCTGTATTTGAGATTTAATTCTCATTTTTATCTCTCACACTTTCTCTCTTGGTTCTTAAGCTTCTTGAGGGAAGAGGGGGGAAAAGTCAATTAGGCTAATAGTAGAAGCGATCCAAGGTGTACTTGTGATTGGAATTACGAGTCGACGATAGATTCGAGAAGAGGAAGATGTGACGATCAGTTCCATCTGGATCAAAGAACAAGGACATGACTCCTAAGCGATCGATAAGGGTAAAAAATTTCTCCTTGGACAAGTGAAGTCCTCAATTTGTACACGTGCATGGAACTCCTCACCCAAAGGTGAAGAAAATGGTGGTTTCCAGCGTGTAGATCTTGGTGATCTCCGCTAAAACTTGCATGTAGATCTGGAATCGAAGTGCGGAATACGCATGTTGTGTGAAGCCCATCAAGACAGGTTGGTCTTGATTAGTGATGAATTGATTTGCGTGCCGAAGAAGACTCTGTGGATATAATGTGTTGATAAACATGTAAAATCCGGGGTCTGGGGGTGTGCAGGTTGCTGTAGTGATAGTACTGGAGGTGATCTCCAGAAAAATACCCAAAAATGGGGATGTTAGGTATTGTATCCACAATAACCCTGATTTAAAGAAGGGCCCAGTAAAGAATAGATGAATTGAGTTTTTATTTGATGCTGTATTTGAGTTATGTACTTGTAGGTTTACTTTGTAGAGTACACACAAATGTCAGGTTATAGAGGGTCAGTAAATATGGGACTATACAATGTAATCCTTCATTTTGTAGGCCAATGTGTTGACTTACGTGTAATATCTCTATTGGGGTGTACTTTTATCCCAAGTACAGGAGAAGGATCAAGGAAGGCCAGGGACCTGGACTCAGAGAAGAGTAATTTTACCTAAGTAAAATTCGGCGAGTAGGGTTAGTCATACACGTCCAATTCGTCGAGTATCCCCTTGATACTCGCCGAATTCGTCGTGTTTGCTTCCCGGTACCCGTCGAATTCGTCATATATACTAAGGGAAAAATTCTGGAGATCTAGAATTCGACCAAGGAAAATTCACTGAGTATCGCTGGCGATACTCGCCGAGTATCACTGGTGATACTCGCCGAATTCGACGAGTATCCCAGGAGATACTCGCCGAATGTGTCGAGCCATATGTCGAGCACTCTGGATTTTTGTTTAAGGCAAATTCGACGAATATCACTTGTAAATTCAGCGAGTATCATAATCAATATTCGACAAATTTCGCCGAATTTGTCTTAGGACGTTTTTCCGAAAATTTCCTTGGTTCGGGATTTTCGGCCAATGATAGTAATTATCTAGGTTACGTTTTTGGAATTATTTAATAGTCGTTATTTCGAATCTCACTATAAAAAGGGATAGGATGATTTTGAAATGACTAATCTTTGCTTTAATTAATTTTCAATTTCAAAAGATTCCAAAGAAATGAAACCGTTGGCCACACCTACGCGACTCGCGATTTTCCTCTCGAACGGCAACCGACATCGTACGATCTTCTTCTTCATCGACTTCTTCGACTGGATCGCTTCTTCTTTCAAGCTCTATTCTACTCTAGTCCTAGGTGTTTGAAGATCAAAGGATAAAAATTCAATTTCTTCCAAGATTTCAAGTTTCCGATTTCTCCAAGTTTCAAGATCTACTTCTACGTAGAACGTCGGAGAGAAGACTTATAATCGTTTGTGTGTTGTAATATTCTTTTACATTTTATAGTACTTTTGTCTCCGAGTTTGTATATCCATTAGTGGATCGAGTTTGTAGATCTGTTAGTGGATTGAGTTTGTAGATCCGTTTGTGGATCGAGGTTGTAGATCCGTTAGTGGATCGAGTTTGTAGATCTAGTTTGTGGATCGAGTTGTAGGAGAGGTTTTTATCCAAGTGGTAGGAGCGTCATCTCTGAGTGATAGGAGTTGCAGCTCCGAGGTATAAGATTTGATGAAATCTTAGTTTGGTTAAGTAGCCAATTCTGCCCTTCGTGGTAGATAGGTGAGGTGGGATAGTGGACGTACCCAACTCGGGGAACCACTATACAATATATGTGTTTGTGTGCTTGAATTTTTAGATAATTTGTATTCCGTGAAAAGACACAAACATCACATATTCACCCCATCTAGGAGATTTAGGTAGACGCTAGATACATTCAATTAGTATCAGAGGGCATTTTGGTCGATAAGGTTAACACTTTCATCAACATCCTTGATCTAGCGTTAAGAGATTCCGTATTGTCACCATGGACCGAAACAATGACATTTCATCCATGAAGCTACTGGTAGGCACCAAGGAAAACTTTTCCATGTGGAAAGAACGAGTACGGTTCTTCATGGAAGCTACTGATCTGATAATTTTTCAGATTGTTGAAGAAGGACCACATATCCCTACACAGGCTTCAATGATAAATCCAGTGATTATGATTCCTAAGAAGATAATGGATCTAACTAAGGACGAGATTGACTTAGTCACCATAGACAAGAAGGACAAAAATATTATTGCTAGTGCAGTGGACAAATCAATGATCCAAAACTTATTCCACTGCCAGTCTACTAAGGAAATGTGGGACTGCCTAGTTGTCCTTATTGAAGGGAATGAGGAAGTTCGAGACGAGCGAATAACATTAATAAATTAATAGTATGAAGCTTTCAAGCAAGCATCAAGTTATACTATTGTCGATAGCTTAGAAAAAAATTGTCAAGATCGTCAAAGGACTGAGAAACTACGGTCGCGTCTTCACTAATGGTGAGCTGAACAAGAAGTTCCTTAGATTCCTCACAAAGGACTGGGACACAAAATTCATTGCCATTAGAGAGTTTGGGAATCTGCCGAAGATCGACCCTCAGAACTTATTTGGAAAGTTGCTCTCCTACGAACTCCAAATGAACACCATAAAGAAGGAGGAGCAAGGAAATCGATCTTCAAGCAAAGAGAAGTCGACAACCCTAAAGTCTGAAGGTTCGAGGAAGTCTAAGTTGTGTAACCCATACGGACACAAGCTCCAGACAATCTCGAAGACTATAAGCCCAGCACATCGGGCTCCGAGCTATCTGACAAAAAGTTCTCCCTCATCTCAAGATAGTTCAAGAAACTGCGTAGTAAAAGAAGGCAGATGAGAAATCCATCATCAACCTCTAACTACAGGAGATCACATCGTGATTGTGATCATACCAAGAAAAGCTACAATGAGGAGGATAGGTATAAATCCAAACCTAACAAACAAATTTCCACTGACGTTGTTTGCTACTGCTGTAATAAATAAGGTCACATGATTGCGGAGTGTCCTTACAAGAAGAAGGATAGCTCCAGGAAGGATGAGAAGAGATCCTTCAAAGGTAAGAAGAAAGAAGAAAACAGCTTCGTTGAAAAAAATTTGAAGACTCTCAGTGAGAGTGACTCGAGTGAGTTGATCTCTGAAAACAAAGAAGCTTACTTCGGGCTTATGGCTCAATCTGATGAGGAAGTGGGCGACTCCGAGTTCCATGGGAAGGTAAACTCGCACACTATTCTCCCAGAATATGAAACATCCACTAATGTCCATAATGGCTACTCTCTTGATGAGGACGAATCAGAATTGGTGGCTCAGCCCAAGCACCTATTAAAGGCTTTCGACAAATGTCGTCAGGTAGTCCGAAAGCAGTTAAAGGAAATTGCCTCTCTCAAGGCAGTGGAAACTGAACTGAAGGAAGAAATTGCATAATTACTTCCTCTCAGAGATGAAGTTCACTCCTTGAAAGAGGAACTCAAGGGCTCTGTTAATATATTAAATATGAAAGAAAAATATCTTGATGAACTGAAAGAAAAGCTCGCGGTGAAGAGAAAACTCGTTGAGAGCTAGTCCCAGCCTAAGACTATTATCCCTCTTATTGATGAGTTTTTCAGCTCAGAAGATGGGTAGTGGTCTTGGACCCAATGCTCGAAATGGTAAGGATGCCAAGATGGCGATCACCAAGGAAAAGGGGAAGGCACAGATGGGGTGAACCTCATTTAAGAAGGTAATCTTGCTGACGAACAAGTTTGACATGGAGTCATCTTATGGACATCTAGCTAGGCCTACGTATGTAGAGCCCAATAATAGATACCAGGGATGGACCCGTCCCCGTGACATTGGTGCCAGCATGTTCAAAGCACCTTATGAAGAAATTCAAATGAAGATTTATGGTCCATATGTTCATGTACATAACAATAAAATGGCACCGAAAGCCAAATCTGGTTGTGCCTAAAGAAAAGGAGATGGAGAAGACATGTTTTTGGTGTAATCACGAGGCCTCCACCTCAAAGTATGTTGCCCCTGCTATACCAAATTTTAAAAAGGTAAAGCAGGAGTATTCGAGAAGATACAACATGTTTGACTGTTGGTGTTGCAGCAAAGTTGGTCACTTTGGTGTAGATTGCTGGTATAACCCCGATAACTTTGTAACCCCACAGGTTAGCAATGCGAGACAGACTACTCGCAAAGTCAATGTTCCAAGTGGTGGTAAGCTGACCAGGAATAAAGGACCCAAATATGTTTGGGTTCTTAAAGTAAAATGATTTGTTTTTGCAGGTTTGTCCAAAGGCCAATAGAACTTCGACCTGGTATTTGGACAGTGGATGCTCTCAGCACATGACTGGGACAAGAAGACTTTTATGTGAATATACCCCAGTCAATGACAGACCAAATTTGATCTTTGGAGGGTCAGACAGGGGAACAACAAAAGGTTATGGTATGATTTACAAAGGCATAGTCTCTTTCACAAACGTGGCTTATGTTGAAGGATTACACCATAATCTTATATGAATAAGTCAAATATGTGACAAAGGCTACATCATTTAGTTCTGCAAGGACAAGTGTTTGATAAAGTCATCTGCAAATTTGGAGACAGTCTTAACAGGCACTCAGAGTAGAAATATTTTCTGTTTAAATTTCCTTTGCTTAGAAAATTCTACCCCAGTGTGTTTTTTGACCAAAGTAGTGCGTCTATTTGTGACCAATGGCATAAAAGATTATCACATCTAAATTTTAAAACTAAAAATATGCTATTTTCTCATAAATTAATGCGCGATGCCCCCAACATTAAGTGACTTAAAGAGAGTCCATGTCACTCCTGTCAAATAAGTAAGCAGACACGGGCTACCTTCAAGGGTATTGCTGAAAAAGATTCTTCATGAACTTATACTTGCTTCATATGGACTTATTAGGTATTATGCCTATTCATAGCTTAGGAGGTAAGTTCTATACGTTAGTAATTGTTGATGACTACTCATGTTTTACTTTGTTGTTCTTTCTGAAACACAAGTAAGACACCTTCGATTCTTTCAATAATTTTTTTCGGCAAATTCAGAACGAATTGAACTGCTTAGATGTCAAAATCAGAAGTGA
Organism: Platanthera zijinensis; assembly: GCA_039513925.1. Lineage (NCBI taxonomy): Eukaryota > Viridiplantae > Streptophyta > Magnoliopsida > Asparagales > Orchidaceae > Platanthera > Platanthera zijinensis. The sequence goes on from CM077086.1 coordinate 84,182,253, forward strand.
TCACGGAACAGAATTTGAGTGTTGTGCCATGACAGAATTCGTTTGAAGTCTAGGTATCTTTCATGAGTTTTCCTCCCTACACACTCCATAGCAAAATGGAGTTACTGAGAGAAGGAATAGAACCATAAATGAAGCAAGCACAACCATGTTGAATGACACTTCACTTCTAGAGTACTTATGGGCTGAAGCAGTCAACACGGCTTGTCACATGCAAAACAGAGCACTCATCAAAAAAGGCTATCGTAAGACCCCCTATGAGCTATTGAAGGGCAGAAAACCAACTATGTCTTACTTTAGAATTTTTGGTAGAAAATGCTTCGCACTTAATAATGATAAGTATTACAGCACAAAGTTTAGTGAAAAGTGTTTTGAAGGTATTTTTGAAGGATATAGTAGCCTTAGTAAAGCATGTAGGATTTTTGATAAGAAAACTCTAGTGGTAGAGGAATCAATAAATGTTGTATTTGATGAGACTAGCATTCTTATCGCCAAGGCAAATTCGGTGAATATCAGCCATCACATGCTGATTTGTCGTATCTTCATGCAATATTCACCGAATCTCTCCTAGGGAAAATTTCTACTTCTCATTATTGGATCCGAAGAGCGGCAAACCCCAGGTACGCGCCTTCCTAGATCAATTTAAATATATATATATATATATATAAATAAAAAGGGGGGCGCCACACTCATCATTTTGACGAGTAGTCAGACGATTCGCCGAATCAAGGATTCCGACTGTTCGACTCCCGCAACCTTGCGCCTTCCTCCCTTTCCGCTAGTCTCTTCCTTCCTTGCCGACTGTGGACGATATCAATGTTCAAGCCCTTGATCTTCCTCACCGGCTTGCCCTAATTCCCGAAGACTCCAATCGTTTCCAGTCGCCGACTCTGTCTTGCCGATTCCGATGCTTTGGACTCGCCGAATCCTACAATGTTCATCAATCGCTCCAGTATAGTGACCTAGCTTGGATCAATTCGCCGTTGTCGATAAGAATGCAGGTCAGTGAGAGTTTTGTGTCGTACAGTGATGTCGTTGGACTGTCAGTGAGTTTCGGTTAACAAAAACCTTGTTCTATAGAGATTCAATCCATTTTTTAGAAGTTCAGTTTTCCTTGATTTTCAATGGCTCCTCAAAGTATGGGTGGATTGCTTGGAGGAGGAGAGCTTGTCTGTACCGGGGTTGCTCATGCCTCAGATGAGTTGTTGGGTATTGTCTCCACAATAACCCAGATTTGCATGAAGTCGCCCTTGAACTAAGATGAATTAAGTTGTATTTGACATCTGTGTTCTTGTTGAATGTTTACAGATTCTCAGTGCTAAGTGTAGACCATTGCAAGTCTACAGTGGTCAGGAACACAGGACCATTCAGTATAATCCCTCATTGGGTGATCCAAAGTGTTGACTCATATGTAGCCTCTCAATTGGAATACACTTTATGTTCAAACATTGGGAGCAAAGGATGGAGATAGAGCCAGAAGGAAATCTTCTCTAAAGTTCTAGAAAAAACTTTCTAAGTCCAGTTTTCGAAAAGTAATCTCAGAGTTCTCGAGAAGTATGGTATTGTTCTCGAGAAGCTCAAACTCTACTTCTCGAGAAGTAAGGACAGTTAAAGAATTTCTCTAAGTAAAGTTCTCGATAAGTCAGTAAAGCTCTTGAGAACTATTCTATAAGTTCACAAAAACTCAATTTAGTTCTCGAGAAGTATTCCTTTGATTCTCAAGTCTAGAAATTCAATCAGAAGTTGATTCTAAGTGAAGTTCTCGAGAAGTCTTCTTCTATAAGTTCTCGAGAAGTCCTCTATTATTTCTCGAGAAGTTAATTAGTTATCGAGAACTATACTCTGGTGTTCTCGAGAAGTCCAACCCTTTCTAAAGAGATTAGTTTTCAAGAAGTCTCTGTAGTTCTCAAAAACTCAGTTCATAGTTCTCGAGAACTATAATCACTTCTTGAGAACTAAGTCAGATGTTTTCCACAGAATTTCTTCTAAGTCCAAAACGGCCGAATTTTCAAATACCTCGACGTGATTGGTCCACGTGTCGTCATTAATGTCCTTTCTAGCCGTTAAGGGTAATCCTATATAAAGTATTTTCCCTAAGACATAACTGGTTCGGATATGTCAGTAACCTATATAAAGTATTTTCAGAAAAGAAAAAAAAGAATTTTTAAGAGCGGATTGTGTAATTTCCTAATTTACTGGTTCGGCCGACTTTCTCTCATGAACGACATCTGAACCCTCCACTCATGACAAGATCGATCTCTCTGCACTCGATCTAGAAGATCTGCTGATTAAGGAATCAGTTTTCTCTCCTTGATTGAGTAGATTCAAGTTTTCTCAGGCCATATTTTCAAAGGATCTTCTTCTACAAATTCTAAAAGAGACGCAACGCTTCAAGAAGAAGACCTAGAGACATATTGTTTCAGATCTGAGATTATTTCTGTTTGTATTTTTCAATCTCTATTTGTAAATCTTGTAGGAGATTATTCTCCGAGTGTAGGAGCATTGTGCTCTGAGTGGTAGGAAGTTTTTATCTTCCGAGTGTAGATCCGTTTTGATCAAGTTTTGTTGGAACGTGGTTCCGAGGTGTAGGATTGGTTTGCAATCTGAGATAGTAGAGTAGCCGAGTGTAGTGATTTGCTAGATCGGTGAGGAAAGTGGACGTACCCAAGATCGAGGAACCACTAAAAATCTCTTGTCGTCTGTGTGATTGCTTGCTTACTTATTTGTGCTAATTGCTAAATTTTTTATTCTGCATTAGATGCACATCTCACCTATTCACCCCCCTCTAGGTGATTTAGGTAGAAAACTTGCAACTTTCATGAGTTTCGTAACATAATTCTCCAACTAGTGATTGCAGGACTTTCCATTGTCCTAGAACACCCATGCAAAGTTCTGGACAAGGAAGTTCTTGAGTTCTTCCAGAATGCAAAGCTAGAACGTGAAGAATCAGTGATTGAGAGCAAGATTTAGAAGTACAAGGTCAAAGTAAATGCTTCTCATATGTCCAAGTATTTGCGGCTTCCAACCTGTGAAGAGGCAGATTACCTAGACGAAGATGATTTCTCTAGAGCCCTGTTATTTTGTGGACTGCTTAGAGGTTCAAAGGTAGTTAAGCGCAAGGGGATGAACGATGAAGGAAAACTTCTTTCCGACATAGTTGGAAAAGTTCTGATATACAAGACTAGATCTCACGATTAACTTTCTATATAAATGTTCAAAGTGGTCGTTTTTATTGATGCGAATGTGACGGCAAGTGTACCGATCGCACAAGTAATATAAAATGGGCGAATTTTCCCAAGTATAGATCTCTCAAGGAACACAGTAAGGTGGAGTTAATTTCGAGGAGGACTTGAGATTGAAGTCCTTAGGTCAGCGTTAACAATGGGGGTTATGATATTGCGATAAAAGAAAATAAAACACTAACGACTACTCTTATGCAATGCCGCTATGCATCGCTTCGCCAGGAGGGATTGAAGATTAGTCGGGCCGCTATGCACCGAATCGCTAGGCGGATGGACGAGTAGGCAAGCGTAAGAACCAGAATTTGAAGGTCGTAAGAACCTCTTCGCTACGCACGCTTCTAGCAATTGCTAGAACGGCAAGAATGGATGGACAGTGGATGGACAAAAGGAGCACCCTAAGCAATATAACAAAAAAATACAATCACATAGACATGATTACATACAAACGTTAATGAAAATAAGCACAACTTTATCATATACAAAGAGAACAACTACACTATCTACCACAACAGAAAATAAGTGTGCGAAATAGACAGGATCAGAAGTCTCGCCGAGGTTTCACGGTTGGATTCGCCGGGTTTTCAATCCGCGTCCAAGCTCGGTCCTCAACTGCGTCCGAGGTAGAGGAGGCTGTCACTCACTCCCAATGGACCCGTCTTCTTTGTGTCACGATGCAGAAGATGATGGCACAAACTTCTCCTAGCTTGATGGAGAAGGCTAGGTTGAATCTCCTCTTGAAGCTCTAGGATGAAGGAGGAGGCCGAGAGGAAGCTTCGGCTTGGATTTGGCGTTGAATGCTTGCCCGGATCTCCTCTCCTCAGTGGAAGGGTTAAGTTTCGCCCTAAAATTGCTGAGGGGATGGCTAGAAGAGAAGGTCGCCTCAATGGCTGAAAATCTGCGATTAAATAGAAAAAGATAAGAAAAATGGTCACCCACGGTCCCGCGCGCGACCGTTTGCTCACCGTGCGTTATTTACTTACAGATCTTGATTGCGGGAGAAGAAGCGTTTACACGTGCGTTTTACTCGCGCACGGGCAATTCCGCCCGTGGGTGAACGAAATGTTGGAGTTACCATGGTGATCTAGAAGTGGTCAAACATGTAACCTCACTGCCAACGCGATATGAGCTTGCAGGGTCGCACATAAGAGCATATGGAGAAGTTGGAAGATAGACTGTGTTGGTAAGGGTTACCAATCACCACATAGAATGGGGTCGGGAAAACGTTGCCAAAGGATTTTCGTCGAGAGTCATCGAGTATGACTCGCCGACTAAGGCAAAGTCGTCGAGAGTCGTTAGGAGTCGTCGAGTATGACTCGCCGACTAAGGAAAAGTCGTCGAGAATCAATCTGTTGGATTGTCACCGAATCTGTCTGCTGATTCTCGCCAAATCTGTCTGTTGGATTCTCGCCGAATCTGTCTGCTGATTCTCGCCGAATCTGTCTGTTGATTCTCGCTGAATCTTTCTTCTGATTCCCGCAGACTGATTCTCGCCGAACCTATGCTGATTCTTGGCGAATGATTTTGAAACCCTATTTTGGGTGGTCTGCAAATAGCGATACTCTCAGGTTTGTTTATGCCTTTGGTATAAATTGAGACTTAGTGTTTTGGGAATAATAGATCGAGCTTTTTCTCCTGTTGCCGAATCGAACCCAACAGAAGCGTTCCGCTCGTTCGCTCCGCCGATTCCCGAACCCCGCCCGACGGAAGTGTTCCGCCGCCTCATTCGCTCCGCCGACCTCCTCCTCTCTGACGACAGTCGCCAGTGTTGCTATTCCTGGCACGGACCTAGCAGTCCGTGTGAGTGCAAGGTGCAGTTGATCTCCTTCCCGATCTTTCGTGCGATGAGGCTCGGTGTTTTCCTGCTCGTGTGGATTTCTGCAGAGATGTAGACGTTATTCTATGTGGAACTCGCCGCTGACAAGGACTCATATATTGGAGCATCTCTATTGAGTTTTGACTCAACACCGAAAAGGTAACGTTTACCTAGTAGTTTGTTAACTTCTTGATTCAACATTCATGGCCTGATCCCAATCTCTTTGGGTTGTTCTTGATTTTTATTACTTCCGCTGCGTGCACAAGTATTATGCCATCCTCATAGAGAAACCTAACAGGAAATCGCACGGGTAAACACAGAGCGCAGAAAATAGGGGAAAACAGTGGAACCGTGCATTTTATTCGCACTCGGGCATTGCCGCCCAAGCGTGAAGGAATCGCGCGATTAACCACAGAATTGTGCCAAAACAAAAGGTACAGGACAACCGTATGTTTTCTTCTCGCACGGTTTGGCCGAAACCGTGCGTTTCAAATCTTCGAGCTCATCTCGATGAAATGTGTCGAGATCCTCTCGACCAAGTAAAACACACGATTACGAAGAAACCATGCGCTAAGGAAACACACGACCGTGCGTTTTCCAAAAATCAGAATTCTGTCCTTGGGGAAAACGCACCACATGCACAGCAAAAACAAAAACGGGAGCACAAGCTCCCAGCACTAATACACAACATAAAATGAACAATATAGAACTTATGAGGAAATAAAGCTAGAAGAAATATGAACGATATAGAACTAAAAGTGAAGTGCAAATGCGTGAAAACTAACCCAGATGAGTCCGAAAAACCCTATAAGCATCGGACTCATCACACCCCTAGTCTTTACTATTTGCACATCCGGGCAAACAAAATCTATGTAGATAGGAAAAATGACTTAGCTAACATAGAAATTGAAATACGGAATACCATGCGAAGTCGCATGCTCGTACGTGTACAAATATAATAGAGCAAATTTTTAAGTATGCATAATAGTTTATGTTTTTCACAATGCGTATCAAAAATATATTACTACTCAAAAATTGAATCACGGTGAATCATCCGATCACGCATAAGAAGAAAGTAGGCAGGCCACTAAGGTGTGCTTTTCCAAAGATCGGGGCTCAGGATTACCTCCAAAGGAATCCACCAATGTTGGGGCCATACGCTTGCCCGTTCACACTCTCTCCGTGGCACTAGTCAGACTCAAATGTGAATCAGTAGGACTTTAGGAGAATCATAGGGCTTGGGTAAAGGCGGGGTAAACAAAGATAAACAGAAAGTCTATGCACCTAACCCAAATGAGCTAGCCTAAAAATAATACATCGGCTAATCCCAAATACATACGGGTACACCACACCCCCAGACTTAACTTTTAACATATGGGTGTGTGGACCGCCTACTCCGAATATAATCACATCTCCAATAAGATTTTCAATTATACTATTGCTTCTTTTTTTTTACTTTTTCTTGTTACAAACTCCTTTTTTTCAGCCTTTTCTTTTTAATCTCAGCAAATATAAACTTTGGAGCACATCCATAATTTTCACAATTAATTTCACCACATCAACACCCAAAATGATAATATAAAACACTAAAGCTCAAGTTGGGTGTGCGACTAGGATCGGCTATGAGGCTTTGGTTAAATAATGGCGGAGCTGAAATAAAGGAAGGGTAGGCACAACGGGGCTAGTGAGGATAAGACGTTTATGAATGGTACAAAGCTCAACCGTGCCAAAATGATGGCCTACATCACACTCACGCTTGACTAACCATGCACCAATGCTTCGAGAGTAGCTTGGGGAAGGTTTTTAGCCACCGAGAAAGATAATCCTTCCTCCCGACTCGAGCAAAACGAGTCTAGTGATGGATACACACATTCCTACACTACCGTTTGATTGAACCGGATTCACCCATTTTTGAGTAGAATAAAAAATCTTTACGCAAATAAAAATTATAAAACTATAAGCATACAGAAAAATTAAATCTACTCAAATTTCTACACGAGACAAGAGCAATTGACTAGGAGCACAGCAAGGTCAACATTTAACTCCGTCCCACAATCCTAAGCCAGCACCATAATTTTCCCAAATCAAACCAAAGAATTGAGTTTAACTCGCGGCACGCTAACAGCTAAGCACGCGCTCATGTGGGTGTAGTGGTGTGCAATGCAATGAACTAATCAAAATAAAAATATAAAAGCTTCTAGTATGCACATGAAATGTGCGCGTGCAAAAGGTAACAAAACTGGCTCTCCCCAAGACTTAAACAAAACTACACAACAAATGATATAGACATTTAAATCAAAATAAGACAATGGAAGAGGTTACCTAATGCTCAGTCAATGAGCATACCAGAAAATGCATGAAAATCTAAAGCGACCCCGACATTTGAAGGTGTATTGTATACCTGCGGGGGTGAGCTCCACAAAAACAAAAGAAAATAGATATACTAAAACTGGATAAAAAATAACTACCTAATCTTGCTATGAAAATGAAAATGCAATAGAAGTAAGATAACTACTAGGTTTACTGTCATCCCAGCACGACTTATTCGATTCTATACAGTTCTAACTAATGGGCTTATGAAATAAAAAATGAACAGACAAATGTCCCATTATCCGTTGCAGTAACGGGTACCGATACGGTGATAAAACAGTTACCCCTCTGCCTAAATAATCATACATGATCCTTCCAGGCAGAGGAAATAGGAAGTAAGATGAGGAGGAGCACTGGTCCCCACTCATCTCTCTACAAAATATATCCTTGCCCAGCAAGGTATCATCTACCACAGATGTGTTGGAAGCGATGGCAACGACATGAGCACCAGGCTCATCGTCATCCCACTGTACCCGTGGAGACTCATCCTGCACATGCTCAGATAATGAAGGAAGATCAATGAATAAAAGAGATGAAGAACTAAAATAATCCGAAAATGAGAGAGTGACCCCAGTATCAGTCTCAGCGAGATCCAAGCATTGCTCATTGTTAGTATCATATGAGTCATAGCGAAGGGGATCTGAGAGATCGAGGTCCTCAGTGGTGTTTTGGACCTCCTTATCAAACAAGGAAGTGGAAACTTCCTCATTAGAAATGATCTCCTCATCAACACGCCTCGGTGCGTCATCATGTTCCAAGACGTAATACTCTCCATTGATTAGAATAACGTCCTCATCACACCATGAAGCAACCTCAGACTCCAAATAACCATCAGGCATAACAACATCAACCGACTCACTACAAAGAGGAGTAGCACAATTCGACAAAAACTGCGCAGGGGCAAGGCTGCTCTCAAAATCACGCATAGAATTAGCAGTACCCAATGAGAAATCATCCGCAGACGCCACCCAGGCGACAGGAATAGTCCCTGCGGTAAAAAAAGGAGCAAGGTGTGCTATGTAAGTGAATGGGTCAGACAACACCCACGTAGGCCCATCTACAACAGTCTTCCATGAACGGGACGTAGCTGCAGGCATGCCCACAGAGGGAGAAGGCTCGCACAAGCGAGGGCAGTCCTTACCCATGTGGCCTACACCTTGACATAGCAAGCATCTCAAACAATGCTCGGCATTCTGAACAGCCTTGGCGTCAATGCATCTGCGCAAAGTGTCAATAAGTCGACACTCAGCAACAGAAGACATCGCGAACAAAAAATATATTTACTGAAACAGTTCTACTCAACTAGAATAAAAATAACACTGATCTGCTATCTAAATAAAAAATCAGAGAAAAGCAAAAAGGAATAAGCAAAATAAAAATTCTAAAACTAAAGAAAGTAAGAAAAATGATATGAACAAATGGAAAAGGGCTTCAATCTAATATCTCCCTCACCAAAAACTCACACGACTGTGTTCCCCTGTAATGACACCAAAAACTTAATGTGAATGTGACGGCAAGTGTACCGGTCGCACAAGTAATATAAAATGGGCGAATTTCCCCAAGTATCGATCTCTCAAGTAACACAGTAAGGTGGAGTTAATTTCCAGGGGGACTTGAGATTGAAGTCCTTAGGTCGGCTTTAACGATAGGGGTTTTGATATTGCGATAAAAAGAAAATAAAATACTAACGACTAATCCTATGAAATGTCACTATGCATCGCTTCGCCAGGCGGGATGGAAGACTAGTCGGGCCGCTATGCACCAAATCGCTAGGCAGATGGACGAGTAGGCAAGTGTAAGAACAAAAATTTGAGGGTCGTAAGCACCTCTTCGCTACGCACGATTCTAGCAATTGCTAGAACTGCAAGAATGGATGGACGGTGGATGGATAAAAGGCGCACCCCAAGCAATATAACAAAAATATACAATCACATAGACATGATTACATACAAACGTTAATGAAAATAAGCACAACTTCATCATATACAAAGAGAACAACTATACTATCTACTACAAGAGAAGAAAAGTGTGCGAGATCGACCAGATCCAAAGTCTCGCCGAGGGTTCACGGTTGGATTTGTCGGGTTGTCAATCCGCGTCCAAGCTCGGTCCTCAACTACGTCCGGGGTAGAGGAGGTTGTCACTCACTCCTAATGGACCCGTATTCTTGGTGTCACGATGCGGAAGAAGATGGAACAAACTTCTCCTAGCTTGATGGAGAAGGCTAGGTTGAATCTCCTCTTGAAGCTCTAGGATGAAGGAGGAGGCCGAGAGGAAGCTCCGGCTTTGATTTGGCATTGAATTCTTGCCCGAATCTCCTCTCCTAAGTTGAACGACGAAGTTTCACCCTATAATCGTGGAGGGGATGGCTGGAAGCGAAGGTCCTCTAAATGGCTGAAAATTTGCGCTTAAATAGAAAAAGATCAGAACAATGGTCACGCATGGTCCCGCGCACGACCGCGCGCTAATCGTGCGTTATTTAATTATAAATCTTGATCACGGGAGAAGAAGCGTTGACCCGTGAGTTTTACCCGCGCACGGGCGATTCCGCCCGTGCGTGAAGGAAATCGCATGGGTAAACACATTACGTAAAAAATAGGGGAAAAAAGTGGAACCATGTGTTTTACTCTCGCACGGGCGCTGCCTCCTGTGCGTGAAGGAATCACACGATTAACCACAGAATGGTGACAAAACGAAAGGTACAGGACAACCGTGCATTTTCTTCTCGCACGGTTTGGCCGAAACCGTGCATTAACCATGCATTTAAATTCTTCGAGCTCATCTCGAAGAAATGTGTCGAGATCCTATCGACCAAGTAAAACACACGATTACGAAGAAACCGTGCACTAAGGAAATGCACGACCGTGTGTTTTCCAAAATTCAGAATTCCTGCCTTGGGGAAGACGCACCACCTGCATAGCAAAAACCAAAATGGGAGCACAATCTCCCAGCACCAATACACAACAAAAAATGAACAAAAAGAACCATGGGGAGCACCATGTGCTTACCCACAATATAATAATGCGCAATTGCACACCCGCGGGCCAAGATAGTGCACTTATGAGGAAATAAAGCTACAAGAAATATGAACGATATAGAACTAAAAGTGAAGTTCAAATGCGTGAAAACTAACCCAGATGGGTCCGAAAAACCCGATAAGCATCAGACTCATCAGCTATTATCTGCAGGAAGAGATAGGATTTGGGTGCTTTGCTATTTGCTAAAATCAAAGATAGCCTACGCACTCCCTTTTGAAGGATTATTAGCCTGTACTTGAATCAGGTGGATGGTGACAGGTTTAATATGACCAATGGAGTACTTATCCATCATTTGAATAAAATCGACTCTTCAATCTTCTCAAGAAGGGATAGGAGGATCATCAGGCAAGGGGGAGCCCCAGGTTTTCTAGTGGAGGAGGAAGAACTAGTACCAGATAACATGATTCCTACTCCTCCCCCCTGTTAGATTCCTGCTAGCATGAGTGCAGTAATTAAGTGGGAGATAGTGGTTCCAGTTCCTGATCCAGTTTTAGTTTCAGTTATTACAGATTCAGTTCCTGATTCAGTGGAACCAGATACAGTGTTTACCGACTCAGAGCCATTTGATATCCTTGTAGAGGTTGTTGCTATTGGTACTATTGCTATGGCTGAGGTTCTACAAGTTGAGGATACAGAAGTGACTCCAGAGGAAGAGGATCCCGCTCCTTCTGAGCATGAGGAGGATGTTGAGGAATTTGATGTTGAGGATGCTGCTGATGGTGATCTGACAGTTGCTGAGTATGAGATAGAGATTGCTGTTAAACAGAATATAATTGATTATGACAAGGTTATTTCTACTACTGTTTCTGAGACGGAGAGTGCAAGTGTTGATGATGCTGTTGAGAAAATGTCTGTGGACAACCTATTAGTTCCTCTCCCAAAGATGACTCTCATTGCAGTTTCTGAGGGGGAGGAAACTCAGTCCTAGATCTTTTTCTCCACTGAGGTTGACCGGTTCATCCGCAACCTTGAGAAAAGACTTGGCAGGAGGTCAGTTGTGTCCAAAGGAGTAATTGATCTTTCTGATGAGGAAGGAGATGCTGAGGTGCATTCTCCTGTCCAGAATATTATTGAATCTATTCTTGCTTATAAATCTCATCTTTCTCCGATCGGCGAGTCCTCGAGTGATTCTGAGATTCTAGCAGATGTTCCAGTGCCCTAGGCTTATAATATTCTATCTTCTAGTTCAACTGACCCCATTCTGCAAGCATTTGAAGTAATGTTGGCAAAGCAATAAGCTAAGTTCGAGTCTTCATTGCATAAAGTTGTGAAAAGAGTTAAAGATTCTGAGAAATATATGTTGAAAGGACTTGAAGAGGTAAAGGTTCAGATTGGCAAGGTGGAAAAGAGACTTAATGAGTTGGGCCAAGAGGGTGGTACAACAATTGCCTTGACTATGACTGCTTTAAAGAAAAATCTTCATGTTGTGAAAAATGTTGATCACAACGCTCTATCCTTGATCAATTCTCACAACCGGTCAATGGCTCACTTCGATATAAGTATGCTACAATATGTTAATGCCATCGCTGTCGAAGCAAAAAAGTAGGAGGATGCCAGCACAGCTAAGATGGATGCTAAAGTGAATTTGTTGGGAACTTCAATGGAACAACACTTCAAGGCTACAAATGACAACATATATGACAATACTGAGTGGCTCTATAATCAACTGGCAGGTATTCAAGTCCCTGTTGAGCCTAAACCTGTGACGTACGAGGCTTATCCTCCCAAGGATTACTCGCAATACTGGTCAGTAACACTGGAGGCTTATCCTCCCCAGGATTACTCGCAGTACTGGTCAGGAACACATGATTTTGATCCAGATATTGCTACTGCTGCTTTCTTTCTAGAAGCTCATAGGGTGGAAGACGTTGATGTTTGTTCCACCATGGTGATCTAGAAGTGATCAAGCATGTAGCCTCATTGCCAACACAATATGAGCCTATGGGGTCGCACATGAGATTTTTGGAGAAGTTGGATAGGTTTGTATTGGCCTTGCTCATATGTGATATGAGTTAAGGACCAAGCCTATGACACTCTGGACATGGTGGAATTTTATTTCGGGAACTGTATTGTGAATATGAGTCGACCGGTATGTAGTCGGAAGAAGCTAAGGGAAATTCGTCGAGTATTGGTAAGGAGTTTCTACAAATGGGCTTGATTCATCGAATATCATCGTGACCTCTCGCCGATTCGTCGAGTATCATGGTGATCTATTTTTGATTCATCAAGTGTCGTCATGGATCCTTCACGATTTGTCATATATCATTATGGTAACTCGTCGATTCGTCGAATATCAGATTGATACTCACCGAATTCTATCTCGACAGTTTATTTCTTCTAAGTCTGGTTCAAGCGTTCTTTGCTTGCTTTAGCCAGTTCATTTCAAGGTATAAATAGGATTTTACTATTGAATTGAACAGAGACAACTGTTCATTCCGGACCTAAATCACGAAGCCGATGGCATAACTCCTTGTGAGGGAACTATTCCGTATCCATGACTGTCGTCACTGATCCTACCGACCGCCTCTTGTCATTGCCGGCTGTCCGCCATCCCTACCCGTCGCAGGAAAGTGTTTACAAGGCGTCGTCTTCATCGTTGCCGCCTCTCCTGGAACGGATCTAGTACTCCATGTAGACATTGAGGGAAAGCCTCTTTCTGATCTAGATCTTGTGCGACAAGAGTCTAGGCTTCTCCGTGCTCGTGTGGATACCTGTAGAGGCGTGGACATTATTCTACGCTCGGAACTCTGGCCGTTGCCATTTGTTGAAATCAATCGGAGCAACTAGGTTGAGTATTGACTCAATCTCAAGAAGGTATTAATTTATTTATTTCCACATTACTTCTTAATTAATGATCATCGCAAGATCCACCCCTTTATTTTTTGTTTTCCTTGTTTCTTTATTCCTATGCGCATAATTGTTATGTCATATAGCAAAACCCAACAGTTGCTCCCCTAGTTCACATGAGAAAAAGATATGGGGAAGGAACATCAGAAGTCAGGCCATAACAGGTTAGACCAGAGCCATCCAGGGAGCAGCCCCATGGATAATTGGAAGAGGTATGGAGCCCAACATCCAAAGGAATCATATTGGATACCTTTTCGATGGTCGAGCTGGGAGTAGAAAAGCATCAGTTCCACTACAGTAAAGAAGAATGGAATAAATACAAGGAAGCCTACATCAGGAGGAGGATTCATTTTAGGAAGAACAAGAATGGTGATCATATGCCTCCTCCTCCTCTAAAATACTTTCCGAAGCCCAGAGAATACTTTGAGAGACAGCTTTTGAAGAGAAAGAACATGCAAATCTGATTTCTTATATATATTTCAATTGTTGAGTGTTGTGGGCTGCCCTCCCAAAACTAAAACATTTTTGATATATATATATATATATATATATATATATATATATATATATATATATATATATATATATATATATATATATATATATATGTATATATATATGATTTATATAATTGTCTTGGAATGCGTGTTATTTTATTATCTTTTTAAGTCTTAATTTAATTTTAATTGGCATGTGCAATTCACCTTAGCTTGTAGGATTTTGGCTTCTTCAAAGAGAGGAAAATTGTTGAGTATTGTATCAACAATAACCTTGATTTGAAGAAGGGCCCAGTAAAGCTAAGATGAATTGAGTTTGAATTTGATGTTATATTCGAGTTATGTACTTGTAGGTTTACTTTGCAAAGTACACACTAATGTCAGGTTACAGTGGGTCAGTAAACACGGAACTATACAATATAATCCTTCAATGTGTAGGCTAATGTGTTGACTCAGGTGTAATCTCTCTATTTGTCTGTACTTCTATCCCAAGTACAGGAGAAGGATAAAGGAAGGCAAAGGACCTAGACTCAGAGAAGAGGAATTTTACCTAAGTAAAATTCGGCGATTATGGTTAGTCTTTTAACACCCCAAAAGTTATAGGAAATAGTCGACCTGGGCTTAACGAAGAGTGTCGTGCGGAGCTCGACGAAGAGCGTCAAGCAGAGCTCGACGAAGGTCGTCGATCGGAGCTTGACAAAACATCTAACAGAGCTCTATGAAATGTCGAATTGGGTTATCGCTAGAGCGGTGACTCGTGTTAGGTGGCTGGTGTGCGCCCACTTTGTGGTGGTTGACTTTTTCAGCTCAAACCCGAGCTGTTGATGTGAAGAGATCATATGGTTGGGGTACAACCCGAGGCCATATCTGCAGAGGTATGGATTGAGAAAGTTATTATTTCCTTTTCTCTCTCCCTCTCTTCCTTGCTTCCCAGTTCTATAACAGAACTTTCGGCTGGTGCTAGGGTTTGGGTGGAGCTTGAAGTTGTTGGAAAAAATCTGGTGGCTAGAATAAAGGGCCGAAGCTAGATCCGCGAAGAGAATAGTGACGTGTTCCTTTCCAACCGTGTAGAAAAGCTTTGTCATGGCCCCAAAGTGAACTACAAGGGTAATGAGTTTCTCCCGGACAAGTGAAGTCCTCAATATGCATATTTGCATGGATTCCCTCATCAAAAGGTGAAAATGGGTGGATTCCAATGGGAAGATCGTATTGATACCCATATATTCCTGCATTTAGATCTGTAAATGTAGAGTACGGAATTGGCATGCGTTAAGAAGCCCATGTGGACAAGTTGGTATGGATTGGTGATGTTTAATTTATGTGCCAGAGAAGACTCTATGGATATATATGTGATGTACGTGTGAAGTCCGGGGTCTAGGGGTATGCAGGATGTTGCATCAATGTACTGAAAGCATTTTCAGGAAAAGACCTAGTAATGGTGTGTACCAGCCTGAAATGGTAAATGATGCTGCGAGCTAAAATTGCCCAGAAAAGGTGGGTTCCAGCCTGAAATGGAAAAAGAATGAATTGTGTCATGAAGGCCAATAACTGTGCCATCAAGTTAAGTACCTCTGAACGACAGAGCCGTTAAGGTTAGTATGTCTAAATAGGCAGTTCGTCGTTAAGTTAATTACCTCTGAATGACATAGTCGTCAAATTAAGGACCTCTGAATGACAAAGTTAATGGTGGCGATATGCGGGAAGCCGTGGACATCGAAAATGTGCCCTGAGTGTACGGGGCGTGTAGTTGTTGAGCCTACGTCTATGATGAATGATTTTTAAAGTGCACTTTGTAAATGACACCATATATATGATGCCTTGTTCGTAGGGATAGAGAAATACCGCCCCGAGTAAGGGGTGGGATCGTTATAAACAGGTCAGCAAAATGCTGACTATTACATTGTTTGCCACGTTTTGGTGGGCCCTTTTGTGTAGGTGCTGGAGAGCCAAGTGGAAAGTATAGGGCTGAAGCCCATATGCTTCAATTGGCTTGCCCTTGAAGGCCCAAAAGGTGAACGTTTACTATTTTCATGTGTGGTCAGCCTATGTGCCGAAGTATGAAACCGCTTGTTGTAAAAGAAAATAGTTGTAATAAGGCTATGGCCAAAACATGTGTTATGTATATATTTATCATTCTTGTTATGTAGTGGACATTCTTGTTCGGTATGGGTTCTTTAACTAAAATGCTTCCGCTAGAATTCTCTGAGTTAGGGTGCGTTCATAAATGAACTTGGATTTGGAAACAACTTGTAATCTCCTTACCTGTCCATAATATATGGCATCGGGCCCCGGCCGGACCTTCTGTCATATGTTATACGACGGATGGGGGTGTTATAAAATTGGTATCAGATTCTGTTCTCTGTCTTTCTTATTTGATTTCGTGGTCGAATTCTTTCAAGGGGTGGTGAGCACGTGTATGTGCGCTACCGTGATAACATAATTGAACTCATGAATGTCCACTTAGGAATGAAAATACACATATTTGCGGAACTGGTATGTTCCTGTGATTGCTTTTGGCAATACTCGTAGTTGCCTAATTTTGTGTTTCACATTGTAGGTGACTCGAAGTGGTGCGAGACAGCAAGAACCCCAACGCTCGGTGGAGCATATTGTACCTAATGAGGTGCTGACACCTCCTACTTCAGCGGAAATTATACGGTTTGTTGAGGAAGACGTGTTCACAATGATGAATGCGCAACTTGGAGGCTAGGGAAAACATCCTATTCCTGCGATGGTACAAGAACTGGGTGGCATAGTGGAGCTTGTAGTGGTGAGACAAGTGGTCGGGTAGCTAGTGGCTGCAAGGCGAACAACGGAGAAGCAACGGAAACACGTGATGAGATTAAATTCCCTTGTGTTTATGGGTCATGGAACCGCTACATAAGCCAAATATAGGATCTCAAGAATAAAGAGGGTCCTGATGGCAACTGAAACAGAAGAGTGGCAAAAAGTCATTGTGACTACCTTCTTATTGGATGGTGAGGAAAGACTTTGGTGGGATGAGTTGGAGCTGCACCTGTTCGTTGGTCGGCCGTTGAGCGATATCTCAATGGAAGAATTCTCAAGGAGTTTTCTAGCAAGATATGATACATCGGTACAGCAGATTGCAATGAAGAACCAATTTCAATGGCTAACTCAAGGAAAGAGGTCGGTGGATGACTACTTACATGAGTTTACGTGATTGGGAAGATATGCATGCTTTACGTTTGTAGATGAGGAATGGAAAACAAATCGGTTTTATGAAGAATTGAGAGATGACTTGCAATTGCTTATCTCAGGACCGATGACGCAGGATTTTCTTACCATGGTCAATACGGCCCGCTCCCTTAAGCTGGATATGAAACATGTGCAGCGTAAGAATGACTTGGCAGGGAAGAAGTTAGAGTTCAAGGTACCAAGTTCTTCAAAGTTTGGGTATCGACGGTGGAAAAAGAGGCCTAAAACTTCTGCGTCAGCTCCTTCTTCTCCTCCGTCTGGAGGAACATCTGGGAGTGGTCCGCTCATATGTTATACATGTGGCAAGGTGGGACATATGGCTCGAGATTGCTGGAGTGGCCTTCCAAAAGGTTTGAAAAAGACGAGTGTATCTTATCCTGAGAAGGGAAAGACGGCGGTGGAATCCACTACATCTTAAGCGCAACCCCGAGTCTATAATCTTGACCAATGGGAATCCATAAAACAAAGCGACGTTGTAACAGGTATGAGTTAAGATATAATTTTTACTTCTTTCCATACTTAGTACCTTGTGCCTTGCTTGTGCATGATTAGTTTGCTTCTGGCTTTATCCTAATTTTGGAGTGTCCAGTGAGAGCATTATTCGATACAGGAGCTTCTCATTTTTTTTCTATCGGAAGACTTCGTGGGGCGTATTGGAGTGCCGTTGTTTACGCCGACAAATCGAGTGAATGTCTTGCTACCTAACAGGTGCTTGATTTGCGCGGATCGAGCCTTTTGTGTTGAGGTGCGAATGGGAAGTCAGGACTTTGGATTGGAAGCATCATTGCTACAGATATCAGAGTTTGATGTTATATTGGGTATGGAATAGCTCTCGAAGCAGCATGCCTATATAGATTGCAACTCCAAGGAAGTCACACAGGGGAAGAACACCGAACGAGGGGCTAAATTCGCTAGTATGTGAGGATCGAGCAAGACATTGATGTCTGCTATCCATGTGGTCAACACAGTTTAAAAGGGCGCGAAGTTATTCTTCATGTTGTTGGAGGCTGTTGAGTCGAGGCCCAGTGTTAGTGATGTTCATATTGTATCAGAGTACGTCGATGTATTTCCTAAGTATCTTCTTTGGTTATCGCCCCAGTGGGAGATTGACTTCATGATTTAGTTTGTGCTAAGTGTGAAACCTCTGGCCTGCTCTCCATATCAAGTTGCGCCAAAGAAGATGGCGGAACTAAAGGTTCAATAGCAAGAGTTGTTGGAGCAAGGCTTTATACGCCCAAGAATGTCACCTTGGAGCGCTCCAGTCCTATTAGTGAAAAAGAATGACGGAAGCTTGCGACTCTGCATTGACTATCGAGAGCTAAATAAGCAGACGGAAAAGAACAAGTATCTGATTCCACGGATTGATTACTTGTTCGATCAGCTAGTGGCCTCAACTGTTTACTCAAAGCTTAATTAAAAGTCTGGCTATTACCAATTGAGGATTCGGGAATCTGATATTCCCAAGATAGTGTTTGGTACACGCTATGGTCATTACGAGTTCAAGGTAATGCTGTTTGGGCTAACAAATGCGCCATCAGTATTTATGGACCTAATGCACCGAACATTTCGAGAGTACTTGGATTTATTTGTCATCGTATTTATTGATGACATTTTGGTATACTCTTTGTCTAAAGAAGATCATGCGAACCATTTATGGGTGGTGTTGCACACCATGATAAAGAACAAGCTCTATGCTAAGTTCTCGAAGTGAGAGTTCTGGTTGTCATAAGAGGCCTTTCTTGGCCACATGATTAGTGAAGAGGGCATTATAGTGGATCCTGCAAAGATAGTTGCGATACGGGAGTGGCCGGTGTTGTCTTCTGTTGTCGATGTCAGGAGTTTCCTTAGAATGGCAGGCTACAATAGGCGCTTCTTAGAGAACTTCTCGCGGATAACCTTACCTCTCACCACACTGACGAGAAAAGATCAGAAGTTCATTTGGATGTCGAAGTGCATACGAGCTTTTGAGGAGTTGAAAGGTCGTATGACAACGGCGCCAATCTTGACGATGCCATGTAGTTCGGACGGCTATGAAATTTATAGTGATGCATCATGGAGCGGCTTAGGCTACGTTCTTCTTCAGTTTTGTAAGGTAAATGCTTATGGCTCACGCCAATTGAAAGTGCATGAGCCAAATTATCCCGTCCACAACTTTGAGTTAGTAGCGGTGATTTTTGCACTTAAATTATGGCGTCACTATTTATATGGCGTGAAAGTGGATATATTCACGGACCATAAGAGCCAGAAGTACTTATTGGACTACAAGGATCTCAATATGCGACAATGAAGGTGGATGGAATTCCTCGGGGACTATACCTTTGATATTCATTACACTCCCAGGAAAACAAACGTTGTCTTAGATGCCTTGAGTCGTAGGACTCCAACAAGGGCAATTTGGTTGCAGATACATGATGAGCGTCTTATCCAGGAGTCAGAGGCCTTAGACATCTCTTGTGTGGACAAGAATGCTACTGCAAGTGCATTCCTGAAATTGATGGAGGTACAATATGACCTTGCGGATAGAATTCGGCGAGCAATGGACCTTGATGAAAGTCTACAACGCTATGCAGTGGATGGGTCAAATCCCCAATTCTCTAGGGATGATGACATTTTGCATAAAGGTGATCATTTGTGCGTCCCGAATGTTTGTAAATTACATGAAGATTTATTGTATGAGGCACACTTCACGAAGTATTCAATCCACCCAAGGAGCACAAAAATGTATAAGGACATGAAGAAGATGTTCTGCTGGCCAGGTCTGAAGAAAGAGAGCCCATTATATGGCAAAATGTCATACTTGTGCCTTGGTAAAAGCAGAATGGCAGAAGCCTTGAGGTTTCCTGAAGTCGCTATCTATTCTGGAATGGAAGTTTGATGATATTTTGCTGGATTTCGTGCACGGTTTGTCGAGAGCTCAAAGTGAAAATGATTCTGTTTGGGTGATTGTGGACCGGTTGACTAAAGTGGCTCACTTCATTTCGTACAAGAGGGACGATTCATTGGAAATTTTGGCTAAAATTTATGTCGAGCAAATGGTACGATTGCACGGTGTGTGAAAGTGAGGCTAAGATCTATCTCAACTCTAGAGGGGGGGTGAATAGAGTATTTTAAAATAATTTTTCACAGTTGAAATCAACAGCACATATAAAAAGTCAATTTATGATATAGTGTAGAGTGCTAGTAAGAAGTTAAAAACTAAGAAGTAAAAAGCACAGCACACAGCAAACAAATCACACAAACAAACCAGAAGACACAAGGAATTATAGTGGTTCCCCAAAAACCTGGGTACATCCACTCTTCTACCACCCTTGGTAGGAATCCACTCAGGATGAGTTGATCAGGTGTCCTGACACCAATGAGCTTTTGATAAGGTGCCCAAAAACCAAAACTAGATTTTTTGATAAGGTGTCTTGCCACCACTGAGTTTTGACAAGGCTCTCAGAACCAGACAGAACTTTTGAAGGGAGTTCAAGAACCCTTTTACAGCAGGAAAAGAAAAATTAGAGTGAAGGGTGTCTTCTCTATTCTCAATCAAATGAGAGAAGCACAAGTGGATTGATGATGTCAAAGCTCCCCCTGAAATGTAGAAAGGTTCAGGAAAAGAAGCTTTGCTCTAGGGTGATAAGTCTTCAGAACTTTGATCTCCAGCACAGGATGGTTTCAGCAAGAAGGCTGAAGGTAAGGTGTCTGGAGTGATGAGATTGTGAACACTTTTCAGTCAGCAAGAAGATTTTTGGAGTCACAGTTCTTCTGTTGTTCTTCTGCTATCAGTATTCTCTATTCTGTGTGTTCACTTCTGTATATATTCTTCTTGTGTATTCTCTAAAACTTAATAATACAGAAGAAAGGAATAAAAGATTTCTGACGTTTCCTTGTCCAAAATTAGCCGTTGGGAGTCATAAATGTTTTCCAAAAATAGTCTTGTCTTCTAGAGGAAAGTCCAGCAAACATTCTCTGAATAATTCCTTGAAACTTGCTCCAGAAATAAAGACAAACGGCTGGGAGATCTTCTGACATAAATGCTGATAATATTCAAAAACATTCCAATTATAAGCAGCATTTGAATTCCTGAAAGCGTCGATCTCTCCAAAGAAAACGTCGATCTGAGCTCTACGATCGTCGAACTGAGCTCAGAGATTAAATGGACAAGCAGACAGAAAACGCCGATCTGAGCTCTACGATCGTCGAACTGAGCTCAGAGATCTGAGAAATAACTTTAGGGAGGGATCGTCGAACTGAGCTAGAAGATAGGCGAGGGGAGTTCGACGACTCAGCAGAAGCTAGACAAAAACAGATAGTCGATCTGAGCTCGAAGATCGTCGACCGGAGTTCGACGATTTATTGAAGATGAGCTCAGAGAGCGTCGAACGGAGTTCGACGATTCGTCGACCTTAGCTCGACGAAAATTGCCTTAGACTAAGTTCTTCAACCTTGATCTTGGAATGATCCTGGGGGCAGCTTCAATCCTAAGTTCTAAGCCCTAGACTCATTCTAATGTTGACCTTTTCAACTATACAACTAGGTCAACTGGGATTCCTAAGACAAGCATAGTGATCCTTACCCAAATTAGTAATAGGGTGTTCCAACAATCTCCCCCTATTTGGGTTAGGATTACTATTTACAGACAATCATAGGAAATGAAAAGCATACAACAATACATAAGCTAATACAAAATGCAGAGTAGATATATAGCAGTAAAGCAGATCACAGATAAATATCAGCAGATATCCAAAGGTGGATGAAATGTTTTAGCTTACACAGTTCACTTCCTTTCAGATCCCTTTTTAAATAAAATTTCTCTATTTGGATTCTGACTTTCTTTCTTTGACCTTCTGTCATCCTCTGCACCTAGAGAAGTTTGAGATTTGGGCCTTGGAACAACAACCTCAGGGTGCAGCTTCATATAGTCTTCTGGATTGAAAAATTTCCTTGATGCATATCTTTCCAGTTCTTTCTTTCTCTGCTCTGATAAGGTAGTTATGTTTGAAGTATCCTTGCCTTGTTCTCTGGCCTTTTTTATTTGATCAAGGGCAGCCAATTCTTTCATTCTGGTTGTCCAGGATACAGGGTTGTTCTCAGGATCTTCAAAAGGAATAGGAGATTCATATCTGTTGATGATTTCAGAAACAGTAGAAGGAGTCCTGGAAACAATTGTGTCTTTCAGCTTGTAAGGAAAAGGACCTAAAGAAGGGTCAGGGTGACCTTGTCCTTCCCTTTGATAGGATCTTTGTTCTCTTTGATTTCCTCTGAAATTACCCCTTCTGGGTTGATATCCTCTTTGATGCTGTCCCCTTTGATATGATCTTTGATAATACTGGGAAGAACTGTGTCTGGAGACTGGAGCTTGAGGGGCTGAACCTGAGCCAGAATCTGGAGGAGGAGGAGGAGGCTGATATTGAGAAGATCCTTTTTCATATTTGTCAAGCTTCCTCTTCTTCTTCATAGCTTTCAGTTGATTTTTGGAATATTGCATCCAAGGTTCAGAGATGGGGCAGTCATGCAGGATGTAGTATGGAATATCATTTGAGTCTTTGGCTTTGGCAGGAGGGACTGACATCATTGCTTTACTTCTGGCTTTTCTCTTCTTGGCAATAGTTCTAGCAGAATCATCAGAATCAGTCCTGTATTGGTCACTCTCAGAACTTTGAGGTTGATCATACAGATCATCAATTCTTCTGATAAGCTCTTCTTGAGCTTTAAGTTTTGTAGAAACAGCAGGAGCAGCAATTTCATCAGCATCAGAGATGTCCACAGCCTTCCAGGATTTGATGTAGGAATCAATATGGCTTGGATCACAGGTAGCTATAGGCACAATGGCCTTAGACAAGTCTTCAGCAGGAGTTGCAGGCAGACAACTGAAATGGACTGTATCAAATATAGATAGCAGCCTCTGCAGATTCAGTGCAAAAGCACATCCAAGAGCTGGAGCTGGAGCAGACATAATATCAGCAGCTGGCACATCCACTTCTTCATAAGGCATCTCCCCCTGCCTTGGTTCAGAGAAAGATGAATCAAGGCACACAGAAGATGGGATAGCCAGGGAGGAGGAAAGGAAGGCAATCTTGGTAGACAGCTCCTGTACTTGCTTTAGGAGTGGAGCCAAGGAAGACTCCAGTAGAGATGTCAGCTTGGGAGCTAGCAACTCATACAGCCTGTCTGCCAAAATAGGAAGATCCACATGCTCAAGTGGGGCTTGAGCAGAGGTAGAGGCAAAGGTAGATGGAGGGATGGTGGCTGAAACTGAAATTGTGGAGAAAGGTGGAGAGGGAATGGTTGGTTCAGAAGATGGAATAATGGATATAGAGGAGGTTGAGGTGGAGATAGGGGAAGTAAGAGATGGTGTGAAGGAGGGTTGAGAGAGAATGTCATGGAGCAGTTGTTGAAAGGAGGAAGTTGAGGGTGGCTCAGGAGGAGTAGAGGGTGAATCATCCATGAAGGAATCATCTGTAAGTGAGAAGGATGGTAGGGTGAAGGTTGAATAGGAGAAGAGAGGATGGAATTCCTCTGAGGTGGATAGAGGAGGGGATGGCATAGGTGAGGAAATGGTAATTGGGGATGAGATGATTATGGTGGTGACTGGTGGTGAGGAGGTGACAACTTGGGTGGATATGGCTGGAGGAGGGGAGGAAGCAGGCAGCTCTTCTGCTGAAGGAGTGACTGAAATAGTCCTTGTGCCTGAATGAAGTGTTGCAGCAGCCCTGGAGGGGTTTATAATCTGCCTGTCCCATTTACTGAAGAGGGCACAGGAAAGCCTCTTGGATGCATTGATAAACATGCCAGAGGAGGTTAATAGGTCAGGGCACCTGTTGTGCAGAAAGACCCCTAAGATTCTCCCATAACTAACTGCATTCTTGTTGATCTTCTTCTTAATCAGAGTGAAGAAGATGGAGCCCCAGTCCAGGTGTTTCTTATCTAATAAAGCTCCCATCAGGCAGAACTGATATCTGGAAATGGTGTCATGGGCTGAATGCTTGGCCAACAGCACCTTCCCAACTACATCAGCCAGGAATTGAAATTCTATAGCCAGATTTTTCTTCAGTAGCTTATTAGGGTTTACTGCATTGTGACCCATCCTATCCAACATGGAGTCAAACTCCTCTCCAGACAGTTCAATGGAGTCTTCTCCAGTACTGAGTTGAAAGACTTCTGTTAAAAGAGCCGGGGATAGAAATACCTGAGTCCCCTTAATGGTGCCGACAACAGAATTCTCATTCTCGTCTGTTGCGGTAAAACACCACTCTTTAATTTCTTCTGAGGCGATCTTCATCCTTGTAGTCATTATTGGAGTCAGCTGTTGTTCTCGGAATAAGTTTAGGATGTCCTTGAAGTGCTGGTCGCTTCCGTCGAAGGAGTTTATGTCGATGTCAAAGCCTGTGTCGAACTTCATCTTAGCAATAGCAGCACTTGATTCAGCCATATTCACCTGCAACAGAAAACCAAAAACGACCAAGCATAGAGAATTTGGAGGGAAAAGAAAGAGAGTTGCAGAGTATGAAAGCGCAAAGGGAGAACGACGGCTGAAAGAAAGATTTTATATTAGGGTTCGACGCGAAAAAGGAAAATCGTTGAGCTCAGCTCGACGAAACGTCGAGCTTAGCTCGACGATTTGGGCTACAGAGGGAATCTGAAGAGTCTTCAAAATCGGCGATCTTCGTTCGACGATGTTGAAAAACGTCGAGCTCAGCTCGACGGCCTCTGATCAGAAGGAGAGAAAGCCTAGCTCTAGCGAGGGCTCTCAACTCAGATCGACGACTGCAAAAGCGTCGATCTCTGGTCGACGATTTTTGGAAAATTGTCGATCTCTGTTCGACGATTTTGGGGAAAACGTCGAGCGCAGTTCAGAGTCTAAACTCATTCTACCGACATAAAAAGAAGGATTTTTGGCCTAGTCTTGGTCTGTTTTAGCTTTTCAAAGTCTTGTAATTTAATTAAGGCTTCCTCCATCTAACATACCTAACTGATTTAGGAAGAAACTGTGTTTCTTTTCATCCAAAGGTTTGGTGAAAATATCTCCCCTTTGCAAATCAGTAGGAATATATTGAAGTTTAATTTTATTTTTCTCTACATTATCTCTTAGAAAATGATGCCTAATTTCTATGTGTTTTGTCCTACTATGGAGGACTGGATTTTGTGCTATAGAGATAGCACTAGTATTGTCACAGAAAATTTTAGACTTCTCTAAGTTGTAGCCATAGTCTAAGAGCTGATTCTGTATCCACAATATTTGTGAACAGCAACTGCCTGCAGCCATATACTCAGCTTCAGCAGTTGAAGTTGACACAGATGTTTGTTTCTTACAGAACCAAGAGACAAGTCTATCACCAAGGAACTGACAAGTTCCACTGGTGCTTTTCCTGTCTATTCTGCATCCAGAATAATCAGCATCTGAGAATCCAGTTAAATCAAATGCTGAATCTTTTGGATACCAGAGACCTAGATTTGGACAACTTTTAACATACCTAAGAATTCTCTTAACTAAGATTAAATGTGACTCTCTAGGGCTAACTTGGAATCTAGCACAAATACATGTGGCAAACATTATATCAGGCCTACTAGCTGTAAGGTACAATAAAGAGCCAATTATTGCTCTATATGTTGTCTGATCAACAGGTTTCCCATGTTCATCAGCATCTATTACAGCATTTGAGGGCATGGGTGTTTTCATACATGATGCATCAGACATACCAAATTTCTTAACCAGTTCTTTTGCATACTTGGTTTGAGAAATAAATATGCCTTCAGCATGTTGCTTGACTTGCAGTCCTAAGAAGAAGGACAACTCACCCATGCTACTCATTTCAAATTTAGAGTGCATAAGCTTAGAAAACTTTTTGCACAATTTTGAATGAGTAGAACCAAAAATAATGTCATCTACATAAATTTGCACTAGCAGGGTATGGGACTTATGAGTTCTAATAAAAAGAGTTTGGTCTACTCTCCCCCTAACAAAATCATTTTCCAGAAGAAAGCATGCTAGGGTCTCATACCATGCTCTAGGGGCTTGCTTGAGACCATATAATGCTTTATGCAATTTGAAAACATAATCAGGGTGAGTTAGAGAGATAAAACCTGGAGGTTGTCTAACATAGACTTCCTCTTTGATGTCCCCATTGAGAAATGCACTTTTTACATCCATTTGATACACTTTGAAACCTTTGTGAGCAGCATAGGCTAGGAATATCCTGATGGCTTCCAGCCTTGCAACTGGTGCAAATGTCTGATCATAGTCTATTCCTTCTTGTTGAGAGTACCCTTGAGCAACTAGCCTTGCCTTGTTTCTGACTATAACTCCTTGATCATCCAGCTTGTTCCTGAATACCCACTTTGTTCCAACAATGGGATGATCCTTTGGCTTAGGCACTAGTTCCCAAACCTTGTTCCTTTCAAATTGATGCAACTCCTCTTGCATTGCAATGATCCAGTGTGGATCTTGCTCTGCATCTTGAATGGATTGAGGCTCAATTTGAGATAGGAAGCAAGTGTGCATCAGGTTTTGGTTGACCTGACTTCTAGTTTGCACACCAGCTGAGATCTCTCCAATTACTTGGGTGATTGGATGATCTCTTGTTGTTACTAAGTCAACAGGGAGTGTTGATTGTTCACCAGCCTGTGTTGTTGTCTCCTCTAGTGGAGCAACAACTGGCTCTTCAGGATGATTTTCTTCAAGATGTTGAACTTCTTCTTCATCATCACTGCTCTCATTCTTTTCAGCAACTTGCAGTTTGTTCAAGTCTTCAGCTAGAGAATGTACCTGCAGAGGTTCTATGGTAGAAGCATTCTTCTCCTTGAAAGACATGTTAGCTTCATCAAAAATAATATGAACAGATTCTTCAATTTTACATGAAGATTTATTATAAACCCTATAGGCCTTGCTGATCATGGAGTATCCCAGAAACACTCCTTCATCAGCTTTAGCTTGGAATTTTGCTAGGTATTTCTTGTCATTATTATGAATAAAACAAGTGCAACCAAAAACTTTGAAATAGCCTATTTTAGGTTTCTTCCTTTGAGCAATTCATAAGGAGTCTTGCCTTTCAGCTTGTGTATCAGGCTTCTATTCAACACATAGTTGGAGGTGTTCACTGCCTCAGCCCAAAAGGACAGAGGTAAGTGAGCATCTGCCAATAATGTAGTTGCAGATTCAATGAGTGTTCTATTTTTCCTTTCAGCTACCCCATTTTGTTGAGGAGTTCTAGGAGCTGAGAAAGTGTGCCTGATCCCTTCACTCTGACAGAACTCTTGCATGAGAAGAGAATCAAACTCTGTCCCATGATCACTTCTGATCAGGGCAATGTGAGTGTTGAACTCAATCTGAATGCATTTGAGAAAATCTGTCAAACACTTGAAGTTATCAGACTTCTTCCTCAGAAAGAATACCCAAGTGAATCTTGAGAAGTCATCTACAACCACTAAAGTATAGGACTTCCCTCCTAGGCTTTGCACAGATATGGGTCCAAAAAGATCCATGTGCAACAGGTACAAAATCCTAGGTGAATCACTCTTATTAATTGATTTAAAACTACTTTTAGTTTGCTTGCCTAATTGACAAGCCTTGCAAAGTCCTTCCTTCTTGTAGGGACCAGAAGGTAGTCCTTTAACAAGGTTGTCTTTAGATAGCTTAGCAATGGTTCTAAGGTTAATATGCCCTAGTCTCTTATGCCATAAAACATTAGATTTTGAAATGGAATTAAACAGGCAAATATCTACCACTGGTGAATGAAAATCCACTAAGTAAATGTTACCTCTTCTGTTACCTGTCAACACAGTTGTGTTGTCCACTGACTTGACTTTGCATATGGCTTTGTTGAAGGTCACTTGATATCCTTCATCACACAGTTGACTGATACTTATCAAGTTGTGCTTGAGTCCTTCAACATATGCCACCTTCTTGAATGTGACTGGGCCAATTTAGACTGCACCATATCCTTTTGTAGTTCCAAAGCTTGAGTCTCCAAAAATTACTTTGGGTCCAAGTTGGCTTTGAAGGAAGTGAAGTTGTCCTTGTCCCCTGTCATGTGCTTTGAGCACCCACTATCCAGATACCATTGATGGTTTGATGCTGGATAGGTCTTCACCTACACAAAAACAGCTTATTTGTTCTTGACCCAGTTAACCTTGGGCCTAGGTTGATATCCCTTGAATTCTGAAATAAAGGACATCCCAGGTTGATCCTTATAACCTTCAGGATGGTATCTCCTAGGAGGTACTATCCATTCAGTATAGGGATTAAAGCCTTGGGATGTAGAGCTTCTAGGATTGAATCTGAATGTGCCATTGAAGGAGTGTTCACAAGCCTGAACTCTGTTCGACGATCGTCGAACTGAGGTCGACGATCTTGGGTCAGATCGTCGATCTCTGTTCGAAGATCGATTATGCTAAGGTTCAGAGTTTGGATATCGTCGAGCTGAGGTCGACGATCTGTAGTTAGATCGTCGAGCTCTGTTCGACGATCGTCGAGCTCTGCTCGACGCCATTTGTTGAACTGAGTTCTTCTTTGACAGATCTGCATTCTTCCTGGGTACCTCTATTACTCCCTTTCCTTTGTCAGAGACAAACTTGATTGGAGTTGTCAAAATTATAGGTTGGCTGGATGAAGCACCCAAGCCCAGTGTGCTATTAAATCTAGAGTTCACTGTGCTTGTGATGTCCATCAGTCTGATACTTCTCCCATTTAGGGATTCTTCAAACTTTTTGGCCTTTGATAGTTCATTCTTCAGTGAAGCTATCTCCTCCCTACAGCATTCTAACTCCTCAGAGAGTTTGAGGTTCTTTGAGTTTAGGACACTATGCTCAGATAATTGATTCCTGAGAGAGATTATCTCCTTCTCAGATTTTAATAGACCTAGACATAGTGTCTTAAATTCATCTTTGAAGTCTTCAGAATTAAAATCAAAAGAGTTGATTACCTGATCCTCATCTGGTTGACTTTCTGAATCTGAATCTGATTCTTCATCAGAGTTTTGCTGTGATGCATTGATAGCCATCATGCAAAATTCTTTTTCATCTACATCATCCTCATCATCACTGGAGCTGGATGAGGCTTCAGATTCCTCTTCAGTCTCACTCCATGTTT
Source organism: Platanthera zijinensis (assembly GCA_039513925.1). Lineage (NCBI taxonomy): Eukaryota > Viridiplantae > Streptophyta > Magnoliopsida > Asparagales > Orchidaceae > Platanthera > Platanthera zijinensis. Next base: position 84,211,346 of record CM077086.1, read on the forward strand.
CAGCAACAAAGCCCTTCCTTGTATGTTTGTTCTTGCTGGAGGAGGCTTTGTCTGAGCTATTCTTCTTGTAATCCTTTTCTCTTCTTCTTTCTCTTCTTTCCCTTTTGTCCTTATTCTTGTTTTCTGGGCAGTCAGGCACAATATGGCCTGGTTTCCTGCAACCAAAGCATATGATTTCTTTATTGTTATTTGATTTATCATACCTTGGTTTATCATGACCCTTGTATGGTTTCTTTCTGAAGTCTTTTCTGGCCATCTTGTAGAATCTTCTGGCCAGTAGACTTATGAGCTCATCATTTCCTGTAGCTTTATCTTCAGGCTCCTCTTCTACAGCTTTGAAGGCTATGGTCTTTTCTTTCCTTGTAGCTGGAGAGATAGCCTTTTGTTCTTCTTCTCTATTTTTAATGAGTAGCTCATAGGATTTGAGCTTGCCCAGGAGAGCTTCAGTAGTAATCTCATTTAAACTTCTGGCATCCTTAATTGGCCAGATTCTTGAATCCCAGGTGTTGGGGAAGCACATCAGGATTTTGTCATTCACCTCAGTCAGTGAGATTTCTTTGTCTAGGGTTTTTAGCTCATTGACAATTAGACTTAGTCTATTGTACATGTCAGCCACTGATTCAGCTTCTCCCTTTTTGAAGTTCTCATATTGGCTTATCAGATGAGATCTTCTATCTTTCCTTTCATCAGCAGATCCTGAGACAATTTCAGAGAGTTTGTCCCAGATTTCTTTGGCTGAGTGGCATTCAGCCACCTTCTGAAAGATTTCATCAGACATTGTTTGGGCTAAGATGTTCATAGCCTTAGCATCTGCAGTCTTCCACTTCTTTATATCTGCATCTGTTCCAGAAGGAGGTGGGACAGCATTTGTACTTGAGCTTGCTGGTGGAGTTGGACAAACTGTCAAAACAGAATTGAAAATGTCTTCATCAATAGAGTTCATGTATAATCTAATCCTTGCCTTCCAGAGTGCAAACTTAGAAAGGTTGCACACTGGTGGTCTGGTGCTTGCATAATCTTTGTTCTGTGCCATGTCTTTAAATAAAAAGGAAGATGTAGAGAAAATAATCCCCTTAAGAGATTGATCTTATCAAGGATCTTTTGGTTCAGGTGTTAGCCTGTATGAGCAACCAACCTGCCTCTGATACCAATTGAAAGTGAGGCTAAGATCTATCTCAACTCTAGAGGGGGGGTGAATAGAGTATTTTAAAATAATTTTTCACAGTTGAAATCAACAGCACATATAAAAAGTCAATTTATGATATAGTGTAGAGTGCTAGTAAGAAGTTAAAAACTAAGAAGTAAAAAGCACAGCACACAGCAAACAAATCACACAAACAAACCAGAAGACACAAGGAATTATAGTGGTTCCCCAAAAACCTGGGTACATCCACTCTTCTACCACCCTTGGTAGGAATCCACTCAGGATGAGTTGATCAGGTGTCCTGACACCAATGAGCTTTTGATAAGGTGCCCAAAAACCAAAACTAGATTTTTTGATAAGCTGTCTTGCCACCACTGAGTTTTGACAAGGCTCTCAGAACCAGACAGAACTTTTGAAGGGAGTTCAAGAACCCTTTTACAGCAGGAAAAGAAAAATAAGAGTGAAGGGTGTCTTCTCTGTTCTCAATCAAATGAGAGAAGCACAAGTGGATTGATGATGTCAAAGCTCCCCCTGAAATGTAGAAAGGTTCAGGAAAAGAAGCTTTGCTCTAGGGTGATAGGTCTTCAGAACTTTGATCTCCAGCACAGGATGGTTTCAGCAAGAAGGCTGAAGGTAAGGTGTCTGGAGTGATGAGATTGTGAACACTTTTCAGTCAGCAAGAAGATTTTTGGAGTCACAGTTCTTCTATTGTTCTTCTGCTATCAGTATTCTCTATTCTGTGTGTTCACTTCTGTATATATTCTTCTTGTGTATTCTCTAAAACTTAATAATACAGAAGAAAGGAATAAAAGATTTCTGACGTTTCCTTGTCCAAAATTAGCCGTTGGGAGTCATAAATGTCTTCCAAAAATAGTCTTGTCTTCTAGAGGAAAGTCCAGCAAACATTCTCTGAATAATTCCTTGAAACTTGCTCCAGAAATAAAGACAAACGGCTGGGAGATCTTCTGACATAAATGCTGATAATATTCAAAAACATTCCAATTATAAGCAGCATTTGAATTCCTGAAAGCGTCGATCTCTCCAAAGAAAACGTCGATCTGAGCTCTACGATCGTCGAACTGAGCTCAGAGATTAAATGGACAAGCAGACAGAAAACGTCGATCTGAGCTCTACGATCGTCGAACTGAGCTCAGAGATCTGAGAAATAACTTCAGGGAGGGATCGTCGAACTGAGCTAGAAGATAGGCGAGGGGAGTTCGACGACTCAGCAGAAGCTAGACAAAAACAGATTGTCGATCTGAGCTCGAAGATCGTCGACCGGAGTTCGACGATTTATTGAAGATGAGTTCAGAGAGCGTCGAACGGAGTTCGACGATTCGTCGACCTTAGCTCGACGAAAATTGCCTTAGACTAAGTTCTTCAACCTTGATCTTGGAATGATCCTGGGGGCAGCTTCAAGCCTAAGTTCTAAGCCCTAGACTCATTCTAATGTTGACCTTTTCAACTATACAACTAGGTCAACTGGGATTCCTAAGACAAGCATAGTGATCCTTACCCAAATTAGTAATAGGGTGTTCCAACAGTGTGCCCCGTGTTGGATCCCGAGTTGGATTTGGGCTAGGTTCACTAAGTTAGGATATGACTCAACATGTATAGCCAGGGTCATGGTTGTGTCCTAGAGTCTAGGTCTAGTCCTTAGAGTCAACAATGCCAGGGACCAGCCTCCAACACTGCCAGAGACTTAAGACTTAGAGAAAATTTAAGACTTAGAAAAATAGCTCTATGTTCGTCGATCTCAGGTCGACAAAAGTCGTGCTCAGTTCGACGAACTCATGGACAATTCTCTGAGCTGAGCTCGATGAACTTGGTTCTCAGATCGACGAACTCTGGACAAAGTGACAACACTTCTGAGTCAAACTTCAGTCGACAAACTTAGAACATCAGCTAGATGAACTCTGTTCTCTGATCCTAGATCGACTAATCAGATGTTTCAACACTCAACACCAGAGAACATCACACTCGACGGTAGAATGATGATTCAACACTCAACGCAAGATAACATCACACTTAACGCCAGAATGTTGATTCAACACTCAACGCCACAAAATATCATACTCAATGCCAAAATGATGTTTCAACACTCAGCACCAGAAAACAGTCTAAGTCCAGAATCAAAACTCAGGTCGACAATCTTGGACGTCAGCTAGACGATCTCAATTCTCAGGTCTCAGGTCGATGATCTTGGACATCAGATCGATGAACTTGGTGCACAGAATAGGAAAGCTGTCATGAAGCAGTCAGCCATTCTGAGGTCGACGAACTTGGACCTCAGCTCGACGAAATATGGACTCAGGTCGACGAATCCAGACTTGACTGTTTCCCTTTTCTTTTCCTATAATATTTCAATTATTCCTGAGTAATTAATGCTCTAATATTCTCTTAATATTACCGTTAGAAAAGAGCATTAATTATGGTGTTCATCAGGATTATTGTCTGTCATTTTCCAAAGTGACAGTTGGGCAAATCAATCAATGCAAAATATTCTCTAGCCATCAGCATTGAATGCAGAAAGGATTTCAAAATTAAAATGGACGTTTATATCGAAAATATAAAAATATAGATTTTTCTTCTTCTTGCTAGATACAGGAGACAACACACAATTGATACTGAGATACAGAAAACCAATCAGGAAGAGTAGAATACAATCGTCTCGCAACAAGGACTCTCTCTGCTCTCGCTTGACAAAAAACACTAGAAAGAAAGATCTTCTAGACCATAAGAAGAATAGATTTCAGAAAAAGAAGAACAATCATTTAAATCAAGAGTCTTCTTCTTTTGTCATCCTCTCATGAAATTTCAAAGGACAACAACTACTGTATCTGTCAAAGAGTTCCTTAAGTTCTTCTAGTTGAAGGTTAAAGCTTGAAGGCCTATCACCCATAAGCAAAGTTCCTTTCACCCTGAATAAATTCAATATTTCAAGGGGAACTTTTGCGACCATTAAATCCACAGAGTCTTCTAAGTTGAATAATTCAGAAAGAGAAGACATCATCACCCTCTCACCCCCTCTATAAAAAGGGTTCTCTACTCCCTTCAAAAATGATTCCTGGTTGCAAGTCTCATAACCAAAAGACTTGAGGTTTTGCTTTTTAGCACCTTACCAAAAGCTCATTGGTGGCAGTCACCTGAACAAAAACCTAAGTGTATTCCTACAAGGGTGGTAGAAGAGTGGATGTACCCAGGTTGGGGAACCACTATAAAATTCTTGTGTTATCTGGTTGCCTTTTTCTTTTGTTCTTGTTGTGCCTGCGATAGTTAGGATTCTCTTATTTTCATTAGTTTAATCTGCTGTGCTGTAATATAGCATCTGAGTTTACAAATAAGTTATACTATTCAACAAAAGATTTTAATTACTCACAAATACTCTATTCACCCCCCCCCCTCTATAGTATATTAGATCCAACCCTCACTTTCAATTGGTATTAGAGGGGAGTTCTTTTGGTTGTACAAGTTAACCCTTGAACCAAAGATCCTAAGTTAGATCTCTTTATACTTCTATTCAATTCACATAGACAGCATGGCCCAGAACAAAGATTATGTAAGCACCAGACCTCAAGTGTGCAACCTGAACAAGTTTGCCATTTGGAAGGCAAGAATAAAGTTCTATATGAACTCCATTGATAAAGATATCTACAATTCCATTTTGACAGGTCCCCCTGCAGCACTTACAAAAGCAGCATCATCCAGCACTAATATAGTTCAACCACCTGAGTGGACTAAGGCTCAGAAGAAGGCCAAAATTGCTGATTCCGAGGCAATGAACATATTTGCCCAAACAATGTCAGATGACATTTTCTAGAAGGTGGCTGAATGCACATCAGCCAAGGCCATTTGGGATTCCCTGAATAAAATGGTGGCTTGATCTACTGATGAGAGAAAAGATAGAAGATCAAACCTCATATCGCAATATGAGAACTTCAAGAAGGAGGAAGCTGAAATAGTAGTTGATATGTACAACAGGTTAAGCTCAATCATCAATGAGCTAAAGACCTTAGACAAGGACATCACCATCATAGAGGTGAATGACAAAATCCTCATGTGCTTCCCAAGCTCATGGGATTCAAGGATCTGGCCCATCAAAGAGGACAGGAGCCTAAATGAGATTTCCACTGAATCTCTTTTAGGAAAGTAAAAGTCCTATGAACAGCTGATCAAGTCCAGGGAAGTAGCTGAGCAAAGAACACCTCCACTAGCAAGGAAGCAGCATAGCCTTGCATTCAAGGCTGCTGAGGAGACTGAGACTCATCCATAAATGAAGATCTGATGAGCTTGCTTGCTGAAAGATTCTACAAGATGCCACGGAAAGAATTCAGGAGAAAGTCATCCAGGCAGGATGATAAGCCAAGGTATGATAAAACCCCTACTAAATAAGTGGTTTGCTTTGGCTGCAGGAAACTTGGACACTTCATCTCTGAGTATCCAGAGAATCAGAAGAAGGAAAAGAGAAGAGAGAAGGACACAAGAAGAAAGCACAGCAGCAGGCCTTCTTCCAGCAAATATAAGAAGAAGGATAAAGGCTTTGTAGCTGAAAGCTAGAGTGAAACAGAAGATGAATCTACATCTTCAAGTTCCAGTGAAGAAGAAGAGGAGGCAAAGGCAAAGTAAGTTTGCCTCATAGTAATTGATTCCAACAGTTGCAGATAAGATACTGATGAATCTGATAATGAAGAAAGCCTGACAGTTGAAGATCAAGTATTAGCCTCTTATGATTTTGAATCTGATGAATTCAAATGTGAATTTAAAAATTTATTCTTAGATTTGATAAGCGAGAAGGAAATCAAACTTCTCAGAGAAAAATTAAAAGATCAAGATGAAATCATTTCTGAAAATGCTAGCCTATCTAATGAACTAAAGTCTACAAATGAACAAATTATCTTTTTGAAATCTGAACTTAGCAAAGCTAAGATACTGGAAGAAACACTAAATGGCAGAAGTTTAAAACTGTTAGATATAACCATTATATTAAAAACTATAACTAATAACTATAGATTAGGGTTAGGAGCTTCATCTAGTGAACCAATTCTAATTCAAGAAGAATCACCAGTCAAAACCAGTAAATTTTATATCTGATAAAGGCAAGAAAAACACTGATCAAGTCAATAAGGTTAATGAAGTCCTTAATCAAATTAAAACTAAGAACAAACTTTAATAAACAGAAGAATAAGAAAAGTAACAATGTTCAGCAGTTTTCGTCGAACTCAGATCGAGAATACATGAACAGATCATCGACCTCAGAGCGACGATCTCTGAACGCAAACTTCAGTAATAATCATTCTTCGATATACGATCGACGATACCAGTATGGTTCGTCGACCAGAGATCGACGATTTTGGTTCCCCAAGAATGAATACCTTCATTCTTTACCTTCATTCTTCAAGCAGAGATCGAAGATCTCATCAAACATCATCGAGCTCAGGTCGACGATCCAACCAGAGATCGTCGATCCCAGATCTTAACAACAGAAACCTAAATTCTAAAACTAACATTAATCCTTTTAGTCAATGGATAATACCACCAAGAAGATATCATCCTAAAGGTTACAAAAATCAACCTGATTGCTCTTATATTTCCAGTTATAGTTATGTAAATCAACCAGGACATAAGGTTTCCTGGGTCAAGAACAACTAACTGTTTTGTCTGCAGATGAAGAGTTGTCCAGCTGTAAATCAAGTATGGTACCTGGACAGTGGTTGCTCCAAGCATATGACTGGGAACAAGGAAAGTCTACTTAACTACAAGCCCAAGCTTGGACCAAAGGAAATCTTTGGAGAATTAAAGTGTGGGCAATCTGAAGGCTATGGACAAATAAGGATTAGAGCAGTCACATTCAACAAGGTAACCTATGTAAGAGGACTCAAGCATAACCTCATCTCCATAAGTCAATTATGTGATGAAGGTTATCAGGTACACTTCAACTCAACTGTCTGGATTATTTCTAATAAAGAAAAACAAATTATTTTAATGGTAAATAGACAAGGAAACATATATATAGTTAATTTTCTATCTGTCAATTCAGATATCTGCTTACTTAACATTATAAGTAATCAGAATGATTTATGACATAAAATACTAGGGCATGTTTATATGAAAAACATTGCTAGTCTATCTAAAGACAACCTTGTGAGTGGTTTACCTTCTGACCCCTACAAGAAGGAAGGCCTCTGCTGTAACACCCCTATCCGTCGCATAGCATATAGCAGTAGGTTCGGTCGGGGCCCGACGCCATATACTATGGACAGACCGGTTGGTTACGCGTTGAAACCATTCAACCAATCATGTCGTCCTACACAACACCTAGCGGAAGAAATTTATTAGGTTGCAAAAGAAATAAGAACCCAGCCACAACAGCATGAATGTCCACTACAAACTCAGGAATGTATACATACACCAAAAGAGAAACGGCCTTAAGGCCTTACACTGTTCACTTAACAAAAGAAGTGTTTTCCAAACTTCGGCACGCAGGCCGACCATACATGAAAACGGGAAAGAAACATAAGCAATTAGGCCTTCGAGGGCCGGCACAGCAACAAGGGCTTTAGCCCGCTATTTCCCGCTCTGCTCCGCAACACCTGCAAGCCACAAACCACCGCCCAGTGGCAAACAATAGCAACGGTCAGCAATGTTGACCAAATTATAATGATCCCGCCCCCACATTAGGGGCGGCAATGCTCTTTCCCTGCACTTTATTAGCATAGGCAATTATATAAAGTATTTGCACTTCACCACAGGCGTGGGCTCGCCCGGCCACACACCCCGTGCACTCAGGGCACATTCTCGGCGAACCAGCCAACGTCACGTCAATTCAAGCCATAGACGTTCCCAATCCACCACCGCCTCATGGACGGTCATCCATATGAGCATTTTGCCTTCCTGGCCTTGGTCACGGCAATTTAAGTCATAGACCGCCGAAGACCCTCATCCATGCCAACGGTCCTACCGAACGACATAGATCGGGTATGGTTCCGCCTGACCCGTGCTCACACCGCAACGGCAATTTAAGCCATATGCGCAAGTCAAGACTCACCGAGTCTCGTTCCCACCACAATAATCACATAACCCGGTTATGTTCACGATGGCTCCCCGGCCACCGTGTTTGCAAAACACGCTTTTGCCCAGTTTTCCGGGTGCACCTTGGAGTTAATCTCCAAGGCTCCCTGATGCAATCTACCACGTAGAAAACCCGAAAACACCCAAACACCCGGATTCTTGCCCGGTTCAAATGCAATGCAACATCACCGATCCGGACCAACAAGTCTGAATAGGCTTCACACACAATGCCTATGTCCGTTTACGCCTACGGACTCTACACAAGGGGGACTTCACATATCTACCCCAAGGAACGCTCCAACTGTTCGCTCACTCACGAGAGAGGGCTTCCTATGCAAAGGAAAAGTGGGCTTCACATGCCCAAGGATGAGAAATCGTTACCCTTGCGTTCTTCCGCGGCGCCATGAAAATCTATGCGGATGAAAAGCACCGCAATCTCCTTGCCTCCGCGGATCCGAAGACGGCTCGCGATTTGGAGCCCCGAATCTCCACCGGTCGCCGGAGTTGACCTCCTTCTTCCTCCTCCAAGCTCTCCCTCTCTCTAGGTTTTAGAGAGAGAGAGTACCCAAGTGAAATAAGGGTTTCAAAACCCTATTCCCGGCTAAAACCACCCAGGAGCAGCCCTCCACCGTCGGATCCAAAGCCAAGGAAACGAACGGTCGAGATTAGACCTGAAATCACAAAATCTGGGCCGAACACGGGTTCACACACGGCCGTGTGCCTGGTCGTGTAGCTCATTCGCCGTCTCGACCAAAATTGAAAACCAGCAACACGGCATGTGACACGGCCTCCGACACGCCCGTGTCGCCTACGACACGCCCGTGTCGGGACCCGTGTCACGCCCCCCATGTGCAATTTATCAACACTTCACAGTCAGAGAGGTACACGGCTTGGTGACACGGCATCAGACACGCCCGTGTCAAACTAGACACGCCCGTGTTCGTGCCCGTGTCATTACCCGTATACCCAACCGCACAGCCCAGGTGTGACATGGCCTGGGACACGCCCGTGTCCGAGGCCGTGTTCCACCACTTGACCAACGTCGACCTGCACTGGTCGACTACACGGCCAGCTCGATGGCCCGAGCTCGACACGCCCGACACGGCCTCCGACACGCCCGTGTCGGGGCCCGTGCCACCTGCACCAAAACCCTGTCTTGGCCAAATTAGATCCCCGTCGCTCCTACAACATTTTGGGGTGTTACAATTCAACCCCCCTTAAAGAATTTCGTCCACGAAATTAATAAAGGAAAAACATGACTTAATGTAAAACAGTACCTGAGCGGAACAATTCCGGGTACTCCTCGAGCATAGTCTGCTCCCGTTCCCAAGAGAGCTCCTCACGCCCGCAATTATCCCACCGGACCTTAACCATCCGGATCTCCTTATTACGAAGCCTCTTGACCTCAACCTCTTTGATACGAAAGGGCTTGACCCTAGTCGTCAACCCCTCGTCCACCGGCACTTGGTCAACCGCGATCACCTGCGAAGGCTCTTGCACCGCCTTCCGCAACACAGAAATGTGGAACACATCATGTAATCCAGTTAATTCCTCTGATAGCCTCAAACGGTATGCCGCTTCGCCGACTCGCTCCAGAACCTCAAAAGGTCCAAGGTATCTTGGGCTCAGCTTCTTCAAGCGTCTCACCCGCGAAACCCCCTTGAACGGCTTCACTTTCAGGTATACCCAATCGCCTACCGCGAACTCCACGTTCCGGTGCTTGGCATTGCAATACTTCGCCTGCCGGTCCTGAGCGATCAACAAGCGCTCCCGAATGATCTGCACTAACAAGGTAGCACTCTCCACCTCCTGCTTCTTGTACAATCTTGCCTCACCCTTTTCAAGCTACGATAACGGCGTGCGACACTTCCTACCATACAGGGCCTCAAAGGGAGCCAATTGTATACTTGCTTGGTAGCTGTTGTTGTATGCGAACTCCACCAAATACAGGTGGTCTTCCCAATGCTTACCGAAATCCAGAACACACATGCGTAGCATGTCCTCCATCGTTCTATTAACCCTATCGGTCTGCCCATCCGTCTGCGGATGGAAAGCTGTGCTGAACTTTAACTTTGTTCCGAGCATCTGCTGCACCAACCTCCAATCATTTGACGTGAACCGCCCATCGCGATCACTCACAATGCTACGGGGCACACCATGCAGCCTAACAATATTGTCAACATACAACTTTGCCAATTTCTCCACTGAATCATCCTTCCTATGCGGAATGAAGTGTGACACCTTATTTAGCCGATCTACGATCACCCAGATGGCGTCATTCCTTTTCTGCGACCTTGGTAACCCGTGCACAAAGTCCATAGATATATCGTCGAATTTCCACTCCGGTATAGGCAAGGACTTCAGAAATCCTCCCGGCTTTTGGCATTCCGCCTTCACCAAAACAGCTTCTTGGCATTTAGCCACGTACAACGCCACATCTTTCTTGAGCCCCGGCCACCAAAACAGCTTTTTGAGATCACGATACATCTTCGTGCTCCCTGGGTGGATTGAGTACTTGGTATGATGAGCCTCATACATCAACTCCGCCCGGAGGTTACCCCCACTCGGGACGCACAATCGATGATCCTTCCTTAATAAACCATCCTCCACCGAGAACTGGGAATTTGACCCATTCAGAGCGGCCTCCAAAAGCTCCATCATGGAGTCATCTAACTCCAATGCCTGCCGAACCCGGTCAGCCAGGTTATACTGAACTTCTGTCTAGTTTAACATTGCTTTGGCGCTCGTCTCCCTGTCAACGCAACAGATCTCAAGCTCCTCCAACTCCCGTACTAGCCGCTCATCATGCACCGACAACCAGTTGGCTTGGGTGGGAGCCCTGCGGCTTAGTGCATCCGCAACTGCGTTGCCCTTCCCGGGTACATAATGTATTTTGAAGGTGTAGTCCCCTAGGAACTCCATCCACCTCCTCTGCCTCATATTAAGGTCCTTTTGATCCAACAAGTATTTTAGGCTCTTGTGATTGGTGTATATATCGACCCTTATGCCGTAAAGGTAGTGCCTCCACAACTTGAGTGCAAATATCACGGCCGCCAACTCCAAGTCGTGCACCTGATAATTTCTTTCATGCACCTTCAACTGACGCGATCCATACGCTATCACGCTCCCATGCTGCAACAACACGCAGCCCAAACCACTACCCGAAGCGTCGCTATACACCTCGAAGCCCTCGGTCCCACTCGGCGAACTAAGCACTGGCGCCGTGGTCAACCGTCTCTTCAGCTCCTCAAAAGCTTGCACGCACTCTTGCGTCCACAAGAATTTCTGATCCTTCCTTGTCAACTTCGTGAGAGGTAATGCTAACCGCGAGAAGTTCTCTATGAAGCGCCTATAATATCCGACAAGCTCGAGAAAACTACGGACTTTCGCGATAGAAGATAACGCAGGCCACTCCCGTATCGTAACAATCTTCGCCGGATCCACAACTATACCTTCCTCACTCACTATATGACCAAGGAACGCTACCGAGGGTAGCCAGAACTCACACTTGGAGAACTTTGCGTATAACTCATTCCTTCTCAGAGTCTCCAACACCAGGTGCAAATGCTTGAAGTGGTCTTCCTCGCACTGCGAGTACACTAGAATATCATCAATAAAGACGATCACAAAGCGGTCCAGGTAATCTCTGAACGTCCTGTTCATCAAGTCCATAAATACTGATGGCGCATTCGTCAGTCCAAACGGCATGACCGTGAACTCGAAATGCCCATACCTTGTGCTGAACGCCGTCTTCGGGATATCATATTCCCTGATCCTCAGCTGATAGTACCTCGACTTCAAGTCCAACTTGGAGTATACCGACGATCCGACTAACTGATCAAAGAGATCATCAATCCTCGGGATCGGGTACTTATTCTTCTCCGTCAGCTTGTTCAATTCTCTATAGTCGATACAAAACCGCATACTACCATCCTTCTTCTTAACGAAGAGGACTGGTGCGCTCCAAGGCGACGAGCTTGGACGCACATACCCTTGCTCCATCAGCTCCTCTAGCTGAACTTTCAACTCTGCCATCTCCTTAGGCGCCAACCTATACGGAGCACGTGACACCGGTTTGGCCCCCGACACGAGCTCGATGGTGAAATCAATCTCCTGCTGCGGTGGGGCCCCGGGAAGACTATCCGGGAACACATCGGGGTATTCGCAAACCACGGGAATGCTATCCAACGTGAACTTTTGCTCTACAGCCCCCACTATTGCGAAGAACAGCTCTGCACTAGCACGAACCGCCTTCACCACCTGAAGAGCATACATCAGTGTCTTGCTCGACCCCTTTAGCCCCTCGAATGTAGTCTTTCGCCCTATACCCAGCTTGACCTCCTTCCGGTCACAGTCAATCCAAGCTTTCTGCTCTGACAGCCAATCCATCCCAAAGATCACGTCGAACTCTACTAGCGGCAGCAATGACGCTAGCAAGTCGAACTCTTGGCTCCCAATGTGAACCTTTACGGCGCACACCCTGTCCGCACGCATCGAGCACCCATTTGGTAGAAGCACCTCCAACTTTTCCTTCGCCATCGAAGAAGGGACTCCGATGCGCGATATGAAACTTTCGGACAAGAAGGAATGTAAAGCTCCCGTGTCGAACAGTGCCCGTGCCAGACTATCACTAATCACAACAAAGCCTATACAAACAATATTAGGCTAACAAGCAATAGATAACGGTATTAAAGCTAACTTGCTATAAATTAACTCATACCTGTCACCACATTCGCTTGCTTGATGGCCTCCTGCTGGGCCAAGTTATAGACTCTAGGCTGAGTCGGAGCATAGTGGGACGCGGTCGACTCCACCGCTTTGCCCTTCTCCTTGTAGGTAGCTCCTTGTTTCCTTTCGGACTTTGAGCGTCCACTCCAGCAATCACGGGCAAAGTGCCCCGTCTTTCCATACGTGAAACAAGCGCCCGGGGTTCGATTGGTAGTTGCCCCTGAGGCACCTGAAGAGGCTGGACCCGACGTCTTAGCTTTCTTATAGAATCTGCGGTAGCCCGACTTTGAAGTAGTCGGTGCCTTGAACTCCGCTTTCTTGCTACCGGATTCCTTCTTCGCTTGGACATTCTTCATGTCCTTCTCCAAGGACCGGGCCGAATTGACCAGGGTCATGAAACCCTGCGCCTTGGGCCCCGACAGTAGCAACCTTAACTCATCTCTTAGCCCTTTGTAAAAGAGGCTCGTCTTGCGCTCCTCGTCTGCGAAGGTAGCGCCGGCATATCTCCCCAACCGAGTAAACTCGTGGAGGTTCTCATCAATGGTGCAATCCCCTTGCACCAACTTCTGAAATTCGCTTTCTAGCGCAATTCTCTGCGCCGAGGGGAGGTATCGAGCCATGAATAGTCTCGCAAACTCCTCCATCGAAACTTCGGCCAACGGCCTTCCCCGCAACTGATGTAGCTCTATGCCTTCCCACCATAGTCTTGCGTCCCCATCCAACAGGAACGTCGCTATTGTGGTCTTCTACCACTATTCCGTTTCTGTCGCAGTCATCACCCTGTTGACCCTTGAGAGCCAATCCTCTGCTTGGGTCGGGGTTTCTGCCCCCGTGAATACCGGTGGATGAAAGCCCATCACGTGCTTCAGTTGTCTTTCAGTTGCTCTCCGAGGCAACTCTGGCTCCAAAACTACTTGCTCAACCCTCCTTTGCTCTGTCGTCTGAAGCGGTACTTGCTCCACAACAGGAGCAGGCTGCTGCACCTGCCTTGCAGGCTGCGCATTGATCATTGCCATGACCGCTTCTGCCACCAACCTAATGGTCTCGGCAGACGGAGGTGTTGCAGGCGCATCGCTTGGCGCACTGCTCGCCTCAGAACCTGGCCGTTCAGACGGCCTAGCACCACTTCTGGTCACCTATAATCGTGCAAAACACGATAAGCGACCAAAAATTACTGCAAACAGCAATTATAGGAACACGCAGGTTCCTCAAACATGTATATTTTCATTCCTAAGTGGACATTCATGGGTTCTTTTCATGTTATAACGATGACGCACACATGTGCTCACCACCCCTTAAAGTGAATTCGTCCACGAATTCATTTAAGCTTGACCGAAACCAGAAGTCTGATACCAATTTGTAACACCCCTATCCGTCGCATAGCATATAGCAGTAGGTCCGGCCGAGGCCCGACGCCATATACTACGGACAGACCGGTTGGTTACGCGTTGAAACAATTCAACCAATCATGTCGTCCTACACAACACCTAGCGGAAGCAATTTATTAGGTTGCAAAAGAAATAAGAACCCAGCCACAACAGCATGAATGTCCACTACAAACTCAGGAATGTATATATACACCAAAAGAGAAACGGCCTTAAGGCCTTACACTGTTCACTTAACAAAAGAAGTGTTTTCCAAACTTCGGCATGCAGGCCGGCCATACATGAAAACGGGAAAGAAACATAAGCAATTAGGCCTTCGAGGGCCGGCACAGCAACAAGGTCTTTAGCCCGCTATTTCCCGCTCTGCTCCGCAGCACCTGCAAGCCACAAACCACCGCCCGGTGGCAAACAATAGCAACGGTCAGCAATGCTGACCAAATTATAACGATCCCGCACCCACATTCGGGGCGGCAATGCTCTTTCCCTGCACTTTATTAGCATAGGCAATTATATAAAGTATTTTCACTTCACCACAGGCGTGGGCTCGCCCGGCCACATACCCCGTGCACTCAGGGCACATTCTCGGCGAACCGGCCAACGTCACGTCAATTCAAGCCATAGACATTCCCAATCCACCACCGCCTCTTGGACGGTCATCCATATAAGCATTTTGCCTTCCTGGCCTTGGTCACGGCAATTTAAGCCATAGACCACCGAAGACCCTCATCCATGCCAACGGTCCTACCGAACGACATAGACCGGGTACGGTTCCGCCTGACCCGTGCACACACCGCAATGGCAATTTAAGGCATATGCGCAGGTCAAGACTCACCGAGTCCCGTTCCCACCACAATAATCACATAACCCGGTTATGTTCACGTTGGCTCCCTGGCCACCGTGTTGGCAAAACGCGCTTTTGCCCAGTTTTCCAGGTGCACCTTGGAGTTAATCTCCAAGGCTCCCTGATGCAATCTACCACGTAGAAAACCCGAAAACACCCAAACACCCGGATTCTTGCCCGGTTCAAATGCAATGCAACATCACCGATCCGGACCAACATGTCCGAATAGGCTTCACACACAATGCCTATGTCCGTTTATGCCTACGGAATCTACACAAGGGGGACTTCACATATCTACCCCAAGGAACGCTCCAACTCTTCGCTCACTCGCGAGAGAGGGCTTCCTATGCAAAGGAAAAGAGGGCTTCACATGCCCAAGGATGAGAAATCGTTACCCTTGCGTTCTTCCGGGGCGCCATGAAAATCTATGCGGATGAAAAGCACCGCAATCTCCTTGCCTCCGCGGATCCGAAGACGGCTCGCGATTTGGAGCCCCGAATCTCCACCGACCGCCGGAGTTGACCTCCTTCTTCCTCCTCCAAGCTCTCCCTTCTCTCTAGGTTTTAGAGAGAGAGTACCCATGTGAAATAAGGGTTTCAAAACCCTATTCTCGGCTAAAACCACCCAGGAGCAGCCCCCACCATCGGATCCAAAGCCAAGGAAACGAACGGTCGAGATTAGACCTAAAATCACAAAATCTGGGCCGAACACGGGTTCACACACGGCCGTGTGCCTGGCCGTGTAGCTCATTCGCCGTCTCGACCAAAATTGAAAACCAGCAACACGGCATGTGACACGACCTCCGACACGCCCGTGTCGCCTGTGACACGCCCGTGTTGGGACCCGTGTCACGCCCCCCATGTGCAATTTATCAACACTTCGTAGTTAGAGAGGTACACGGCTTGGTGACACGGCATCAAACACGCCCGTGTCAAACTAGACACGCCCGTGTTCGTGCCCGTGTCATTACCCGTGTACCCAACCGCACAGCCCAAGTGTTACACGGCCTGGGACACGCCGTGTCCTAGGCCATGTTCTACCACACGACCAACGTCGACCTGCACTGGTCGACTACACGGCCAGCTCGATGGCCCGAGCTCGACACGCCTGACACGGCCTCCGACACGCCCGTGTCGGGGCCCGTGTCACCTGCACCAAAACCCTGTCTTGGCCAAATTCGATCCCCGTCGCTCCTACAACATTTTGGGGTGTTACATCTGCAGGGCTTGTTAACTAGGAAAGCAAACTAAATCTAGTTTTAAATCAGTAAATAAAAGTGATTCACCTAGGATATTGTTCTTGCTACACATGGATCTCTTTGGACCCATAGCTGTACAAAGCCTGGGAGGGAAATCCTACACCTTAGTCATAGTGGATGACTTCTCAAGATTCACTTGGGTGTTCTTTCTAAGATCTAAGTCATATACCTTTAAGGTTCTTACAGATTTTCTCAAGACCAAACAGATTGAGTACTCTACTCATGCTGCATTGATCTGAAGGGATCATGGTACAGAGTTTGAGTCTCTTCTTATGCATGAGTTCTGTGAGAAGGAATGTATTAGGCACTGCTTCTGTAACATCCCATTTCCGGCTAGACCCCTAGGAGTCGGTTGGTCGTGATGGAACCCTAGGAAGCCCAAAAACCGAAATAAATCGACCAGGATTTCGGGTCACGGGTTGGTCACGCCCGTGACCGACCCGTCACGCCCGTGACCTGGGGCGTGACTCATTCGACGATCGTCGATCTCATGGAGACGATCGTCGGGCACAGAATTTTCAACCTGGCCCGGTCACGCCCGTGACCCAGGAGTCACGCCCGTGACCAAGGGCGTGACCTCTTCGGCGATCGTCGATCTCAGCGCGACGATCGCCGAGAGCGGAAATTACCTTGACCCTGTCACGCCCGTGACCCCCAATGTCACGCCCGTGACATAGGGCGTGACCATGTTCCATGATCGTCGATTTCAGATCGACGGCCTTCGACCCAAAATTGGCCACACGGCATGTCACGCCCGTGACCAACATTGTCACGCCCGTGACATAGGGCGTGACACGCTCGACGATCGTCGATTACAGTTCGACGTCGTCGAGCCAGAATTAGTCACCAGGCCTATCATGCCTGTGACCCAGATGTCACGCCCGTGACCACCTTCGACGATCGTCGATCTCAGTTCGACGATCGTCGAACCCAGAGCTGGCTAACCGGGCCTGTCACGCCCGTGACCTATGTGTCACGCCCGTGACCAAGGCCAAAATGACAGCCAGGTAGGAAATTTCGGTAACCGACGCCATAATAAATTCTGACTATGGGAATGAAAATCAAGAGTATTTATGGGACGTTCCCTACTTTAATTATGTTAATAATTAAGGAAAAGTGGGTCCAATAGGAAATTGCCACCTGGCAAACACCTCTTCGTCTCCAACATTTCAACTGCCATTCGTCATAACCGAAACGTCATTAAGAGGATTATTAATGGCCGCGAACGTTTCATCTCCAACGTTTCAACCTTTCCCCTCCCTTCTTTCTTCCCTTTAAAAAGGCCCCATAGGCTCAAGGATGAAGTTTTCCAAGCCTTACCTGAAGTTTCGAGCCTCCTGCTGTGCTTTAGAAGAATTCCGACGACGCCACCACCGCGCCATGACAGTCCAACGTACATCTCGCCGTCAAACCATGAATAAGGTCCTCCTCTACTCTTTCTTCTATAGATAGATCTTAGAAATCATTAGGAGAGATATTGGGCTCAAAAGAGCCGGATCGGGTGAGCGTTTCCATGCTTTTCCGAAATTTGCATGGTGGCGGGTTCGCCGGAAACCGCCTCTCCGGCGGCCGTGCCGCCGCCCGACGATAGCACTCGCCTCAACGGAGGTGGTGGTGGTGGTGGCCGGCTAGGGAGATGGCTGGATGACCGGAAATAGCTTTGGAAAAGCTACAGGAAAAATGAATTTTCAGGCTTCTGGTTTCGGGCTGTTGAAGAAGATGAACAGTGCCATGAGAATTAAATTCTATTTTTAAAGCAATTTCTGAATGAAAATACCTGTCACCTTAGATAATTTGGGAAAAATACCTAAAGGCTCCTACAGGAAAAATGATCAACATAGAAAATGTAGCCTTGACGTCTTCTTTAATTCAAAATTGATTTCACTCGATTTGGAGTCCTGGATAGACCACAGCACCCTTTTTGGTGAGGTCTATCCAGAGGGCTGCCTTGACCTTAGAAAAATTCCCCACTCCAATCCAGTCATCCAAATGACTTGAAATTTGGGGTGTGGTCTAATCCTACCTATATCTAGGTGCTATCCAAAAATGAGAATTTTTGGAGAATATATTTCTATAGTTTTTTAGAAACATTCAATAATCCTAGCCGAATTTAATTAGATAGTTAAATAATTTCCAAACCCTCCCAAATTTTGGTGAGTGGTCCCTGGGTTCACCATAAGATTCTGTATAATTTTTCATCTCATTTGGAGATGGTTTGGATTAGAAATGAACAAACCTAAGTTTTGCCCTAATAAGGGGTCTTAGGTTAAAAGTGCACTTTTGAAGTTTGAGTGGTCAAATAACCTCAACAGAGGCTGAGATTTTTACCACTGGCTAGTAATATTCTCTAGCACCCCCCTCATGGAGTTTGAGGTGGATCGGGGTAAGTTTACCCTAAGGACCAAGGCCAAACCCTAAGGATGGGTCTTGGTGGTTTGTGAAGGTCATGTGGTCAAATGACCTTGGATTGATCCGAAATTGGGTGAAGAGAACCATAGGGCCAATATAGTTCTCTGGACGAAATCTTAGTAGATTTGGAGACCGTTGGGATATCTAAAAATCTAACCCTAGTTTAGGGTGCAAAACTTGTAGAGATAGGAAATGACACTAAATCACATTGAAAAGTGATAATAATTGGGTAGAGTGCATTATAGGGATGGTACAAGCTCTGGATATTTTTCTATGAATTTTATGATCATTATTTTGGATACTCCTTTAATTACTTAGTAGTTGTATGATTTGCTTAGAAAATTTATTATGGAGTACACACTTCCTGGAAATTGATGAAATTTAGGCAGAGAATGTTTATTATGATTTTATATCTCTGTGAATATTTATGGGATTTTTGGAGGATTATTTCTAAGGCTTGCTTCTTTAAGTATGTTTTACCTTGATTATTTGATTAAATCTTTAGTGGTATTTAGCAAGCTAGTAAAATTATGATTCTCTGCACAAAGAACTTTTATATATCATACTACTGACTAGCGAGTTTTCTATAATTTTTAGATGAATAATTTCAGTACGTTCTTCATTACGTAGAATTAACGTGATTATACTGAATAAATTATTTAGAGGTTAAATACTTTCTATAAAATTCTGAGAATTTGGATTTGAGGTTATCTTACTGTTATTTAATGATCACGATTTTTGAGTAGCCATTACTTAGGAGGATCATGTAGTTCATGTTTAAAATGACCCATGGCCCGTTCTTTGGGAAAATTAAATAAATATCGGATTAATTAGGAAAATTATAAGTTTCTGGATTTAGACAAATTATGATATGGTAGACCTCCAGTAAATATTATAGGAGATTTGGAAGATAATTTGGTGTACCTCCACTTGTGTACCTCATATAGCTTAGGATGGTCTGCATATAGTAAGCCATGGAATTTTGGTAGTTGATGGTCGGTAGGGCAAATTAAGATTGAGTTCATCATTGGAAGTCAGGATAAGTGGAGTGTGAGATTGGTTAGGATAAGGGAGTACGGGAACGACGAAAGATCGTCCATCCCCGGGAGTATAGGAAGAGTCTTAATACTCTAGGGTTAGAACTAAAGTAACTAAAAGAGGATCGGGTTAAGGGAGATCAACCAATAATAATAAGTGCCTTGCGAAAGGGAACTTCGGGCCGTAATGCCGCCGTCTTGGTTCCTAGTGCCCCTTGAGAGCCCTTCACGGGGTATACCGGGGGCAGTCCTGGGCTAATATAAACCGTAGGAATAATAAATTAAAAGAGCAACTAGTATAACTAGGGTTGCACGTTTATACTCCCCGATAGCTAGGAAAGTAGAATTATAGGATTACTTGCCATTCAGACAGTAGCTCTGAAGGTAGATGCACGGACAGGACTGTCCGGGGGGCCGCGGGCTCGAGGGTTGGAGTACGGAATAAAGGTGGTGGGTCATCGGTACTAGGCGATCGATCACACCGACAGCGGTACGATGACTCGGCGAAAAGTCTGGAGGGTACATCCAGCAGCAGTACGCGGATACTCTAGGTTGTGTTCTTCTAGGGGCGTACGGAAGGGCTAGGCCTGGTAGTGTGGTTACCCGCCTAGGAGTGGGGGGCCCGACCCACTGTCTCCGTTTGCCACTACGGAGGTTCCTGGGGGTGAAGCTAGCCTCCCGAACAGGGGGAACTAAAGGTCTGTGCGCATAGAGTCGTGTGCGTGAGTTGCACTTGCATGAATCATGGCATAGCATATCACTACACTAATATTTGCATACAACCGACACCCCAACGTATAAATCGGTATGGGACTTTTTATACGATGGGAGCCTTGTAGAAGATCCCTTAACTTATATGTTTGTATGGGCATTCATATAAGTTAAGGTTACATACTTATTTACTTGTTGTTACTTACTGTTCTCTAGCTGCCTTTTTATATACATTGCTACTTATTAATTGCTTTACTTATTACAACATTTAAACTGTTCACCTATTATAACTTGCTAGCATAGGTCCGCTGTCACCTGTTTGTTTGGTTTAATCTCCACCTTCATGTCCTTCCCTTTCTTCCTCTCCGCTCGGTACCTAGGAGCCATGGGGGAAGCGGTAGGGGATGATAGGGCTTAGTCTTTATGACTAACGGTTTTCGAACCACAACATTTTAGGTATACCACTTGGAAGGGTCATGGCTTTTGCAGTTCCTGACAGAGTCGACCCCGCGACCGTGTTACCATTGTCACCAGCCGGGACATACACGGGTCAAATGCCCCTCGATGGGTGGGACCCCACCAGCTCAGCAGCCAGGAGGCCGAAGACGTAGACGTAGACGTGGATCGTGAGGCGGCGACGGCAGGCCGAAAAGGAAGAAGCACCCAGAG